>CM048839.1:55615176-56815176 GCA_026545765.1 Plantago major | reverse complement strand
ACAACCTGAAGAACTTACACTGAACACATATCTCGCTATCTCAAGCAAATTACTTATCCTCAAAGCTTTCTGTTGCGACCAAAGCTCTTGATCTTGAGTAACACCAAGTTCTAAGTGTCACGATCCTAAACAAGCATCGCTATCTCGTGGAAAGAGTTGAATTGAAAGATCAAGTATCTGAGATTCATTCTCTTGAACATTTATCTAAGACTTGGGTCAGTAAAAAGAACAAGATACCATACATTGAAAAGTGTATTAAGTATACTTTATTAACAGAGCTATTTGATTAACTGAAAAGTTAATAAAGAAGCTCATGTGACAACTCAAACCAAAACCAACACCATCACTCGCGTGGAGTACAGGAAGTACTTAGTTTGAGAAACTAAGGAATAACTCCAAGGTTATTGAGCACAGGAAGTACTTAGCTTGGGAAGCTAGGGAATAGCTCAAAAAGGTTTCTGAGTACAGGAAGTACTTGGTTGTGAAAGCCGGGGAACAACTCAGGGGGAACATTTGGTTGGGAACCATTTGTTTAAGGAATCTTAGAATATGATTTTTGTAAGGTGACCTCAATTATCTATTCTAGTGAATTCTAGGTCTTTGGAAGACCGAAGTGGATTAGTTGGAGGATTACGCCACCTCCAGATACCACTATACTTGCTGTGTTATTTACTTTTCTCAGACTTACATTTCAAAGAACACACACACACACTTTAACTGCTTCGCACTTATCTATCTTAAGTCTTCGCTCTCGATCTAAGTATCGATATCTACACAGATATCTGAGAAATAGTTTTTATCCACAAAAGTTTTAAAAGACTATTCACCCCCCCCCAGTCTTGTACTTTGCCGTTATCTGGACCAACAAGGGGTATCGAAAGGGAGGTTCACAAGCCTTCTGCACTGAACCTAGATCCCCAGATAGGTGAAGGAACTTTGTCCATTTTCGAGGACTATTTAATTTGTGTGTTAAGTGTGCAGGAATGTCTCTGAGTGATGCACCCGTTCTCAAACCAGAGAACTACGAGAAATGGAAAAATAACATGATGCTCCACCTTGAAGCCATAAGTGACGAAATGATCGAAGTGATAAAGAATGGCCCAATAGTCATTCAACAACTTCAGCAAGTCATGGAGGTTTCTAATGGTAGAGACAGAGATCAAAGCGAAGGATCTTCACAAACTGATGCGTCAACAAGTGGGAGATCTACTAGTCAAGTTATTTACGAACCAAAGCCCAAAGAACTCTGGACATCGGAAGATGCCAAGAGAAATTGTCTGGATGGTCAAGCTCGTAATATCATCATCAGATCGACACCTGAGCACATACAGTGTAAACTGTGGGGTGCTAAAACGGCGAAAGTTGCCTGGCAACTGATTGAAGAAATCTGTGCCGGAACTGAGAAAACCAAAGAAAACAAGTTCGAGGTTCTCAAGTTGAAATTTCAAAATTTCAAACAAGGACCCACTGAAAGTCTGGAAGAACTTGATTTCAGATTTACCACTCTCATGAGTGATATGGCAGCACTTGGGGAAAGCAACAGATACTCCCAGTCAGAAAAGATTAAGACTATTGTCAGCAGTCTTAACCACAACTGGGAGCATACTAAATTCTTTTATTTTAACCAAGGAATGCCAAATATCACTCCAGTGGAACTCTTCTCACATCTTTCTACGGTTGATTATGAGACAACACAAAGAGAACAAACAACTGAAAAGTTGCAGAATATTACTCTAGTTGCTCAAGGAACTTCTGAAAAGAAGAAAAGCAAGGAAGAGACTGAGGATGCTCTTGCTGCAAAGCAAATGAGCTAATATGTCAGTCGATAAATTGAGAGAAGAAAATCCAAAGAGAATCTGAAAAAGCATCTAGGCTCAAACTATCACCAGTACAAAAATATGCAAAGCTCGCTGAACAAGCCAGCTCAGAAACATCATGTACTGAGGAAGTAGAAATTGGAAACGATATCTGTTTCTATTGTCAGAAACCTGGTCACTTTAAGAAGGATTGTCCTGCCTTCAACAAACTATGGACAGGTGACAAGAAAGATAGAAGAATCTTCAGAAGAAGCCAGAAAGCTTTATTAACTGAAGAAAGAAAGAAAATCCAAACTCAACTGGATGCTCTAGACGTTGAGACAGATTCTGAAGATGACAATTCAGATGACTCAACCTTACCATCACCAGAATTATGTGGAGTTACTCATGATATAATCGACTTCGGCCTCAAGAAGAATGAAATGTGTGGAGTTGCTGAAATTGACGGTCCAGACATCTCTAACATAGAAATCTGTCTTATGGCTGATGAGGTAACACATACTTCTTGTTATACTTATGAAAGTGATGAAGAAGAAATAAAATATCTAGAAAATCTCAGGAAAGAACTTGACATCTATGAAAGAGAATTTCTAATGATCCGAGCTAGAGCTGAAAATCTTGAAGAAGAAAAGAATTCTCTTGCAAAGGCAAATTCTCAATTAGTTAAGATATCTGAGAAAAATGATGCTGAAAATGCATTTCTCAAAGCTCAGATATCTGAGACTGAAAAGTCACATAAAGAAGCAATGGCTGAATTACGAAAGAAATATGAAGATCTTCTTTCTGAGAACAATGAACTCAAAAAGAAAGAATTATCTTTTCAATCTTATGCCCAAGCTAGTGACACTCTTACTGAAGTACAATCTTACTTAAGAGATCCTTTAGAAAAGAAAGGACTTGGGCTGAATACACAGACATATTGTTCTATCACTCTGAATAAGAGTGAGGAAAGAAGAACATTTGTAAGTACTCAGCAAGATGGTTCCCATGCAATCTATAGTATCGGTCAGAAGACAAGATTGTTGACAAAGGAAAGGCAGTTGCGACTAAACCTTTGTGGGAAAAACAAGTCAAAAACAAAACTGTTGGGCACGTCTCTGAAAAGAAACACAACACTGAAAAGTGTAAACACCCACAGTGCTATGTCTCTCAAAAGGGTAGAATTGCAGGAGCTGGCAAATTCTCCCATGTCACTTTTTCTGGAAAGAAATTGGACCAACCAGAGACTAGCAAAGCTGCTGAGAAAAGATCTCAGATAGCTTCAAGTGCTTGAAACGGTATTGGCTATAAAGGCATCGGGAAACAACTTGCTCATGAATACAAATAGGAGCAAGAACGATGGCTAAAGGCTAGAATTGCTCAAAGCAATTATCAGAAGTGGAAGTTGAATCAAGCCACTGAAAATCTGAATGCCAGGGCTAGAAGAAATCTAGCAAGGAAAGCTAAGTTTGCTGAAAAGCAAACTCAGAAACCTGACAGGTATCTGAAAGCACCAAATGGAGAACCTAGGAACACACCAAGGAAGAAAATAATTCTTAATAATGATAATCATTCAATTAGAATTCCTCCTTATGTTCCTATCAGACAAAAGAATGTTCCAAGGAAATTCATTCAAAAATGGATTCCTACTGGAAGATTGTTTAGTCCTGATGGTTCCAATCAAATTGAGAACCTAATCTCTGCTTTCTCAGGTGCGAATGCTTCCTGGAGTAAAGCACAATGGATATTTGATAGTGGATGCGGAAAGCACATGACAGGAGACAAAGCAAATCTGGTCGATTACAAATCTTGCAACACAGACCGATATCGACGTTCTTGGAGGAGAATTAAATCCCTCTCTAGGATTTGGCAACGTCAAATTGGGAACATTAACAATCACTGACGTATTACATGTTAAGGATTTGAAATATAATCTATTTAGCATGAGCCAGTTTGCATACAAAGGTTTTACTGTAAAATTCAAAGCAAAATACTGCAAACTAATTGACAATGTGTCAAAGCAGACAATCTTGTTTGCTCGGCGGAAAGGCAGTCTTTATGTTGCCGATTGGGCATCTGCCACAACTGAAGAATGTCTCATGGTGAGTCAATCTGGTCACACAGAAGAGCACTGGTTATGGCACAAAAGAATGAGTCACTTGAACTTCAAAACTCTGAACAGACTTGCCAAGAAAGAGTTAGTGGTTGGCCTTCCCAAAACATCTTTCAGAAAGGATGGTATCTGTTATACCTGTCAGATGGGGAAACAATCTAAGATCTCTTTCAAGTCCGAAATCAGACACTCTAGTGTTAGACCACTGTAACTATTACACATGGATCTTTTTGAATCATCTGTAACTAGTTATGCAGGAAAGAAGTATGGTCTGGTTGTTGTAGATGACTTCTCAAGATTCACTTGGGTTGTCTTTCTGAAACATAAATCTGATGCCAGGGTGGAGATACCAAACTTGCAGAAAAAGCTTGAAGTCATGAAAAATGACAAGGTATCTGCAATCAGAACAGACCATGGTACTGAGTTTGTCAACCAGTACATAAAGGAGTTTTGTACCTGCAAAGGTATACAACACCAACTTTCCTCTGTAAGAACACCTCAACAAAATGGTGTTGCAGAAAGGAAAAACAGAACCCTTAAAGAAGCTGCAAGGACGATGCTAGCTGACACTGAAATAAGTGAAGTTTATTGGGTTGAAGCTGTAAACACAGCCTGCTACACTCAGAACAGATGTTTGATAAACAAACACCATGACAAGACCCCTTATGAAATCTTGGTTGGTAGACCCCCTAATATCAAACATCTGAGAGTATTTGGTTGTAGATGTTTTGTTCTAAACAATGGAAAAGATTATCTGAGAACATTTCAACCAAAGACAGATGAAGGTGTATTTCTTGGTTATTCCACGAATAGCAAAGCCTACAGAATTTACAACAAAAGAACAAAGAAAATTGAAGAATCAGTTCATGTTGTATTCTATGAAGGAAGTAAGAAAACACCTCCTAATGATGATGAACTCTCAGAAAGGTTCAAAGAACTAATGTTGAGGGATTCTGAAGAAGAATCCTCAGAAAGGAGAAACATCACTATGGAAAGTGAGGATGACTCTGACATAGAAAAGCTTGATATGCCTAGTAACAACCAGATGACTCACAAACATGATGAAGAATTTCCTATGAAACTTCCAGAAATGGAAACTGAAGATATTCATCATGAAGCTATCTCTGGAAATAATCTCTCTGAAAGACATGTTCCAGATAGCTCAAACACTGAACAAGTGTCAGACATTAATTGCCCTTCAGAGGAGCAAAATGTCTTAGATACTGAAAAAGTATCAAATCAAAATTCCAGTGATTCACATTCAAATCATTTGGATATTGATCCTACTAGCACTAAAACCTATGATGAGATGGATCAAGGATCATCCTGCAAAAGATGTGATTGGACCAATTAATCAAGGTGTTAGGACTAGGAGAGCAATAGCTGAAAATGCTAATTCTCTCTTTGAATGTTTCATCTCAAATATTGAACCTAAAAATATAGAAGAAGCATTAGGAGACCAAGACTAGATCTCTGCAATGCAAGAAGAGTTGGATCAATTTGAGAGAAACAAAGTCTGGAAACTAGTTCCATTTGTGAAAGGAATATCTGTGATTGGAACTAAATGGGTTTTCAAAAACAAAATGAATGAATCTGGTGAAATAACCAGAAACAAAGCAAGATTGGTTGCCAAGGGATTTACCTGCATCAAGGCTTAGATTTTGATGAGTCATATGCACCAGTTGCCAGATTGGATGCAATAAGACTCTTTCTAGCCTTTGCAGCTCATAAAGATTTTAAAGTTTATCAGATGGATGTCAAAAGTGCATTCTTGAACGGTGAACTTGCAGAAGAAGTTTATGTTGAGCAACCACCTGGCTTTGAAGTTTCCTCAGAAAGTAGAATGGTCTATAAACTACAGAAAGCTCTGTATGGACTGAAACAGGCTCCAAGAGCATGGTATGACACTTTGGCCAAATGCGTTCTGGAAAGTGGTTTCAAGAAAGGTGAAGTTGATAAAACTTTATTTACCTTAAATCATGATGCGAAACTACTCTTAGTTCAAGTATATGTTGATGACATCATATTTGGATCTAAGGACAAGCAACTTTGTAATGACTTTGCAAATCTCATGAAAAGTAAGTTTGAGATGAGCATGATGGGAGAAATGAATTATTCTCTAAGATTGCAAGTCAAGCAACTCAATGATGGAATATTCATTAGTCAAACAAAGTATGCAAAAGATATGCTCACAAAATTCAATCTTAAGCCTTCTGAAAAGAATGCTAAGATACCTATGAGCATTGGAACCAAAATGACCTATACTGAATCAGATAAGAGTGTTGAAGAACATAAGTATAGGAAATTGATAGGTTCACTACTTTACCTCACTGCAAGTAGACCTGATATTCAATACGTCGTTGGAGTGTGTGCTAGATTTCAGACAAATCCGATGCAAACACACTACAACATTGCTATGAAAATATTAAGGTATGTAAAAGGTATAGTAGATGTAGGATTGTGGTATCCTAAAGAAAGCGGATTGAGTTTAGCCGGGTACTCAGACTTTGGTTATCTTTGGATCAACGCTAGATAGGAAAAGCACCTCAGGAACTTGTCAGTTTCTGGGTACTAGACTTATCTCGTGGTTTAGCAAGAAGCAAAACTCAATTGCAACTTCTACCACAGAGGCTGAATATATTGTTGCTGGTTGTTGTGCAACACAAATTCTGTGGATACAACAACAACTTAAAGACTATGGACTCGATGAAGAGAAAACTCCCATTTACTGTGACAACACAAGTGCTATTGCGATTACACAGAATCCTAAATTTCATGCCAGAACAAAGCATATTGATGTTAGACATCACTTCATCAGAGACCATGTTGAAAAAGGCAATATAGAGATACTCAAGATTGGCACTGAAGACCAACTTGCAGATATCTTCACTAAGCCACTACAAGAAAGTAGTTTCTTAGCCTTAAGACATAGTCTTGGAGTAATGGAACTACCAATGAACTGAAAAAGTTCAGGAATCTGGAACGGGCATCCAGAGAAGAGGTATCTGGAACGGGCATCCAGAGAAGAGAAAAGAGAAATCTGGAACGGGTATCCAGAAGTCAAAAAGGCTAAAGAGCAAAAAGACAGCTTAAGATCTCTGAGACGGGAACTCAGATATCTGAATCACTCTATAAACGGGGAACACAAAGGAGAATAGTACTACTATCTGCAGTCAACTACTCTCTTGAAATTCACATTATTTCAATCTTGATGAAAAACTTGGAAAAATCCCAAGTATAAGACAGATTCAGATGCAAACAGTGTTCTTGGTCATACAAAAACGTGATTCAGATAGCTAATAGCCAAAATTCATTAAATGGGCACAATTACACTTGTTGATTGTGATCATTGCTGAAGAAGCAATGGTGACCCTTGATGAAATTAAGCGTTTGATCTATACGGTGGAAATTAATTCACAGTAAATAGTGGACTGTAAAAATTCCGACAAAGCCCACTTTGCATTTAATGCCGAACTAGCTTTTGCTCACGCCTGCTTGCAAATCACAAATACGTACACACAAAATCAATTTGTATGTATTTGTCTGTTGAGATTCTATTGCTATATATATAGGATTTTGGCAAAAGAAATCACTTTCGCCTAATCCAAAATTCCGACTTACTCAAAAATAGCAAAACCTTCTCTTGATTCTCTGCAAACCTTCTACAATCTCTGCAAATCAAGATTAAGTTTTTCTGCAAAGAATTACTGAATCAAATCTCTTTCAAACACCAATCCAAATTCCCTACACTATATAAAGAGATGGCCCCAAAGAATTCTTCCACAGTAAATCTCAATCCTCCACCGTGATCACGAAAAGCAAGCACGAGTTGGTTATTGTGAACAACCGAATGGTAGGAGATTTTAATCGACCATTGGACTTCAAATCAGAATGATTTGGGGTGGTGCCATGGTTGAGGAATACCTCACTACCGCAATAGAGAACCGACGTAAAACTGATTCTTGACATGCTTGAAAAGGCACAAATCAAGGGTTTTCTATCTGCTCGCCCAAGTGGAATTTCATCACTCGATGTGTTGGAATTCTACAACAACTCCAGGATAATTTCCTGTGTTTTTGAAGGCACTACAATAGTGTCTGTCAAAACCTCAGTCTAAGGAAAGGAAATCCTTCTAGACTTAACAACTTTCTGTAAGTTGTTTGAGTTTCAAAATCTTGGAAAGGATTTTGAAATAAACACCAAGGATGATGATCTCCTTGAAGGTGTTAAACAATTATCAGATGGCGTGTGTGATCTTGAAAATCGATACACCCACCGAGTTCAAGTTCTTGACATCCGAACCGGACATCCGATGGTTCATTGGGATGTATGGCTTGCATTCTTCAGATGCTTTGATGGTCTACAAGGAGGTGCTGACGGATAAGCCAAGAACGATGGATCATGATGTTCTTCGAATCAACAAGACAAAAGGTGGAAAACCCTTTTAATCGGGGAAAGTACGCCTTCATGAAGTTTGTGAAGAAGATTCAAGGCTTGAGCCTAAGATCGCCAAAGGAATAGCTGAGCCAAAGGCCACGATGGCTATGGTCCAAGATATGCTACTTGGTCGGAGAAGCTTGGCATTGAGCTCGAGAGACAACTGAAATAGCCAACAAGAACCTACTATACAAATATGAGTATACAAACTTGATGAAAAAGGTTACCGGGTCTCGTAAAGGTTCTAAGAAGCGAAAGTCCGAAAAGGTATCTCAAGAAAAGGTTATACCAAGAAGCCCGAACTTCAAGAAAGAAGTCTGGGCAAATCGAAGACACACCCATTGAGGTTGTCGATTCTCGGATATCTGCAGCCTTGCCGATGAACGATAAAGGCGGATCAACTCATCAATGTTGCAAAAGAGTCATCAACTCTTGAACAAGTAGACTCAAGCAAGAGAAAGTGCTCGTAAATGTTGCGACTAATGCGTAATGCCTTCCGATGAACTTATTAATGCCGCCAAACAGTGAAAAGCACCAAGCCCCATCTGCGAAATCGCAGGAGTAATGGACCAATCGGTTCCCAATGCCGATGAGAGCTCGACGATGAAGATGATGAACTAGTCATCTCAAGTCCTAGAAAGAACAAAGAGGGCTAAGGTTATCGTAAAGAATCGGTGATAAGGTTTCAAGAAGAACCTACACCTCAAAGTTCTTGAACAAGCACCTATAGCAAAGGTTGTTGCAAACACATCATCGTGGAACGCTTTCACGCACAACTTCAAGAAGCCACGATGAGTGGTAATTTAGTCTTTGGCGGATCGATGAAAATGCCACATCTAAAAATCGGAAGAACACTCTGTACCGATCTTGACTTCTGCACAACCACAACAACCACAAACACAACAACCACAACAGCCACTAGTGGTTGATGAAATGGTAAATGAACTCCATTTCGAATTACCAGCATTACAACACACTGAAGAAAATCCTGCAAAAGAGCAGGTTCCCCAACTCGACAAGAGGGAGCAAACTGAGACATCCACTCAGTATGATCAACCAGGGGAGGCAACTGAGTTGCACACTCAGAAAAGGTATGAAGTACCTAAAACTTCAAACAAAGAAGCTGTACTGGAACAAGAAGACCAAAGTATAAAAGGGTCACAAGTTCCAGAGACCAATCAGCCTGACAATGATCAGGTAGCTGAATGGTTTAACTCCTACCTTGTGAAAAATTTTATGCTTGTATATCTTGTTACTTATATAAAAATTCTTTGTTACAGGCTGCGTTAGAAACACAGAAACAAGAGGAAGCTGGAAAGCTTGCCTCAGAAACTGAGAAGAAGGTTACCCCAACCTCGCCTCTTAAGAATTCTGAGCCTGTACCACAGGTGATAATTGATTCTTAAGAGAACACTTTTCAGTCATTTGTCTATGTGCTTAATCATTTAAAGTAAATGTTTCTAACAGGCTCCAACTGAGAAAGAGGAAGATAAGGCAGAAATGCCAGAGACGAACCCAGAGACCGACAAGGTTTCTGAAGAACACATCATTGAGCCTTCTAGCATGAAGGTACATGAAAAATCAGTGATAAGTATTCTTCATCATGGGTTATCTTAAACTTCTTCTAAAATATTCAATACTTCCTACTTATAGGATCATTCAGAAGTAGAAATGCAAAGGGAAAAAGTTGCGACATCCCCTGCCTCAATGGAAATTGATGAAGCTCCCAAGGCAACATCACATGAAAGAATACGAACCGAGAAAGTTTCGAGAAAATGACTCGAGCTTCCTATTGAGGAAGTAAGTCCAAAATCGAACTCATTAAAGCATTTTGCACAAATTCTTTCAAATAATTTCCTAAGTATTGTATTAATCTTAATTCTCGTGTTCAAGAAAGAAAGGTTGATGAGGACCGGACTTCCAAGTCTCCACCACAACAAGATATCCGAGACACCAATTGTCTCAAGAGCACAAGTCTCCGAGCACAAGTACTTACTCGTGTAACTCAAACTAAACTACACTTCTACTCAGATATCTACAAAAGTTTTGAAGCTCACTCAAAACTCTTTCTTTCAGTCAAACGAGTGCAAAGTTCCCAATGATGATAAAAGGACCTACTTCCTTCTTCAAAGCTCAAACCACAAAGCATATTCAATGCTTCAAGAAATGGCAAAGGTTAAGGTGCTCGATCTCTCGAAATATTGAGAATCACAGATCAACCAACGAAAGCACGAGCTCTTGACTTGAGACGATATCCATGCAATGTTCCCTACCGACAAAGACATTCATGACTCTATTGCATAAGGATTTCTCCAGAGAAGTGGCACACAGTTTGATACAAGCCTTTGAACAGGCAGATGGTCAGACAAGATTACAGATGGCATTCAAGCCGCTTACGCCTGCATCAGAATTTATACCTTCTGAACAAGAAGAGGTTAATGGGCAGAAGATCACTATTCCTGAAGTGATCAATCTTGTATCTGAAGATGATGAAAAGGAAGAGATAAACGAAAACAACTTCGATGAACCTCCCACTAACCATCACCAAAAGGATGACACAGACAAAAAGGATGATGATGATGCCCCTGCAGCAGGGACCGGATGAATTTCACAAAGAAATCATGCCTCAACTGCTGAAAAGCAAACTGAGAGGAAAGCACAGAAATCTCCGTCTCCATCTCCTCAAAAGTCAACTCATCCATCTTCCCAACAAAAGGTTATTACTGAACAAGTAGTTGAGGATTCTGAGGAAATCGCTCAGAAATTGTTGAATACTCAATCCAATCGCTCAACTCGCATAACCGCTTGGAAGAAGAACAATACTCCATCTTCAACTGGAAGACGGATAGCTAAATCCAGAGACAAGCTTGAACAACTACAAGATCAATATCTGCAAGAGATGATTGCTTACTCGAGGTTAAAGAGCTACATGATGTCAGAAATGCCATCACCAAAGAACTCGATACTGAAGAAGTATCTGAAATTAAGCATGATGCTAAGGCTGCATCATCTTCAAAAGAAGTACCATCCTCCTCCCAAAAAGGGAAGAAACCAATTTCTGAGATGGTTGCTGGACTCGACACAATCGATGAGAATGTCCAAGAGGATGAAGATCACTGGGCTGATTACTCAGATGATGAAGAAGACAAGACTTTGGCAGAGCACCGCAATGAACATCTAGCGGTTTCACACTTGAAAAGGAAACTGATTGCTCCTGAAACTTTCAGCAAACTGCCAAATGTCCACTCCCATGAATACATGAACAGATACCAAGTACTCGCTCATCTGAAAAAGGAATTGTCTTCACAGAACAAGGAAGTAATTGCCTCCGTCCCCTCTGAAATAAAAAAGTTCACTGAGCTCATCACTCAGAGAACAACTAGCATAGTCATTGCTCAGAAAGATCTGGGAATGATAAGGGACAATGATGCGTCTTTAGCTGAAAAAGCTTTCCAAGAGGCAAGTTACACTGCTAGAAAAGCAGATGCCATCCTAGGCCCATTGGCACAGAAACCTCCAAGGAGTACTGAAGGAACTACAATGATAACAAGGGCCATGGCACAGAAACCGCCAAGGAGTACCAAGGACCCAAGGAGAAGACAGGTTAAAGGGATTGATGAATCTTCTGAAGAAAAAGAAGAAAGCCAAATCAAGTCCCTGGGCAATGAAGAAGGCTGTAAAACTCTCACAAGATTTAATCTTGATGATGATGAAGAAACTGATGAAGATGAAGCTCCTCTTCACAGAAAAAGGAAAATTGAAAGCCTAACTGAGCCCATAGCTGCAAAGCCCTAGCCTAAAACACCTCTGAAATACCAAGTCTATCCAGGGTGGTTCTTCAAGCAACAACCCCAAAGAGAATTCAAGACAGAGAAGGAACAGACTGAGAGCTGAGCAAAGACAAAGTCAACTTCCACTCAGGCCAGAAGAAGCCAAAATAGAGTATGTGAAGAATGACAATGATTCCTCCGCTCAGTGCATCAATCATAAAAATGGCTATTGGATTCTGGAACTTAAGCATCTACTGGTAAATTCAAGATTTCCAGAACCAATCCATAAACAACTTATGGCATGGAGAAAAGATAAGACAACCTTGATCAACACCAATCACATTAAAGCCTAGTTGGATTTTGAAGTTATCAAGAGAACTGAAGCCATGAGAAAGGACCTCTCTGATGAATGTCCATATGGAAAGCCAGATGATGTGCACAGAATTCTGAATATCACAGGAACAGGCACAAGAGCAAGACTCGCTGTGGAACCCTATGAGTCGTTCTATCTAACTGAAGATCAATACAAGGGTGACATCAGATATCTGAGGATTATCTACGAATACTTCAAGCTTTCAGATATCAGAATAGAGCATGCCTGGAAGTGGGGAAAGTATCTGTGGGTCAAACATTTTGTCAAGAAAAATCCTACCAAAACCTACAAAGAGGTCTGTGGATTTGCCAGAGACACTGAGATGCTCGTCAGAACACTTCTCTATGATTATTCTGATGACATCAAAAGGTTTGGAGATAGGAAATTTGCAGACTAATCCATAGAACTACTGTTGAAGACTTGAAGAGTTGAAGAGTTGAAGACTAGTCTATTAGGATGTTTACTTGGAGCTTGGTTACTCCTGTTGTCCTAATTTACTATGTATTTTTGTTGTATTTTTGCTGACTGAGCTAAACTTGTTTAATGTATTGAAGTTATCTGTAATCTTTCTTTGTAACTTATCTGAAGAACTTACTCTGAGATAGTATTCTATAAAAGATAACTTGTCAGCAAAGATCACACCTTGTGATTTGGTTGATGTTTACTTTCTGCACTTAATTGAATGAATTGAAAAATCTTAAGAAATGATTAAGTGTTGGATTGTTCACTCATCCAGATTTGTCTGAGCTCTTCGCCTGCGGCTGCCCTCCGAGTCTCCTCCACTCGGAAAGTGGCAGCATTCCGGGGCTCCTCCATTGGCAGCACGGTGGACGTCTTTATGATTTGGGTTCGGGTACCCTCCTCCATCTCTGTTAGGAATATCTGTTTAGATTTTGATCAGCAACATGATGACTTATCTTAGTTTCAGAAAGGTGATTAGTACTCTTGGTTCACTTGAACATTGTAAAAGAGGAAACCCACTAAGTATGATAGTCTAGCTAATCTTGTATAGGATGTTACGTCTCAAAATGTAATTTATATTTTATGAAGAGAGGACCAAGAAGAAGACATCCAAGCAGAACAAGTTCAACGACATTGAAGATTTGAAGAAACTGCACAAGATTACTGAAATAGTTTTGCAGATACCTTGGCCAGATTTCTTGAAGACGCGAATGATTGCTAAATAAATCATGTCACAAGAGATATCTGAGAAGTCAAGAGGTCCATCTGGAAAACAAGGAAATTGTCCACAGATATCTACACTCAGATACCTTGAGCTCTAAACCACATTTCTGATAAATAAATATATATTGCAAACAAAGTTGTTTCAATAAAAGTGGTATCTGAAGTTAAAGGTAAGGACGTGCTAAAACTCAGAGAAAACTGATAAAGTTAAGTCTCTGATACAAAGCATAGTTCCGTTGGCACAACAGGACAAAAAAAAGTATAGTACAATGCATTTAATGCACGGACATAGATGTCTGAACAAAAGCAACGGTACCTTCTGAAGAAGAAGACAAACCTGCTATAGTACTATACACAGATATCGATAGTTTGAATTTGATTTAAGCCTAACGGATACTATTCAAACGGCACTCAAATTCATCTATAAATATCAACACTTAGACAGCTTGAGAAGACACACAACCTGAAGAACTTACACTGAACACATATCTCGCTATCTCAAGCAAATTACTTATCCTCAAAGCTTTCTGTTGCGACCAAAGCTCTTGATCTTGAGTAACACTGAAGTTCTAAGTGTCCTGATCCTAAACAAGCACTGCTATCTGTGAAAGAGTTGAATTGAAAGATCAAGTATCTGAGATTCATTCTCTTGAACATTTATCTAAGACTTGGGTCAGTAAAAAGAACAAGATACCATACATTGAAAAGTGTATTAAGTATACTTGATTAACAGAGCTATCTGATTAACTGAAAAGTTAATAAAGAAGCTCATCTGACAACTCAAACCAAAACCAACACCATCACTCGTGTGGAGTACAGGAAGTACTTAGTTTGAGAAACTAAGGAATAACTCCAAGGTTATTGAGCACAGGAAGTACTTAGCTTGGGAAGCTAGGGAATAGCTCAAAAAGGTTTCTGAGTACAGGAAGTACTTGGCTGTGAAAGCCGGGGAACAACTCAGGGGGAACATTTGGTTGGGAACCATTTGTTTAAGGAATCTTAGAATAGGATTTTTGTAAGGTGACCTCAATTATCTATTCTAGTGAATTCTAGGTCTTTGGAAGACCGAAGTGGATTAGTTGGAGGATTACGCCACCTCCAGATACCACTATACTTGTTGTGTTATTTACTATTCTGTACTTACATTTCAGCAACACACACACACTTTAACTGTTTCTGCACTTATCTATCTTAAGTCTTCCGCGCTCTAAATCTAAGTATCAGATATCTGAGAAATAGTTTTTATCGACAAAAGTTTTAAAAGACTATTCACCCCCCCCCTCTAGTCTTTTACTTTGCCGTTATCTGGACCAACAATCTCCTTTCGTTGAGCGGCATTCTGCTTCCGCTTCAATTCCAGCATGGTGGACATGGTGTACTCGAACAAAAAATCTGCACATCCGAAGGACAATAAGATGGATAACAAGAATTTACAATCTACAACTACAAACAAAGCAAGTGACCACCGACTCGGATGACCAACCACGTGACCGAAGGAGGAAACACTTACTTAGGTCCTTCTTCCCATCGCAAAAACTTGGCTCCGAAAAGCCAGCCAGATAGGGAAGAGTTTGGCATATCAACCCTCGGAAAAAGTATTTCTCCGGATCTTGATTCCGGTGGAGAGCTTGCATCCATAAGGGGACGTTCCGAGCCGGAGGTTTACCAGTCCGACAGCCTGCCTCGGAAAAATTTCTTCTCAAAATGCCATTTGGTCCTTTCCGCTTCGTTTTGACCTTGTTCCAAAGCGGGCCGGACAAAGAAGTATCTCTTCCACCAATTTATTTCCAAGGAGGAGAGCGGATCGACAAAAACAGTATATGCTTGGCGACACACAAGCGTATCAAACAAAGTATTCCTATTACTTACACTAAAATTGAATAACTTCCGAAAGTTATCAAACGTGACCGGGATGTCCTTATATTTACACATCACCCCGAAGCACATCAGATTTCCGAGCGAGTTGGGGATGATCTGGTGAGGACTTAACCCCATGATGTTCAATATGTCCAAAAACTCGGACGACACGGGCAACCACCATCCGCAGTGCAGACTTATCTCATGCACGCACATGTACCCCGTAGGCAGATTGTGGAAAGCGTGCGACTCATCCGGAATGAGAATCTGCACGCACTCCGGGATCTCATACTTCCTCCGAAGTTCCTCCACCTCCTCAGCCACCACAATCGAAGGACATGTGGGCAATGTACCATCCTCATTCATTTCACCCTCCGGATCGGGATGAGTAACATCGTCCCTTGTCCGAGGAAATTTCACCCGGAACACGTCTTCACCCCTCTTGAGTCCCTCGGGCAATTCCTCTTCGGTCATCTGACGACTCTGTAGACATGCAAAATGTGTCGAATAAATTGTTAAAATCATTAAATTTGATTTACCGTATTTAATTAGAATTTTACCAAATTTTATTCCAAAATAGTATGGTAAATTAATTGATTTTAATACACTCCATTTATGCCCTATCAAATTGTGACACGTGCAAAATATGGAGTATTTTCGATTACTTCACATTAAAAATGTTGTGAATACTCGAAAAGTTTAAAGCCGATCAAACGTCGCCACGTTAAAAGGATGATGTCAAAATGCATACTTCCAATTAAATCAAGACATGAAGAAGGAGATAATTCGACCAATGAGATCGCGACACATCATACATGTTATGCAATTATTCAAGAAAAGGAAAAAGCTTTAAAAAAATGAATTTCCATCCTTACCCCTCTTCAAAAAATGGATTTCCATCCTTACCCCTCTTCCACATCTATAAATAGAGGTCTTCCATCAAATTGGAAGAAGAAGAAGAAGTGAAGATAAGAAGAAGAAGTGAAGAAGAGAAGGAGAAGAGAAGTGAAGAGCAAGTGCCCACAAATCCTCTCATCCTCTCAAGATCCGGCTTTGAAGTTCGAAGGAGCATTCAAGAAGTTCTTTCGACAACTGAAGCAAAATCTTCGTTTGATCCAAGAAGAAGTCCTCACACAATTGGAGAAACGATATTGGAAGATCAACCGCCGCAAAGGAAGATCAAAATCCAAAAGTCCTGAAGAAGCCCGAATAGAGTTCTTGAAGTTCTTCATCAAATTCAAGCCAAAAGCAACGTTCGATCCAAGATCAAGCTGAGAAGCCCTTGAAGATACGTTTCCGAAGGCCAAACTCCCTCTACACGAAGATCAAAATCCAAAAGCCATGAAGAAGTCCGAACAAAGTTCTTGAAGTTCTTCATCAAATTCAAGCCAAAAGCGACGTTAGATTCAAGATCAAGCTGAAAAGCCCTTGAAGAAACGTTTCCCGGAGGCCAAACTTCCTCTACAGAAGATCAAAGGCCAAATTCTGTGACGATCTAGAAGCGTTCTTCGTGGAGTTCATCCATCCTTCAAGAAGTTCGTTATCGTTCGCTTCAAACACCTCCAAGTTCGCGATTTGATTCGAGATTAAGCCAAGAAGCTCCCGAATTATCGTTTCCTCGACCTTGAAGTCATAAAATCCTAAAGCGAAGACTTCGAAGATCTAAGTTCGCCGCGTTAGAAGACTAGAATCAGAGGATTGTAATCGAGAATTGTACCCGCACTCATCAAATCAATAAAATTTCATTTGTGCAATTTTATTTGCTACAGATTTTTGGCACACCCAGTGGCACGTGTCTACCTCTCATCTCTAGTGAAGCACTATGCCTCCTAGGAAGACGATTAACTCTTCTCAAGCCTCAGATGAAGCGCAGTCCAAGGGTGCTGAAGACCCGCAAACCTTGGCTAACAAAGCCTTTGAAGCTCTAGGTGCAACTGCCACCAAAAGAGATGGAGAAGAAACATCCGATGATGACGACGGGTCTTTGCCATCATCTCCTAAGACAACAGAGGTCCCTCCTCAGCTCCCAACAATGAGTAATCCTTCGCTCGACCAAATGGTGTTAGCTTTGACAAAATCCATGGAGTTCCTCATGAAGCATACTCAGGAACAAGACCTCAAGATTGCAAAGCTTATGGAACGAGAATTCACACCCGAGAAGATTTTAAGCAAGGAAACAGCTGAAACTAGCAAGACGGGAGGAAAGCGCCATGTGGTGTATGAAGAACCATCATACGCTAAGTTAATATCAAAACAAGGAGAAGTGTCAATCTCCCCAGAAGGGACAATCCCAGCTAATCAATTGAAAGAATTCATCATGGGTGCCCTGAAGGAGAGACTTGATGAAAACTCCAAATCATCTTTCACTTACAATAAGCCATACACATGGAGTACTGATAACTTGAGGATGCCCACAGGATATCAACCACCCAAGTTTCAACAATTTGATGGAAAAGGGAGCCCATAGCAACATGTGGCGCATTTTGTTGAGACATGCAACAATGTTGGAACCTATGGCGACCATCTGGTAAAACAATTTGTTCGCTCACTAAAGAACAATGCATTCGATTGGTATACTGACTTGGAGGCTAGATCCATAGATAGTTGGGATCAACTGGAGCAGGAATTCCTTAATCGTTTCTATAGCACAAGAAGAACTGTTAGCATGATTGAGCTCACCAACACACGCCAGTGGAAAGAAGAAGCCGTCATGGATTATATCAATCGATGGAGGAACTTGAGTCTCAATTGCAAAGATCGATTGTCTGAGGCCTCAGCAATCGAGATGTGCATCCAAGGAATGCAATGGGGTCTTCGATACATTCTTCAAGGAATCATGCCACGCTCATTCGAAGAACTAGCGAATCGAGCCCATGACATGGAATTAAGTATGGCTTCAAGTGGAATTGAAGGTCCTCCTGTGCAAGAATCGCGTAGGATTGACACCAATAGAGGGGGTAAGCCTCCATTCAAAGGTAAAGAAGCAATGGCTACAAGCGTCACAAAGATCAAAGTATCAAGGGCGATAAAGGACAAAGATTGTTTCGTCTTTAAGGAGAAGGTGATGAAATTGGCCCGGGAAGGGAAGATTTTGCTAGATGAGGAAAATTCAAATGTCAACACCATCTCGTCTGGCGAAAATCATGAGGAGAAAATTGACCAACCCTCACTAGAAGAACCCCCGAACAAAACATGTGTTTCCACCGAAGTGGCAAAACCCATTGATTGTATGACAACTATCTCCTTTAATGATGAATATCTCTTACTTGGATCTAAGCCTCACAACAGACCATTGTTTATGTCCAACTTTACTCATGAGCACAAGGTGAGAAGGATACTCATTGATGGTGGTTCTGCCGTCAATATCTTGCCCCTGCATACCATGAGAGAAGTAGGAATACCTGTAGAAGACCTCGCTAGTAGTCGACTGATGATCCAAGTCTTTAACCAATGAGGGCAAAGAGCAATGGGAATTGTGAGATTAGAGTTGATGATTGACAATATGTCATCAACGGCGCTCTTCCATGTTATTGATGCCAAGACGTCCTACAATTTACTTTTGGGAAGGCCATGGATACATGAAAATGGTGTAGTCCCCTCGACTTTACACCAATGCTTCCAATATTGCCAAAATGGAGTAGTGAGAAAGGTGCTTGCAGATGGCAAACCATTCACGGAAGTCGAATCTTATTTTGCTGACTCCAAGTATTATAAGGAACATATGAAGGATGTAAATGAAGGGTCAAACTCATTTGGCGGCGAGTCAAGAGATCAAGTGAAAAATCCTAACGAGGAAGAATTGCCTCCGCAGATATGACCCGGTGAGGTCTCACATGCGAAAGATGAAGGGATGAGTGGACTAACTCTACCATTGACAAAGCTTAGCCTCACCAGTATGGTCCAACCACCCCTTAAGGGATTTGTTCGACCATTCCACGGAGATTTGAATGAACATAAGACTTCATCACATAAAGCCGAACATAAACATTTTGGACCAAATGCTTTCAAGCTTTGGATAAAGGCATGATATGATCCTAAGAATGGCTCTCCACTGAGATTAAATACATCAGGATCTTCTAGCTCACAAAGTGGTGTAAAAACTCGAGAAGGTCTCGGTTTTCAACGGCCTAACCCTGTCCGCATCACCATAAAACGAGCCACAAGCAATTACGTGAGCGGAAATGACAACTCATTCACCGAATGTGCTTCTGACCAAAATTGTGAGAAATCACTGCACAAGTCTGTCTTTGAAAGGTTGGGGCCAATTAGACAGTCCGCACATCAAAGACTGGGGGCAATTAGACAGTCCGCACATCAAAGACTGGGGGCAATTAGGAAACCTGCACGTCAAAGACTGGGGGCAGTTGAAAAGTCTGTGCATCAAAGGTTGGGACCAATGAAATCAGGCACTGCAGGAACTAGCGAGTTAAGTAACTCCGAAAAACTGCGAAGTCTAGTTCCATCTCGCATGATGTGGACCGAAGATATCAAGGTGTCATACGGTGAAACCCTCAAGGTCAAAAGGGTGACGATAATCCACACAAGAGTCCGAGATAATATTGAGGATGAAAATGAAAGTGTTGAATCATCGTACCACATCACCCTTAAGGATTGTGATGTCATTGAAGAAGAAGATGCTGAAGTAGCACCCCCTGAATTTGAAGAAGGGGTAAATGCCACCATCGATGAATTAAAAGAGGTCAATCTTGGTGATTCAAATGATCCCCGACCTACGTACATAAACGCTTTGTTAAGTGCCGATGAAGAAATTGCTTACATTGCCCTGTTAAAGGATTTCATGGATGTGTTCGCTTGGACAAACAAAGAAATGCCTGGCCTCAATCCCAAGATAGCGGTGCACCAACTCTCGGTAAAGAATGGAGCTCGTCCCGTCAAGCAAGCTCAACGGAGATTTCGTCCTCAGTTAATTTTGCCAATCGAAGTGCAGTGAATAAGCTAATTGAAGCAGGTTTCATCCGTGAAGTCAAATACCCTGCTTGGATTTCTAACATAGTCCCGGTAAGAAAGAAGAATGGACAAAGTCGAGTGTGCGTAGATTTTAGAGACCTAAATTACGCATGCCCCAAGGATGACTTTCCGCTGCCCATACCGGAACTCATGATTGACGCCACTACAGGTCACGAAGCACTATCTTTCATGGACGGGTCCTCAGGATACAATCAAATTTGCATGGATCCAAAGGACGAAGAACTAACGGCTTTTCGCACTCCAAAAGGGATATATTGTTATAAAGTAATGCCGTTTGGTCTCAAGAATGCTGGCGCCACCTATCAAAGAGCAATGCAAAAGATATTTGACGACATTCTTCACAAGAACGTCGAATGCTATGTTGATGACTTGGTAGTAAAATCAAGGAGGCAAACAGATCACTTGCAAGACTTGACGGAGGTCTTTGAGCGATTAAGAAAGTACCAACTGAGGATGAACCCTTTGAAGTGTGCATTTTGAGTTAGCTCTGGAAATTTTCTGGGCTTTATTGTTCGACAACGAGGAATAGAAATCGAGCAAGCCAAAATTGACGCGATCATGAAGATGCCTGAGCCAAAAAACATACATGAGCTTAGAAGCATGCAAGGGAAGATAGCTTACCTCCGGAGATTCATATCCAACCTCGCAGGAAGGTGTCAACCATTTAGTCACCTCATGAGAAAAGATGTTCCATTTAATTGGGATCATGCTTGTAGGAATGCATTCGAATGCATCAAGTCATATCTTATGAAGCCGCCAGTGTTAGGAGCTCCGATACCAGGACGCCCTTTGATTCTATACATAGCTGCACAAGAACGTTCCATGGGAGCATTGTTGGCTCAAGAAAACAGCAATGCGAAAGAGAATGCACTTTACTATTTGATCAGAACGATGACGCTAAATGAGCTAAAGTATTCCCCCATCGAAAAGCTTTGTTTGGCTCTCGTCTTCGTGATCCAAAAATTGAAGCATTACTTCCAAGCCCACACAATTCATCTTGTTTCAAGAGATAATCCATTGAAGTATGTTATGTCAAAGCCGGTACTCTCAGATAGGCTTGCCAGGTGGTATTTGCAGATTCAGCAATTCGAAATCATATACGTGCGCAAAAAGCCGTCAAAGGGCAAGTCTTAGCTGACTTCCTAACTGATCATCCGATACCTGCAGAATGGGAGTTAACGGAAGATTTTCCTGACGAAGACGTTATGACAATCGAAGTAATCCCCCCATGGAAAATGTACTTCGACGGAGCCTCACAGAGAAACGGGGCAGGAGCTGTAGTTGTGTTTCTCTCGCCCAATGGGGAAGTTCTGCCATACTCATTCACTTTGACCCAAAATTGCTCAAATAATGTTGCAGAATATCAGGCGTTGATTCTCGGATTAAAGATGGTGGTCGATGCAAAAAGATTACATCTCAACATCTATGGAGACTCTAAACTAGTGGTCAACCAGGTTCTAGGAGATTATGATGTCAAGAAACCTGAACTGGCCCCATATGTTTGTTATGCTAGAAAATTTATTGGATGGTTAGAGGACGTGTCAATCGTACATGTTCCACGAGGAAATAATGGTCGATCCGACGCTCTAGCAAAACTTGCTTCCACTCTTGTGATGCCTGACAAGAGAGTCCATATCCCCGTTTGTCAAAATTGGATCGTTCCGCCTATGCTTGAAAATAGTGAAGGTGGTGAAGAAAACAATGTCGTGGAGGTCTATGAGATCGAGAAAGAAGACTGGCGACAACCTCTAGTTGATTACCTGAAATACGGCAAGTTGCCCCATGAACTACGCCATAGAGCAGAAATTAGGCGTCGAGCAGCTCGCTTCATATACTACAATGACACCCTCTATAGACGCTCATTCAATGAGGTATTTTTGCGATGTCTCGACGATGAAGAAGCTGTCCAAGCAATGGAGGAAGCACACTCTAGCGTTTGTGGTGCTCACCAGTCGGGTCCGAAATTGCACTTTCGAATTAAGAGGATGGGATACTATTGGCCCACCATGGTCTGAGAATGCATGGAATATGTACAAAGATGTCAACCTTGCCAATTTCATGCTAATTTCATCAATCAACCACCTGAGCCGCTACACCCAACTGTCGCCTCATGGCCATTTGATGCTTGGGGGTTAGATGTGGTTGGCCCAATGACGAAATCTTCCGGAGGTCATTTGTACATCCTGGCAGCAACCGACTATTTCTCTAAATGGACGGAAGCAATACCACTTAAGGAAGTAAAGAAAGAGAACGTTGCTGACTTCATACGTTCCAACATTATCTTTCGACACGGCATTCCACGCTACATAATCACCGACAATGGAAAACCATTCTGCAACACCGTGATTGATAAGTTGTGCCAACAATTCGAATTCAAGCAGAAGAAGTCTTCGATGTACTATGCGGCAGCCAATGGCCTCGCAGAAGCCTTCAATAAAATATTGTGCAACTTGTTGAAGAAAGTGGTAGCAAAGTCGAACAGGGACTGGCACGAGAGAATCGGAGAAGCATTGTGGGCTTATAGGACGATACATCGAACTCCTACCCAGGCCACCCCTTACGCACTGATTTATGGAGTAGAGGTTGTCCTTCCCCTGGAACGACAGATTCCATCCCTAAGGATCGCAATCCAAGAAAGACTCACTGAAGAAGAAAATGCTCTCCTACGACTGGAAGAGTTAGAATCACTGGATGAGAAAAGGTTGGAAGCCCAACAAAGACTCGAATGCTATTAAGCTCGCATCTCTAGAGCATTCAACAAGAGAGTTCGTCCTCGCTCTTTCCAAGTGGGAGATCTTGTTCTCGCTGTAAGAATACCGATCATCATGACCCACAAGACCGGGAATAAATTTACTTCATAGTGGGACGGGCCATACATCATCAAAGAAGCATACACAAATGGCTCGTACAAACTTAGAGCTAATGATGGATTGAGAATTGGCCCCATCAACGGGAAATTCTTAAAGCGATACTACCCATAAAAAGAGGAAGAAACAAAAAAAAAAAAAAAAGAAAAGAAAGAAAAAAAACAAAAAAAAAAAAAAAAGAAAGAAAACAAAACAAAACAAAAAAAAAAAAAAGAAAAAAAAATACAGAAGCCCTCAAAACAAAGCAAGGGTGCTTAGATTAGTACGCTCCTGACCCGCATGAGCATAAACTATGTACGGTGACCACCAATGGTAGTACATGTGGCTAAACTGTTAACTTACCCCCACTAACGGCATTTTATAGTGGTTAAACTTCAAATACCTCACCTAGTTAAGGTGGTTAAGCAATAGATACTCCTGGCCCGCACGAGTATAAACTGTGCACGGCACCCCCCCCTTCCAATCACAAAGACATCTTTGAACTACATTTTGACTTGATCCTCTCTTATGAAGGTACGTAGGCAGCTTAGAAATTTCTAAGTTCAGTCAAAATATGTAAAAGCGGTTTGTTTGTTCCAACGAAACGAAAGAATAAATCAAAGCAGCTACTTGTGGAACCATCATTGACTCGTCATCATTGAGCGAATCTCTAGGTGGATCACCAATCTAGTATACCCAGGCTAAACTTCAATCTCCAGGTTGATCAATATGCCCAAGCTACGCTTCAAAGTCGAGGTTGATTAGTATGCCCAAGTTGCACCTCAATGTTCAGGTTGATCCGATGTTGAGTAGCCATGTCTCGAAGTTGATGGTGCTACGCCTCTTCATGTGGTGGCCTTGATCCGACGATGTGCAGTCACATCTCCGAGTGGATGGTGCTTCGCCTGTTCATATGGTGGTCTTGATCCGACGATGTGCAGTCACGTCTCCAATTGGATGGTGCTCCGCCTCTTCATGTGGTAGAGACGACGCGTCGGAGACATGTCCTTCAGCCTCGGATCGGTTCTGACTATCACTCTCGGACATCCTAGGGAAAGGAGAAGGCAATCTCGTAAGCTTTAAGATGGCAGTCCGAGAGGCCATTTATGTATATTAAAAAGGAGAAGGAATTTTAAAAATTCGGACAAAAGAAAGCGAGTCTACCGGACGAAGTTAGTTCGGAGTCAGTAAGATGTTAATTCGGTGTTAGTCAACATAGCCAAGACATTGGTTATTACTAACTATAGTCTACGCATCATGGGCATGCTTCCGAGCAGGCTATACTTTTAACAGAAATGACACAACAAGCAACAGAAATTGAATCACGCAACGAAACAAACTTACTTGTACTCGGATGGTTGAAATGAAGGTAGCTGACTTCGCACGGAATCACGCACTACGAACTTCTTCTTACTCACTTCGGGTTGGTTGTAACTGCTTCGGACGTGCTCAAGTACACAAATCTTCTCTCTAAAAGTGAGAGAATGAAAGCGACTTAGGCCCCTATTTATAGGGGGCTATATCTGGAACTCCAACCGTCACGATTTTTCGGGATTAAATCTCAATCGTAGATCAAAAATCATCCAATGGTGTAGTACAACAATACCAAGTGAAATGACGAATCGGTACAAAAAACTTACCTTGCGATAACAAAGACGCATACAACAAACTTCCCCACTTTCGGGCGGAAGACAACACTCAGGCCTCGGATGACTACCCATCAGACGCCTCGGAACTTTTTCCTGGCAAAGATCACTTGCTAAACATACAGAGCCTCGTCCACTCAGACGTTTTCCTTCGGACCTTCTCTTTATAAAAGACTTCATTCCGGATAGGACACTCATCTACGGATTAACCCATAACCGACCAAAGGTACAACTCCGACGTTCTTAGTCTACACTTAGTCTCGCTTACAAATACCCTTTTCTTTCTTAGCTTTGTTGTGCTCCGAACCTTTTCCCTCGGACGGCAAAAAAATTAAAAAAAATAAAGGGGGGGAGAGAGATTAAGTTAAGGACTATACGAAGCACGGATTACACCTTTTTTCTGCTTACGAGAGGCAGATTAGACTAAGGAACAACCCATCCTCCTCGGTCTCAACCAATAGTTCCACAACTATATTCTACTAAGATACTTGGAAACTAGGGGGACATATGTTGATACGAAAATATGTCCAATCCGTCATAGGCGCCTTTGGAACGAATTCTAAGGCGTCTCAAGTTGTCTAGAGGATTCGAGACACTATGATCCGACCCATAGTTCCGATCCTAGGTCCCTCAGGTCCGACCCTCCCTAGAAGAGAGGGACAGAGGGCTTGGACGACACTGGGTCCGACCCTAGGCCTTCAGGTCCGACCCATTTAGGTCCGACACGGACGATCATTTGGACCCAACAAGACAATCTCACAAGCAACCAAGTAAACTGGCACTAGAGAGTAAGGAGGTTCGAGCCATAAGGTCCGAATCGGAAGAATTGGGCAGACTTAGGGAGGTTCCCCATAGACAGCCCAATGTGGTCCGGACCAGGCGTCCGGACCAACCTCTTCGGACCTTGACCCTCGGCAGACTATGTCACACCCTCTAAAACTCCCTTGATAATGACTAAACTACCCCTAAAAGCCCAAAGTGGAATGGGACAAGTGTCATTAATGGGCCATGGGCCTATTGAAGCCTTGGTGGTTCGATCTAGGCCTTACACTTGGCACGATCTGGTGGAACCCTCCCAATTGAGGTGAAATCTATATATAGGGCACACACTCCCATGATAATGGTAAGCAATAATCACTTCCAAACCTTGACTATCATACAGAGTAGATCTTCAGTCTCTCTTGAGTAAAGTCTCAAACCGGTTTGACACTTAGCAAACCGGGTCCTAACCCCCCCCCCCCCTCCAAGTCACTTGTGCAGGTTCTTACCAAGCTTCGGATCTCAGGCTCTCGCACGTTGGCTCTTACGCAGTACGGAGCTTCTTACTTGAGGATACCTTGGTCATCACCTGTGGAGTAGAGCAATCTCTAAGTAGTTGGGGGACTTTTACCCTCAACAATATGAACTATGGTATGATAGTTATACACTTTTATTCATTGATGAGTTAGAATTTATAAACATGTATTAATTTTTAAAATGATGTTAAAGATTTAGAGTAATTCAAGTTACAAGGTTAAGGTTAAGTACAGTAAGTGCTAGTAAGGACACCACGCTTAATGTATGTGGCAATTCAATTTACTCTAGAGACTCAAGAGATTTTAAGAGGCCACTCGCGATCATGTTAAGTTTTTAACACGTTTTAAAAGCAAGTTTTAAGTTCAAGTTTAGAGTTTTACAGAAGAATCTTCAAGTTAAAGATTTTAAAGTAGAGTCAAGTTTTAAGTTGCATTGCATTAAGTAAGATTAAAATATTTTAAAGACATGAACATTAGAATTTTAGTTCATGGCACGTGTATGGAATTTGAGCAGTCGGGGTCACAACTGACCCTTGCTAAAATTATCAATTTTAGGTTTAAAGTCGAGCTGATTGGAGTGGAGCGTTACCGAATCAATGATCTTAGACGGCCTGCAAATGCAGGCCGTCAGTGGCGTCTGACGCGTCCCCCGTCTCTTAGTGACGGGGGACACAAGTGGCAGCAGCCGATTGTCATCTTCTTACTGGTCTATTTTTTTTTTAATTTTCAAATTCCTTTTTAGTTTAAAACGGCTATAACTTTCAAAATAAAAATGCAAAAAATAAAAAAATCACCAACGGCTTTATTTTTTCAGATCTATAAAATGAGATCAGTCTTGACTATGTTTGAATCATCCCACCTCCAACTCCTCTTTCTCTCTTAATTAAACTTAAAACACTCTCTTCACTCCAAAACACCATCTCCACTTCAATTTTCCGGCAACATGGACAGAAACTTGTTTACTACGGAAACTCAGAGGTGGATGCAAGAAAACACACCCGAAGCCTACGAAGCGTGCATGCAAAAGCTTAACAAAAACACCTCTCAACAACCCTAACCGAGCTTCGTTCGCCCTTTGTTCGAAAGCTCCTACGAAGTGTTGGTCCAGATAACGGCAAAGTAAAAGACTAGAGGGGGGGGGGGCATGAATAGTCTTTTAAAACTTTTGTCGATAGGCACAGTTTCTCAGATATCTTTGTAGATATCTGATACTTAATTTCAGAGAGCGGAAGACTTTTCTGTGATAAGTGCACGTGCTCAGCAAGATAAGTGTAAATACTTTGCAAGATAAGTAAAGCAAGTAATAGACTGCAGAAAGTAAATAACACAAGTCTTTTTATAGTGGTATCTGAAGGTTGCGTAATCCTTCAACTAATCCACTTCGGCCTTTCTCAGACCTGGAATTCACTAAGACAGATAAATGATCTAAACATACAAATATCTTCTCTTGATTCCTAAATACACTAGGTTCCCAACCGAGTGTTCCCCCTGAGTTATTCCCTGGCTTTCACAGCCGAGTACTTCCTGTACTCAGAAACCTTTTTGAGCTATTCCTTAGCTTCCCAAGCTAAGTACTTCCTGTGCTCAGCAACCTTGGAGTTATTCCTTAGTTTCCCAAACTAAGTACTTCCTGTACTCCACGCCGAATATGGTGTTGGTTTTAGGTTTGTTTGTTAGGTGAGCTTCTTTAATAACTTGTTCAGTTATTCAGATAGCTTTATGAATCAAGTGTACTTAATACACTTTGCAATGTATGGTATCTTGTTCTTTACTGACCCAAGTCTATGATAAGTGTTTAAGAGAATGAAACTCATATATGAAATCTCAGTTCAACTCTTTCACAAATAACAATGCTTGTTAAGGATTAGGACACTTAGAACTTTTGTGATACTTAGAATCAAGAGCTTTGGTCGCAATAGAAAGCTTGAAGGTAAGTAGTTTGCTTGAGAGAGTTTGTGTGAGAGTGTAAGTTCTCTGTGTGTGTTCTCAAGCAGTCTAAGTGTTGATATTTATAGATGAATTTGAATTCCGTTTGAATAGTATCCGTTAGGCTTAACTCAATTCAAACTATTGATATCTGAGTATAGTACTGTAGTAGGTTTGTCTTCTTTTTCAGAAGCTACCGTTTTTGTTCAGACATTTCTGTTTGCGCATTTAATGCACTGTACTATATTTTGTCCTGTAGTGCCAACGGAACTATGCATGGTATCAGAGATCTTTATACTATCAGAGTTCTCTGAAGCTTTGCATGTTCTTTTCCATCGATTATCACAACTCCATATACCACTTGTTGAAACAACTTTGTTATAAAATATTTCTTTTCAGAAACATAGTTTATGTCCAAGGTATCTGAGTGTAGATATCTGTGGGCACTTTCCTCGTCTCAGAAACCTTTTATTCTCAGATATCTTTTGCAACACTTGTGTTTCGAAACACTTGTTTCTTCAAGATATTTGGACATAGGTATCTGAAAAACCTTTGTCTTCAGCAATCTTGTGCAGTCTTCAAATCTTCAAATCCGTTGAACTTTTTCTGCTGGATGCCTTCTTCTTGGTCTTCTTCAGAAAATAAAAATTACATTTCGAGACCTTACATCCTATACAAGATTTGCTAGACTATCATACTTAGTGAGTTTCCTCTTTTACAGTGTTCAAGTGAACCAATAGTACTAATCACCTTTCTGAGCTAAGATAAGTCATTAGGTTGCTGATCAAAATCTAAACAGATAATCCTAACACGAAGACCCCTACACTCAAAATTACCATTCTCCAATCTCCCAAACACCAATATTTTTGCAAGCACCGGAAGTTGTTCCTGAAACGCAGCCTGAAATTCAACCGAACCGGAGGCGTGGGAAAGGGAAAGCCAAAGACATTGAAGGAGGGACGACCAATAAAGGGGAAGTACGGGGCTCACTCTACAACACGAATGAGGACTTGGTTCTCATCTCTTGTTACATGGATGTTAGCGCAAATCCGATCATTGGCATGAATCAGAGGTACGCAAGTTTGTTCAAGAAAGTCGAGGAGAAGTTCGAGGACGTACGGAGGGATGGGAGGATGTCTGGTTTGGAAAAAAAGCGGAGTCATGATTCACTTCGTCTCAGATTTAAGCGGATGAGAGATGACATTAATTGGTGGTTGATTTGTGTGGATCGTGCTACTAGGGTTGTCGGTGATCGGAGTGGCTACAATGAAGCCAATGTAACTGAAACCGCCCAGGAATTCTACTAAGAGAAGTCCAGTTGTAACGCCGGATTCATCTTATTCAAGCAGTGGGATGCCATGAAACAGTACCCAGAGTGGGAAACGAGGATGAACTTGGAGGAAAAATACAAGAAGGCCGTAACAACTCCGAGGGTTGAGGTTCAAGATGATGATGATCAACCAATGGAATCAGCAGTGCTAGTAGTGGGAGCAAGCGCCAAAGTGAGGACAGTGTCACGACTAACAAACGTTCTATGGGTCGTGACAAGGCAAAGAAGATGGCTAGAGGTGGTAGTTCTGGCAACTCCTCAATGGATGCAATGAGCGAGGGATGGGTTAACTTTAATGAAAGTTATCCCCAATACCTTGAGTTGGAAAGACAGAAGCTGGAGTTTGCCCGCCAAAAGGAGGAATGTAGGATGAAGGAGAAGAAGATGGACATGTGGATGACACTTATGAGGAACTATGCCAACTTGACCCCAGAACATAAGGGAGTTTGTGATGCACTGCAGAAGGAATTGTGTCCGTCCGAGTAATGGCTGAAGTTGGGAACTTGTTTTAGTTTGCTTGTTTGTTTTTTACTTCCCGAAGTGTGGCTTGTTTGTGTTTTACTCTTCCAAGTGTCCGTTGTAATAAAATCAGTGTGCTTTGAATTTGAGTTTGAATTATTTGAATTACGGAAAGTAAGTCTTGTGATTTATCCTTACTTTGTCAGGCATCTTATCTTTGCTTTGTCAGGCATCTTGTCTTCAATTTCTCAGACATCTTATCTTCAATTAATGAGACATCCAATGCATTGTGACTCAGCTATGACTAAGAAATGAGTCACACATCTCCCACAACATGTCTATATAATGCAACCATAGAACACATTTTCAAACACAACAAACTACTTGCATTCATCACTTCTTCCATTATCTTAACTAAATAGAAAACACTCAATCTACTTCAATTTTCGAAAGATAATCATGTCCAGTTCATCATCTGATGATGAAAGTTTGCTTGGTTCTTCTTCATCCAATCCTTTCGCACAAATCCAAAGCATGATAATACAAGACGTACCAAATATGATCCAACAATTCCAACAACAGCAACAACCGGATGAGCCACGACGGCCTAAGAAGAAGCGTGCTTACATTAACAGAAGTCGAGAAGAGCGTGGCAAACTATTGGAGGAAGACTACTTCGGGGTTAACCCACCATATGCAGATAAATTTCGACGGTGATTCAAAATGGAGAGGCCGTTGTTCGAACGGGTGATTGCTGGTGTGGTGCGTCAAGATGATTACTTTGTGTGCAAGCCAGATGCTCTTGGCCGACCGGGGTTAACCACACTACAAAAATATACCGCAGCCATTCGCATGCTAGCTTGTGGGGCTTCTGCTGACTCGGTTGACGAGTACTGCCGACTTGGTGAAAGCACGGCTCTCGAGTGTCTTTCGCATTTTTGTGACGCTGTGGTGGCTGAGTTTGGTCCAACATATATGCGGAGGGCCAATGAAGCCGATCTTCGAAGGATTCTGGCAATCAACGCTGCAAGAGAATTTGTGGGCATGCTTGGGAGTATCGACTGTATGCACTGGACATGGAAGAACTGTCCCAAGGCGTGGCACGGTCAATTTCAAGGCAGAAGCAAAAAGCCTACCCTTGTTTTAGAAGCAGTAGCATCCCAATATACTTGGATATGGCATTCATTCTTCGGGATTTCCGAAAAATACAATGACTTGTCGATCGTGCAACGTTCACCGGTGTTCGACGATCTCCTGAACGGCACGGCACCTCATGTTAACTTTGAGGTCAATGGCCATCAGTACAACATGCCTTACTACCTAACCGATGGCATCTACCCAGCTTGGGCTACATTTGTTCCTGCCATCCCGAATCCGGTAACGCACAAAGAAGCCAAGTTCTCTCGAAAGCGTGAGTCTTGCCTTAGAAAGATGTGGAACGTGCTTTCAGAGTACTGCAAGCACGATTTGCAATTATACGAAATCCCGCCCTTGCACACAACAGGGCCACACTCAAAAAGATTATGGATTGCTGCATCACACTCCACAACATAATAGTTGAGGATGAGCGCCACAAATACCTAAATTATGACAAGGAAATCGAAGAGTTCGAACAAGATACCCGTGAGAATGTACCCCATGTGATTGACGGAGTTCGTATCCGACGAGCACAATCTACAATAAATTCTATCCCGGAATACATGAACTTTTCAAGGCAAATGCACAGTAGGTGCACGAATGAAGAACTCCAAGCAGACTTGATGGAACATATTTGGAGGATGCGTTGACTGTGGAGCTTGCCCAATCGTGTCGTGTGTGTTTGTTAGTTTAATGCATTTGTGTGTTGTATGTTTGTTGCATTTCCATTTGGTTTTTAAATTCTCTGCGGGTTGTTGTAATATATTCTTGCTCAATAAATTATAAAACGAGTTTTAAAAATGTAATTTTATTAATTTCAACTTCTAAACACTCTTATAACATGTTAAAAAAAATTTGAATTTCGTGACGGCTCCGTGACGCGTCACCCAATGCAGCAAAATCTCATCACGAATCCCGTCACCAATGCGGGTAGTCTTAGCTAGTATTATTCATACATTTTCACTTTCACAGTTTTCAAGACTTTGTATAATAATGTTGCAAGCATTTTATAATTTATAATTCCCCTGTATAGTTTTTTTTAGTTCACGAATTATTCTTAAGAACTTTAATGTCAAGTCGAAGGTCGCTTAAGGCGTCAAAGTACGTTTTAAATTTTTATAATTTAAGTTCATCGAATTTAAAAGCACACGAACTAGCGTGATTTATATTTTACGCAGTTCGTCAATTAAAATTCAGCACGCTACACAAATTACATACTTTTATCACATCTTTATGTTTTACTACATCCATACCGCCAACATCATACTCTGGCTGAGTGGAAGACCTCTGAAAGTGATGGACTAGTAAACAGCCGGTGCTTTTGTTGCAAAAGTCACGACTTCTTCGGTGACAGTCTGGATTGTTAATGAGACAATGCCAGTCTGCACATTTGGATCGAATAAGCAACATTACAGACAACCAGAAGACGACTTTTGTTAGAAAACAGAAGATCGCAAAAAAACAAAACACAACTCCAATTTAGTCACCATTCATCAATACCCAACTCAATTTCAAATTTAATTTTGAATATAGAACCAAACACTCCGTTATTGCCAAACTTGTGATGTTTAGCTGAGTTGAAATTTGGTGGCTTGACGTTTTTCTTTTTTTGCATCTAACAGCTTCAGATTTATAATATTTTGAAATCTTGCTAATCAAGTTACACAATAATCGCTTGTAATAATATACACATAATTTAGTGAACAGCAAGGTTTAACAATCATCCAGCAAGGTCATTAGAATGGCAGAGTACAAGTTTCCGAAATTTACATTCCAGTTCTACATCTACATCTTTCAACTGCAGCCCAAAGATCAGGCGAAATTTGAAGATGAATATATAACTTGAGCCAATTACAATATTAATCAAAACAACACTAGACAAAAAAATTAAGTATGCCCAAGGCCAACCACACCTAGTGACTAGTACTAACTTTTATTTGCTGGCAGACAAGGTCCCTTGGGTTCTCATGCATATCGTCAATGTCAATGCAGCTCGACAGTGTAAGCTTATGGTATAACGAGTACTGTAGCGCGATGATCATAAATTTCAAATAAAAATCCCTGTCCTACTTTTTCCCCATACTAGTAGCACTGCTGTTTTTTAACTGTGTGAACATGAAGTTGCCTGACATTACAGCTTCTTTATCTGTATAAAATGTAGCACTAAATTATCACATAGAAGTTGACAGAGTAATTTGAATTAAGCAAGAATCATTGTGAAAACAATACTAAAAGTACAGCTTCACATATTGCAAAGTGCTTGAGAGCCTAATCAAGCAAAAATATTGAGCAACAGAAAAAAAATTTAGGGTCTAAAGAGTGAAATCAAGTTAGGGAGAAGCAATAAGAGCAGCTCAACCCTTGAAAGCACGCAAGGGGAGGATTCGAAGACACTCTCTCGGTCTTCTACTTACACTAATTACTAATGCTAAGTTACTGAGCATTTCTTCAAGAAAAATTAGAACTAAATTGTTTGTTAACATTGAGCTTATTGTCGTAAAACAACGTAAACAGGAGACAGCACACTTGTCCCTCACTTGAATACTCCTTCCGTCCCACTAAATGATACATTTACTACTCAGAATAGAGATTAAGAATTATGGGCAAGTATTGGTAGTATATCACGTGCAGACAGGTTTAGTGTATTACTCCCTCCATCCAAGAATAAGCTTCTCATATCAATTTAGTCAACAAAATAAAATCTTTATTACTAATTATATTGCAAGTGAGAATGTATGGATTAATTGTTTGTGTAAGTGGACAATGATGGCCCACAACATTGTAGAAAATTAGAAATAAGGAAATGAGAAGCTTTGTTTTGGACTACTTAAAAACTTAAAAGCAAAGTGGAAAGTTGTAATTTACGGGGTAATCATTAAAGAAACCCTAAAGAATGGCCTATTAACAAATTAGCCCCTACATAATTTTTTATTGCATATAGTCCCCCAAAATGTGTTGAACAAAGTTACTTCGAGAGTAAAAGAAACCATGACAGTTTTATTCCTCTGCAGTCCCAATATGTTTTAAATCATGAATTTAATCCCAAATGGTTTGTAAAATGATCCAAAATTTACCCAAATTCTTGAGACAGCTTCCCACATAAATGAAATAAATAAAACAACAAAAGGAAGATTGGCAACCTGAAATTACCCTGTAAGTTACCACTCCCGTCTGGTCAATAGTTTCCCACTTACCTGAGGTCGCCCAACTTCGTCTTTTATTCTTTCTTTTTTTATGTTTTTCTTTTATACTCCCACCATTTCACTGAAATTTTTACAATTTATCATTTTGGACGTTTCTTTAAAAGCTTTACATTTACTTCAATGGAAACTCACTTATTAATTTGTTAATTGCTCTCTTTCATACTTTATCTATTCTATCTCTTACTGTTTACCATCTACTTACTACTTGTCAATATAAACCACATTTTGTAATCATTTAACTTATAAAAATGTGCCAATTTCAATTGTAAAGCTTTTACCAAAGCGGAGGGAGAAATTGTTTTTAGTGGGGAGGAAGTGAAAATAAAAAATCACAAAAAAAAGAAAAGTATGAAGAAGGGTGGAAAAGACGAAGGATGAATAACCAAACAAGATATAGCATAAGAAAAAAGGAAATATAAATAAAAGTTGACTTCTAAGCATTTGTAATTTTCCCTTCTATTATAGAACTAATAAAGTAGTAAAAAAGGTAGGGTAAAGTTGAAAAAATGTGGAGTAATGGGCTCGGCCCACTTCCATAAAGAAATACTATATAGAGTTATGATATAAGGAAATTTATTATTATTATTATTATTATTATTATTGTTGTTGTTGTTGTTGTTGTTGTTGTTGTTGTTGTTGTTGTTATTATTAACTGGGCAGGGGAGAACTACATATGACATATGGAAATAAATAAGAAACCCTATCCTCAAAACTCAAACGATCCATGAAAATATGACATGGATTCGCAATATATGGAAAATTTTAACACCATACCTGTTAATGATAAACAACTGGCTTCCCGGCGAACATACCTTGCCATTGCCTGGAGCATTACAGGAAATCAGAGAATGGTCAGTACATCTTTAATCTTCATAGAGAATCATAAGGACAAGCAAAGCCGAGGAAGTGTAAATTGGTCGTTTACCCCCAAATTACTATCTCAGCACTATCCCGGCGGGATCCCAGACCGGGATAGAGTATCTATGCCCGGCAAGTAGACGGGGTTGACAACAATATCTAGAATAATCAATCATCTAATACAGTCCGGTAGATTTTTACGAGTTTGAAATCTAAGATGATTCTTCTAACTGGCCGTGCATACCATTTTCAGGTCATGGTGATTTGAGTACGAAAATTTTATAAAAAACGAACAACGACATCCAGCCAATCTCACTTATGCAATATCGACATGAACTAAACAGAAGAAATTTAGAGGGATTGCCTGGAGAGGAAGTAAGACATCTCCACTGGGTTTTGATGAACTGGCAACTCCACTAGGTTCTAATGACAAGTCATCAGATAAGAAAATATTCCTGCAATATGCAATCAGCTGTGCATGTAAAAGCATCATTTATACCGTAATAGATCAACTTTTTACTGAGCAATGTGGGCTCCCAAAACTAAGCAACACCTATCCAATGTTTGGTAATAAGCAGGTAAGGGGAAAAAAGAAAAAAGGAACACTACATAAAATGTGATCTAGAAATTCATCTGGACCATTCCTTATCATATTACTATTTAGATAATTATATACCAAAATTCTAAGCAGCAGAATAATTCCAGATGATCCTCTATCGGTTACTTTTTATGTTTTGCAGGTCTAGCATAATAGAATCTCCTTTAGTACATTAAATGAACGCTGGAAAGAAGGCATGCAACCAATGCTCACCACATATTCTTATAAACTGTACCTCCAAATAACATTTTGCAACTCATCCCCCTTCCCCATGGCTTCATCATATGCAACAAAGTTCCCGAAAACTATCTTTTCCAACTCTTTCATCCATTTTATCAGCAGCAAATTTACCTGCAGTTTTGAATAGATAATGGGAGATTCAAGTTTCTTAAAATTAAATAGCACACAAGCCAAAATACACTTTCAATAGATTGCCTGACATCAGAATCAGATTTTAGTATTTGCAACTGAAAACACCTTTCTTTTTCTTTTACTTATATAGAATATATATATTGCTACACTGATAAATGAGGGGAAAGGATTTAAACAAAGAAGCAACTCCAAATCTGCAGATTGGGTGTAAAGAACTCACCCCCTCCCTTGACACTCTTAACTCCAGATCATGATTGAATATCTCATACAAGTACTGTCCCAACTCTTTACCTTCTTTTCCTTCTTCCTTTAAACGGCGTATGCAGAGCCACATATGGACTATGAGTAAGGTAAATGTTGTTTTAAATGTCTTCTCCAAGCAAAAAACTGCACATTGGGTCGAGTGAATGCCCAAGTTAAACTTGTAGAATATCTAGACTTAAGACAGCAAAATAGATGGTAGTTATATGTAAATTGCAGTGTAGGGTAAGCCCTGAGATTTTAGCCAGATAATACACCGACGGACATTCTTGAAATTTCTTATATTGACAGAAATTTCTTCTATCCATACAAAGAATGTACTTGTTTCACAGCTTGTCCTTGGAAACTGGGAAAATTTCATCTATCCAATTTAAAAGTTAAAAACAGAAATACTGGAATGATAAATCAACACCACAGACCATCATAAATGGCAGGTTCATCAACTTGATCAGTTACACGTTGGTATATAGCATTGGACCAACGGATGAACTGGCTTTGTTTGCTGTAGAACAGCATCAACTTCATAAGAAATCGCTTGATGCCATCATATTGAGGAGTATCAATTCTATATGGAGAATCAGCTGCCAATGCCAATGAGCATGGCTTCAAAAAGAACATCTTGTTCAGGTTCACCTATGCAGTGCATTACGGCAAGTCAACAAGAATGTTACAGAATATAGAATACAAGCATTTCATGACTGCAAAGCTAGAGAACAACCCCCGACACCCAAGTGTATAAGTAGTCTTCAACACAATACTCTGAGCCTATTTACATGGCTTTTACCGTTAGTTGCCAAATTTTACTCATCTTTTGATGTTGGAGTTGAGAATAAGACTTTGTGATAAAAATTAAGCAGCCCAAACAAGATACTCTTGATTGCACGCTTATGCAGTTATGCCTCACTGCTCTCGAGTTCAGAATCAAGCAAAGAAACATCCACAGGCATGTATACATGCAAGTATACAGCAACATACTCAACTAGCATACAAATCATGTCATTATAAGTCAGCTACTATAATATCATGCGCTTCTAACCCTTTACTTCACAAGATTTTGTTTATCAAAATCTAACTGATAAGCTAGTTGGTAGGGAAAAGCTAGTTGATAACCCATCTATGTTAGTGAAGTTCCTTAGTAAAACTAGCTGATAACCTCGATTATTTGCTAAACATTAAAAAAAAAAAAAACTTAAGCTAGCCTGATTAGGTCCTCAGATCAAATCAGCTAGTTATTGTGGTCAAACAGCAAAAAATCTACTCACTCCTACTTTGATGTTTTAGCAATTTCACACATTTTAATAAACTTGCCAAATAAAATACCACAAAGTATCAAAAGAGAGCGTCTGTAGATAACTTACCTATAGACAAACCTATGTTGTTAATAAAAACGTCTATGTTATTAATCATAACGTCTATGTTATTACATCAGACACAAAAAAAAAATGCATTTTGATAATATAACTTATCAAGAGACGGAAGAGACCTAGAAACCTAGTATCCCAGGAGACTTACTTATAAAATACCTTAGAGTAAGTCTCCTCGACCGTCTCTCAGATAACTATGTTGTCAAGAAAAGAAAATGATGTTATCCATCAAACAACAAGACTTATTTCATTAACAAAATACACGTTTTGATGGTTTTATTGATAACATAGGCCCCTCTCCAGATAAGTTACCTCGAGACCGACTTTGTGAATACCTTATTGGTGCTATTATTCAAGGTAATTAGGAGACTCAGCCAAGAAAATACTTAAATGAACATAAATCGAATAACTTTCATTAATGAATTGCAAAACGGATTGTATTTTTTCCAATAGTTAAAGAAACTAAACATTCAAAAGTAAACACCACCATTGATCATGAGAATCCTGAGATATAACCAAAAATCTCCAATTAGCTATACTAATAGTTATACTCTACACTAGGTTTCTTTCTCCCAGGAAAAAAAAGATGGCAAGGATCCGGTATAAAAGTACCTCGGAGTTAGATTTGTGAGTATAATCCGCAACATTTGGCTCCGTGAAAGCTGCAACTTTAGCATAGCTTCGAAAGGGATGAAGAGATGACAAATCTCTCATCTCGAAACCAGAAGTACAATTGTTGACATTGTTAACCCTATTCATATGGCTCAAAACTCTGGTCCATCTCGGTAACATTTCTGAAACTCACCGGAGAATTTCGACAAAAATTGGTGATGGCTACGTGGCTTGTCGGTCCGATTGATGTTTTTCTACCGCCCAAAGTATGCCCGTGTTCTACTTCTAGTTGTATCTCTGATGAGATCAAATTTGGGGTGTCTACTTTCTAGAACTTAAAACCCAAAAGTGACCTAAATCAGGGCGGTGAACGGGTAAGTGACCTAAGCGGTGAACGGGTCGGCTATTTAGTGTATTAGGTATTTCGGATTCGGGTATTTCGGGTTTTGTATTTAAACGGGTACCCGAAATTTATACTTCTTTTTTTTTTTTATTCGTCATTTTAATTTATAATAGAAACACATTTTTTAGTTACCAGTTAAGTACCAAAACTAGAGTTAATCCATTTAGTGTAAATTAAGCAAAGCACTAAAATTCTTTGAGATTGTATATTGAGAGTATTGTACATGTTAAGTCTATTTAGTTATTTTACCATAAATCATGTATAGTCATGTTGTTTGAAAAGTGCAAATCATATTAATTCTGAGAATGCAATTGAAAATCACAACTTTCGCTTTTTTTCATGTTTACCCAACGGGTACCCGTTACCCGGTCGGGTAGTAAAACGGGTACCCGATACCTGAAATTTATTAAATACCCAAACCAATATACCCACACTCGAACAGGTCGGGTCGGGTACCCAAATGCCCAGCCCTAGACCCAATACGTGGGTGATTTCTGGTCTGTGTGGTTCGTAGTCACTTATTTAGCTAAATTTTAGCCACTCCGAACCTAGAAAATGTTACCTAATAAAAAACATAGCATTAGATCGAATACACATCAAACTTGACAACGGATTGATCGAACATTAAATTTAAAAAAAAAAACAGTTTTTCTCACTTTTCCACGCTTTTTCCTTCGTTGTCATGGCGGCGAAGAAGGGATATGGAGCTGGAAGGATCACTACGGGATTGAATCGATTTATTGCTAAGGATTTGGAAGAGTTTTTCAATGATACAGTGATACTTGTTCGATTGAATCTGAACATTTTGCTGATGCAGATGTGGATATAGAGCATTTGCCTGAAAATGTTACTGTTCTAATAGTTGATCCATCGGATGATCGTTCTATTCGGTTTATCAGCATATTCGGGGGGATATTGGTCGCCAGCAGTTACCTCGTCGTCCTTTCAATACTTTGTTTGCTGGCAATTTCCAACCGGAGAACTCGCAACCGCTGGAATATAGTCCGCCAGCTTATCCGGTGATTCTCGATTATGCGAAAAGTGTTGTTGCTGATGGTGTTGATTACTGGAAATTCTCTCTTGTCGGTACTGTTATTGGGCAAAAGCTAGTCTATAAGGTGTTAGAACATTTTGCTGCTACATATTGGAAGGTCAAGCCTACTATCAGCCTTACGGATAAAGGTATTATGTGTGTTCTGTTTTGAATTAGAAGCTGATATACTCTGAGTACTTTATGGAGGTCTGATGTGACAATGAAATGTGCGATGCAACATACTTTTAGACCCTCGTTTTTTGCCCTAGATGCAATAATTGTATCGTTTTATGGTCAATTACCAACTTTGTGTGTTTTATGTAGGTCATGATCGCGTTTTTGAGGATTTGCATGATTTCAGGCACCAAAACGGCCGGCATAATTGTGCCAAATAGGGACAAGGAAGCGAATACGCCGGATTGACCGTTGCACGGAGTTCGAGGACTCAAAACATTTCATGCGGCCAACCGATGCGAAGATAATTGAAGATGGAACAACTTTGTAGAAGACCACTTTTCGAGAAAACGAAGTTATGAAACCCCAAATTGAAGAACGAAGAAAACAGATTCGAACCCGCAGCAATCAAAGATTGCGTTCCACAGGGGACCGCAGAAGGGTTCACTATGGTCCACAGGCGACCACAGTGAAGGCTCTGTTTTGGTTTTGGGCTGATTCCTGGCCTGTCAGGCTATAGCCCGCCTTCCTAAACATTCCTTATTGAACAATGGCAGTTTGAGCTCGAGATTTCACCTATAAATAAGACCTCAGGGGTCTCAGAATTCTACACAGCTGATAAAGCAGCTCTCCTGAGAGAGAACCAGTCCTCGGGGAAGTGAAACCACAACCTGCTGGCCGTCAGGCACCCAGAAGGAGGAAACCCTAGAAGCAGCATCACGAAGACATCAGAGACTAAGCTTCTACTTCCTTTCTTCTTAGTTTTTTCGATGCATGTTCTTAGTCTATGAGTAGCTAACTTTCTTTTGTAAAGGCGAACCACCGTAACTCTGCTTTTTCTACTTCTTTACATACCGTGATATGTTAATAGAATAGTTATTTGATGTAAATCGTGGTTATACAACTCTATACATCCTTTGTGGTGTGATGTTCTGCTGAGTGACAAAGTAGTTTCATTGAACTGGGTAGGGGTACTCGTGCCGACTGCGCTTTGAGCACCATAGTATTATGCCCTACTGTTGTTAGAGGTAACTACGTAGGATTTTAACTAGGAAGTTGGAGTAGCATAGCAGAGGGAGGTTGGGGAACCTTTATACCTTTGGCACTCATGGATGCATACTTATGTCTTGAAGGAGTGTGACATTTGGCTGCTCCCTGTGAAAGCTCATTATAGTAGCTGGATGAAAATTTTACTACATCTTAGGGATCTTCTAAGTGCAAAGCTTTCTCAGGATGATAGGTTGTATCTACAGGGCCTCCCTTCCAACATCCGGACTCAAAAGTTGTATAATTTTTTCTGGCCTGAGAATAATGTGTCACCAGTCCCTTGGTTTCACTTGGTATGGAACAAGGTGTCACCACCTAGAGTATCCTTTATAGCTTGGTTCTCTTGCTTAGATAGGCTTCCTACTAAATCTAGATTGTTTAAATGGGGAATGGTAGAGAACAATGTATGCTCTTCCATCATCAGAGAGAGGAGAACAGGGATCATCTTTTTGGTGAATGTCCTGTGATTCTACCTATTTCGAAGAAGTTGTTTCATGTTGTTGGTATCTACTATGTACCTTGTGGTTTTCTTGATTATATTCATTTGTTTGATTTGTCTACTAAGAAAAATGCTTCTCTTTTCTCCTTAAGGGCAGCCGTGTTTTGTCATTATAGATAAGATCCGTCACTTAGAAATGCTGTCATTTTCGCACAAGAACCAGTGGATGTTGACGTGGCTTGTAAGCAACTCAGTCAATCTCTGAGTCTCAGGTTTGCTCATAGTAAATATGGCTCTAATAGACATTTTAGGAAGGCTATTTTAAAGCTTCAACATATATGATAGTTGTAAATGGATATGATGCTTGTAGGGTCTGTTTTGTTTTGTTTTGTGTACAGGTTTGCTGTTTCTTTCAGAAAATGAGGGCTTGGTTTGGATTGTTCAGAATATTGCCGTAGATTTCTCCACTTACTTGCTTCTCTTCTCCCAGGTTCATATAAAGTGTTCAAGAGATGACAGTTCAACTTGTCCCTCTGCCTACTACTTTTGAAGGGTGATTACAGTTCTCAACCTGGGTCATGGTGGAGTATTAGGTAGTACCTGCTGATTGGGATCACAGTTGAGTCCTGAGTCCTAGTCGGTAAGTCTGAAGTTTAGAGATATAGGACTTGTCTTTGTATTTTGTAAATAGTCATAGACTAGAGCAAAATACTTTAGAATGAATCATTATGCTTAAAGACTTCACTGGTCTTTCCCTCTTGATATCCGAGTGACATGTAATATGGGATATGTCCCCAGTCTCACTTCTTGTACATTCACATTGGAAGCTTTATATGAAGTTTAACTTTCTTAAAAAAAAAATATTGTTTTACAACAAAGCAATTTAGGGTTTACTGCGATTTGATTATTCTGTCTGAGATTAAAACTGTTTACTTTTCAGCATTCAATTACAACACTATTTGCTTGTTCCTATGCTAAGTGTCCTTGGAAAACGACATCCCCAGTCAACTTTCTGCTATAAACTGTGGATTTGAGGACTTCCGACTTATAAATTTAATTTTGATTGTATTTAGGGATTACAGGTTCTACAACGGAAAACGAAATCTCTGAGTGCACATCAAAATTTGGCGCCGCTGCCGGGAACACTTGACTACTCAAGCAAGTTTCGATCGTCCGAGATAAGTTGAATTCTTTCTTTCGCTTTTAAATTTATGCACTGTCCTTTAAGTACATATATCGCAAACCCATAAAAATCATAAAAACATTTGGAATCAGTTTCTATAGCAAGAAACCCAAAAATATTTTCTTTCCCGTATTAGTTTGTTTTCTTATTAAAAAAATCCAAAAACACGTAATTGTAGATTTCTGTTTATTATCTGTCTAGTATTATCTATTTGTATCTTCAAAGGTTGTCTGTTAGTCTTTATGCAAGGCAGAAGAAGCGCGGGAACACCAGTGGTTCTGTTTAAAGACGACATAGATAAGCTTGAAAGGCGAAGACTATTTACTACCGCGATGGAAGCATCCTGCAACATGGGGGGAGAAGAAAACATCAACGACAATCCATTTGGGAATGTCACCACTTCTGAACTTGAACAACTGCTTAAGATATGACTTGAGATTCAAGCTGAAAGGGAAGAGCTGGAACAGGAAAGGCTAAGGATAGCCGAGGAAAGATTGAGGATAGATGAGAACCGAAGAAGGGATAACTACGCAAGGATGGAATTGGTAGATGAAACGACAGACCGATGCGCAACTATGTTATGCCAAGGCTTACACCGCATACCTCGAGCATCTATCTGGGAAAGATTCTACGAAGCATGGGAAAGATATAAGGATCTACTTGGCAGGTGTCCGATGCACACCTACGCACTGTTCGACAAGGTCAACAACTTTTATAAGGGAATTGACTATCAGCCAGGCACTTATTGACGGAGCATGTCAAGGAAATCTGCTAGATGTACCCCCAAGAAGGATTTGGGAGGTATGCGAGAACCTCAGCAAAAACTCAATGCAAAAGGGATGAGGAAGGAGTGTCCGATCTAAGGAAGTTCATTCTGTCGAGGAGGTTCCATGGAAAATGGTCGCAAAGAGACTGGATGATATAGAGGCCGAACTATCTAAGAGAGAGTTCGAAGGAGAAGATTGGCACAAGGAACCGTCAGAGGAGGCAAACTACATCTAAGATGGTGAACCATCATCAAACCAAACTCCTTCGTCAGACCGAACCTGGCACGAAGTTAGGCAACACCGGAGTTGACCTCTTACCCCCATAACACCGATAAGGGTAACCGCACCAGCTCAGCAGGAATCATCCATTCTGGAAGGAAAGATCCATTTCATCATTAAGGAGTTGAAGACGGTAAGGGAGTTTATGGAGAAGCAGAAGGAAAGGGACGACAAGGTGGAAGCATTTATTGAAAGAGCGGACGAGTGCTCTGCAGGATCAATGAGAAGGTAGAAGAAGTGGAAGGAAGCCTGGTAAACATAACAGAAAGGCTGATGATACTTCTAGAGCAACGTGATGAGGAGAAATAAGAAGACGAAGAATGAGATGATGAGGAGTAAGCTATAAAGCGGATAGATGTAGAAGACGGGCGAACTTCCGAAAAAAACTCCTCGATAAGATTTCTAACTCTCGCTTTAACTTTACCTTATCTAGTGAATTGCGTATAGAAGGTGACTCCTTGAGATTATGTAAGTACCTCTACGAGAAAAAGAACCAAATGGAGAAATTCAGGAGAAACAAGAGGAAAGAAAACCCCTACTTCCGAACTAATATCCCTAGGAGGGAAGTCAATCCCTTAGCGTTTCAAATTACAGTCAACATGGGGGCAGAATGGTAATAGGAACTCTAGACCTGGAATCCGGTGTGAATGTTATCCCCTTAGAGATGTACAAGAGACTCAGGTTGACAGGAAAGACTGATGCTTGTGGTATGTCCTATGATGTCGGCATGAGCATAGCAAAGAACTATGGAATGGTTAGAAACATGCTCATTAAAGTAGGTACTCTCATAATCCCTGTAGACCTGTTGATAGTCGACTATGAGAATGACAACAACAGGAGCTTATATCTGGGAAGGCCCTTTATGATAATGACTAACACCATTATTGATATAACTGGCAGAAAAGTTTCTATGATTGTTAATGGACTGCAGAGTGACGTGGAGTTGTCCGTCGGAAGGTCACACCTCAAGAAGGGAAAGCTTATGGATGAAAGATCGCCAAGGAGAAAGAAGGATCAACCACCTGGGGAATTTTAAGATGCACTGACAAAGATGAAGGAAATAGATAAGAACTATTTCTACTCGCATGAGATTCACTTCCAGTTTCTGGATCCAAGAGACAAGGAGAACAAACTGTTGGTCCAGATAACGGCAAAGTAAAAGACTAGGGGGGGGGGTGAATAGTCGTTTAAAACTTTTGTCGATAAACACAGTTTCTCAGATATCTGTGAAGATATTTGATACTTAATTTCAGAGAGCGGAAGACTTTTCTGTGATAAGTGCACGTGCTCAGCAAGATAAGTGTAGATACTTTGCAAGATAAATAAAGCAAGTAATAAACTGCAGAAAGTAAATAACACAAGTCTTTTTATAGTGGTATCTGAAGGTGGCGTAATCCTTCAACTAATCCACTTCGGCCTTTCTCAGACCTAGAATCCACTAAGACAGATAATTGAGGTAACCTTACAAGTATCTTCTCTTGATTCCTAAATACACTAGGTTTCCAACCAAGTGTTCCCCCTGAGTTATTCTCCGGCTTTCACAGCCAAGTACTTCCTGTACTCAGAAACCTTTTGAGCTATTCATTAGTTTCCCAAACTAAGTACTTCCTATGCTCAGTGACCTTGGAGTTATTCCTTAGTTTCCCAAACTAAGTACTTCCTGTACTCCACGCCGATTAAGATGTTGGTTAGTGACACTCTTACTGAAGTACAATCTTACTTAAGAGATCCTTCAGAAAAGAAAGGACTTGGGCTGAATACACAGACAGATTGTTCTATCACTCTGAATAAGAGTGAGGAAAGAAGAACATTTGTAAGTACTCAGCAAGATGGTTCCCATGCAATCTATAGTATGTATCGAAGACGAAGATTGTTGACAAAGGAAAGGCGATTCTGACTAAACCTTTGTGGGAAAAAAAGTCAAAACAAAAGCTGTTGGGCACGTCTCAAAAGAAACAAACACACCGAAAAGTGTAAACACCACATGCTATGTCTCTCAAAAGGGTAGAATTGCAGAGTAGCAAATTCTCCCATGTCACTTTTTCCGAAAGAAATTGGACCAAGAGACTAGCAAAGCTGAGAAAAGATCTCGAGATAGCAAGTGCTCAAACGGTATTGGCTATAAAGGCATCGAAACAACTTGCTCATGAATACACAGAGCAAGAACGATGGTTAAGGCTAGAATTGCTCAAAGCAATTATCGAAGTGGAAGTTGAATCAAGCCACTGAAAATCAATGCCAGGCTAGAAGAAATCGGCAAGGAAAGCTAAGTTTCTTTGAAAAGCAAACTCGTAAACTGACAGTATCTGAAAGCACCAAATGGAGCACCTAGGAACACACCAAGGAATAATTCTTAATAATGATAATCATTCAATTAGAATTCCTCCTTATGTTCCTATCAGACAAAAGAATGTTCCAAGGAAATTCATTCAAAAATGGATTCCTATTGGAAGATTGTTTAGTTCTGATGGTTCCAACTGTAAATTGAGAACCTAATTTCCTGTTTTCTGTTGTGTGCAGAATGCTTTCTGGACTAAAGCACAATGGCTATTTGATAGTGGATGCGGAAAGCACATGACAGGAGACAAAGCAAATCTGGTCGATTACAAAGCTTGCAACATAGGACCAGATATCAGATTTGCTGGAGGAGAATTAAATCCCTCTCTGGGATTTGGCAACGTCAAATTGGGAACATTAACAATCACTGACGTATTACATGTTAAGGATTTGAAATATAATCTATTTAGCATGAGCCAGTTTGCAGACAAAGGTTTTACTGTAAAATTCAAAGTAAAATACTGCAAACTAATTGACAATGAGTCAAAGCAGACAGTCTTGGTTGCTCGGCGGAAAGGCAGTCTTTATGTTGCTGATTGGGCATCTGCCACAATTGAAGAATGTCTCATGGTGAGTCAATCTGGTCACACAGAAGAGCACTGGTTATGGCACAAAAGAATAAGTCACTTGAACTTCAAAACTCTGAACAGACTTGCCAAGAAAGAGTTAGTGGTTGGCCTTCCCAAAACATCTTTCAGAAAGGATGGTATCTCATTCACTTTCGGATGGGGAAACAATCTAAGATCTCTTTCAAGTCCAAAATCGACACTCTAGTGTTAGACCACGCAACTATTACACATGGGTCTTTTGAATCATCTGTAACTAGTTATGCAGAAAGAAGTATGGTCGTGTTGTAGATGACTTCTCAAGATTCACTTGGGTTGTCTTTCCGAAACACAACTGATGCCGTGGTGGAGATACCAAACTTTGAAAAAAAAAGTCAGTCAAAAAAATGACAAGGTATCTCGTATCGTAATGCATACTGAAGTTTGTCAATCAATCAAAAAGATAAAGGTTTTTTTTGCAAGGCAAAAAATACAAAACAACACTTTCTCTCCTCCTCAACAAACACAAAAAAAAAAAAAAAAAAAAAAAAAAAAAAAAATAGAAAGAGAGAGCTAAGGAACTATGAATTGATAAAATAAGTTAAAGTGAAGTTTATAGTTGAAACACACAACACCACTATACACCTGTATATAAACAATAAACAAACACCAACTTATGACCCCTTTAATGAATTCTGGTCAATATATATATCTATAAACATCTGAGAGTATTTGGTTGTAGATGTTTTGTTCTAAACAATGGAAAAGATTATCTGAGAACATTTCAACCAAAGGCAGATGAAGGTGTATTTCTTGGTTATTCCACGAATAACAAAGCCTACAGAATTTACAGCAAAAGAACAAAGAAAATTGAAGAATCAGTTCATGTTGTATTCTATGAAGGAAGTAAGAAAACACCTCCTAATGACGAACTCTCAGAAAGGTTCAAAGAATTAATGTTGAGGGATTCTGAAGAAGAATCCTCAGAAAGGAGAAACATCATTATGGAAAGTGAGGATGACTCTGATGTAGAAAAGCTTGATATGCCTAGTAACAACCAGATGACTCACAAACATGATGAAGAATTTCCTATGAAACTTCCAGAAATGGAAACTGAAGATATTCATCATGAAGCTATCTCGAAATAATCTCCGAAAGACATGTTCCAGATAGCTCAAACATCGAACAAGTGTCGGACATTAATTGCCCTTCTAAGGAGCAAAATGTCTTGAATCTTGAAAAGTATCAAATCAAAATCCCAGTGATTCACATTCAAATCATTTGGATATTGATCCTACTAGCACTAAACCTATGATGAGATGGATCAATGATCATCCTGCAAAAGATGTGATTGGACCAATTAATCAAGGTGTTAGGACTAGGAGAGCAATAGCTGAAAATGCTAATTCTCTCTTTGGATGTTTCATCTCAAATATTGAACCTAAAAATATAGAAGAAGCATTAGGAGACCAAGACTGGATCTCTGCAATGCAAGAAGAGTTGGATCAATTTGAGAGAAACAAAGTCGGGAAACTAGTTCCATTTGTGGAAGGAATATCTGTGATTGGAACTAAATGGGTTTTCAAAAACAAAATGAATGAATCTGGTGAAATAACCGTAAACAAAAGCGAGGATTGTTGCCAAGGATTTACCTGCATCAAGGCTTAGATTTTGATGAATCATATGCACCAGTTGCCAGATTGGATGCAATAAGACTCTTTCTAGCCTTTGCAGCTCATAAAGATTTTAAAGTTTATCAGATGGATGTCAAAAGTGCATTCTTGAACGGTGAACTTGCAGAAGAAGTTTATGTTGAGCAACCACCTGACTTTGAAGTTTCCTCAGAAAGTAGAATGGTCTATAAACTACGTAAAGCTCAGATGGATCAAACAGGCTCCAAGAGCATGGTATGACACTTTGGCCAAATACCTTCTGGAAAGTGGTTTCAAGAAAGGTGAAGTTGATAAAACTTTATTTACCTTAAATCATGATGGGAAACTACTCTTAGTTCAAGTATATGTTGATGACATAATATTTGGATCTAAGGACAAGCAACTTTGTAATGACTTGGCAAATCTCATGAAAAGTAAGTTTGAGATGAGCATGATGGGAGAAATGAATTATTTTCTAGGATTGCAAGTCAAGCAACTCAATGATGGAATATTCATTAGTCAAACAAAGTATGCAAAAGATATGCTCACAAAATTCAATCTTAAGCCTTCTGAAAAGAATGCTAAGATACCTATGAGCATTGGAACCAAAATGACCTATACTGAATCAGATAAGAGTGTTGAAGAACATAAGTATAGGAAATTGATAGGTTCACTACTTTACCTCACTGCAAGCAGACCTGATATTCAATACGCCGTTGGAGTGTGTGCTAGATTTCAGACAAATCCGATGCAAACACACTACAACATTGCTATGAAAATATTAAGGTATGTAAAAGGTACAGTAGATGTAGGATTGTGGTATCCTAAAGAAAGCGGATTGAGTTTAGCCGGGTACTCAAACGCTGATTATGCTGGATCACGGCTTGATAGGAAAAGCACCTCAGGAACTTGTCAGTTTCTGGGTACTAGACTTATCTCATGGTTTAGCAAGAAGCAAAACTCAATTGCAACTTCTACCACAGAGGCTAAATATATTGCTGCTGGTTGTTGTGCAACACAAATTCTGTGGATACAACAACAACTTAAAGACTATGGACTCGATGAAGAGAAAACTCCCATTTACTGTGACAACACAAGTGCTATTGCGATTACGTAATCCTAAATTTCATGCCAGAACAAAGCATATTGATGTTAGACATCACTTCATCAGAGACCATGTTGAAAAAGGCAATATAGAGATACTCAAGATTGGCACTGAAGACCAACTTGCAGATATCTTCACTAAGCCACTACAAGAAAGTAGATTCTTAGCCTTAAGACATAGTCTTGGACTAATGGAACTACCAATGAACTGAAAAGTTCGTGAAATGGAACGGGCATCCAGAGAAGAGGTATCGAACGGGCATCCAGAGAAGAGAAAAGAAATCTGGAACGGTATCCGTAAGTCAAAAGGCTAAAGAGCAAAAAAGGCACTTAAGATCTCGAGGCGGAACTCGATATCCGAATCACTCTATAAAGCAGGGAACACAAAGGAGAATAGTACAACTATCTGCGATAACTACTCTCTTAAAATTCGCATTATTTCTATCTTGTTGAAAAACTTGGAAAAATCCTAAGTATAAGATGATTCGGATGCAAGTGTTCTTAGTCATACAAAAACGTGATTCGAGAGCTAATAGCCAAAATTCATTAAATGGGCACAATTACACTTGTTGATTGTGATCATTCTTTGAAGAAGCAATGGTGACCCTTGATGAAATTAAGCGTTTGATCTATACGTGGAAATTAATTCACGAAATAGTGGATCAGAAAATTCGACAAAGCCCACTTTGCATTTAATGCCGAACTAGCTTTTGCTCACGCACCTTGCAAATCACGTATACGCATACACAAAATCAATTTGTATGTATTTGTGCATTGAGATTCTATTGCTATATATATAGGATTTTGGCAAAAGAAATCACTTTCGCCTAATCCAAAATTCCGACTTACACAAAAATAGCAAAACCTTCTCTTGATTCTCTGCAAACCTTCTACAATCTCTGCAAATCAAGATTAAGTTTTTCTGCAAAGAATTACTGAATCAAATCTCTTTCAAACACCAATCCAAATTGCCTACACTATATAAAGAGATGGCCCCAAAGAATTCTTCCACACAAAAATCTCAATCCTCCACGGTATCATGAAAAGCAAGCACCGAGTTGGTTATGAACAACCGACTGGCGGAGATTTTAATCGACCATTGGACTTCAAATCACGTAATGATTTGGGGTGGTGCCATGGTTGAGGAATACCTCACGGCAATAGAGAACCAAGCCGATGAAGTCGATTCTTGACATGCTTGAAAAGGCACAAATCAAGGGTTTTCTATCTGTTCGCCCAAGTGGAATTTCATCACTCGATGTGTTGGAATTCTACAACAACTCTAGGATAATTTCCTGTGTTTCTGAAGGCACTGCAATAGTGTCTGTCAAAACCTCAGTCTAAGGAAAGGAAATCCTTCTGGACTTAACAACTTTCTGTAAGTTGTTTGAGTTTCAAAATCTTGGAAAGGATTTTGAAATAAACACCAAGGATGATGATCTCCTTGAAGGTGTTAAACAATTGTACAGTGACGTGTGTGATCTTGAAAAATCAGATACACCCACTGAGTTCAAGCTTGCTGACATCCGAACCAGACATCTGATGGTTCACTGGGATGTATTGGCTTGCATTCTTCACAGATGCTTTGACGGTCTACAAGGAGGTGCTGACCAGATAAGCCAAGAACGATGGATCATGATGTTCTTGCTGAATCAACAAGACAAAAAATTTGGAAAACCCTTTTAACTGGGGAAAGTACGCCTTCATGAAGTTTGTGAAGAAGATTCAAGGCTTCGAGCCTAAGATCGCCAAAGGACTAGCTGAGCCAAAGGCCATAGTAGGCTATGGTCTGAAGATATGCTACTTGCTGGAGAAGCTTGGCATTGAGCTCAGAGAGACGGCTGAAATAGCCAACAGTAACCTACTCTACAAATATGAGTATACAAACTTGATGAAAAAGGTTACTGGGTCTCAGAAAGGTTCTAAGAAGCGAAAGTCTGAAAAGGTATCTGAAGAAAAGGTTGCGACCAAGAAGCCCAGAACTTTAAGAAAGAAGTCTACTGGCAAATCAGAAGACACACACATTGAGGTTGTCGATTCTCAGATATCTGCAGGCCTTGCCGATGAACTGATAAAGGCAGATCAGCTCATCAATGCTGCAAAAGAGTCATCAACTACTGAACAAGTAGACTCAGCAAGAGAAAGTGCGTTCAGAAATGTTGCGACTAATGCAGAATGCCTTGCTGATGAACTTATTAATGCTGCCAAAACAGGTGAAAAGCACCAAGCCCCATCTGCAGAAATCGCAGGAGTAATGGACCAATCAGTTCCCAATGCTGATGAGAGCTCTGATGATGAAGATGATGAACTAGTCATCTCTCAAGTCCTAGAAAGAACAAAGAGGGCTAAGGTTACTATAACAGTAACTGGTGATAAGGTTTCTGAAGAAGAACTACACCTCAGGTTGCTGAACAAGCACCTATAGCAAAGGTTGTTGGTGCAAACACATCATCAGGGAACGTTTCTTACGCACAACTTCAAGAAGCCCTGATGAGTGGTAATTTAGTGCTGGCAGATGCTGATGAAAATGCCACATCTAAAAATCTGGAAGAACACTCTACTGACCGATCTTCTGCTTCTAGACAACCACAACAACCACAACAGCCACTAGTGGTTGATGAAATGGTAAATGAACTCCATTTCGAATTACCAGCATTACAACACGCTGAAGAAAATCCTGCAAAAGAGCAGGTTCCCCAACTCGACAAGAGGGATCAAACTGAGACATCCACTCAGTATGATCAACTGGGAGAAACAAGAGTTGCACACTCGTGAAAGGTGTGAAGTACCTAAAACTTCAAACGAAGAAGTCATCTTTGGAACAAGAAGACCAAAGTATAAAAGGGTCACAAGTTCCAGAGACCAATCAGCCTGACAATGCTCAGGTAGCTGAATGGTTTAACTCCTACCTTGAGAAAAATTTTATGCTTGTATATCTTGTTACATATATAAAAATTCTTTGTTACACGCTGAGTTAGAAATACAGAAACAAGAGGAAGCTGGAAAGCTTGCCTCAGAAACTGAGAAGGAGGTTACCCCAACCTCGCCTCTTAAGAAATCTGAGCCTGTACCACAGGTGATAATTGATTCTTAAGATAACACTTTTCAGTCATTTGTCTATGTGCTTAATCATTTAAAGTAAATGTTTCTAACAGGCTCCAACTGAGAAAGAGGAAGATAAGCGAAATGCCGACGAACCCAGAGACCGACAAGGTTTCTGAAGAACACATCATTGAGCCTTCTAACATGAAGGTACATGAAAAATCAGTGATAAGTATTCTTCATCATGGGTTATCTTAAACTTCTTCTAAAATATTCAATACTTTCTACTTACAGGCTCATTCAGAAGTAGAAATGCAAAGGGAAAAAGTTGCGACATCCCTGCATCAATGGAAATTGATGAAGCTCCCAAGGCAACATCACATGAAAGAATACCAGAAACTGAGAAAGTTTCTGAGAAAAATGACTCTGAGCTTCCTATTGAGGAAGTAAGTCCAAAACTCAGAACTCATTAAAGCATTTTTGCAAAAATTCTTTCAAATAATTTCCTAAGTATTGTATTAATCTTAATTCTCAGGTTCAAGAAAGAAAGGTTGATGAGGACCAGACTTCCAAGTCTCCACCTCACAACAAGATATCTGAGACACCAATTGTCTCAGTAGCACAAGTCTCTGAGCACAAGTACTTACTCAGGTAATTCAGAAACTAAACTACACTTCTACTCAGATATCTACAAAAGTTTTGAAGCTCACTCAAAACTCTTTCTTTCAGGCTCAAACGAGTGCAAAGCAGGCTCCCAATGTTGAGAAAAGGGACCTACTTCCCTTCTTCAAAGCTCAAACCCTGCCAAAGCATATTCAATGCTTCAAGAAATGGCAAAGGTTAAGGTGCTCTGATCTCTCTGAAATATTGAGAATCATAGATCAACCAACCAGACGAGCACGAGCTCTTGACTTGGAGACGTATATCCATGCAATGTTCCCTACCGAACAGTACACAGTTGCGACTCTATTGCATAAGGATTTCTCCAGAGAAGTGGCGCACAGTTTGATACAAGCCTTTGAACAGGCAGATGGTCAGACAAGATTACAGATGGCATTCAAGCTAGTTCGCCTGCACTCGCAATTTATACCTTCGAACAAGAAGAGGTTAATGGGCAGATCACTATTCCTGAAGTGATCAATCTTGTATCTGAAGATGATGAGGAGGAAGAGATAAACGAAAACGACTTCGATGAACCTCCCACTGACCATCACCAAAAGGATGACACAGACAAAAAGGATGATGATGATGCCCCTGCAGCAGGGACCGGATGAATTTCACAAAGAAATCATGCCTCAACTGCTGAAAAGCAAACTGACAGGAAAGCACAGAAATCTCCGTCTCCATCCCCTCAAAAGTCAACTCATCCATCTTCCCAACAAAAGGTTATTACTGAACAAGTAGTTGAGGATTCTGAGGAAATCGCCGTAAATTGTTGAATACTCAATCCGTAATCGCTCAACTCGCATAACTGTTGGAAGAAGAACAACAGCTCCATCTTCAACTGGAAGACCAGATAGCTAAATCTAGAGACAAGCTTGACCAACTACAAGATCAATATCTGCAAGAGATGATTGCTTACTCTGAGGTTAAAGAGCTACATGATGCTGTAAATGCCATCACCAAAGAACTCGATACTGAAGAAGTATCTGAAATTAAGCATGATGCTAAGGCTGCATCATCTTCAAAAGAAGTACCATCCTCCTCCCAAAAAGGGAAGAAACCAATTTCTGAGATGGTTGCTGGACTCGACACAATCGATGAGAATGTCCAAGAGGATGAAGATCACTGGGCTGATTACTCAGATGATGAAGAAGACAAGACTTTGGCAGAGCACCGCAATGAACATCTAGCGGTTTCACACTTGAAAAGGAAACTGATTGCTCCTGAAACTTTCAGCAAACTGCCAAATGTCCACTCCCATGAATACATGAACAGATACCAAGTACTGGCTCATCTGAAAAAGGAGTTTTCTTCACAGAACAAGGAAGTAATTTCCTCCATCCCCTTTGAAATGAAAAAGTTCACTGAGCTCATCACTCAGAGAACAACTAGCATAGTCATTGCTCAGAAAGATCTGGGAATGATAAGGGACGATGATGCGTCTTTAGCTGAAAAAGCTTTCCAAGAGGCAAGTTACACTGCTGGAAAAGCATATGCCATCCTAGGCCCATTGGCAGAGCTCACTGATAAGGACAATGGACTTATCAAGCAAAATCAGGAGCTCAAAGCCGAACTTCAGAAGTTGGTCATTGCCTACAATTATTTACAAGGGCATTTTGACTCTCTCTCAGATTCTTTTATGAGACTGAGTCAGCCAACAATGACTAAGGGGGAAAGAGTGTACAAATCTGGACCTCAAAGTCAGGGGGAATGGGAAGAAGGAGAAGAAAACAAGAAGAAATCTGAGCGGCTCAGAGAGGAAGAAGAAACATGAAAACTTCCCAGCCACCACTCAGAATCAATGAACCCTCCTCAAGCCAAGCTGCTTTGCAAATAGTAGTTGCTTCCCAGAAACCTACTGAAGGAACTATAATGATAACAAGGGCCATGGCACAGAAACCGCCAAGGAGAAGACAGGTTAAAGGGATTAATGAATCTTCTGAAGAAAAAGAAGAAGGCCAAATCAAGTCCCAGGGCAATGAAGAAGGCTGTAAACCTCTCACAAGATTTAATCTTGATGATGATGAGGAAACTGATAAAGATGAAGCTCCTCTTCACAGAAAAAGGAAAATTGGAAGCCTAACTGAGCCCATAGCTGCAAAGCCCCTAGCAGCTAAAACACCCTCTGGAAATACCAAGTCTATCCAGGGTGGTTCTTCAAGCAACAACCCCAAAGAGAATTCAAGACAGAGAAGGAAGCAGTGAGTCGAGCAAAGACAAAGTCAACTTCCACTCGGGCGGAAGAAGCCAAAATAGAGTATGTGAAGAATGACAATGATTCCTCTGTCTACAGGTGCATCAATCAGAAAAATGGCTATTGGATTCTGGAACTTAAGTATCTACTGGTAAATTCAACATTTCCAGAACCAATCCATAAACAACTTATGGCATGGAGAAAAGATAAGCCAACCTTGATCAACACCAATCACATTAAAGCCTGGTTGGATTTTGAAGTTATCAAGAGAACTGAAGCCATGAGAAAGGACCTCTCTGATGAATGTCCATATGGAAAGCCAGATGATGTGCACAGAATTCTGAATATCACAGGAACAGGCACAAGAGCAAGAATCGCTGTGGAACCCTATGAGTCGTTCTATCTAACTGAAGATCAATACAAGGGTGACATCAGATATCTGAGGATTATCTACGAATACTTCAAGCTTTCAGATATCAGAATAGAGCATGCCTGGAAGTGGGGAAAGTATCTGTGGGTCAAACATTTTGTCAAGAAAAATACTACCAAAACCTACAAAGAGGTCTGTGGATTTGCCAGAGACAGTGAGATGCCCGTCAGAACACTTCTCTATGATTATTCTGATGACATCAAAAGGTTTGGAGATAGGAAATTTGCAGACTGATCCATAGAACTACTGTTGAAGACTTGAAGAGTTGAAGACTTGAAGACTAGTCTATTAGGATGTTTACTTGGAGCTTGGCTACTCCTGTTGTCCAAATTTACTATTTTTTTTTGTATTTTTGCTGACTGAGCTAAACTTGTTTTATGTATTGAAGTTATCTGTAATCTTTCTTTGTAACTTATCTGAAGAACTTACTCTTAGATAGTATTCTATAAAAGATAACTTGTCAGCAAAGATCACACCTTGTGATTTGGTTGATGTTTACTTTTTGCACTTAATTGAATGAATTGAAAAATCTTAAGAAATGATTAAGTGTTTGATTGTTCACTCAACCAGATTTGTAATAGGTCAGATAGTCATCGTTGACTGATCAAAAAGGGGGAAATTTGTTAGGAAATTTGTTAGATATTTTGTTAGAAATATTTGTTTAGATTTTGATCAGCAACATGATGACTTATCTTAGTCTCAGAAAGGTGATTAGTACTCTTGGTTCACTTGAACATTGTAAAAGAGGAAACCCACTAAGTATGATAGTCTAGCTAATCTTGTATAGGATGTTAGGTCTCAAAATGTAATTTTTATTTTATGAAGAGAAGACCAAGAAGAAGACATCCAAGCAGAACAAGTTCAACGACATTGAAGATTTGAAGAAACTGCACAAGATTACTGAAATAGTTTTGCAGATACCTTGGCCAGATTTCTTGAAGACGCGAATGATTGCTAAACAAATCATGTCACAAGAGATATCTGAGAAGTCAAGAGGTCCATCTGGAAAACAAGGAAAGTGTCCACAGATATCTACACTCAGATACCTTGAGCTTTAAACCACATTTTGATAAAGAAATATATATTGCAAACAAAGTTGTTTCAATAAAAGTGGTATCTGAAGTTAAAGGTAAGGACGTGCTAAAACTCAGAGAAAACTGATAAAGTTAAGTCTCTGATACAAAGCATAGTTCCGTTGGCACTACAGGACAAAAAGTATAGTACAATGCATTTAATGCACGGACATAGATGTCTGAACAAAAACAACGGTACCTTCTGAAGAAGAAGACAAACCTGCTACAGTACTATACACAGATATCAATAGTTTCAATTTGATTTAAGCCTAAAGGATACTATTCAACGGCATTCAAATTCATCTATAAATATCAACACTTAGACTGCTTGAGAAGACACGCTGAACCTTAGATACACAGAACTTACTGAACACCATTTACACGAACATATTCTCTCAAGCAAACTACTTATCCTCAAAGCTTTTATGTTGCGACCAAAGCTCCTGATCTTAAGTAGTACTAAAGTTCTAAGTGTCACGATCCTAAACAAACCGCTATTTGTGAAAGAGTTGAATCGAAAGATCAAGTATCTGAGATTCATTCTCTTGAACAATTATCATAGACTTGGGTTAGTAAAAAGAACAAGATACCATACATTGCAAAGTGTATTAAGTATACTTGATTCACAGAGCTATCTGATTAACTGAAAAGTTATTAAAGAAGCTCATCTGACAACTCAAACCAAAACCAACACCATCACTTTGGCGTGAGTACGTGAAGTACTTAGTTTGAGAAACTAAGGAATAACTCAAGGTTATTGAGCAGGAAGTACTTAGCTTGGGAATCTAGGGAATAGCTCAAAAAGGTTTCTGAGTACAGGAAGTACTTGGCTGTGAAAGCCGGGGAACAACTCAGGGGGAACATTTGGTTGGGAACCATTTGTTTAAGGAATCTTAGAATAGGATTTTTGTAAGGTGACCTCAATTATCTATTCTAGTGAATTCTAGGTCTTTGGAAGACCGAAGTGGATTAGTTGGAGGATTACGCCACCTCCAGATACCACTATACTTAACGTGTTATTTACTTTTACGTACTTACATTTCAAAGAACACACACACACACTTTTAACTTTACGCACTTATCTATCTTAAGTCTTCTGCGCTCTGAATCTAAGTATCAGATATCTACACAGATATCTGAGAAATAGTTTTTATCGACAAAAGTTTTAAAAGACTATTCACCCCCCCCCCCTCTAGTCTTTTACTTTGCCGTTATCTGGACCAACATGCATGGTATCAGAGATCTTTATACTATCAGATTTCTCTGATGTTGTGCACGTCCTTTTCAAGAGATCATCACAACTCCAGATACCACTTGTTGAAACAACTTTTTATAATATATTTCTTTTCAGAAACATAATTTATGTCCAAGGTATCTCAGTGTAGATATCTGTGGGCACTTTCCTCGTGTTCAGAAACCTTTTATTTCTTCAGATATCTTTTGCAACACTGTTTGTTTAAAAAAGCTTGTGTCTTCAAGATATCTGGTCATAGGTATCTGAAAAACCATTGTCTTCAGCAATCTTGTGCAGTCTTCAGATATTGAAACTTGTTGAACTTTTCCTGCTGGATGCCTTCTTCTTTGTCTTCTTCAGAGAATAAAAATTACAATCAGAGACCTAACATCCTATACAAGATTTGCTAGACTATCATACTTAGTGAGTTTCATCTTTTACAGTGTTCAAGTGAACTAAGAGTACTAACCACCTTTCTGAGCTAAGATAAGTCATTAGGTTGCTGATCAAAATCTAAACAGATATTCCTAACAAATTTCCCCCATTTTGATCAGTCAACGATGACTATCTGACCTATTACAAATCTGGATTAGGAAACAATCCACCACTTAATAATTTCTTATGATTTTTCAATTTGTATAATTAAGTGCAGAAAGTAAACATCAACCAAATCACAAGGTGTGATCTTTGCTGACAAGTTATCTTTTATAGAAATTTTTATCTGAGAGTAGGTTCATCAGATAAGTTACAAAGAAAGTTCAGAGATAACTTTAATTAAGCAAGATACAAAATACATAGTTTAAATTAGGACAACAGGAGTAACCAAGCTCCAAGTAGACATCCTAATAAACTAGTCTTCAAGTCTTCAAATCTTCAAGTCTTCAAAAGCAGTTCGATGGATCAATCTGCAAATTTCCTATCACCAAACCTTTTGATATCATCAGAGTAGTCATAGAGAAGTGTTCTGACAATCATCTCTGTGTCTCTGGCAAATCTACATACTTCCTTGTAGGTTTTGGTAGGATTTTTCTTGGCAAAGTGCTTGACCCACAGATACTTTCCCCACTTCTAGGCATGCTCAATTCTGATATTTGATAGCTTGAAGTATTCATATATGATCTTCAGATATCTGATGTCACCCTTGTATTGATCTTCAGTTAAGTAGAAGGACTCATATGGTTCCACAACAAGTCTTGCTCTTGTGCCTGTTCCAGTGATGTTGGAAATTCTGTGCACATCATCTGGTTTTCCATAAGGACATACATCAGAGAGGTCCTTCTTCATGGCTTCTATTCTCTTGATTACTTCAAAATCCAACCAGGCTTTGATGTGGTTGGTGTTAATCAAGATTGGCTTGTCTTTTCTCCATGCCATGAGCTGTTTATGGATTGGTTCTGGAAATTTTTCATGTACCAATAAGTGCTTGAGTTCCAGTATCCAGTAGCCACTCTTTTGATTAATGCACCTGTAGACAGAGGAGTCACTGTTTGTCTTCACATACTCAATCTTGGCTTCTTCAGGCCTGAGTGGAAGTTAACTTTTTCTTTGTTCAGCTCTCAGCCTGTTCCTCCTTTGTCTTGAATTTTTCCTTGGGGTGTTGCTTGAAGAACCACCCTGGATAGACTTGGTATTACCAGAGGGTGTTTTAGCTGCCAAAGGCTTTGCAGCTATGGGCTCAAATAGGCTATCAATTTTTCTTTTTCTGTGAAGAGGAGCTTCATCTTCATCAGTCTCTTCATCATCATTAATATCAATTCTTGTGAGACTTTTGTAGCCTTCTTCATTGCCCCAGGGATTTGATTTGGCCTTCTTCTTCAGAAGAAGAAGACTCATCAATCCCTCTTACTTGTCTTCTCCTTGGAGCCTTGGTACTCCTTGGAGGTTTCTGTGTTCTGGCCGTTGTTGTCATTCCTTTTTCAGGTAGTTGCTGAGTGGTGGCCACTATCTGTAGAGCAGTCTGACTGGAGGAGGGCTCATTAATTCTGAGAGGTGGTTGTTCAGATTTTCTTTTGTTTCCTCTTCCTCTTCCTCTTCTTGAAATCCTCCCCCCTTAGTCATTGTTGACTTACTAAGAATCACAAAGGATTCTGAAAGGGAGTTAAAGTTGCCTTGCAGATAGTTGTAAGCAGCAACCAACTGTTCGAAAGTGGCCTTGAGCACCTGATTTTGTTTGATAAGACCAGTATTCTTATCAGTGAGCTCTGCCAGTGGGCCTTGAGTAGCATCTGCTTTTCCAGCAGCATAGCTAGCCTCATTGAGGGCTTTTTCAGCAAAATTATTGTCATCATCCCTTACCATACCTAGGTCTCTCTGAGCAATGACCAAGCTTGTTGTTCTTTGAGTGATTAGCTCAGTGAACTTTTTCATTTCAGCAGGGAAAAAACTCATATAAGCAAAAAATCTCAAGGCTCATGGCCCAAATGAACCACTGCCCCCAGCATATCTCTTCCAGATGCAATTACTTCTTCATTTTGTTGAGACAACTCCTTTCTTAGAGTTGCCAGAACCTGGTATCTGGCCATGTAATCATGGGAGTTGAGATTTGGTTTCTTACTGAAGCTTTGAGGAGCTATCAGTTTTCTCTTTAAGTGAGAAACTCCCAAGTGAACATTTGCATGTTCTGCCAAGGTTCTGTCTTCTTCATCATCTGAGTCATCAGCCCAGTGATCTTCATCCTCTTGTACTACTTTATCAAGGTTTCTGAAAGTGGCAACCATCTCAGATATGGGTTTCTTGCCTTTGGAGGATGGTTTCTTTCGTGAAGATGCAGCGTTAGCATCATGCTTCGCTTCAGATGCTTGTTCAGCATCTAGCTCCTTAGTAATGTAGTCAACAGCTTCCTAGATCTCTTTAATCTCAGAGTAAGCTTGCGTTTCCTTGTGTGTTTGTTCTTCAAGTTTGTCTAGCTTGACTCTAGATTCAGCTATCTTTTCTTCCAGTTGAAGATGTAGCTGTTGTTCTTCCTCCAATAGTTGTTTGAGTTGAGCAACTTTGGCTTGTGCATCTGATATTTTCTGAGTTGTTTCCTCAGAGTGCTCAACTACTTGTTTAGTAGTATCTTTGTGTTGGGGAGTTGGATGATTAGATTTCTGAGGAGATGGAGGAGGGGATTGTTGTGTTGTCCTCTCAGTGTGCTTTTCAGCAGCTGAGGCATTGTTTCCTTGTGGAATCCTTCCTGTCCCTGGTGCAGGGGCATCATCATCATCCTTCTTATCCTCATCCTTGTGACGGTCAGAAGGAGGATCTTCATAATTGTTCTCATCAGTTTCCTTCTCTTCGTCATGTTCAGAGACCAGGTTGATCACTTCTGGAATAATGACCATTTTCCCATTAACTTCCTCTTGCTCAGAGGGTATGTATTGTAGAGTCTGGGGCAAAGTAGGCTTGAATGCCATCTGTAGTCTGGTCTGACCATCTGCTTGTTTGAAAGCTTGGATCAGCTTCCTGGCCACTTCCTTGACAAAATCCTTATCCATCAATGTTCCGAAAGAATATTGTTCAGTGGGGAACATTGCATGGACGTAGTTTTCCAAGTCAAGGGCTCGTGCTCTTCTTGTGTGGTGATCAGTCACCTTTAAGATTTCAGATAGATCGGAGCATCGGAGCTTTTGCCATTTCTTGAAGCATTTCAGATGCTTTGGCAATGTGTGTTCCTTGAAGAAAGGAAGCAGGTCCTCTTTTTCATCAACAGGGACCTTAGTGGCACTTGTTTGAGCCTGAAAGAAAGAGTTTTGAGTTGGATTCAAAACTTGTGTAGATATCTGAGCACAAGTGTAGTTCGGTTTCTGAGTTACCTGAATGAGTACATCAGGCTCAGAGACTTGTACTACTAAGGCAGGGGGTGCCTCAGATATCTTGTTGTGAGGTGGAGACTTGGGAGTCTTATCCTCATCAACCTTTATTTCTACTTGAACCTGAGAATTAAAATTAACACAATACTTAGGAAATTGTTATGAAAGAATATATGCAATTAAGCTTCAATGATCTCTGAGTTTTTCACTTACTTCCTTAGCAGGAGACTCAGAATCATTTTTCTCAGAAACTTTCTCAGCTTCTGGTGTTCTTTCAGGTGATGTTGCCTTGGGGGCTTCATCAATTTCCATGGGTGCAGGGGATGTCGCAACTCTTTCCCCTTGCACTTCTACTTCTGAATGAGCCTGTAAGTAGATAGTATTGAGTACTTAGAGAAGAATTTATATTAACCCATGATGAAGAATGTTTATCATTGAGTTTTATATACCTTCACATTAAAAGGCTCAATGACATTTTCTTCAGAAACATTGACGGTTTCTGTGTCCTTTTCTGGCATTTCTGCCTTATCTTCTTCTTTCTCAGTTGGAGCCTATTAGAAACAACCACTTAAATAGTTAAGTGTATTAACATATAATTGATAAATAATATCTTAAGGAACTCTTTATCACCTGTGGCACAGGCTCAGATTCCTCAAGAGGTGAGGTTGTGGTAGCCTCTTTCTCAGTCTCTGAGGCAAGCTTTCCAGCTTCCTCTTGTTCTTGTGTTTCTAATTCTCAGCCTGTAACAAAGAAATTTTATTAAATAACAAGATTAATAAACACAAATTATCACAAGTAGAGAGTTAAACCATTCAGCTACCTGAGCAGTGTCAGGCTGATTGGTCTCTGGAATTCGTGACCCTTCTATGTTTTGGTCTTGTTGTTCCATTTCAGCTTCTTTCTTTGAAGTTTCAGGTACTTCAGACCTTTCCTAAGTATGCAACTCAGTTGCCTCCCCTGATTGATCATTCTGAGCAGATGCCTCAGTTTGATCCCTCTCATTGAGTTGGGGAACCTGCTCTTTTTCAGAATTTTCTTCAGCAATGAAAGATGCTGGTTTCTGTAACTCAAGTACCATTTCAGCAGTATCCACATCTGGCTGTTATGGTTGTTGTGCTTGAGACAGACTGTTGAGTGTTGAGGCAATGGCAGTATCCTCCAAGACTAGTGTATCACTCACCAGAGCATCTTCAATAAGTTTCAGTCTTTCTTGCTCTGATGGTGTAATTTGTCCAGTGACCTTGGACACAGTTGCTTCTTCAGCAACCTTTGAAACAGGTGCTTGTTCAGCAAGCTGTGGTGTAGGTTCTTCTTCAGATACCTCTACACCAGTTACTTTTTCAGTAACCTTAACCCTTTTTGATTTCTCTAGGACTTGAGAGATGACTGAATCATCATCTTCATCGTCAGAGCTCTCATCAGCATTAGGAACTGATTGCCTTCTGATTTGCCAGCAGACTTCTTTCGTGAAGTTCTAGGCTTCTTGGTCGCAACCTTTCCCTCAGATACCTCTTCAGTCTTTCGCTTCTTGGAACCTTTCTGAGATCCAGTAACCTTTTTCATCAAGTTTGTATACTCATATTTGTAGAGGTGTTGTAGAGAGCTATATCAGCCTTCTCTCTGAGCTCAATGCCAAGCTTCTCCAGCAAGTAGCATATCTTTAGACCATAGCTTACTGTGGCCTTTGGCTTAGCAAGTCCCTTAGCGATTTTAGGCTCAAAGCCTTGTATCTTCTTCACAAACTTCATAAAGGCGTACTTTCCCCAATTGAAAGGGTTTTCCAGCCTTTTGTCTTGTTGTTGCAACAAGAACATCATCATCCAGCGTTCTTAGCTTATCTGGTCAGCACCTCCTTGTAGACCATCAAAGCATCTGTGAAGAATGCATGCCAACACATCCCAGTGAACCAGCAGATGTCTGGTTCTGATGTCAGCAAGCTTAAAATCAGTGGGAGTATCTGATTTTTCAAGATCGCACACATCACTCTACAACTGTTTTACACCTTCAAGGAGATCATCATCCTTGGTGTCTATTTCAAAATCCTTTCCAAGATTTTGAAGATCAAACAACTTACAGAAAGTTGTTAAGTCCAAAAGGAATTCCTTTCCTTGGACTGAAGTTTTTATAGACACTATTGCAGTGCGTTCAGAAACACAGGATATAATCGTGGAGTTGTTGTAGAATTCTAACATATCTAGTGAAGAAGTACTACTGGAAAGAGCAGATAGAAAACCCTTGATTTTTACTTTTCAAGCATGTCAAGTATCAGCTTCCTATCGGCTTGGTTTTCAACAGCAGCCGTGAGGTATTCCTCAATCATGGCACCACCCCAAATCATTCTGTGATTTGAAGTCCAATGATCGAGATTGAAGTCTCCTACCAACCGATTGTTTACAACTACCAACTCTGGTGCTTGCATTTCAGCAGTACCAATGGTAGTACATTCGGATTTTTGGGTAGAAGCACGTTTTGGAGCCATCTCTTTATATAGCGTAAGTTTTTCGAAGGTCTGTAAGAGATTAGGGTGAGAGATTAGTGATTCTTTGCAGAAAAACTAATTGAGGAGCGGAGATTTGCAGAGAAGTAGAAGAAAGAATTTAGCTATTCTTGTGCAAGTCTGAATGTTGGATTAGGCGAAAGTAATTTCTTTTGCCAAAATCCTATATATATAGCAACGTAATTTAGACAAACATATACATACAAATTGATTTTGTATATACATATCTGTGAATTGCAGACAGGAATGGGTAAAAGTTTTTTCGGGATTAAATGCATAGTGGGCCATGCTGGAATTTCAACAGTCCACTATTTACCGAGAATTAATCTCTGCCTTAAAGATCAATCGCCCATTTCATCAAGGGTCACCATTGCTTCTTCAGCAATGATCACAATCAACAATTGTAATTGTGCCCATTTAATGAATTTTGGCTATTAGCTATCTGAATCACATTTATGTGTGAATGAGAATACTGTTTGTATCTGATTCTATCTTATACTTGTTGTCTTTCCAAAGTTTTTCACAAAGATAGAAATGATACAAATTTCAAGATAGTAGTTAACTGTAGACAGTTGTACTATTCTCTTTTGTGTTCCCCCTCACTGAGTGATCTAGATATCTGAGTACCCGTCTCAGAAATCTTCAAATAGCCATTTTACCCTTTAGCCTTTGGTTTCTGGATACCCGTTCCAGATTCCTCTTTTCTGGATACCCGTTCCAGATTCCTCTTTTCTGGATACCCGTTCCAGATTTCTCTTCTCTGAATACCCTTTCCAGATTCCTTTTCTCTCTCCTTTGATATCTTCTTCAGATATCTGAACTTTTTCAGTTCTTAGGTAGCTCCATTAGTCCAAGACTGTATCTTAAGGCTAAGAATCTACTTTCTTGTAGTGGCTTAGTGAAGATATCTGCAAGTTGGTCTTGATACAATCTTGAGTATCTCTATATTGCCTTTTTCAACATGGTCTCTGATGAAGTGGTGTCTAACATCAATGTGCTTTGTTCTTGCATGAAACTTATGATTCTGAGTTATGGCAATAGCACTTGTGTTGTCACAGAAAATAGGAGTTTTCTCTTCATTGAGTCCATAGTCTCTGAGTTGTTGTGTTGTATCATCATAATATCAAGCACAACACCACCAACAGATATATATATATTCAAGTGGTAGATGTGAATTTTTTTTTTTTTTTTTTAACAAAGAATCAATCTAATCACAAGAAAATGATTAGTTTTTCAGGTGCTTTTTCTATCAAGCAATGATCCAAAGATATTCGACATCTGAATAGCCAAACTCAATCCACTATCTTTTGGATACCACATCCAACTTCTCTGAGACTTTTATATACCTCAATATTTTCATAGCAATGTTGTAGTGTGATTGCATTAAATTTGTCTGAAATCTAGCACACACTTCAACTGCATATTGAATATCAGGTCTACTTGCAGTGAGGTACAGTAGAGATCCAATTAATTTCCTATACTTGTGTTCTTCAACACTCTTGTCAGATTCAGTATAGGTCACTTTGGTTCCAATGCTCATTGGTATCTTAGCATTCTTTTCAGAAGGCTTTAGATTAAACTTATTGAACATGTCCTTTGCATACTTTGTTTGACTAATGAATATTCCATCATTGAGTTGCTTGACTTGCAGCCCTAGGAAGTAATTCAATTCTCCCATCATGCTTATCTCAAATTTACATTTCATGAGTTCAGCAAAGTCTTCACAAAGTTGCTTGTCTTTAGATCCAAATATAATGTCATCAACATATACTTGAACTAAAAGTAGTTTCCCATCATGGTTCAATGTGAAGAGTGTTTTATCAACATCTCCTTTCTTGAAACCACTTTCTAGTAGGTATCTGGCCAGTGTATCATACCATGCTCTTGGAGCTTGTTTCAACCCATACAGAGCTTTCTGAAGCTTATAGACCATCCTACTTTCTGAGGGAAACTTCAAAACCTGGTGGTTGCTCAACATAGACTTCCTCAGCAAGTTCACCATTTAGAAATGCACTCTTGACATCCATCTGATAAACTGTAAAGTCATTATGAGCTGCAAAGGCTAGAAAGAGTCTTATTGCATCCAATCTTGCAACTGGTGCATAAGATTCATCAAAATCTAGTCCTTCAGTCTGGGTGAATCCCTTGGCAACCAACCTAGCTTTGTTTCTGGTTATTTCACCAGACTCATTCATTTTGTTTCTGAAAACCCACTTGGTTCCGATTATAGATATTCCGTCAACAAATGGAACCAGTTTCCAAACTTTGTTTCTCTCAAATTGATCCAATTCTTCTTGCATTGCAGAGATCCAATCTTGATCCTTTAATGCTTCTTCAATAGTTTTTGGTTCAATGTTTGAGATGAAACATCCATAGAGACAATTTGCATTTTCAGAGATTGCTCTTCTAGTTCTAACTCCTTGGTCTATGGGACCAATCACATCCTTTGCAGGATGATTTCTTATCCATTTCATAATGGGTTTTGAACTAGTAGGATCAATATCATTTTGATTTGAATGTGAATCAATATGATCTTGATGAGATACTTGTGCAATATCTGAGATATCTGACATATGGGAAATGCCATGGATATCTGACACTCTATCAGTGTTAGAGATATTTGAATCTTGCATTTCAGCAATCTCATTTTCAGATACCTTTTCATGATGAAGGTTCTCAATAACCTGTTCCATTTCTGGAATTCTCATAGGAAATTCTTCATCATGTCTTAGAGTCATCTGGTTGTTACTAAGCATAGGTTGCTTTTCATCGTCAGACTCATCCTCCATTTGAATGACAGAATTGTTTCCTTTTGAGGATTCTTTTCCAGAATCTTTAATCATCAGTTCTTTGAACCTATCTGAGAGATCATCATTCAAGAGTACTTACTTGTTTCCTTCATAGAATACTACATGAACAGATTCTTCAATCTTTTGCGTTCTTTTGTTGTAGATTCTGTAGGCTTTGCTATTCAGAGAATAACCAAGAAATACTCCTTCATCTGCCTTTGGTTGAAATGTTCTCAAGTATTCTTTTCCATTGTTAAGAACAAAACATCTGCAACCAAACACCCTTAGATGTTTGATACTAGGGGGTCTACCAATGAAAAGCTCATAAGGAGTTTTGTCTTGGTGTTTGTTAATCAAACATCTATTTTGAGTGTAGCATGTTGTGTTTAAAGCTTAAACCCAATAGATTTCACTTATTTCAGTGTCAGCGAGCATTGTTCTTGCTGCTTCTTTCAGGGTCCTATTCTTCCTTTCAGCAACACCATTTTGTTGTGGTGTCCTTACAAAAGATAGTTGATGTTGTATACCTTTGCAGGTACAAAACTCTTTTATGTACTGGTTCACAAACTCAGTACCATGGTCTGTTCTGATTACAGATACCTTGTCATTTTTCATGACTTCGAGCTTATTCAGCAAGTTGGGTATCTCAACCCTTGCATCAGATTTGTGTTTGAGAAAGACAACCCAAGTGAATCTTGAGTAATCATCAACAACAACCAGACCATACTTCTTTCCTGCATAACTAGTTACAGAGGATTCAAAAAGATCCATATGTAACATTTGCAGTGGCCTTTCCCTGGAATGTCTAGTTTTAGACTTCAAAGATGTTTTGGATTGTTTTCCCATTTGGCAAGCTGAGCATACACCTTCTTTTCTATATGCCATTTTGGGTAAACCAACCACCATCTCTTTCTTGGCTAGCTTATTCAGTGTTTTGAAATTCAAGTGACTCATTCTTTTATGCCATAGCCAAGCAACATAAAGATTTCCTTTACGCCTTGCAACCAAGACTGTCTGCTTTGACTCATTGTCAAGCACTTTACATAGTTTTGACTTGATCTTGACAGTGTACCCTTTGTCTACTAGTTGACTCAAGCTTAGGAGATTATATTTCAATCCCTTTACATGAAGTACTTCAGAGATTGTAAAGGCTCCAAACTTCAGATTGCCAAATATTGCAATTTCTGTAGTCAATCTCCTCCAGCAAACCTGATAATTGGTTTTTCATCTCCTCCAGCAAACCTGATAATTGGTCCATTATTGCAATTTCTGTAGTCAATCAGATTTGCTTTGTCTCCTGTCATGTGCTTCCCACATCCACTATCAAAATGCCACTTTGGACTAGCCTTTAGAGTGTTCTGCACAAAACAGGAAACAGGAGATTAGGTTCTCATACCAACAATGGAACCATCTGGACTAAAGAATCTTCCAGTAGGAATCCATTTTTGAATGAATTTCTTAGGAACATTCTTTTGTCTAACAGGAACATAAGGAGGAATTTTAGTTAAATGATTAGTATCATTGTTAATAAGAACTATTTTCTTCCTTGGTGTGTTCCTTGGTGCTCCATTTGCTTTCGGATACCGCCGTTTCTGAGTTTGCTTCTCAGCAAACTTAGCTTTCCTAGCCAGATTTCTTCTAGCCCTGGCATTCAGATTTTCAGTGGCTTGATTTATCTTCCACTTCTGATAATTGCTGTGAGCAATTCTAGCCTTTAACCATCGTTCTTGCTCTTGTTTGTACTCACGAGCAAGTTGTTTCCTGATAGCTTTATAGCCAATACCATTCCGAGCACCTGGTGCTATCTGAGATCTCTTCTCAGCAGCTTTTCTAGTCTCTGGATAATCTATTTTCTTTCCAGAAAACGTGACATATGAGAATTTGTCAGCTCCTGCAATTTTTCCTTTTTGAGAGACATAGCACTGTGGGTGATCACACTTTTCAGTGTTATGTTTCTTTTCAGAGACATTCCCAACAGTTTTCCACCCACAGTGTTATGTCTCTCGGAAAGGAAAGATTGCTGGAGCAGGCAAATTTTCCAATGTTACATTTTCTGGAAAGAAAGACATTCCAGAGACTAGCAGAGCTGCTGAGAGGAGAACTCAGATAGCACCAAGTGCTCGAAATGGCATTGTCTACAAAGCCATCAGGAAACAACTTGCTCGTGAGTATAAACAAGAGCAAGAACGATGGATAAAAGCTAGGGTTTCTCACATCAATCATTAGAAGTGGAAGAAAGAACAAGCCACAAACAATCTGAATGCCATGGCTAGAAGAAATCTGATAAGGAAAGCTAAGTTCGCTAAAAAGCAGAGTCAGCAACCTGACATGTATCTGAAAGAACCACGAGGAGCAACAAGGAACACACCAAAAAGGAAAATAATTCTTAATAACAATGATACTTCTAATTTACATAGAATTCCTCCTTATGTTCCTATTACACAAAAACATGTTCCTAAGAAATACATACAAAAATGGATTTCTACTGGAAGAATGTTTAGTCTAGAAGGTTCCATTATTGAAATGATAACCTAACTCCTATTTCCTATCTTATGCAGAACACTCTAAAGAAGAATCCAACATGGCATTTTGATAGTGGATGTGGGAAGAACATGACAGGAGATAAAGCAAATCTGGTCAACTACAAAGTTTGTAACACTGGACCAGATATCAGGTTTGCTGGAGGAGAAGTAAATCCAACTGTAGGATTTGGAGATCTGAAATTAGGAGCCCTTACAATCTCTGGTGTACTTCATGTAAAGGGATTGAAATATAATCTCCTAAGCATGAGTTAATTTGTTGACAAGGGGTTCTCAGTAAAGATCAAATCAAAATTCTGCAAATTGATTGACAATGAGTCAAAGCAGGTAGTCTTGGTTGCTAGGCGGAAAGGAAGTCTCTATGTTGCCGACTGGGAATCTGCCACAACTGAAGAATGCCTCATAGTGAGTCAATCTGGCTACACTAAAGAAAATTGGCTATGGCACAAAAAAATGAGTCACTTGAATTTCAAAACTCTGAACAAGCTAGCCAAGAAAGAGTTGGTTGTTGGATTACCTAAAATGGCATACAGAAAGGATGGTGTATGTTCAGCTTGCCAATAAGGGAAACAAGCCAAAACATCTTTCAATTCTAAAACTAGACATTCCATAGGAGGCCAACGCAACTATTACATATGGATCTCTTTGAGTCCTCCGTAAAAGTTATGCGCAGAAAGAAGTATGGTCCGTTGTGGATGACTACCGAGATTGAATTGGGTTGTTTTCTCAAATGTAATCGACACAAGGGTAGATACCTAGCTTGTCAATAAGCTTGAAGTCGTGAAAATGACAAGGTATCCGTGATCGTAATACCATGGTACTGAGTTTGTAAACCAGTATATAAAAGAGTTCTGTACTTGTAAAGGTATACAACATCAACTATCTTCAGTAAGGACACCACAACAAAATGGTGTTGCTGAAAGGAAGAATAGGACCCTAAAAGAAGCGGCGAGAACAATGCTAGCTGACACTGAAATAAGTGAAATCTATTGGGTTGAAGCTGTAAATATAACATGCTACACTTAGAATAGATGTTTGATCAACAAACACCATGACAAGACTCCCTATGAGTTATTGATTGGTAGAACCCCTAGTATCAAACATTTAAGGGTGTTTGGTTGCAGATGTTTTGTTCTTAACAATGGCAAAGAATATCTAAGAACATTTCAACCAAAGGCAGATGAAGGTGTATTTCATGGTTATTCAATGAATATCAAAGCCTATAGAGTATACAACAAAAGGACACAAAAGATTGAAGAATCTGTCCATGTGGTATTCTATGAAGGAAACAAGAAAGTATCCTTGAATGAAGAATTCTCAGATAGGTTCAAAGAACTAATGATCAAAGATTCTGAACAAGAATTTCAGAGAGGTAATAATAATTTCATACACTTAGAGGATGAGTCTGACGATGAAAGACAACCAATGTCTAGTAACAACGAGATAACACTAAGGCATGATGAAGAGTTTCCTCTAAGAAATCCAGAAATGGATCAAATCACTGAGAATCTTCATTATGAAGAGGTTTCTGAGTCGGAGGTTACTGAAAGACCAAACTCAGATACCCCAGACACTGAACGAGTGTCAGATATCTATTGCACATCACCTGTGCCAGATATCTCAGGTACTGAACAAGTATCTTATTACAATCATAGTGATTCACATTCAGATCAACATGATATTGATCCCACTAGTTCAAAACCCATTATAAAATGGATAAGGGACCATCCTGCAAAGGATGTGATAGGTCCATTGAACCAAGGGGTAAGAACTAGGAGAGCAATTGCAGAAAATGCAAAATCTCTCTATGGATGATTCATTTCAAATATTGAACCAGAGACTATTGAAGAAGCATTAAAAGACCAAGATTGGATCTCTGCAATGCAAGAAGAATTGGATCAATTTGAGAGAAACAAAGCCTGGAAACTAGTTCCATTTGTTGAAGGAATATCTGTCATCGGAACTAAGTGGGTTTTCAGAAACAAAATGAATGAGTCTGGTGAAATAACCAGAAACAAAGCAAGGTTGGTTGCCAAGGGATTCACTCATACTAAAGGACTAGATTTTGATGAGTCATATGCTCCAGTTGCAAGATTGGATGCAATCAGACTATTTCTAGATTTGCACCTCATAATGACTTTAAAGTTTACCAAATGGATGTCAAGAGTGCATTTCTAAATGGTGAGCTTGCTGAAGAAGTCTATGTTGATCAACCACCAGGCTTTGAAGTTTCCTCAGAAAGTAAGATGGTATATAAACTACATAAAGTTCTATATGGACTGAAACAAGCTCCAAGAGCATGGTATGATACATTGGCTAAATACTTGCTGGAAAGTGGATTTAAGAAAGGAGAAGTTGATAAAACTCTCTTTACATTGAACCATGATGGAAAACTACTCTTAGTCCAAGTATATGTTGATGACATAATCTTTAGATCTAAGGACAAGCAACTTTGTGAAGACTTTGCTAAGCTCATGAAAATTAAATTTGAGATGAGCATGATGGAAGAATTGAATTACTTCCTAGGGTTGCAAGTCAAGCAACTTAATGATGGAATATTCATTAGTCAAACAAAGTATGCAAAAGATATGCTCAATAAGTTTACTCTAAAGCCTTCTGAAAAGAATGCTAAGATACCTATGAGCATTGGAACCAAAATGACCTATACTGAATCTGGCAAGAATGTTGAAGAACACAAGTATAGGAAATTAATTGGGTCTCTACTATATCTCACTGCAAGTAGAGTAGATATTCAATATGCAGTAGGTGTGTGTGCAAGATTTCAAACAAATCCAATGCAATCACACTACAACACTGCTATGAAAAATTCTAAGGTATGTGAAAGGTACTGTAGAAGTTGGATTGTGGTATCCAAAAGATAGTGGAATGAGTTTGGTTGGCTATTCTGATGCCGACTATGCTGGATCAATGCTTGATAGGAAAAGTACCTAAGATACTTGTCAATTCCTTGGTGCTAGACTAATATCATGGTTCAGCAAGTAACAAAACTCAATTGCCACATCAACCACTGAGGCAGAGTATATTGCTGCTGGGTGTTGTGCTTCACAAATATTGTGGATACAACAACAACAACTCAGAGACTATGAGATTAATGAAGAGAAAACTCTCACTTTTTTTGACAACACAAGTGCTATTGCAATCACTCAGAATCCTAAGTTTCATGCTAGAACAAAGCACATTGATGTTAGACACCACTTCATTTGAGATCATGTTGAAAAAGGCAATATTGAGATACTGAAGATTGGTACTGTAGATCAACTTGCAGATATCTTCACAAAGCCTCTACAAGAAAGTAGATTCCTAACCTTGAGACATAGTCTTGGGTTAATGGAACTATCAAGGAGCTAAAAGTGTGGTCAGTGAGACAGGAACTCAGTAAGACAAAGGAAAATAAAGAAGGGATTAGATATCTTGAACGGGAATCCAGATATCAAAGGTGAAAGGTGAAAACTTAGCAAAAAGTTATCTGAGACGGGTACTCAGATATCAAAGGTTCAGGGTTAAATGACTATTTGAAGATTTCTGAGACAGGTACTCAGATATCAATGAGATCACTTAGTGAGGGGGAACACAAAAGAAGAATGTAGTACAACTATATGTAGTCGACTACTCTCTTGTGTTTTGTATTATTTCTATATTTGTGAAATATATGAACAGTTACATTGAGATAGATTTAGAAAACTGCCCCTTAGTCATACAGAAGAAATGTAATTCAGATAGCTACTCGCCAAATTTCATTAATTGGGCACAATTACATGTAGTGATTGTGATCATTGCTGAAGAAGCAATCCAAGCCCTTGATGAAATTGGAGTTCCATATTAACGGCCAAGATTAATTCTTGGTAAAAAGTAGTGGACTGTAAAAACAGTTATGGCCCACTAGCATTTAATGCAAAGTAGTTTTCACCCACGTCACTCTGCACGTACACAGATACATATACACAAAATTATTTTATGTGCATATGTCTGTTGAATATACGTTGCTATATATATAGGATTTTGGCAAAAGAAATCATTTTCGCCTAATCCAACATTCACACTTACACAGAAATAGCAAAAACCCTTCAAAGATTTCTGCAAATCTCTGTTCTTCACTTAGTTATTCTGCAAAGAATCACTAAACTCACACTCTAATCTCTTTCCGACTTTCAAAAATTTCACTATTTAAAGAGATGGCTCCAAAACGTGCTTCTACCTGTAAATCCTGTGCTACCTCACCGGTAGTCTTGAAAAGCACAAGTGTTGGTTATCACAAACAATCGGTTGGTAGGAGACTTCAATCCTGACCATTGGACTTCAAATCACAGGATGATTTGGGGTGGTGCCATGGTTTAGGAATACCAGGTTGCTGCTATTGAGAACTAGGCTGATAGGAAGTTGATCCTTGGTATGCTTGAAAAGGCACAAATCAAGGGTTTCCTGTTTACTATTCCCAGTGGAGTTTCTTCACTGGATGTGTTGGAATTTTACAACAATTCCAGGATTATTTCTTGTGTTTCTGAAGGCACTGAGATAGTGTCTGTAAAATCAAAAGTTCAAGGAAAGGATATCCTTTTGAACTTAACAACTTTATGTGATTTGTTTGAACTTCAAAATCTTGGAAATAATTTTTAAATAAACACCAAGGATGATGATCTCCTTGAAGGTGTGAAGCAGCTATACAGTGATGTGTGTGATCTTGAAAAATCAGATACACCCATCGACTTCAAGCTTGCTGACATTACAACCAGACATCTGTTGGTTCACTGGGATGTATTGGCATGCATTATTCATAGATGCTTTGATGGTCTACAAGGAGGTCCCGACCAGATAATCCAAGAACGCTGGATGATGATGTTCTTGTTAAATCAACAGAACAAAAGGCTGGAAAACCCATTCAATTGGGGAAAGTACGCCTTCATGAAGTTTGTGAAGAAGCTACAAGGCTTTGAGCCTAAGATCGTCAAGGGCCTTGCTGACCCAAAAGCCACAGTGAGCTTTGGACTAAAGATATGCTTCTTGCTGGAGAAGCTTGGCATTGAGCTCACAGAGACGGCTGACATAGCCAACAGTAACCTACTCTACAAATATGAGTATACAAACATGATGAAAAAAGTTACTGCGTCTCAGAAAGGTTCCAAGAAACGAAAGACTGAGGAGATATCTGAGGGTTCCATTGCGAGCAAAAAGCCCAGAACTTCAAGGAAGAAGTTTGCTGGCAAGACATAAGAGGCTCCCATTGTGGATGTCAACTCTCAGATATCTGTCCCCACTGCTGATGAACTCATCAATGCTGCTGAGTGGCTTGATGATGAACTCATAAATGTTGATAAAGGAAGTGAGAGACTTCCAACACTCTCTGCAGAAGCGGCATGGATTGTTGATCATTCAGTCCCATATTTCGATGAGGAATCTGAAGATGAGGGGGAACAAAAATTCCCAAGGTTGCTGAGAGAGAAACAAGTGTAAAGGTTTCCGAAGAAGCACCCACACCAAAGGTTGCTGAAGAAGCAACTGTGTCCAAGGTCACTGGACAAAACACACCATCAGAGTAAGTAACACTTAAGCATATTAAAGATGCTCTGATGAGTGGTAAATTAGTGTTAGAGGATACTGCCAATGCCTCAACACTTAAAAGTCTATCTCAAGCAGATCTGGATAGGCCCTATACTACATGCCTTTCACCATCCAGATCAAAATCACCACAACAACCATAAGTGGATGTTGAAATGTTACTTGAGTTACAACATGAGATTCTAGCATTTTTCAATGCTGGAGAAATTCCTGCAAGAGAGCAGGTTCCCCAACTCAATGAGAGGGATCAAGCTGAGATTTCCACTCAGAATGATCAAACAGGGGAGGCAACTGAGTCAAACTCAGGATAGCTCAGAAGTACCTCAAACTTCAAACAAAGAAGTGGTCCAAGAGCAACAAGACCAACGCATGGAAACTTCACAAGTTCCAGAGACCAATCAGCCTGACATAGCTCAGGTAGCTGAGTGGTTTAACTCTTTACTTGCGATAATTTATGCTTAAATCTTGTTACTTATTAAAATTTCTTTGTTACAGGCTGAATTAGAAACACAAGAACAAGAGGAAGCTGCAAAGCTTGGCTCAGGGACTGAGAAGGAGGCTCCCACAGCCTCACCACTTAAGGAATCTAAGCTTGTGCTCCAGGTGAAAGATAGATCCTCAAGATATTACTTTTCAGATATTTGTTTATACACTTGACTAATTAAGTGATTGTTTCTAATAGGCTCCAACTGAGAAGAAGAATGATGAGGCTGAGAAGCCTAGCTCATCAGAGAATCAACCAGAGACTCACAAAGTCTTTGAGGAACACGAATCTGAGCCTTCTATTGAGAAGGTATATATCTCAGATTTATATACTTCCCACATTGATACTCTGATCATTTTTCTAAAATACTTAACACTTTCTACTTACAAGCTCAAAAAGAAGTAGAAGTTTCTGGGAATGTGCCACCTCAATCCCCACAACCAATGGAAATTGATGAGGCCACCAAACCTTCATCATCAGAGAGAATTCCAGAAACTGCACAAGTTTCTGAGAGACAAACATCTAAGCCTCCTATTGTGGAGGTAATTAAAATCTCAGATATCAAATTGTCTAATTATTTCTCTTAATAAATTTCTAAGTGTTATGTTATCTTTATTCTCAGGTTCAAAACGAAAGAGAGGATGATGAGGATCAGACTTCCAAGTCTCCTCCTCACACCAAGATATCTGAGGCACCTGGAACCTCAGTAGTCCAACCATCTGAGCCTGTTGTTGTTGCACAGGTAACACAGATACTTGACTACTCTAAAACCCTGATATCTACTAAAGTTTTGAAACTAACTCAAAACTCTCTCTTTCAGGCTCAAGCTAGTGCCACAGTGGTCCCTGAAGTTTCAGAGCAGGACCTACTTCCATTTTTCAAGGATCACACTCTGCCAAAGCATCTCAAGTGCTTCAAGAAATGGCAGAGACTCAGATGCTTTGATTTGGCTGAAATAACAAGGGTCACTGATCACCCTACTCGAAGAGAAAGAGCATTTGACCTTGAAAACTATGTGTAGACACGCAAAATGTGTCGAATAAATTATTAAAATCATTAAATTTGATTTACCGTATTTAATTGGAATTTTACCAAATTCTATTGCAAAATAGTATGGTAAATTAATCGATTTTAATACGCTCCATTTATGGCCTATCAAATTGCGCCACGTACAAAATATGGAGTATTTCCGATTACTTTGCATTAAAAATGATGTGAATACTCGAAAAGTTTAAAGCCGATCAAACGTCGCCATGTTAAAAGGATGATGTCAAAATGCATACTTCCAATTAAAATTAGGACATGAAGAAGGAGATCATTCGACCAATGGGATCGCGACACATCATAAATGTGATGCAATTATTCAAGAAAAGGAAAAATCTTTAAAAAAATGGATTTCCATCCTTACCCCTCTTCAAAAAGTGGATTTCCATCCTTACCCCTCTTCTAAATCTATAAATAGAGGTCTTCCATCAAATTGGAAGAAGGATAAGAAGTGAAGAAGAGAAGGAGAAGTGAAGAAGAGAAGAAGTAAAGAGAAAGTGCCCACAAATCCTCTCAAGATCCGGCTTTGAAGTTCGAAGAAGCATTCAAGAAGTTCTTCCGGCAATTGAAGCAAAACCTTCGTTTGATCCAAGAAGAAGTCCTCGCATACTTGGAGAAACAATATTGGAAGATCAACCGCCGCAAAGGAAGATCAAAATCCAAAAGTCCTGAAGAAGCCCGAACAAAGTTCTTGAAGTTCTTCATCAAATTCAAGCCAAAAGTAACGTTCGATCCAAGATCAAGCTGAGAAGCCCTTGAAGAAACGTTTCCGAAGGCCGAACTCCCTCTACACGAAGATCAAAATCCAAAAGCCATGAAGAAGTCCGAACAAAGTTCTTGAAGTTCTTCATCAAATTCAAGCCAAAAGCAACGTTCGATCTAAGATCAAGTTGAGAAGCCCTTGAAGAAACGTTTCCGAAGGCCAAACTCCGTCTACACGAAGAACAAAATCCAAAAGCCATGAAGAAGTCCGAACAAAGTTCTTCATCAAATTCAAGCCAAAAGCGACGTTAGATTCAAGATCAAGCTGAAAAGCCCTTGAAGAAACGTTTCCCGGAGGCCAAACTTCCTCTACAGAAGATCAAAGGCCAAATTCTGTGACGATCTAGAAGCGTTCTTCGTGGAGTTCATCCATCCTTCAAGAAGTTCGTTATCGTTCGCTTCAAACACCTCCAAGTTCGCAATTTGATTCGAGATTAAGCCAAGAAGCTCCCGAATTATCATTTCCTCGACCTTGAAGTCATAAAATCCTAAAGTGAAGACTTTGAAGATCCAAGTTCGCCGCATTAGAAGACTAGAATCAGAGGATTGTAATAGAGAATTTTACCCGCACTCATCAAATCAATAAAATTTCATTTGTGCAATTTTATTTGCTACAGATTTTTGGCACGCCCAGTGGGACCTCTCTACCTCTCATCTCTAGTGAAGCACTATGTCTCATAGGAAGACGATTAACTCTTCTCAAGCCCCAGATGAAACGCAGGCTAAGGGTGCTGAAGACCCGCAAACCTTGGCTAGCAAAGCCTTTGAAGCTCTAGGTGCAACTGCCACTAAAAGGGATGGAGAAGAAACATCCGATGATGACGACGAGTCTTTGCTATCATCTCCTAAGACAAGAGAGTCCCTCCCCAGCTCCCAACAATGAGTAATCCTTCACTCGACCAAATGGTGTTAGCTTTGACAAAATCCATGGAGTTCCTCATGAAGCATACTCAGGAACAAGACCTCAAGATTTCAAAGCTTATGGAACGAGAATTCACACCCGAGAAGATCTTGAGCAAGGAAACAGCTGAAACTAGCAAGGCGGGAGGAAGGCGCCATGTGGTGTATGAGGAACCATCATATGCTAAGCCAATATCAAAACAAGGAGATATGTCAATCAACTCCAGTGGAATGATCCCAGCCAATCAGTTGAAGGAATTCATCAAGGGAGCTCTGAAAGAGAGTCTTGATGAAGGTTCCAAATCATCCTTCACTTATAGCAAGCCATACACACGAAGGATTGATAATATGAGAATGCCAACAGGATATCAACCACCCAAGTTTCAACAATTTGATGGCAAAGGGAGCCCAAAGCAACATGTGGCGCATTTTGTTGAGACATGCAACAATGCTGGAACCTATGGTGACCGTCTGGTAAAACAATTTGTTCGCTCACTAAAGAACAATGCATTCTATTGGTATACTGACTTGGAGGCTGGATCCATAAATAGTTGGGATCAACTGGAGCAGGAATTTCTTAATCGTTTCTATAGCACAAGAAGAACTGTTAGCATGATTGAGCTCACCAACACACGTCAGTCGAAAGAAGAAGCCGTCATGGATTACATCAATCGATGGAGGAACTTGAGTCTCAATTGCAAAGACCGATTGTTTGAGGCTTCAGCAATCGAGATGTGCATCCAAGGAATGCAATGGGGTCTTTGATACATTCTTCAAGGAATCATGCCACGCTCATTCGAAGAACTAGCGACTCGAGCCCATGACATGAATTAAGTATGGCTTCAAGTGGAATTGAAGGTCCTCCTGTGCAAGAATCGCGTTGGGTTGACACCAAGAGAGGGGGTAAGCCTCCATTCAAAGGTAAAGAAGCAATGGCTACAAGCGTCACAAAGATCAAGGTATCAAGGGAGACAAAGGACAAAAAAAAGGTGAACTACACACCAACAAATAACGCTCCGCCAAAAGACGAGCAAAGAAGGTCGACTTTGAAGGAACTGATGGCAAAGCAGTACCCATTCCTCGACTCTGATGTCCCGGGGATATTTGAGGACTTGTTGAAGAATAATTTGATCGAGTTGCCTGAAATGAAGAGACCTGAAGAAGAAGGTCATTCGGACGACCCCAAGTACTGCAAGTACCACCGTCTCGTGAGTCACCCGATACAAGATTGTTTCGTCTTCAAGGGGAAGGTGATGAAATTGGCCCGGGAAGGGAAGATTTCGCTAGATGAGGAAAATGCTAATGTCAACACCATCTCGTCTGGCAAAAATCATGAGGAAATTGTTCAATCCTCACTAGAAGAACCTCCAAACAAAACATGTGTTCCCACCGAAGTGGTGAAACCCATTGATTGTATGACAACTATCTCCTTTAGTGATGAAGATCTCTTACTTGGATATAAGCCTCACAACAGACCATTATTCGTGTCCGGCTTTACCCGTAAGCACAAGGTGAAAAGGATACTCATTGATGGTGGATCTGCCGTCAATATCTTGCCCCTGCATACAATGAGAGAAGTAGGAATACCTGTAGAAGACCTCGCCAGTAGTCGACTGATGATTCAAGGCTTCAACCAAGGAGGGCAAAGAGCAATGGGCATTGTGAGATTAGAGTTGATGATTGACAATATGTCATCAACAACGCTCTTCCATGTTATTGATGCCAAGACGTCCTACAATTTGCTTTTGGGAAGGCCATGGATACATGAAAATGGTGTAGTCCCCTCGACTTTACACCAATGCTTTCAATATTGCCAAAATGGAGTAGTGAGAAAGGTGCTTGCAGATGGCAAACCATTCACGGAAGTCGAATCTTATTTTGCCAACTCCAAGTATTACAAAGAACATATGAAGGATGTAAATGAAGGGTCGAACTCGTTTGGCGACAAGTCAAGAGATCAAGTGAAAAACCCCGACAAAGAAGAATTGCCTCCTCAGATCTGCCCCGGTGAGGTCTCACATGCGAAAGATTAAGGGTTGAGTGGACTAACTCTACCATTGACAAAGCTTAGCCTCACCAGTATGGTCCAACCACCCCTTAAGGGATTTGTTCGCCCAGTCCACGGAGGTTTGAATGAACACGAGACTTCATCACATAAAGTCGAAAATAAACATTTTGGACCAAACGCTTTCAAGCTTTTGATAAAGGCAGAATATGATCCTAAGAATGGCTCTCCTCTGAGATTAAATACATCAGGATCTTCTAGCTCAAAAGGTGGTGGAAAAACTCGAGAAGGTCTTGGTTTTCAACGGCCTAACCCTGTCCGCATCACCATAAAACGAGCCACAAGCAATTACGTGAGCGAAAATGACAACTCATTCACCGAATGTGCTTCTGAACAAAATTGTGAGAAATCACTACACAAGTCTGTCTTTGAAAGGTTGGGGCCAATTAGACAATCCGCACATCAAAGACTGGGGGTAATTAGACAATCTGCACATCAAAGACTGGGGGCAATTAGGAAACCTGCACATCAAAGACTGGGGGCAGTTAAAAAGTCTGTGTATCAAAGGTTGGGACCAATGAAATTAGGCAATGCAGGAACTAGCAAGTTAAGTAGCTCCGAAAAACTGTGAAGTCTAGTTCCATCTCGCATGATGCGGATCGAAGATATCAAGGTGTCATATGGTGAAACCCTTAAGGTCAAAAGGGTGACGATAATCCACACAAGAGTCCGAGATAATATTGAGGATGAAAATGAAAGTGTTGAATCATCATACCATATCACCCTTAAGGATTGTGAGGTCATTGAAGAAGAAGATGCTGAAGTAGCACCCCCTGAATTTGAAGAAGGGGTAAATGCCACCATCGATGAATTAAAAGAGGTCAATCTTGGTGATTCAAATGATCCCCGACCCACGTACATAAGCGCTTTGTTAAGTGCCGATGAAGAGATTGCTTACATTGCCCTGTTAAAGGATTTCATAGATGTGTTTGCTTGGACATACAAAGAAATGCTTGGCCTCAATCCCAAGATAGCGGTGCACCAACTCTCGATAAAGAATGGAGCTCGTCCCGTCAAGCAAGCTGAATGGCGATTTCGTCCTCAGTTGATGGAAGTGAATAAGCTAATTGAAGCAGGTTTCATCCGTGAAGTCAAATACCCTACCTGGATTTCTAACATAGTCCCGGTAAGAAAGAAGAATGGACAAATTCGAGTGTGCGTAGATTTTAGAGACCTAAATTACGCATGCCCCAAGGATGACTTCCCGCTGCCCATACCGGAACTCATGATTGACGCCACTACAGGCCACGAAGCGCTATCTTTAATTTCATGGACGGGTCCTCAGGATACAATCAAATTCGTATGTATCCGAAGGAAGAGGAACTAACGGCTTTTCGCACTCCAAAAGGGATATATTGTTATAAAGTAATGCCTTTTGGTCTCAAGAATGTTGCCGCCACCTATCAAAGAGCAATGCAAAACATATTTGACGACATTCTTCACAAGAATGTCGAATGCTATGTAGATTATTGGTAGTAAAATCAAGGACGCAAACAGATCACTTGCAAGACTTGAGGGAGGTCTTTGAGCGATTAAGAAAGTACCAATTGAGGATGAACCCTTTGAAATGCGCATTTGGAGTTAGCTTTGGAAAGTTTCTGGGCTTTATTGTTCGACAACAAGGAATAGAAATTGAGCAAGCCAAAATTGACGCGATTATGAAGATGCCTGAGCCAAAAAACATACATGAGCTTAGAAGCTTGCAAGGGAAGATAGCTTACCTCCGGAGATTCATATCCAACCTCGCAGGAAGGTGTCAACAATTTAGTCACCTCATGAGAAAAGATGTTCCATTTGATTGGGATCATGCTTGTAGGAACGCATTTGAATGCATCAAGTCGTATCTTATGAAGCCGCCAGTGTTAGGAGCTCCAATACCAGGACGCCCTTTGGTTCTATACATAGCTGCACAAGAACGTTCCATGGGAGCATTGTTGGCTCAAGAAAACGACAATGGGAAAGAGAATGCACTTTACTATTTGAGCAGAACGATGACGCCAAATGAGCTAAAGTATTCCCCCATCGAAAAGCTTTGTTTAGCTCTCGTCTTCATGATCCAAAAATTGAAGCATTACTTCCAAGCCCACACAATTCATCTTGTTTCAAGAGCTAATCCATTGAAGTATGTTATGTCAAAGCCGGTGCTCTCAGATAGGCTTACCAGGTGGTATTTGCAGATTTAACAATTCGAAATCATATACGTGCCGCAAAAAGCAGTCAAAGGGCAAGTCTTAGCTGACTTCCTAGCTGATCATCCGATACCTGTGGAATGGGAGTTAACGGAAGATTTTCCTGACAAAGACGTTATGACAATCGAAGTAATTCCTCCATGGAAAATGTACTTCGACGGAGCCTCACGTAAACGGGCGAGCTGAGTTGTGTTTCTCTCGCCCAATGGGGAAGTTCTGCCATACTCATTCACTTTGACCCAAAATTTCTCAAATAATGTTGCAGAATATCAGGCGTTGATTCTCGGATTAGAGATGGCGGTCGATGCAAAGAGATTACATCTCAACATCTATGGAGACTCTAAATTAGTGGTCAACCAAGTGCTAGGGGATTATGATGTCAAGAAACCTGAACTAGCCCCATATGTTTGCTATGCTAGAAAATTGATCGGATGGTTAGAGGACGTGTCAATCGAACATGTTCCACGAGGAAATAATGGTCGAGCCGACGCTCTAGCAAAACTTGCTTCCACTCTTGTGATGCCTGACAAGAGAATCCATATCCCCGTTTGTCAGAATTGGATCGTTCCGCCTATACTTCAAGATAGTGAATGTGGTGAAGCAAACAATGTCGTGGAGGTCTATGAGATCGAGAAAGAAAACTGGCAACAACCTCTAGTTGATTACCTGAAATACGGCAAGTTGCCCCATGAACTACGCCATAGAGCAGAAATTAGAGGTCGAGCAACTCGCTTCATATACTACAATGACACACTCTATAGACGCTCATTCAATGAGGTGTTTTTACGATGTCTAGGTGATGAAGAAGCTGTGCAAGCAATGGAGGAAGCACACTCGGGCGTTTGTGGTGCTCACTAGTCGGGTCCGAAATTGCACTTTCAAATCAAGAGGATGGGATACTATTGGCCCACCATGGTCCGAGATTGCATGGAATATGCACAAAGATGTCAACCTTGCCAATTTCATGCTAATTTCAACCATCAACCACCTGAGCCGCTACACCCAACTGTCTCCTCATGGCCATTTGATGCCTGGGGGTTAGATGTGGTTAGGCCAATGACGAAATCCTTCGGAGGTCATTTGTACATCCTGGCAGCAACCGACTATTTCTCTAAATGGGCGGAAGCAATACCACTTAAGGAAGTAAAGAAAGAGAACGTTGCTGACTTCATATGTTCCAACATTATCTTTCGGCACGGCGTTCCACGCTACATAATCACCGACAATGGAAAGCCATTCTGCAACACCGTGATTGATAAGTTGTGACAACAATTCGAATTCAAGTAGAGGAAGTCTTCGATGTACTATGTGGCAGCCAATGGCCTCGCAGAAGCCTTCAATAAAACATTGTGCAACTTGTTGAAGAAAGTGGTAGCAAAGTCGAAAAGGGACTGGCACGAGAGAATCGGAGAAGCATTGTGGGCTTATAGGACGACACATCGAACTCCTACCCAGGCCACCCCTTACGCACTGGTTTATGGAGTAGAGGTTGTCCTTCCCCTGGAACGACAGATTCCATCCCTAAGGATCGTAATCCAAGAAAGGCTCACTGAAGAAGAAAATGCTCTCCTACGACTGGAAGAGTTAGAATCACTGGATGAGAAAAGGTTGGAAGCCCAACAAAGACTCGAATGCTATTAAGCTCGCATCTCTAGAGCATTCAACAAGAGAGTTCGTCCTCACTCTTTCCAAGTGGGAGATCTTGTTCTCGCTGTAAGAATACCGATCATCATGACCCACAAGACCGGGAATAAGTTTACGTCATAGTGGGACGGGCCATACATCATCAAAGAAGCATACACAAATGGTTCGTACAAACTTAGAGCTAATGATGGATTGAGAATTGGCCCCATCAACGGAAAATTCTTAAAGCGATACTACCCATAAAAAGAGGAAGAAACAAAAAAAAAAAAAGAAAAGAAAAGAAAAAAAAAACAAAAAAAAAAAAAGAAAGAAAACAAAACAAAAAAAAAAAAAGAAAAAAAAATACAGAAGCCCTCAAAACAAAGCAGGGGTGCTTAGATTAGTACGCTCCTGACCCGCATGAGCATAAACTGCGTACGGTGACCACCAATGGCAGTACACGTGGCTAAACTGTTAACCTACCTCACTAAAGGCATTTTATAGTGGTTAAACTTCAAAGACCTCACCTAGTCTAAGGTGGTTAAGCAATAGATACTCCTGGCCTGCACGAGTATAAACTGTGCACGACACCCTCCCTTCCAATCACAAAGTCATCCTTGAACTACGTTTTGACTTGATCCTCTTTCAGAGGTACGTAGGCAGCTTAGTTCATTCTAAGTCCAGTCATAAGTATCAGAGATATATGTTTATCCAAGACAATATGATACTCAACACGAAAAGCATGCAAAAGTGATATGGCAAAAGGAAGATAATCTTTATCATTCATCACAAAAGATAGCAACTTATGTTACAAGAAGGAAAACAAAAACAGTAGAGGCAAATGACAATCCCTAAAAAGGCTTCAAAGTCTTCAGCTCGTCATAAGCAGTCTCAAACTCTTCCCTCAGAATATCCAGCTTCTTTTTGGCTTCATCAATCGGTGTAACGGTGTTGTTCAACTCAGCAGCTTCTTGTTCCATCTTGGTGACGTCTGCTTTTGCGACTTGAAGAGACTCCGTCTTAAGCTTAAGCAAGGCCTCAAGATCCTTAACCCTTTTAACCAAGGATTTAAGTTTCTTCTTAGAGGTTCGGACACCAATAGATTCATCAACCACCTTTGTTTTAGCTTCCTCGATACGAGCATCAAATTCAGCGACTCGTTGGGCAAGTGATTCATCGGAAGGCATATCAGCGATGGCAGATTTCGCAGTGTCAAACATAGCGGCTTTCTCAAACAAAGAATTGAACAAATCCCTCAAAGAAGGAACATCAACAGACTTGAATCGCTCCAATCGTTCCAACACAATCAGGACCTCATCTTTAAGGCTCGACACCATATCTAGAGGAGTCTCGACGATCCTGGTGGTAAGCTCACGCCACAAAAGATCAAGACATTGCTTCTCCCATTTGTCCACAAATCTTTCGCTATGAAAGGTGGAAACAACAGGATGGCAAGGAGCTACAGGTAAAGGAGTAGCAGAACGAGGAGAACCTTCCTAACTCTCTATCATAGTGGGTGTGATCTTGATGGGAGATGCAACCTGAGAAGAAACGGGTATCTCCTGATCCAATACCATTTGGGATTCATGAACGACACCGACAGAGTTCAGAATGTCATTCTCCAGCTGCCACAAAGAAAGACAATATATTATCAAGTCAAAAACTTGTTATGAAGGGAATCACGGGAACAAAACATTTGAAGTCATTACCTCCCGAACAAAATCCACCAGCGATGCCGGAACACTCGAAGCATCCCCACATGTTTCAACGTCCACTGGTTTGGAGGCTCCTTCTCCTCGTTGCCTTTTCCAATGACGATCGGAATTGTTGCAACTTGCGCTCTCATCAACGTTGGAGGAAGCGTTCTTCTTAGCTAATAAGAGGATGACGATGTCAAAATAAGAAGAAGTAAACAAAGGAGCGAAGAAGACGGATATAGAATAAACCTTTGGCGACTTCAGGAACATTGGTAGGCACGTCTTGTTGAGCATACTCAATGGCTCTCTTCTTAGGAATCAACCGCTCAATATTCCTCTCGATATGGTCTCCTCCACACTCTATCCACCAATGCAAGAAACCACTAGTGTAATCTTTCTTCACAGTAAGAGAGATCCTTCATCAAAGGATAGAGAGCATGTGGACATTCTCCAAAAGGATAAACCCTCACGCAAGGTGGCACTATGTAATTCTGTGGCAAGAACGTCAGGAACGTCTTGGTAGAACCCAAATTGGCGACTAAACCGATGGGGAGAATATGCCTCAGTAAGGAAACATTCACCATCTCGCAATGTAAGGAACGAAGATCGGATGCTTGCAAAGTACTCACGCTCAGTGACCGAGGCATTCTTATTGTCGATGAATCTATAGTTGTGCTTTGAACAGGTAAAACAGTTCCAGTTGACAGAAGAGCCTTTGTGGATTCTGGTACGAGCCTCTCTAGGAGTAAAAGGCTTCGCACTGCCTTCACCAGAAAAATTCACCATGGCAGGGCTGAGAACCGTTCGAAACACATGATGGTGCGTGTTAAAGTATTGGGCCACCCAACTATGAATGAAGTGGATCGGAAATGGGCAACTTGAATGAGACGGTTGCGAAGACCTTGCAATATGATTGAGACATCTATAGATCGATGCTAGTACCGGGATTGCCAAACTCACGGATTCCCCCATCGCCATCTTGCACGCCATCTTGAAAGTGCTTGGCCGTATCATACCAACATCTTTGACCGGAAGAACAAATGCGCACAACCAGCATGATAGATATGCAGCCAAATACGTCTCTATCTTGCGCCCGTGAGGAATGTTCAACTTGACAAATAATGCTAAGTCTGTAGAACTCCAATCGTCGTGAGGCCCGAAGTCACCTAGTGGATTAAGGGTGGAAACAGGAGCAGTTCGACTCCTTCCTCTGCGCGGAGGGGGCTTGGAATACTTCACCTCCCTGCTATACCAAAAACGGATCCATCTCTCAAGAGTAACAGGAGCATCACGCCGTTCGCCTTCATTCGTTTTCAACAGGTGGAATGCATGGTAGATATATCGGCACGAATATGGAACGAACACATCTCCCTTTACATCTTTTCCGGTAATTTTTAGAACATCAGGATTCACCTCGTCATATAAAGTACCCAAGACAGGTAACCCAGCAAGTTGCGACAGATCCCACAAAGTGATGGAAATCTCCCCGGACGACATATGGAGTGTGTTTGTCGATGGACACCAAGCCTCACAGAAGGATTTCATAATGTTGGAATCGAAGTCGTATAAAAAGCAAAGCGTTAACGGCTTGGTAAATCTTTGCAGAATTTAGCGCACTCTTGCAGCGGCTCAGAACATTCTCAGTCCATTCCCAATAATGGTTGAGATAGTGTAATTCCCCATCAATGCAAAATGCGTCATTGCTCTAAGTTGCCTTCCCCTCCAGAATGTTGCGACCCAAAGTTTGGAACAACTTGGTACTTTGTGAATGTTTGTGTGTGCTTAGGAGGAGGTGTGCATTCAAGAGTATGCCCGACAAATCAACATGTTGTCTCGTCCAGTTCTTCATACGCATTGAATTCACCAATCTTGGCCACTCTTGTGCATAATATCCGATTAAAGGCGTACCAACCGGCACCTTTGTAGATTTCTTCGAGGACTCGCCTTCTTCATTAGATATGGCCAAATACTCCTTATGGGTAGCAGATACAATTAATTTTCAGAAAAAACACCATTCTCAATTTCCTGCAAGTAACACGAGGGAATTAAAAGATTGAAGTAAAAAAAAAAAAAAAAAGAAGAAGAATGATATAAAGGGATAAAATCCCTAAAAATTTCCATTCTTCCTCATTATCCCCAAATTAACACCATCAGCTCCATCTTCTTCTTCTACTCTCCGCCCCTGCTCCTCTCCTCTCCAGCCATGCCGCCCCTGCTCTCCTCTTCTCTTCTCGCTGCTGCCTCCTCCACCGTCACTCTCCTCGCTGCTGCTCCCCACCGCTTCGCCTCCATCACCGCCCCTGCTCTCCTCTTCTTCACGCCGCTGCCTCCTCACCATGGACGCACGGCTGTCCTCCTTCACCCCAAATCGAGCCGCACCTCCAGTCTGCCATGGCCACCATCTCTGCGCACCTCCAGTCCACCATCTCTGCGTGCCTCCAGTCTGCCATCGCGCCTCCATCTCCACCGATTTGCTGCTGCAAATTCTACATCTCCATGACTCCAGTTGGCCACACTCCTCGTCAGTCCACCGGTCGACCACAACACCTGCCTTTCTCCGTACTCCATGTCTTTTCTTCTAGTCGCAGCAGAGGAGATGATACGCAGTGGGCTGGGAAGAACATACACAAGATTCGGATCAGAGAAGGTTCTTAACGGAGTTGAATAGTTTTTTTTTTTTTTTTTTGGGTTAAGCTTTGCTTCTTGATCACTGCTGATTGCCCGTCCCTCCTTCTTGCTAGCTGATTGCTGAAGCTAATAAGGGGAATTGGGGGAGTAAGTTTTTAGATGAATGGTAGTAATGTTGCCTCTGCTAGTTGCTATTTCACTAGTATTTATAACGTTAGGAAGCAAGAAAGGACTGAAGGGTGAGGAGCAAAGGAGGCGTGAAAGGTGGTTCAGGCTGCAGTTCAATTTGTCAGAATTGTAGGCATCAGAAGAAGCATGAAGAAAGTCAAAAAAAAAGAAGCAAATTGTTTCCATCAGCATACTCTACTACCCTCTACTAAAATTGTAATGATTTTAGCTAAATAGGATGAGGCTCATGCTTACCAATTTAAACATTGAAATGATGAAATTTACAAGTTGTTCTAGCTCAAAAATTCAACTCTTCAAGCACAAATGAAGTGATGATACGACGTCTACAATCCTGAACAATCTTCGCACATACAAAATTTGTGTAATCAAAATTAATCATGTCGTGACTTATTCACTCCGACTTGCGTCTCCACGATGTCATTCGTGAACCGTCACGAGGGGCAATTTGTAGACATGCAAAATGTGTCGAATAAATTATTAAAATCATTAAATTTGATACCGTATTTAATTAGAATTTTACCAAATTCTATTCCAAAATAGTATGGTAAACTAATCGATTTTAATACGCTCCATTTATGGCCTATGAAATTGCGCCACGTACAAAATATGGAGTATTTCCGATTACTTTGCATTAAAAACGATGTGAATACTCGAAAAGTTTAAAGCCGATCAAACGTCGCCACGTTAAAAGGATGATGTCAAAATGCATACTTCCTATTAAAATCAAGACATGAAGAAGGAGATCATTTAACCAATGGGATCGCGATACATCATAAATGTGATGCAATTATTCAAGAAAAGGAAAAAGCTTTAAAAAAATGGATTTCCATCCTTACCCCTCTTCAAAAAATGGATTTCCATCCTTACCCCTCTTCCACATCTATAAATAGAGGTCTTCCATCAAATTGGAAGAAGGATAAGAAGTGAAGAAGAGAAGAAGTGAAGAGCAAGTGCCCACAAATCCTCTCATCATCCTCTCAAGATCCGGCTTTGAAGTTCGAAGAAGCATTCAAGAAGTTCTTCCGGCAACTGAAGCAAAACCTTCGTTTGATCCAAGAAGAAGTCCTCGCATACTTGGAGAAACGATATTGGAAGATCAACCGCCGCAAAGGAAGATCAAAATCCAAAAGTCCTGAAGAAGCCCAAACAAAGTTCTTGAAGTTCTTCATCAAATTCAAGCCAAAAGCAACGTTCGATCCAAGATCAAACTGAGATGCCCTTGAAGAAACGTTTTCGAAGGCCAAACTCCCTCTACACGAAGATCAAAATCCAAAAGCCATGAAGAAGTCCGAACAAAGTTCTTGAAGTTTTTCATCAAATTCAAGCCAAAAGCAACGTTCGATCCAAGATCAAGCTGAGAAGCCCTTGAAGAAACGTTTCCGAAGGCCAAACTCCCTCTACACGAAGATCAAAATCCAAAAGCCATGAAGAAGTCCGAACAAAGTTCTGAAGTTCTTCATCAAATTCAAGCCAAAATCGACGTTATATTCAAGATCAAGTTGAAAAGCTCTTGAAGAAACATTTCCCGGAGGCCAAACTTCCTCTACAGAAGATCAAAGGCCAAATTCTGTGACGCTCTAGAAGCGTTCTTCGTGGAGTTCATCCATCCTTCAAGAAGTTCGTTATCGTTCGCTTCAAACACCTCCAAGTTCGCAATTTGATTCGAGATTAAGCCAAGAAGCTCCCGAATTATCGTTTCCTCGACCTTGAAGTCATAAAATCCTAAAGCGAAGACTTTGAAGATCCAAGTCCGCCGCATTAGAAGACTAGAATCAGAGGATTGTAATAGAGAATTGTACCCGCACTCATCATATCAATAAAATTTCATTTGTGTAATTTTATTTGCTACACTATGTCCATTCAATGTTCCCAACAGAGCAATACTCTTTTGCTACTTTATGAATAAGGACTTCATCATGGAAGTGGCACACAAGCTCATTCAAGCATTTGAAAAGGCAGATGGTCAGACCAGAATGCAAATGGCAGTCAAGTCAGGCTTGCCTAAGACTCTACAAATCATACCCTTTGAGCAAGAGGAAGTGAATGGGCAAATGATCACTATTCCAGAAGTGATCAATCTGAAGAGAAGAAGAGAAGGAGACAGATGAAAATGATTATGAAGAACCTCCTTCTGACAATCAAAAGGATGAGGATGATAAGAAGGATGATGATGATGCCCCTGCACCAGGGACAGGAGGGATTGCACAAGGAAACAATGCCTCAGTTGCTGAAAAGCACACTGAGAGGACTTCATAGAATTCCCCTCCTCCATCTCCTCAGATATCTACCCATCCCTGTCCCCAACAAAAAGACACTACTGAACAAGTGATTGAGCACTCTGAGGATAACACTCAGAAGATATTGGATGCATAAGCCAGAGTTGCTCAACTCAAACAACTGTTGGAGGAAGAACAATAGCTAAATCTTCAATTGGAAGAAAAGATAGTCGAATCCAAAGCAAAGCTCCAAAAGATTGAAGAACTTACTGTCAAGGAAATGGAAGCTTATGTAGAAATTAAGGAACTCCGGCTTGCCGTTCAGGCAATTATTGAGGAATTAGATGCTCAGCAAGCATCTGAAGACAAGCATGATGCTAAGGCTACATTACCAAAAAATGTACCATCCTCCTCCTCAAAAAAAGGAAAGAAGTCAATCTTTGAGATGGTTGCTGGGCTACAATATATTGATGAAGATGCCCAAGAGGATGAAGATCACTGGGATGAAGACTCAGATGATGAAGAAGACAGAACCTTGGCAGATCTTGCCAATGATCATTTGGGAGTTTCTCACTTAAAGATAAAGCTGATTGCTCCTCAGAGCTTTAGTAAGGCACCAAATCTCAACTCCCATGATTACATGGCCAGATACAAGGTTCTGGCAACTCTAGGAAAGGAGTTGTCTCAGCAAAATGAAGAAGTGATTGCATCAGTCCCTGCTGAAATGAAGAAGTTCACTGAGTTAAGCACTCAGAGAACAACAAGCTTGGTCATTGCTCAGAGAGACCTAGGCATGGTGAGGGATGATGACAATAATCTTGCTAAAAAAGTCCTCAATGAGGCTAGCTATGCTGCTGGAAAAGCAGATGCTAGGCAGAGCTCACTGATAAGGAAGCAAGACTTATCAAACACAATCAGGAGCTCAAGGCTGAACTGTAAAAGTTGGTTACTGCCTACAACTATTTGTAAGGGAATTTTGAGTCACTCTCATATTCCTTTGTGATACATAGTCAGTCAACAATGACTATGGGGGAAGAATATCAAGGACAAGGGGAAGGATCTGGTGCTCAGAAAGGAAGAGGAAACAAGAAGAAATCTGAGCAGCCACCACTTCCACCACTAAGAATAAATGAGCCCTCCTCTAGTCAGACTACTCTACAGATAGTAGCCAACACTCAGCAACTTTATGAAAGAAGAATAACAACAAGGGCCAGGGCACAGAAACCTCCAAAGGGTACCAAGGCCCCAAGGAGAAGACAAGTAAAAGGGATTGATGAGCCTTCTAAAGAAGAAGAAGAAGGACAAATCAAATCCCTGGGCAATGAAGAAGGCTGCAAATCTCCCACAAGAATTGATCTTGATGATGATGATGAAGAAACTGATGAAGATGAAGCTCCTCTTCACAGGAAAAGAAAACGAGTTGATAGCCTATCTGAGCCCATAGCTGCAAAGACTTTAGCAGCTAAAACACCCTATGGAAATACCAAGTCTATCCAGGGTGGTTCTTCAAGCAATCCAAAGGAAAATTCAAGGCAAAGGAGGAACAAACGAAGAGTAGAAAGAAGAAAAAGTCATCTTCCACTCAGGCCAGAAGAAGCCATGATTGAGTATGTGAAGACTGACAACAGTTCCTCCTCCTATAGGTGTATTAATCAGAGAAATGGATACTGGATACTGGAACTCAAGCCTTCCTTGTAAATGAAAAAGGATTTCCAGTACCCATCCATCAACAACTCATGGCATGGAGAAAAGATAAGACAATCTTGATCAACACCAATCATGTCAAAGCTTGGTTGGATTTTGAAGTTTTCAAGAGAGTTGAAGCCATGAGGAAGGACCTTACTGATGAGTGTCCTTATGGCAAACCTGATGATGTGCATAGAGTACCAAACCTCACTGGAATAGGCACAAGGCCAAGACTTATTGTGGAACCCTTTGAGTCATTCTACATGACTGAAGATCAATAAAAGGGTGACATCAGATATCTGAGGATCATATATGAATACTTGAAGCTATCATATATCGAAATAGAGCATGCCTGGAAATGGGAAAAGTATATGTGGGTCAAACACTTTGCCAAGAAGAATCCCACTAAATCATACAGAGAAGTCTGTGGATATGCGAGAGACACTGAGATGTTAGTCAGGACTTTGCTCTTTGACTACTCAGATGACATTAAAAGATTTGGAGATAGGGAGTTTGCAAATTGATCTATGGATATGCTGAAGACTTGAAGTTTTTTGAAAACTTGAAGATTTTTGAAGACTTGAAGACTAGTTAATTAGGATGTTTACTTGGAGCTTGGTTACTCCTATTGTTCTAACTTAACTATGTATTTTGTATCTTGCTGATTGTACTGTAATTTGTTTTATTCATTGTAAAAGTTATGAATGAACTTTCCTTGTAATATATCTGATGAACCTACTTTCATATATCAATCTATAAAAAGGATAACTTGTCAGCAAAGATCACACCTTGTGATTTGGTTGATGTTTACTTTCTGCACTTAATTGAATGAATTGAAAAGATCATAAGAAATGATTAAGTGATGGATTGTTTCCTCTTCCAAGTTGTAATAGGTTTTAAAGATAGTCATCGTTGACTGATCAAAAAGGGGGAAATTTGTTAGGAATATTTGTTTAGATTTTGATCAACAACCTAAACACTTATCTAAGCTCAGAAAGGTAACTAGTACTCTTAGTTCACTTGAACATTGTAAAAGAGGAACTTTACTGAGTATGTTAGTCTAGTAAATCTTGTATAGGATGTTAGGTCTCTGAATGTAATTTTTATATCTTTGAAGAAGACCAAAAAGGAGGCATCCGGCCGAAGAGTTCAACGCATTGAAGATTCGAAAACTGCACAAGATTGCTGAAGATTAAGGAGATTGGTCTCCTCAGATACCTACTTCCAGATACCTTGAAGAAAAAAGTGTGTTTCAATAAACAAGTTTCACAAAAGATGTCTGAGAACATAAGGTTACTGAGTGAGGAAAAGTGCCCACAGAAACAACGCATATCAGAAACAATGTTTCAATAGGTATCTGGAGAAGTGAAGGTCTTTGGAAATGGACATGCAATGCTTCAGAAAGCGTGCATAGTTCTGTTGGCACTATAGGACAAAACAAATAGTACAGTGCAATAAATGCGTAGACAGAGACATCTGAACAAAAGAGGAAATCTCTGAAAAGAGACAACGTCTTCTGCAGTACTATTTACAAATATCAATAGTTTGAATTTCATTGTGCTTAGCGGATACTATCCAAACGGCATGATTTTCGACTATACATATCAACATTTAGAATGCTTGAAACACACATATACGGACTTATTCATTCAAGCATACAAGCCTTCAACATACTTATTCTCTAGCTTACTGTTGCGACCAATCTCTTGAATTCTAAGTAGCACGAAAGTTCTAAGTGTCCTGATCCTTAACAAGCATTGGTATCTGTGAAAGAGTTGAATCAAAAGATCAAGTATCTGAGATTTATTCTCTAGAACATTTAACATAGACTTGGGTCAATGAAGAACATATCACCACACATTGTGAAGTGTGTTAAGTGATTCTTGTTCTATAGAGTATTCCTACATAACGGAGAAAGTTATGAAGACTACTCACCTGACAAACTACTTTAACCAACACCACACACGACATGGAGTACAGGGAGTACTTAGTTTGGGCAACTAAGGAACAACTCCAAGGTTACTGAGCACAGGAAGTACTTAGTTTGGGAAACTAAGGAATAGCTCAAAGGTTTATGAGTACAGGATGTACTTGGCTGAGAAAGCTGGGGAATAACTCAGGGGGAACACTTGGTTGGGAACCTAGTGTAAAAGGGAATCAAGGGATAGGATTATTGTAAGGAGAACTGAATATCTATCTTAGTGAATTTCATGTCCTGAGAAAGGGCGAGTGGATTAGTTGAGGGATTACGCCACCCTTAGATACCACTATAAAGATCTGTGTTATTTACTTTATCCAACTTATTAATTGCTTTATTTACCTTGCTGTGTATTTACACACTTATATCTTTCAAAGCATGTGCACTTAACACATAGAAAGTCTTCTGCTCTCTGAATATAAGTATCAGATATCTTCACACATATCTGAGAAACTATGTTATCGCCAAAAGTTTTAAAAGACTATTCACCCCCCCCCCCCCTCTAGTCTTTTACTTTGTCGATATCTGGACCAACAATACTTCCATGCATTCTCCCAAACATGAACATGCCTAGACATATACTATCAGACTGGAGGAGCATGGAGAACAAATGTCAAAGGAAGCGTCTGGAACCCCAAAAACTTGCTTCCTTAATAGAATGGATGTATTCCTTGTTGTCATCGAGTAGACCCAAATCGTAGCATGCATCACGGTATGTTGGATGAATAACACCATCCATGGTCCGCAAATCCTCATAGCAAGTGGCACCCCTTATGTGATTCAACATTATACGCATGAAATATAGTGGACCGGTCTTAATTGGAACATGGTATATTCTTCCAACTTTATTGTTGAAAACCTTCCTATCTCTCCAAATTTTGCTTGTACGATCCCACACGTAATGTCTGGGGAACTCTGAATATAGATACTTACGTGCCTCAGGATGATGTCTGTTGAATTCCGTCCATTTAAGGAACTTTGTCTCGACAACGGTATGCTTCTCCAATAAATCTGTTATGAGATCACCATCCTTGAATGTGACCGACTGCTCACGTTCCTTATGGAATGATAAATGCTCAACGGGCGGATCTCTGTAATGGATATCATAACCCATAATACGCCATACAACCTCACATGCAGATACGTACTGACAGCCAACATAATACTTCACCTCATTATCAACTGTTAATTTTGCGCCTATCCTATCTACACCCTTGTTGACATACTTGAACAGATACTTGATTGAATTTGTCTTATTGCACCATTCAACATTTATGTGAGCCCGGTACTTCATCAGCAAGAAGGGATTGTACGGAACAATAAACCTATTAAGGGATAGTGAAACAACTTATTATTTCTAAATTTATTTCTAAATACACGTGTGAATAAAGTTAGATAAAGATAAATGGAGTATAATTTAATACTTAAATATTAATAAGTAGTTATAAATTGCACCTGTTATCAATGATATTGGCATTCTTCTCTATAGTGGCACCAATATCATGCCTCCTATAAACAGGATAGCCATTTCCATCAAATATAGTCTGCTCATTAAATGACTTTGGAAATTTCTGAGAGCATTTCTTGCTATCGTGCATGCAAGGTGAAGTTGAATTCAATGGTCCGCAAGGACCATGCACCATGTACTCGGATACAGCTTTGTACAGCAGCAGATTGAGATCCTTATCCGGTATCTCAGCACTGATGAAATCATCTATAGAACTTGCAGACATATTTCGATCCGCTCTATCAACCCATTGCAGTATATGTACATGAGGAAGTCCACGTTTTTTAAATTCAATGGTGTAGACGACTAGAATATTAATATAGTAATAATCAATTAAATTCAAGTTATGACATTATTTGATTAACAAATTAATAAAAAAAGAAAATATATTTATAGATAGTTACCTTCGGCTGCCTTGCCAAGAACGTTTTCTGTCTTCAAGTCTTTTATAAGCTGGTCCAACTTCATTTTAAAGACGCGACTCATAACATCAGGTCTATCCTCCGATCGTAAACCCATCGATTCGACAAAGTGTGTTATCTCATGCCATTTGGGATTGCAAGTGAATGTGATGAATAGTTCAGGATATCATATACTCTTGCATATGACCATAGTGTCTTGGAAGTTCTGTACCATATATCTAGGACCTCCAACAAAAAAAAGATGGCAGGACAATGCATTTACCAACATTTCCATGTGGATAGGCTGGATCAATATCACCTGTTCGAATGGCATCATCAAGTGATCTATACTTATCAGACCACAATAACGGTTGGTTCCTCATGAGGAAAGACAGTCTCTATGATTCCATCATCATATAACCATCTACTATAAGCTGTTGAAATAACTTTCTACTAAGCAGTATGGTCTGAGCCTCATCAACACGATCAAACAGCCTAAATGATAAGAACTCCTTGATTGTAATGGTGTGCCTTACTCCTTTGGACTTATCAGAGTGCAATATTTCAGTATGGTATCCATCCTCACCATATGGGAAAAGTAGGGGATACTGCATCGGAAGGTAACATGGATGCAATTCTGAAATTCTGTGGAAATTACTATTTCTTTGCTCGAGTACTATATCATGGGGATCTATGTCGTATTCATCATCTCCTGATAATTTATAAATTAGTCCATGTTAGTTTCATTAAAAGTACTTAAAAATTGTTGGTCCAGATAACGACAAAGTAAAAGACTTGGGGGGGGGGGGGTTGAATATTCTTTTAAAACTTTTGACAATAAAACAGTTTGTCAGATATGTGTGAAGATATCTGATACTTATATTCATAGAGCGGAAGACTTTCTATGTGATAAGTGCACGTGCTTTGTAAGATATAAGTGTGTAAATACTGAACAAGGTAAATAAAGCAATTAATAAGTTGCAGAAAGTAAATAACACAGATCTTTATAGTGGTATCTGAGGGTGGCGTAATCCCTCAACTAATCCACTCGCCCTTTCTCAGGACTTGAAATTCACTAAGATAGATATTGAGTTCTCCTTAAAATAATCCTATCCCTTGATTCCCTTTTACATTAGGTTCCCAACCAAGTGTTCCCCCTGAGTTATTCCCCGGTTTTCTCAGCCAAGTACTTCCTGTACTCAGAAACCTTTGAGCTATTCCTTAGTTTCCCAAACTAAGTACTTCCTGTGCTCAGTAACCTTGGAGTTGTTCCTTAATTTCCCAAACTAAGTACTTCCTGTACTCCACGCCGTGTGTGGTGTTGGTTGAAGTAGTTTGTCAGGTGATAATCTTAATAACTTTCTCAGTTATGTAGGAATACTCTATAGAACAAGAATCACTTAATGCACTTCACAATGTGTGGTGATATGTTCTTCACTGACCCAAGTCTATGTTAAATGTTCTAGAGAATGAATCTCAGATACTTGATCTTTTAATTCAACTCCTTCACAGATAGAGACTAAGTAGGTTGAAGGCTTGTATGCTTGTATAAATAAGTTCGTAGATGTGTAAGTTCTGTGTGTGTTTTCAAGCATTCTAAGTGGTGATATTTATAGTTGAAAATCATGCCGTTTGAATAGTATCCGTTAGGCACAATGAAATTCAAACTATCGATATCTGTAAATAGTACTGTAGAAGACATTGTTCTTTTCAGAGATTTTCTCTTTTGCTCAGATGTCTCTGTCTGTGCATTTATTGCACTATACTATTTTTTTATCCTGTATTGCCAACGGAACTATGCACGCTTTCTGAAGCATTGCATGTTCTTTTACAGAGAACTTCACTTCTCCAGACACCTATTGAAACATTGTTTCCCAGAAACATAGTTTTATCCAAGGTATCTGAGCGTTGTTTCTGTGGGCACTTTTCCTCACTCAGTAACCTTGTGTTCTCAGATATCTTTTGTGAAACTTATTTATTGAAAAACACTTGTTTCTTCAAGGTATCTGGAAGTAGGTATCGTACGAGACCAATCTCCTTAGTCTTCAGCAATCTTGTGCAGTCTTCGAATCTTCAATACGTTGAACTGTTCTGCCGGATGCCTCTTTTTTGTCTTCTTCAAGGATATAAAAATTACATTCAGAGACCTAACATCCTATACAAGATTTGTTAGACTAACATACTCAGTGAACTTCCTCTTTTACAATGTTCAAGTGAACTAAGAGTACTAGTTACCTTTCTGAGCTAAGATAAGTCATTAGGTTGCTGATCAAAATCTAAACAGATATTCCTTACAAATTTCCCCCTTTTTGATCAGTCAACGATGACTATCTTTTAAACCTATTACAACTTGAAAGAGAAAACAATCCATCACTTAATCATTTCTTATGATCTTTTCAATTCATTTATTTAAGTGGAGAAAGTAAACATCAACCAAATCACAAGGTGTGATCTTTGCTGACAAGTTATCCTTTTTATAGATTGATATCTGAGAGTAGGTTCATCAGATATGTTTCAAGGAAAGTTCACAACAAATTACAGTACAATTAGCAAGATACAAAATACATAGTTAAGTTAGAACAATAGGAGTTACCAAGCTCCAAGTAAACATCCTAATTAACTAGTCTTCAAGTCTTCAAAAATCTTCAAGTTTTCAAAAAAAAAAAAAAAAAATTCAAGTCTTCAGCAGATCCATGGAACAATTTGCAAACTCCCTATCTCCAAATCTTTTAATGTCATCTGAGTAGTCAAAGAGCAATGTCCTGACTAACATCTCAGTGTCTCTGGCATATCCATAGACTTCTCTGTATGGTTTGGTGGGATTCTTCTTGGCAAAGTGTTTGACCCACATATAATTTTTCCATTTCCAGGCATGCTCTATTTTCATATCTGATAGCTTGAAGTATTCATATATGATCCTCAGATATCTGATATTACCCTTGTATTGATCTTCAGTCATGTAGAATGATTCAAAGGGTTCCACATCAAGTCTTGGCCTTGTGCCTGTTCCAGTGAGGTTTGGTACTCTGTGCACATCATCAGGTTTGCCATAAGGACACTCATCAGTAAGGTCCTTCCTCATGGCTTCAACTCTCTTGACAACTTCAAAATCCAACTAAGCTTTGAAATGATTGGTGTTGATCAAGATTGGCTTATCTTTTCTCCATGCCATGAGTTGTTGATGGATGGGTACTGGAAATTCTTTTTTATTTACAAGCAAGTGCTTGAGTTCCAGTATGTAGTATCCATTTCTCTGATGAATACACCTGTAGGAGCAGGAGCTGTTGTCAGTCTTCACATACTCAATCATGGCTTCTTCTGGCCTAAGGGGAAGATGACTTTTTCTTGTTTCTGCTCTTAGTCTGTTCCTCCTTTGCCTTGAATTTTCCATTGGATTGCTTGAAGAACCACCCTGGATAGACTTGGTATTTCCAGAGGGTGTTTTAGCTGCTAAAGGCTTTGCAACTATGGGCTCAGATAGGCTATCAACTCTTTTTCTTTTCTTGTGAAGAGGAGCTTCATCTTCATCAGTTTCTTCATCATCATCATCAAGATCAATTCTTGTGGGAGATTTACAGCCTTCTTCATTGCCCAGGGATTTGATTTTTCCTTCTTCTTCTTCTTCTTCTTCTTCTTCTTCTTCTTCTTCTTCTTCTTCAGAAGGCTCATCAATCCCTTTTACTTGTCTTCTCCTTGGGGCCTTGGTACCCCTTGGAGGTTTATGTGCCCTAGTACTTGTTGTTATTCTTCTTTCAGAAAGTTGCTGAGTGTTAGCTACTATCTGTAGAGAAGTCTGAATAGAGGAGGGCTCATTTATTCTTAGTGGTGGAAGTGGTGGCTACTCAGATTTCTTCTTGTTTCCTCTTTAAAAGTGCAAGTGTTTGAGTCAGTGTTTTCACAACACTAAGACTGCACTTGAGTCAGTGTTTTCAGAACTCTAAGACTACACTTTGTAATTGCACTTGATTTACTATATTTTGTCTTTATTCAACTTCACTAGTTTCCAAGTTGACTTATCTGATTTAGGACATTAAACAGGTTAGAAAGTACAGGTGTTACGATGGTGTTTTCACAACACCTATTCGAATTGCAGCTTTAGTACTTGTTCGATATGTTCCTAAATTAACCTTAACCTAGTTCCACGGTTTTAGGTTAATTGTGCAGGTTCAAAGAAGTCAAGGGATTCGAAATCGAAACCTAGAAAGAGTTCGAAGCCAAGTGGGAAATCAAATCTGATCAAAGAAGAATTATTTCCTTATTGGACACCAGGAGAATCTACGACAAAGTTATTGAGGATATATGCTTAGGAAATCTGAATATTCCAAGTATATGACTGGCGGCTGAAACAAGAAGGAAAGAAATCAAAGATGAAGGAAAGCGTGTAAAACAAGCATAAAGGAAGAAACAATAAGGAAAGCAAATCTGCACTTTCCTTATTGAAGAAGTGAGCAAAGGAAATATTCATAAGAGAAGAATTCGAAGATACAAGTCATAGTTCACCCAAAGTACGAGTTCATACAGCCGTTCTGAGTGTATTCACTACACGGCCTTGATATTCGTCTAAGCTTCAATCTAGTTGGTGCTATAGTAGAATCGTGTGTCAATTCAGTAGCTTATTCATCCATAGCTTGGATTTCTGAAATTAAGTTGTGGAGTGTCCTTGTAATTCATTATTGTAGTGAGTTACATTTGCCTATAAGGCTCGAAAGTTTATAATATATTAACCTTCTAGAAAATCCAAACTTGGTGTGTCTACTTTCTGCTGTGTACTTATCTTGTTCAGTAGATTAGTAGTGTGTTAGAGTAATTTACTTTCCTAGTTATTACTCTACTCAATTCAGTATATCAAAGACTTTTTCTGATAGTGTTCATAGGTGTACTGAATACACTAAGTTACTTTTACTTTTCCGCTGTTGCTATTCTACTTGTGTGTTTAAATTCTGTAGTTTAAATACACTGTTTCATTCTATATCAAAGACACTAAGTAATAGTGCTCTTTGGTTATTTTAATTAGTATAAGTGTTTGACTTGCCATATACAATGTTTAATACGGCATATCGAAGATACTACTCTATAGTATTCTTTGGTGTATTGAATACACTTGTCTATCCTATACCAAATCCCGGTCCATACATTTTCATTTGGCATCAGAGCCAAGCACCTAACTCATAGGTGTTTTAATTTGGTATCACGGATTTTACTAATCCTAATGTCAACAGGTTACTTATTCTGGATGGATCCAATTACGATCTGTGGAAGACTCGTATTCGCTCGCATATCAAATCTATTGATATCCGGGTATGGAGAAGTGTTATTGATGGTTATTTTTTGCCATTATTACCTCCTGATGTTGACAAGGACTGCGCCCCAAAATCTGAACGTGACTATTCAGATAAAGAGATTGCCGATGCAAACAACAATGAGAAGGCTCTCAATATCCATTTTAGTTATGTGAATCCTCACATGTTCAAACTGATTCGCACATGCTCGACTGCTCAACAGGCCTGGGATATTCTCCAAAGGCACTGTGAGGGAGATTTGAGTGTGAGAGAATCAAAACTTCAAATGCTTTTAAGTCGTTTCGAAAACCTTAAGATGGAGGAGGAAGAGGATATTGATTCCTATTTTGATAAACTCTTAGATATTTCTAACGAAAAGTCATATGTGCTTGGAGACCCTTTGTCAAACAAGCAAGTAGTTTATAAAGCTATTAGGACTCTTTCAAAATGTTTTGAAATAAAAAAGATTGCTATGGAAACTGCTGAGAACTTAGCCACTATGGATCTTCAAACCTTGATGAATATTATGAAAAATTTTGAGCTAGGGTTAAACAACTCTACCAGTGTTGTCATGGATAGTAGCATTGCTCTTAAGTCAAAGTCTTCGGAAATACTAGAAACAGATGAAGATGATGATGAGAGGGTCCAGGCTATGTTAAAACGTTTTCAAAAAACTGATCTAAAAGGCAAGTTCAAAGCAGGTCCAAGCAGTAGTCCCTCTGAAAAATCCAAATTCCCCTCCCAAGCAATAGTGAAGTATTCTTACAATAAACCCATGTATGAGGATTCAGAAAAACTAAAAAGAACTCAGTGTCATGCATGTGAAGGCTTTGGTCATTATTCTTATGAATGTGTTAACACTCTTCACAAGAAGGGAAATTCGTATTGGGTTTGTTTGAATGATGATGAAACAGGTACAGAAGAAGATGAAGAAGAAGTTCTTTTGGAAGATGAAGTTCATACTACAGCATTACACTCACAAGTCAACTGGAGTGATAGCTATTATGGTGATAACCAGTGTTGTGCAAACACTGCTGATAACACTAGTGTGCAGGAACTTTTCTTTGCAGGTGTTGCAGATGATATTACTGATGAGAGCACTAGAAGTGAGACCTTCATTGAGGAAGATGATGAACACATACAGAACTTCTGTACCGAAACACTAGAATTATTGGTGTACTGTGATCAAGAATATCCTCACTGCATGAGTGGTACAGTTGATCTTGAAGCTGATCATGATACTGAGAAGGATATGAGCCAAGAAGAGTTCGTGAAGGAACTTGATGATTTGTTAGAGGATGTGTTGAAAGCTTGGAAAAAATCTACTTAGAATGAAAAGGCTTTACTCAGGGAAACTGAATACCTGATAGTTCTGAGCAAGTCTCTGCAGGACACAATCCTGGATTTGGAGGTATTTATCATCAAAAGGGAAATTGAAGTGGAAAAGGTAACTACTAAGCTTAACTCTCTTGAGCTTAATTTGACTAACTTGAACACAGGAAATTCTACTTCTAATGAAATGCTAGACCTAGGTACTAGTGAAAATACAAGTCTGAGTTTACAACAGCTTTTGCTAGACCCTGTCCCCATCTACCAAACATGATTCTAGTAATCACTCAATTCCTGTGTGTGAAGAAGAAAATGGATTGCCTGCTAAAATGAACAAAAAGGTTTTTGTGTGTCGATTTTGCATTAAACCTGGTCATACTAAATTTTATTGCTTAAGATACAAGAAATCCTTGAAAACACCCAAGACTAGTGTTTCTGTAGAAGAACAAAAACTGTCTGATTGCAACAAATCGTGTACTGGTGATACCAGCAGTAGTGTTCTCAGTGTTACCACTACACTACCCAATAACTCTGTTGTTTTTAATGGTAAACTCAAACTCAAGAAAGTCTGGATACCTAAGAATGTTTACAATATTGTGTATTATGCTGTTGAGGCTAACCCTGCAGGTACTTGGTACTTCGATAGTGGGTGTTCCCGACACATGACAGGTACTAAGGCCTACTTAAAGCAGATTGTTCCCCTCACCAAAGGGACTGTCATCTATGGTAGTGGAAGCAATAGCAGGATCATTGGTAAGGGTGTGTTGAATGTAGCAGGATTTCCAGCTCTAAGAGATGTGTTACTGGTAGATGGCTTGACTACTAATCTAATTAGTATTAGTCAACTATGTGATGATAACCTGAATGTGTGGTTTGGTAAGAAATCATGTGAAGTCTTTGATAGATTAAGTTGTTGTGTAATGACAGGTACTAGGTCAAATGATAACTGTTACATGTTTAATGATCATGTTATCTGTAATCTTGTGCATGCTGGTAATCTTGATAAATCAGTAAAGTACAATATGTCATTAGACTCTCGTAAACAGACCAGTTCTGATATGGTCACTTCTAGTAATTTGTCTGTGGGAAAACTTGATAGTGTTTTCAATACACTTGAATCTCTGTTGTCAATTGATTACTCTAGGTGCATATGGTCTGAATTTCTCAGGAAGAATTCTGAAATCCCCAATACCTATACAACTTCGCATGATAGTAGTTGGTACTTGAGTAGCAACTGATAATGATTCGGTGTCTGAAACTCAAAAACTTGTTCAATTTGGTAATACTCATGGTATCCATTCTGAGCTCTTTGATCCCAAGACACTTCAGGAATTTGTGATAGTTGAGTGTAGAAACTGCACTTTACAAGATATAGATAGAGTCATTCTATCTTGTCCACAGGATTTATGATCCAAGGCTAAAGATCGTTCAGGAGTTAGTCAATGTTGTATTGGACGATTCTACTAGTGTTGAAGGAGAACTTGTTGCTGAAATAGATAAAAGAGAAGTAGAATATGTTCTTATACCTAGAGCAGTAAACCCAGGAATTTTATCTCAAGAGCTACAAAGAAGAGAAGCTGATTCTGCCAGTAGTGTTCCACACACACCTGAGAACAATGAAGCAGAAGACACCAGTGTGCGCACTACACCTTCCGATGTTCTTCATACACCAGAAGAGTCATATGCTGAATCAAAAGAACTGGTAGGTGATGCAGTAGGTAGACAAGATCCATCTATCAGAAGCAGAAAGGATCTTCCTATCACTCGAGTGATTGGTAATCCAACTGATGGAATACACACCAGGGGCAAGACATGAGTCGATTATTGACACCTTGTGAGACTGTGTGTGTTTATGTCTATCACATCCTCTGAGGTACATGTCTTTTGCTATGTCTCATCCACTGAACCTAAGAATGTTACTGAAGCTCTTAGGGACATCCATTGGATAAATGCTATGCAAGATGAGCTACAACAATTCTCAAAAAACATTGTTTTGACTTTGTTTTCTAAGCCCCCAAAGGCTAATGTGATAGGGACTAAGTGGATCTACAAGAACAAAAGTGATGAGAATGGTGTGATTGTTAGAAATAAGGCACGCCTTGTAGCTCAGGTTTCACACTAGTTGAAGGGATTGACTCTGATGAAACTTTTGTTCATGTTGCTTGGATTGAGTCTATTAGACCTTTACTTGCCATAGCACATGTTTTGAATATTAAGCTTTTTCAAATGGATGTTAAATATGCTTTTCCAAATGGATACATAGACAAGGAGACACTTGTAGAACAACCAAAAGGCTTTGTTGACCCTTTTAATCCTGATTATGCTTTCAAGCTTCACAAAGCTTTGTATGGATTGAAACAAGCTACTAGGGCTTGGTATGATAGATTAACTGTGTTGGTCCAGATAACGGCAAAGTAAAAGACTAGAGGGAGGGAGGGGGTGAATAGTCTTTTAAAACTTTTGTCGATAAATACAGTTTCTCAGATATCTGTGAAGATATCTGATACTTATATTCAGAGAGCGGAAGACTTTTCTATGATAAGTGCACGTGTTTAGCAAGATAGGTGTAAGTACTTTGCAAGGTAAATAAATCAAGTAATAAAATGCAGAAAGTAAATAACACAAGTCTTTTTATAGTGGTATCTGAAGGTGGCGTAATCCTTCAACTAATCCACTTCGGCCTTTCTTAGACCTAGAATCCACTAAGACAGATAATTGAGGTAACCTTACAAGTATCTTCTCTCGATTCCTAATTACACTAGGTTCCCAACCAAGTGTTCCCCCTGAGTTATTCCCCGGCTTTCACAGCCAAGTACTTCTTGTACTCAGAAACCTCTTTCCTGGAGTTGTTCCTTAGTTTCCCAAACTAAGTACTTCCTGTACTCCACGCCAATTAAGGTGTTGATTAAGGTAGTTTGTCAGGTGAGCTTCTTTAATAACTTGTTCAGTTATGCAGATAGCTCTGAGAATCAAGTATACTTAATACACTTTGCAATGTATGGTATCTTGTTCTTTACTGACCCAAGTCTATGATAAGTGTTCAAGAGAATGAATCTTAGATATGAAATCTTAATTCAACTCTTTCACAAATAACAATGCTTGTTAAGGATCAGGACACTTAGAACTTTTGTGCTACTTAGAATCAAGAGCTTTGGTCGCAACAGAAAGCTTGAAGGTAAGTAGTGTGCTTGCGAGAGCTTGTGTGAGAGTATTCAATGAGAGTTCAGTGTTCTAAGGTGTATTCTCAAGCAGTCTAAGTGTTTGATATTTATAGATGAATTTGAGTGCCGTTTGAATAGTATCCGTTAGGCTTAAATCAAATTCAAACTATTGATATCTGAGTATAGTACTGTGGTACGTTTGTCTTCTTCAGAAGCTACCGTTTTTGTTCAGACATTTATGTCCGCGCATTCAATGCATTGTACAATACGTTGTCCTGTAGTGCCAACGGAGCTATGCATTGTATCAAAGATCTTATAGTATCAGAGTTCTCTGATGCTTTGCACGTCCTTTTCCAGAGATTATCACAACTCTAGATACCACTTGTTGAAACAATTTGTTATAATATATTTCTTTTCAGAAACATAGTTTATGTCCTAGGTATCTGAGTGTAGATATCTGTGGGCACTTTCCCCGTTTCAGAAACCTTTTATTTCTCAAATATCTTTTGCAATACTGTTTATTTAAAAACGCCCGTGTCTTCAAGATATCTGGTCATAGGTATCTGAAAATCCTTGTTTTCAGCAATCTTGTGCAGTCTTCAAATCTTCAAATCCGTTGAATTTTTCCAGCTGGATGCCTTCTTCTTGGTCTTCTTTAGAGGAATAAAATTTACATTCAGAGTCCTACAATCCTATACAAGATTTGCTAGACTATCATACTTAGTGAGTTTCCTCTTTTACAGTGTTTAAGTGAATCAAGAGTACTAACCACCTTTCTGAGCTAAGATAAGTCATTAGGTTGCTGATTAAAATCTAAACAGATATTCCTAACAAATTTCCCCCATTTTGATCAGTCAACGATGACTATCTGACCTATTACAAAACTGGATGAGGAAACAATCCATCACTTAATCATTTCGTATGATCTTTCAATTCATATAATTAAGTGCAGAAAGTAAACATCAACCAAATCACAAGGTGTGATCTTTGCTGACAAGTTATCTTTTTATAAATTGATATCTGAGAGTAGGTTCATCAGATATGTTACATAGAAAGTTCACAGATAACTTTAACAAGATAAAATACACTTTAGCTCAGTCAGCAAGATACAAAATACATAGTAAATTAGGACAACAGGAGTAACCAAGCTCCAAGTGAACATCCTAACAAACTTGTCTTTAAGTCTTCAAAATCTTCAAGTCTTCAAAACAGTTCCATGGATCAATCTGCAAATTTCCTATCACCAAACCTTTTTATATCATCAAAGTAGTCATAGAGAAGAGTTCTGACAATCATTTCTGTGTCTCTGGCAAATCCACAGACTTCTTTGTAGGTTTTGGTAGGATTTTTCTTGACAAAATGCTTGACCCACAGATACTTTCCCCATATCCAGGCATGCACAATCTTGATATCTGATAGCTTGAAATAATCATATATGATCCTCAGATATTTGATGTCACCCTTGTACTGTTCTTCATCCATGTAGAAGGACTCATAAGGTTCCACAAAAAGTCTTGGCCTTGTGCCTGTTCCAATCAGATTGGGAATTTTGTGCACATCATCTAGCTTTCCATAAGGACATTCATCAGACAGGTCCTTCTTCATGGCTTTTATCCTGTTGATAACTTCAAAATCCAACCAGTTTTTGATGTGGCTGGTGTTAATAAAAAATGGTTTGTCTTTTCTCCATGCCATGAGTTGTTTATGGATTGGTTCTGGAAACCTTAAATTTAGCAGTAAATGTTTGAGTTCCAGAATCCAGTAGCCATTTTTCTGATTTATGCACCTGTAGACAGAGGAGTTGTTTTCAGTCTTCACATACTCAATTTTGGCTTCTTTTGGCCTGAGTGGAAGTTGACTTTTTCTCTTTTCAGCTCTTAGTCTATTCCTCTTTTGCTTTGAATTTTCCCTTGCAGGGTTGCTTGAAGAACCACCCTGGATAGACTTGGTATTTCCAGAGGGTGTTTTAGATGCCAAAGGCTTTGCAGCTATGCGCTCAGTTTGGCTATCAATTTTTCTTTTTCTGTGTAGATGAGCTTCATCTTCATTAGTCTCTTCATTATCATCATCAAGATTAATTCTTGTGAAAGTTTTGCAGCCTTCTTCATTGCCCAGGGATTTGATGTGGCCTTCTTCTTCTTCTTCAGAAGATTCTTCAATCCCTTTTACTTGTCTTCTCCTTGGAGCCTTGGTACTCCTTGGAGGTTTTTATGCCATGGCCCTTGTTACCATTGAAGTTCCTTCAGTAGGTTTCTGGGAAGTAGCTACTATTTGCAAAGCAGCTTGACTTGAGGAGGGCTCATTGATTCTGAGTGGTGGCTGGGAAGTTTTCTTGTTTCTTCGTCCTCTGGCGAGCACCGACTCAGATTTCTTCTTATATCCTTCTCCTTCTTCCCATTCCCCCTGACTTTGAGGTCCAGATTTGTACAATCCTTCCCCCTTAGTCACTGTTGGCTGACTAAGTCTCATAAAGGATTTTGAGAGAGACTCAAAATGTCCTTGTAAGTAGTTATAGGCAGTGACCAACTTCTGAAGTTCAGCTTTGAGCTCCTGATTTTGTTTGATAAGTCCATTTTCCTTATTAGTGAGCTCTGCCAATGGGCCTAGTATGGCATCTGCTTTTCCAGCAGTGTAACTTGCCTCATGAAAAGCTTTTTCAGCTAATGATACATTATCATCCCTTACCATGCCTAGGTCTCTCTGAGCAATGACCAGACTGGTTGTTCTCTGAGTGATGAGCTCAGTGAAGGTCGTCATCTCTGGAGGGACTGATGTAGTGGCGGCTTCATTTTGAGAAGATAACTACTTATGCAGTTTAGACAGTACTTGAAATCTGGTCAAGTATTCACTGGAGTCGTGGATATTTGGCAGTTGGTTGAAGATTTCAGGAGCAATTTGCTTCCGTTTCAAGTGATAAATCACCAAACGCTCATTTCGGTGTTCTGCCAATTTCTTCTCTTCTTCATTATCTGAGTCATCAGCCCAATGATCTTCATCCTCTTGGACATTTTCAAGATTTTCTAGTCCAGCAACCATCTCAGAGATGGGCTTCTTTCCTTTCAGAGAGGAGGATGGTATATCTTTTGAAGGTGATGCAGCCTTAGCATCATGCTTTGATTCAGATACTTCTTCAGTATCTAGCTCCTTAGCAATGGCATTTACAGCATCCTGGAGCTCTTTGACCTCAGAGTAAGCTACCATTTCTTGTAAGTATTGATCTTGAAGCTGATTAAGCTTATCTATGGATTTAACTAGTTCTTCTTCCAGTTGAAGATGGAGCTGTTGTTCGTCTTCCAAATTGTTTGAGTTGAGCAGCTCTGGTTTGGGTATTCAATATCCTCTGAGTTGTTTCCTCAGAGTGCTCAACTATTTGTTCAGTAGTGTCCTTTTGTTGTTGGGAAGATGCATGGGTAGAATTCTGAGGAGATAGAGGAGGGGATTGTTGTGATGTCCTCTCAGTGTGCTTTTCAGCAGCTGAGGCACTCTTCCTCTATGTAATCCCTCCTGTCCCTGGTGCAGGGGCATCATCATCATCCTTCTTATCATCCTCATCCTTGTGATGGTCAGAAGGAGAATCTTCATAGTCATTCTCATCAGTCTCCTTCTCTTCTTCGTCTTCAGAGACCAGATTGATCACTTCTGGAATAGTGACCATTTGCCCATTAACTTCCTCTTGTTCAGAGGGTATGTACTGTAGAGTCTGGGGCAAAGTAGGCTTGAATGCCATCTGCATTCTGGTCTAACCATCTGCCTTCTCAAAATCTTCTATGAGCTTGTGTGCAACTTCTTTGATAAAGTCCTTATGCATTAGAGTAGCAAAAGAGTACTGCTCTGTTGGGAACATAGCATGGACATAATTCTCCAAGTCAAAAGCTCTAACGCTTCTCAATTGGTGATCTGTCACCTTTGTTAATTCAGTCAGATCTGAGCTTCTGAGCTTTTGCCACTTTCTGAAACACTTGAGATGTTTCTTGAGTGTGTGGTTCTTGAAGAATGTAAGTAGGTCTTCTGTTGAGAATGCAGAAACCTTTGGCACACTTGTTTGAGCCTGAATGAATGCAGCAGGCTCGTAGACTTATACTACTGAGGTAGGGAGTTCCTAAGATATCTTGTTGTGAGGTGGGGACTTTGAAGTCTGGTCCTCATCAACCTTTCTTTCTGCTTGAACCTGAGATTAGAAACATAACACTTAGGAAATTTTATCAAGAAAAATTTTATTGACAATTCAGATATCTGAGAGGTCAATTACCTCCGTTGGAGGCTCAGATACTTGTCTCTCAGAGACTTGTGCAGTCTCTGGAATCTTTTCTTGTGATGAAGGCCTTTATGTCTCATCAATTTCCATATGTTGTGAGGATGGAGTGGGCAACTCCTCAGAAACTTCTACTTCTTTTTGAACCTGTTAAGTAGAATGTGTTAGTTTGAGAAAAATGATCAGAGATTTGGTCTTTGAAGAATATAGATATCTAAATGAAATACCTTCTCTGCAGAAGGTTCAGATACTTGTTCCTCAGAGACCTTGGAAGTCTCTGGATTCTTCTCTGAAGAGATAAACTTTTCAGTCTCTTCATTTTTCTTCTCAGTTGGAGCCTATTAGAAACAAACACTTATTAGTCAAGTGTATAAAGCACATATCTGAGTTATATCTTAAGGAATTATTTTCTACCTGTGAGACAGGCTCCTGTTCCTTAAGTGATGAGGCTATGGAAGCCTCCTTCTCAAATTCTGAGGTAAGCTTTGCAGCTTCCTCTTGTTGTTGTGTTTCTAATTCAGCCTGTAACAAAGAAATTTCATTAAATAACAAGATTTATCAGACAAAAATATCACAAGTAAAGAGTTAAACCATTCAGCTACCTGAGCAATGTCAGGCTGATTGGTCTCTGGAACTTGTGAAGTTTCCATGTGTTGGTCTTGTTGTTCTTGGACCACTTCTTTGTTGGAAGTTTCAGGTACTTCAGACCTTTCCTGAGTATCCAACTCAGTTGCCTCCCCTGGTTGATCATTCTGAGTAGATGTCTCACTTTGATCCCTCTCATTTAGTTGGGGAACCTGCTCTTTTCCAGGATTTTCTTCAGCAAGGAAAGATGCTGGTATCTGTAACTCAAGTACCATTTCAGCAGTATCCACATCTGGCAGTTGTGGTTGTTGTGCTTGAGACAGACTTTTGAGTGTTGAGGCAATGGCAGTATCCTCCAACACTAAGCTATCACTCATCAGAGCATCTTCAATATGCTTCAGTCTTTCTTGCTCTGATGGTGTAATTTGTCCAGTGACCTTGGACACAGTTGCTTCTTCAGCAACCTTTGAAACGGGTGCTTGTTCAGCAACCTGTGGTGTAGGTTCTTCTTTAGATACCTCTACATTAGTTACTTTTTCAGTAACCTTAGCCCTTTTTGATTTCTCTAGGACTTGAGAGATGACTAAGGCATCATCTTCATCGTCAGAGCTCTCATCAACATTAGGAACTGATTGGTCCATAATCCTTGCGGTTTCTGCAGATAGGGCTTGGTATCTACCATTACTTTCGTTAGCAGCATTGATAAGTTCATCAGCAAGGCTTTCGGCAGTAGTCTTGACATTTATGAAAGTACTTTCTCTTGCTGAGTCTACTTGTTCAGTAGTTGATACCTCTTTTGCAGCATTGATGAGTTCATCTGCAGTGGCGGCAGGTATCTGGGAAACGACAACCTCAATGGGTGTGCCTTCTGATTTGCTAGTAGACTTCTTTCGTGAAGTTCTGGGCTTCTTGGTCGCAACTTTTCCCTCAGACACCTCTTCAGTCTTTCGCTTCTTGGAACCTTTCTGAGATCCAGTAACCTTTTTCATCAAGTTGGTATACTCATATTTGTAGAGTAGGTTACTGTTGGCTATGCCAGCCTTCTCTCTGAGCTCAATGCCAAGCTTCTCCAGCAAGTAGCATATCTTTAGACCATAGCTCACTGTGGCCTTTGGTTCAGCAAGTCCCTTAGCGATTTTAGGCTCAAAGCCTTGAATATTCTTTACAAACTTCATAAAGGCGTACTTGCCCCAATTGAAAGGGTTTTCCAGCCTTTTGTCTTGTTGTTGCAACAAGAACATCATCATCCAGCGTTCTTGGCTTATCTGGTCAGCACCTCCTTGTAGACCATCAAAGCATCTGTGAAGAATGCATGTCAACACATTCCAATGCACTAACAGATGTCTGGTTCTGATGTCAACAAGCTTGAAATCAGTGGGTGTATCTTGTTTATCAGTGTCACACACACCACTGTACAGCTGTTTTACACCTTCAAGGAGATCTTCATCCTTGGTGTCTATTTCAAAATCCTTTCCAAGATTTTGAAGATCAAACAACTTACAAAAAGTTGTTCAGTCCAAAAGGATTTCCTTTCCTTGGACCTTAGTTTTTATAGACACTATTGCAGTGCCTTCAGAAACACATGATATAATCCTGGAGTTGTTGTAGAATTCTAACACATCTAGTGAAGAAACTCCACTGGGAAGAACACATAGAAAACCCTTGATTTGTGCCTTTTCAAGCATGTCAAGAATCAGTTTCCTATCAGCTTGGTTTTCAACAGCAGCCGTGAGGTACTCCTCAATCATGGCAGCACCCCAAATAATCCTGTCATTTGAAGTCCAATGATCGGGATTAAAGTCTCCTACCATTTGATTGTTTACTATAACCAACTCTGGTGCTTGCTTTTCAGCAGTGCCAGTGGTAGAAGATTGGGATTTCTGGGTAGACGAACATTTAGGAGCCATCTCTTTATATAGTGCAAGTGTTTGAAAGTCTGAAAGAGATTTGGGTGAGAGATTAGTGATTCTTTGCAGAAAAACTAACAGACATTTGCAGAGGTTGAAGAATGGTTTTTGCTATTCTTGTGCAAAGCAAAATGTAGGATTAGGCGAAAGTGATTTCTTTTGCCATAATCTTGTATATATAGCAACGTAATTCTAATAAACATATACATACAAATTGGTTTTATATGTACGTATCTATGAATCGCAGTAAGGCGTGGGTAAAAGTTTGTTCGGCATTGAATGCATAGTGGGCCACGTCTGAATTTCAACAGTCCACTATTTACAGAGAATTAATCTCTGCCGTTAAGATCAAACGCCCATTTCATCAAGGGTCACCATTGTTTCTTCAGCAATGATCACAATCAACAATTGTAATTGTGCCCATTTAATGAATTTTGGCTATTAGCTATCTGAATCACATTTCTGTGTGAATGAGAATACTGTTTGTATCTGAGTCTATCTTATACTTGTTGTCTTTTCAAAGTTTTACACAAAGATAGAAATAATACAAATTTCAAGATAGTAGTTGACTGTAGATAGTTGTACTATTCTCTTTTGTGTTCCCCCTCACTGAGTGATCTAGATGTCTGAGTACTCGTCTCAGCAAGTTCCTGAGGTGCTTTTTCTATCAAGCAATGATCCAACATAGTCGGCATCTGATAGCCAACCAAACTCAATCCACTATCTTTTGGATACCACAATCCAACTTCTACAGTACCTTTTACATACCTCAATATTTTCATAGCAATGTTGTAATGTGATTGCATTGGATTTGTCTGAAATCTAGCACACACTCCAACTACATATTGAATATCAGGTCTACTTGCACTGAGGTACAGTAGAGACCCAATCAATTTCCTATACTTGTGTTCTTCAACACTCTTGTCAGATTCAGTATAGGAAAACAACAAAAACTTACTTTGCTTACCTACCGCATTTTCTCTTTTGATTAAAAAAAGTATTTTATGAAGTCTCCTTTTTTTCTTTCCTTTTACCTGGAAAAAAGACTGAGCAAAGAATCTTTGGTTCCAATGCTCATAGGTTTCTTAGCATTCTTTTCAGAAGGCTTTAGATTAAACTTGTTGAGCATGTCCTTTGCATACTTTGTTTGACTAATGAATATTCCATCATTGAGTTGTTTGACTTGCAGCCCTAGGAAGTAATTCAATTCTCCCATCATGCTCATTTCAAATTTATATTTCATGAGTTCAGCAAAGTCTTCACAAAGTTGCTTGTCTTTAGATCCAAATATAATGTCATCAACATATACTTGAACTAAAAGTAGTTTCCCATCATGGTTCAATGTGAATAGTGTTTTATCAACATCTCCTTTCTTGAAACCACTTTCTAGTAGGTATCTGGCCAATGTATCATACCATGCTCTTGGAGCTTGTTTTAGCCCATACAGAGCTTTCTGAAGCTTATAGACCATCATACTTTCTGAGGAAACTTCAAAACTTCGTGGTTTCTCAACATAGACTTCCTCAGCAAGTTCACCATTTAGGAATGCACTCTTGACATCAATTTGATAAACTATAAAGTCATTATGAGCTGCAAAGGCTAGAAAGAGTCTTATTGCATCCAATCTTGCAACTGGTGCATAAGATTCATAAAAATCTAGTCCTTCAGTCTGGGTGAATCCCTTGGCAACCAACCTAGCTTTGTTTCTGGTTATTTCACCAAACTCATTCATTTTGTTTCTGAAAACCACTTGGTTCCGATCACAGATATTCCGTCAACAAATGGAACCAGTTTCCAGACTTTGTTTCGCTCAAATTGATCCAATCTTGATCCTTTAATGCTTCTTCTATAGTTTTAGGTTCAATATTTGATATGAAACATCCATAGAGACAATTTGCATTTTCAGCGATTGCTCTTCTAGTTCTAACTCCTTGGTCTATGGGACCAATCACATCCTTTGCATGATGATTTCTTATCCATTTCATAATGGGTTTTGAACTAGTAGGATCAATATCATTTTGATCTGAATGTGAATCAATATGATCTTGATGGGATACTTGTGCAGTATCTGAGATATCTAACACATGAAAAATACCATGGATATCTGACACTCTTTCAGTGTTAGAGATATCTGGAACTTGCATTTCAGCAATCTCATTTTCAGATACCTCTTCATGATGAAGGTTCTCAGTAACCTGTTCCATTTCTGGAATTCTCATAGGAAATTCTTCATCATGTCTTAGAATCATCTGGTTGTTACTAAGCATAGGTTGCTTTTCATCGTCAGACTCATCCTCTAATTGAATGATAGAATTGTTTCCTTTTGAGGATCCTTTTTCAGAATCTTTGATCATCAGTTCTTTGAACCTATCTGAGAGATCATCATTCAAGGGTACTTTCTTGTTTCCTTCATAGAATACTACATGAACAGATTCCTCAATCTTTTGCGTTCTTTTGTTGTAGATTCTATAGGCTTTGCTACTCAGAGAATAACCAAGAAATACTCCTTCATCTGCCTTTGGTTGAAATGTTCTTAAGTATTCTTTTCCATTGTTAAGAACGAAACATCTGCAACCAAACACCCTTAGATGTTTGATACTAGGGGGTCTACCAATGAAAAGCTCATAAGGAGTTTTGTCATGGTGTTTGTTAATCAAACATCTATTTTGAGTGTAGCATGCTGTGTTTACAGCTACAACCCAATAGATTTCACTTATTTCAATGTCAGCAAGCATTGTTCTTGCTGCTTCTTTTAGGGTCCTATTCTTTCTTTCAGCAACACCATTTTGTTGTGGTGTCCTTATAGAAGATAGTTGATGTTGTATACCTTTGCAGGTATAAAACTCTTTTATGTACTGATTCACAAACTCAGTATCATGGTCTGTTCTGATTACAGATACCTTGTCATTTTTCATGACTTCGAGCTTCTTCAGCAAGTGGGGTATCTCAACCCTTGCATCAGATTTGTGTTTGAGAAAGACAACCCAAGTGAATCATGAGTAATCATCAACAACAACCAGACCATACCTCTTCCCTGCATAACTAGTTAGAGAGGATTCAAAAAGATCCATATGTAACATTTGGAGTGGCCTTTCACTGGAATGTCTAGTTTTAGACTTGAAAGATGTTTTGGATTGTTTTCCCATTTGGCAAGCTGAGCATATACCATATTTTCTATATGACATTTTGGGTAAACCAACCACCAGTTCTGTCTTGGCTAACTTGTTTAGAGTTTTGAAATTCAAGTGACTCATTCTTTTATGCCATAGCCAATTTTCTTCAGTGTGGCCAGATTGAATCACCATGAGACATTCTTCAGTTGTGGCGGATGCCCATTCCTTTACGCCTTGCAACCAAGACTGTCTGCTTTGACTCATCGTCAATCACTTTACATAGTTTTGACTCGATCTTGACAGTATACCCTCTGTCTACTAATTGACTCGTGCTTAGGAGATTATATTTCAATCCCTTTACATGTAGTACTTCAGAGATTGTAAGGGATCCAAGCTTCAGATTGCCAAATCCTATGGTTGGATTTTCATCTCCTCCAGCAAACCTGATAATTGGTCCATCGTTGCACTTTCTGTAGTCAATCAGATTTGCTTTGTCTCCTGTCATGTGCTTCCCACATCCACTATCAAAATGCCACTTTGGATTAGTCTTTTGAGTGTTCTGCACAAAATAGGAAACAGGAGATTAGGTTCTCATACCAACAATGGAACCATTTGGAATAAAGAATCTTCCAGTAGGAATCCATTTTTGAATGAATTTCTTAGGAGCATTCTTTTGTCTAACAGGAATATAAGGAGGAATTCTAGTTAAATGATTAGTATCATTGTTATCAAGAACTATTTTCTTCCTTGGTGTGTTCCCAGGTGCTCCATTTGGTGCTTTCAGATACCTGTCAGGTTTCTCAGTCTGCTTCTCAGCAAACTTAGCTTTCCTAGCCAGATTTCTTCTAGCCCTGACATTCAGATTTTCAGTGGCTCGATTCATCTTCCACTTCTGATAATTGTTGTGAGCAATTCTAGCCTTTAACCATCGTTCTTGCTCTTGTTTATACTCACGAACAAGTTGTTTCCCGATGGCTTTATAGCCAATACAATTCCGAGCACCTGGTGCTATCTGAGATCTTTCCTCAGCAGCTTTGCTAGTCTCTGGGTAATCTATTTTCTTTCCAGAAAACGTGACATAGGAGAATTTGCCAGCTCCTGTAATTCTTCCTTTCTGAGAGACATAGCATTGTGGGTGATTACACTTTTCGGTGTTATGTTTCTTTTCAGAAACATTCCCAACAGTTTTTCTTGGGACTTATTTTTCCCACAAAGGTTTGGTCGCAATTGCCTTTCCTTTGTCAACAACCTTATCTTTCTGACTGATATTGTAGGTTGTTTGGGAACCACCTTACTGAGCACTGATAAATGTTCTACTTTCATTACTCTTATTCAGAGTGGTAGAACTATCTGTTTGTGTGTCCAGCCCAAGTCCTCTCTTTTCTGAAGGATCTCTTAAATAAGATTGTACTTCAGTAAGAGTGTCACTAGCTTTGGCATAAGATTGAAAAGATAGTTCTTTCTTTTTGAGTTCTTTATTCCCAGAAAGAAGATATTCACATTTCGTTGGAAGATTGGCCAATGCTTCTTTATGTGACTTTTCACTTTCAGATATCTGAGCCTTGAGAAATGCATTTTCAGCATCCTTTTTCTCAGATATATTGAGTAATTGTGAATTTTCCTTTACAAGAGAATTCTTTTCTTCTTCAAGGATTTCTGCTCTAGCTCGGACCATCAGAAATTCTCTTTCGTAGAGATCAAGTGCCCGTTTGGTTTGAGGGGTTTTTGGGGGGTTTTTGTCCGAATACCCTCAATAATCCAGTTTGGTTGCCTTTTTGTCGGCCCGAAAAAATGGATTATTTGGAATAATCCAATTTCTCCAGCCCGCCTCAAGCCCTCAAATTTGTACATGAATAATCCAATTTCAAATACCTTCTATGAGGAGGTATTTACTTTTGGATTATCTTCTTTCTCGTGAAATGTCTAATTTTATACAAACTTACCATCAATTACTAAATATGCCATCCCAATCCAAGAACACCAATCGATTCACATCAATGCACTTTTTTTTTTCCTTCCTAATTTCCACCTTCCATTTCTTCTTTTATATTTTCCTAGTTTTGCACTCTTTCTTTTTCATTTTTTCCGTTTCCTGGTTTACACCTTCCTTTTTTTTTTTCCCAATGGTTTCCTAGTTTTGCACCCTTTCTTTTCATTTTGTACCCCTGTAATATTTATTTCACTTTTCTACTCATTTACTCATTAGACCTTTTATACTATTGTTTTTTGGTGTATCTTATGTATTTACATCAAAATTAATTTTGTTTGTTTAATAGTATAACCAACTTTTTTATAAGAATGATTAAACAAAACAATACTAATAATTAAAAAAATTAGTTAGCGTTGCTTACGAGAATAACAATGATAATTTAGAGTTGTCTGTTCACGAACGTTTTTTCTTCATCATTTTTTGAAAAAATATTCTAGCATATTAAATATGTGCAAATTTTGACAAAATATAGGCGGGGTATAAATGTATTTTGAATACAAAATATGCATCGTTAATTACATATATGTTAATTTTTTTTTACTTTATATATTATAAAAACAATATTTATATAATTAAAAGTTTGAGTTTTTATTTGTGCCCTACCTGACCTAAAATCCTGGCTCCGTCACTGACTTAGGCATTTTACATGCTTTACACTTTTATGTTTAAAATGTAGGAAAATTTATGTTTAGATGGGATGATAAACATATGTGATGTCGATTTCAATCGCCAAAAATAATTATTTTACGCATGAGATGAAAAATATGGGATTATAAATTTCAATCATATGAAATATCGATCTTATAAGGAAACATGTATTTCGTTAAGATAATTATTACACAGATTATAAACAATATCCATAAACTAAATTTTAATGGTCAAGTCATATAAACTCAAAATCGATGCCAAAGTTATCAACAATGGTAATGTAACTATGGACGCAATAATTTTAAAGATTTTCGGATAATTTTGTATACGAAATTCATATGATCAAAATTCCAGAATTTCCCGATTAAACACGAGAAGGTGGTAAAAATTTGCTCCCCTAAAATTATGTTCAGATGTAATTTTCACTAAATCAAATTGAAAATCAAACTCGATTTTATACAATAAGTGGGAAAGCATAGAGGTATATCAGTAATTCCACTTTGCTTTATCCTACTGAATAATCCAAAATCAATTCAGAACCAAACTGGATTTTATTGAAAATATTTCAATTCGTGGAGTCCAACCAAACAAGATTTTTAGGCGAAAACCCCCAAACATAATCCAATTCCTTAAATGGGCCGAATAATCCAGTTTTGCAAAATGAAATACCCCTTTTCAAACCAAACGGGCACCAAGTTCTCTTCTGAGATGTTCTAGATCTTTGATTCCTTCCTCATCACTTTCGTAAGTATAACAAGAAGTATGTGTTACCTCATCAGCCATTAGACAAGGTTCAATGTTGGAGATATCTGGAAAGATTTCTTCAGTCATTCCACACACTTCTTTCTTCTTTTAACCAAAGTTAATCACTTCATGAGAAACACCGCACATTTCTGGAGAAGGCAGTGTGGAATCATTTGAGTCATCCTCAAAATCAGACTCAATGTCTAAAGCATCCAGTTGGAGTTGAATCTTTTTCCTTTCTTCAGTGAGCATAGCTCTCTGACTTCTCTTGAAGTTTCTTCTATCTTTCTTGTCACCTATCTTTAGTTTGTTGAAGGCAGGACAATCCTTCTGAAAATGACCAGGTTTCTGACAATAGAAACAGATATCGTTTCCGATTTCTGCTTCCTCAGTACTTGATGCTTTTCTTGAGCATTTTGCTTTGCATATTTTTGTACTGGTGATTGTTTGAGCCTAGATGCTTTTTCAGCTTCTCTTTGACTTTTCTTCTCTCTATTTCCCGAATGATATATTTTCTCATTTACTTTACAACAAGAGCATCCTCAGTCACTTCCTTGCCTTCCTTCTTTTCAGAACTTCCTTGAGCAACTAGAGTAACATTCTGCAACTTTTCAGTTGTTTGTTTTCTTTGAGTTGTCCTATAGTCAACAGTGTTAAGGTGAGAGAAAAGTTCCACTGGAGTGATATCTGGCATTCCTTGGTTAAAGTAGAAAAACTTTGTGTGCTCCCAGTTATGATTTAGACTTCTCACAATGGTCTTAATCTTTTCTGACTGGGTATATCTATTACTTTCACCAAGTGCAGCCATGTCACTCATAAGTGTTGTAAACCGGAAATCTAGTTCTTCTTGAGTCTCTGTGGGACCTTGTTTAATGTTTTGGAATATGAGCTTCAAAACATCGAACTTATTTTCCTTCATTTTCTCAGTGCCGGCACAGATTTCTTCAATCAGTTGCGACTTGCCACTTTTTGCACCTTTTTACCTTATGTGCTCTGATGAGAACGTACGATGATATTATGAGCCTGACAATCCAGTCGATTTCTCTTGGCATCTTTCGATGTCCAGAGCTCTCTGGGCTTTGGTTCATAAATAACTTGACTGGCAGGTCTCCCACTAGTTGACGCATCTGTCTGTGACGACCCATCGTTTTGTTCTCTGTCTCTACCATTAGAAACCTCTATGACTTGCTTGAGTTGTTGAATGACTATTGGGCCATTCTTTATCACGTCAATCATTTCGTCACTGATGGCTTCTAGGTGAAGCATCATGTTGTTCTTTCATTTCTCATAATTCTCTGGCTTGAGAATTGGGGCGTCACTTAAAGACATCCTGCAGCAAACACACTAAACAAACAAAACAAGTGTAGGTGAAAAGAAGTTAGTGGGCACTTATCTGGGATCTAGGTTCAGTGCAGAAGGCTTGGGAACCTCCTGCTCTGATACCACTTGTTGGTCCAGATAACGGCAAAGTAAAAGACTAGAGAGGGGGGGGGGGGTTAATAGTCTTTTAAAACTTTTGTCGATAAATACGTTTTCTCAGATATCTGTGAAGATATCTTATACTTATTTTCAGAGAGCGGAAGACTTTTCTGTGATAAGTGCACGTGTTTAGCAAGATAGGTGTAAGTACTTTGCAAGGTAAATAAAGCAAGTAATAAAATGCAGAAAGTAAATAACACAAGTCCTTTTATAGTGGTATCTGAAGGTGGCGTAATCCTACAACTAATCCACTTTGGCCTTTCTCAGACCTAGAATCCACTAACACAGATAATTGAGGTAACCTTACAAGTATCTTCTCTCGATTCCTAATTACACTAGGTTCCCAACCAAGTGTTCCCCCTGAATTATTCCCCGGCTTTCAAAGCCAAGTACTTCATGTACTCATAAACCTCTTTCCTGGAGTTGTTCCTTAGTTTCCCAAACTAAGTACTTCCTGTACTCCACGCCAATTAAGGTGTTGATTAAGGTAGTTTATCAGGTGAGCTTCATTAATAACTTGTTCAGTTATGCAGATAGCTCTGAGAATCAAGTATACTTAATACACTTTGCAATGTATGGTATCTTGTTCTTTACTGACCCAAGTCTATGATAAGTGTTCAAGAGAATGAATCTCAGATATGAAATCTTAATTCAACTCTTTCACAAATAACAATGCTTGTTAAGGATCAGGACACTTATAACTTTTGTGCTACTTAGAATCAAGAGCTTTGGTCGCAACAGAAAGCTTGAAGGTAAGTAGTGTACCTGAGAGAGCTTGTGTGAGAGTATTCAATGTGAGTTCAGTGTTCTAAGGTGTATTCTCAAGCAGTTTAAGTGTTTGATATTTATAGATGAATTTGAGTGCCGTTTGAATAGTATCTGTTAGGCTTAAATCAAATTCAAACTATTGATATCTGAGTATAGTACTGTGGTACGTTTGTCTTCTTCCTTAGAAGCTACCGTTTTTGTTCAGACATTTCTGTCCGCGCATTCAATGCATTGTACTATACTTTATCCTATAGTGCCAACGGAGCTATGCATTGTATCAGAGATCTTATACTATCAGAGTTCTCTGATGCTTTGCACGTCCTTTCCAGAGATTATCACAAGTCCATATACCACTTGTTGATGAAACAACTTGTTATAATATATTTCTTTTCAGAAACATAGTTTATGTCCTAGGTATCTGAGAGTAGATATCTGTGGGCACTTTCCTCGTTTCAGAAACCTTTTATTTCGCAGATATCTTTGCAATACTGTTTATTTAAAAATGCTTGTGTCTTCAAGATATCTGGTAATAGGTATCTGAAAACCGTTGTCTTCAGCAATCTTGTGCAGTCTTCAAATCTTCAAATCCGTTGAATTTTTCTTGCTGGATGCCTTTTTCTTGGTCTTCTTTAGAGGAATAAAAATTACATTCAGAGACCTAACATCCTATATAAGATTTGCTAGACTATCATACTTAGTGAGTTTCCTCTTTTACAGTGTTCAAGTGAACCAGAGTACTAACCACCTTTCTGAGCTAAGATAAGTCATTAGGTTGCTGATCAAAATCTAAATAGATATTCCTAACAAACTGTGTCTATCTTGCAGTTTGGTTTTGTTCATGGTGATGGTGATCGTACCTTGTTTATTATGAAACAGGACAAAGATGTCTGCATAGCTCTGATATATGTAGATGATATTGTCTTTGATTCTTCTAATAAATCCATCATGGATAAGTTTGGTAGCTCTATGACAGGTACCCTCAAGATAAGGTGGGTTAGTGAACCAACAGTTGATTCACAAGTGAAACATCTGCGTGATGATTTGTTTCCTTCTCTGAAGTGGATTGCTGAGAATATGTCTGCATGGTCTAAGGATGATACTAGAGTTGGTGTTGCACTTACACGTAAAACGAATTTGATTGATAGCCTGTTGTGTCCTTCAGTAACCCATTCTAACCTTATATATGTAGTGTATGCTTGTACTAGGTACCAGACTGATACCCACTTGGTCTACCATAATCTTGTCAAGAGATTTGGTCTGAAAGGTTCAAAACCTAGCAAACCTCCCATGTCTGCTAGTACTAAACTGTCTAAGAATGATTATGGAGATAGTGTTGAAAGTACACTATACAGGTCCATGATTGGAAGCCTGCTGTATATTTTAGCGACCCGTCTTGAGATTATGTATGCAGTTTGTGTTTGTGCTAGGTACCAGGCAGACCCCCGCATCTCTCACCTCAATGTTGTTAAGAAGTTCTTGAAGTACATCTCTGGGACAGCCAGCTTGGGCATATGGTACTCAAGAGATACTAACACCCAACTTAGTTGGTTACATTAATTCTGACTGGGCCGGAGACTTAGCCGACATAAAATTTGTAAGTGGTGGGTGTTCTGATTTGGGTAATAATCAGGTGTCTTGGTACAATAAGAAACAAAAGTGCGTGTCTCTTTCCACTACTGAATCTGAAAACCTAGCAGCAGGAAGTCGTGTAAACCTGAGAGCATGGCTAAATCATATGTTACATGAGTATGGTTTAAAGAGAGACACCCTCCAAATGTTCTGTGACTATGTGCGTGACTCATGCATATCTAGAGCTATTCACTTATAACATATAGTAACCACACATATTGCTGCTGATTTATTTACCAAACCATTAAATTATGAGAGATTCAGTTTGAGGAAGTCTCTTTGTATGTGTGTTGTCTGAGGTTTGGAAATTCAAGTGTTTCCATAACACCACTGGCTAACACTGTAGACTGATTGTTGTGTATAAGTCTGCATTAGGTCCTAACTAGTTTTCTTGTTCTCTCTCTCTCTCTCTCTCTCTCTCTCTCTCTCTCTCTCTCTCTCTCTTGCATTACCTGAGTTTTTATGTGGGTTCTAATAATCCTTGGTGCAACTGATAGTGGTTTACTCCGAAAGAAATAATAAAAGGTCTCTCCTCGACTAAATAAATGTGCCCATGTTTTGATTGGATGGGATAGCTAGATATAGTCTGGACTAACACTGGGGTGTATGGGGCTCCGGTTGCCTGCATTCAGTGCTTGGTACTGACTTGAGGTTATCTCTATAAAAGTGACACAGTAAATGAGTACGCATTGGGATACTGAGGTGTATGGAGTTCAGGCTGCCTGCATTCAGTCCTATGTGCTCACCTGTGTTGCCGAAGATTTTGTTTTACTGCTGGGGTGTATAGGGTTTAGGCTGCCTACATTCAGTGTGTAATCATATCAAATAAGAGTACCACCCTGTTGTTTTTTGCACTAAAAAGGTTGTTGAGTTGTACTATAAAGTTTTCTGATGAGTTCACTTGAAGCTGTTCACCTGGATGTTCTGATAACACCATTGATTACTCTGTGTATTTGCAACACTGCTTTCTTTGCATCTTGTGAATCACTCTGCATTTGCATCTCATATAGGTTAAGGTCTTGGGAGTGTGGTAAGTGTTCAGGGGGAGCGAAAAAAATCTTTTGGGCGACTTTATTTAAGAAATATGCAGATTTGAATCAAATTGTTCCATGAGACCTAATTATTTCTTAAATTTAAATTATCTCACCCTTGAAGATTTTGTGTTTTCTAACTCTCCTGTGTTGTGCAGCTATCTTGTGTACTAACGTGTGGTTCAGGTTGCTGTTCTGAATCGAGTGGACTGATAGATCCATCGTAGACTCATTCCCTCAGATCCTCCACCACACAAGCTCACATGCCAGGCTAAACTCTCTCAAGCCTATAACCTAACCCACCCTTCCTTCTAAAGATCTTTCTTTCTCTCTATCCTGAGTGTTTGAGTCAGTGTTTTCACAACACTAAGACTGCAATTGTGTCAGTGTTTTCACAACACTAAGACTACACTTTGTAATTACACTTGAGTTACTATATTTTGCCTTCATTCAACTTCACTAGTTTCCAAGTTGAGTTATCTGATTTAGGACATTAAACAGGTTAGAAAGTACAGGTGTTACGACAGTGTTTTCACAACATCTATTCGAACTGCAACTTTAGTACATGTTCGATATGTTCCTAAATTAACCTTAACCTAGTTCCACGGTTTTAGGTTAATTGTGCAGGTTCAAAGAAGTCAAGGGATTCGAAATTGAAACCTAGAGAGAGTTCGAAGCCAAGTGGGAAAGAAAATCTGATCAAAGAAGAATTATTTCCTTATCTATATAATACATTAAGCAAAAAAGGTTTGGAACCATTTAAGGCTATCCACATCATTTAATTATTTGGTAAAATAAAGGGTTCTGATTGGTCCGTTTCATTGATTAGTTGGCCAGTCCTTTTATTCTAATTGGTCCAGAGATTTAACTCCAATTATGTGTTATTAGCCTGAGAAACAAAAATAATTTTGCATTTATATTGTGTCATATCAATTATTTTTGCTAAGTTGTTAGTTTCTTCTTTTGCAATTCTTCTATCAGCCATGTAAAAGCTATCTATGGTAAATTGTGTCCACTGATTTCATGGAAATGATTCTGCAGGGAGCTTTCCATGGGTGGGAATTAGATGTTATTTAACTATGAAGTGAGCCTATTTTATAAACCACATTTCAATGCATAAAAAATATGATTTATTATCAAGTTGGTGCCTATATAATTTTTATTGCTATAGGTAAGTTTAAAATGTGTTGATCAAAATTACTTAATAAAATTACAATAAACTTAAAGTGAAATTAGTATAAAAACATTATCATACCCTTGAGAACGGCTTGATGCATTTTAGAATTTTAGTTTGTTATACTATAGTCCTGATATATTTTTAATTCATAAAACTAACCACAAATAATTACAAATATATTCAATTTCAAAAACTTTCATTTAACTGATCGACAAACATTATTATTTTAGAATTTTAGTTTGCTATACTATAGTCCTGATATATTTTAATTCATAAAATTAACCAAAAATAATTATAAATATATTCAATTTCAAAAACTTTTATGTAACTGATCGACAAACATTATTATTATAGTCAGAAACTAAGAATGAAGTTTTGTCAAAAATTAATTAATGTTTTCTTTAAAATATTGATGTTCAATGTAAAATAGTTGATAATGTAAAATAATATTTAATTAGAAGACATAAAATATTCACTCATAAAATACTATTTATAATATTTAACACGTTAATATTTAAGAATATAGGTCCATCCCTCAGTTCCCTTACTAATACAGGTCCATCGAAAATTTGTGATTCATATTTTATCTAAATTCTTAAGACAAGTTCCCGACTTAAAATGAATTAAAATTAAAAGGAAAAGGGTCAAGTTGTTAAAATAAGTTTTATTAAATTTGCACTTTTATTTTTTCAATTTTTTATTTTTTTAATTATTTTTTTTAGTAGGGAGTAAGTGGAAGTAAAAGAAGCGGGAAAACAAAGAAAACTATGAAGGAGAAGAAAGGGGATGAAAAGGTTGAAGGGAAGAAGGATGAGGATGAGATTGTCACAATATATGAAAAAGAATGAAAAATTAAATGAAAGGTTGACGTGTGTGGATAATTATAGACCTTCCTACCATCTAAATATTATTGTTCGATATATATACGTGTGCTATTTTGCAAGAATATTATCCAGCCATCCCGAAGAAACTTCGTACAATAGAATTGCGTATAGTTTTAGGCTAAAAGTTAAAGTACTGAAAGATTAAAAATAAGGTGGAAAAATGTATTTATTAATTAGTGAAAAAATGTGTAATTTGTGTGTAAATTAAGATTGATTATTATTCGTTGAGTGTGTGCTGGTAATTTCATTTTTTTTTTTTGGGTAATGTACGAAGTTATGTGAAAAGGCTAAAAACTTGAAAAGTATGAAGTTCCGCGTGATGTAGGGAGTAATTTGTAATTTTCCATATTTTATGATATTTTCCATTTAATGTAAATTTAGGGTGCATCACTAAAAAAGAAGAAATAAAATTACACCAACGGTGTGAGGGTTATTTTGGATAAATCGAATGTAACTCATGAAGTCTATTATGTAGATTAGGATGGTGAAATACTTAAATAAATGATAATCCATGACAAAGTGGTAAAAATGTATACTTTTGGTGGGAGTGTATGAAAAATAGGTAAAAAGATGTAACAGTATGATTTTTTAATTATTTGGTTGTGGTACCTTCCTACATCAGGGTTTTTTTATTTTAGTGGAAATATGTTTAATTTGTGCTTAAAATTGAAATAGTTTATTATTTTTGTTGGGTGTGAGGTAGCTTCCTTTTTTAATTAATGTATGAATTTATGTGGACGATTAAAAATGTATGCAGGGGACGGAGGTAGTAATGTATGAAGTTCTATGATACGATTAAAAATGACAAATGTGTGAAATTATACAGAACGCATGGAGTACGATATTAGTCGTGTTCGAGAATCTTAAATAAATAGAGAGGCCCATACCCTTGCCAATCAACAACTCCAATTCTTGGTCCAAATAGGTCTTTATAGGTGGGTCTAAATATTGGTCCACCTAAGTATCCTTATAAAGTTACAAGTCTAAATTGATCACGATTGGTTGAAACTTCCATGTTTTTAAATTCGTATATTTCTATCTAAACTTGGTGACATGTGTTGTATGTCATTCATTTTCTCAGTTATATACACCATCGAGTTTCAAAAGCAAGGTCTCTTACATGCCTACATATTAGTCTTTCTTAAAGTTGAGGATGATGATATAAGTAAACGACACATTAATGACTATATATGTGATGAGCAGCCCGACAAAGACACCAATCCTGTGTTATACGAGGTTGTTGCAAACAATGGTGCATGGTCCTAGCGGTCCGACAAAAGCTACTACTCCGTGCATGGAAAATAATGTATTCACAATGTTTTCCTAAAAAATTCATCATGCATTTATTTTCAAGAAATAAATTTGAAAAGATTCAACGGGATTCTTTCGTGTGGTTTGGAATAATGATTGAGTAAAAAATGACTATTTAATGATAATTTGGGTAAATATCAAGAAAGAAAAAATGTGGTTAGAAAGAAGAAAAAGAAGTTCTCTAGGTGGTGCCAGTTTAGGTGAGTGGGATTGGTATTGTTCGATCAATTCATACTTGACTAATAAACGTACAATTATTGGAATTCACATTGTTGAGCTCATGTCGACCTATATCTTACTAAACTGATATTCGTCATTTTACTTTAAAATCGGTCGGGTTCTATCCAACCCGCATCGAAACCCGTTCATAATAATGATGTTCACGTCCGAGTTAGGCATACAATCGAACCCGTTCCATACATCTGTAACAAGACTCAAACAGCAACATTTTATAGTTCAGTAAGTAAAAAAGTACATTTATCCTTGGAGGTGCAAAAAAACCATTGTAACATGCATGTAAAAAGTACATTTAATTGCGTTATACACTTTTGTATTTTTATTTTGGTTCGGATTCGAGGATTAAAAAAAATATATGTACATGTTACTAACTAATATGTCAGGTATGGGTAGATTACCACATATAAAATATACTATGTTATCAACCCGTCGGGTCCTGAGTGGGCTCGGGTTGGGTTGGATCCTAAGTTCCTTACCCATTAAAGACATATCTACCATTTGTAATTCGTATTTTACAATTTCTACTACCATGAAAAAAAGACTCAGTGATATGGTACTGAATGAAGAAGGATTATCACTGACACCACGACCAACACTAACGTTGTTTACAAGGAAGTTAATTAGACAATCTTATTTTCTCGATTAATTTATTTTGTCATCCCTTTTATATTTATTATTAGAAGTAAAGTATACAATGGCATTGTTTAGATCTATAGAATTCGAACAAGGATCACACGGGTAAGCTTATATTGATTTACATAACTTGAACAAGAATGATTAGCCGAATTGTACCTAATATGACAAACATTGTCCTTCACTTTGTATTGTCACTAGACTTTTATCATCGCGGCATGCCTCATAATTAGAAAAAAATGAAAAACAAAAATAAATTAAGAGACTATAGAAAAGGTAAACAACAAACAAATGGGTATAAACAAATTTGAAGATTTATAGAAAACCTTAACATACTAATCCCTTGTAAGTGACCAAGGAACCAAAATTGACAAGTAATTCCAGCATCGGCATCAATCTGACGATGAGTTTCATCATCTAACAGTGGAAAGTTTTGAATTACATTCCACCTCCAACACACAATAAGTTTTTTTTTTTTTTTTAGTTATGGCATTTCTTAATCTTTGAGACAAATCTCTCCACATGGACTAAAGGGTTATGTTTAGTTTGACTTTTTTTTTGTAAGAGCATATGTAATTCAAAGTACTAATCACATGTTCAGATGGGGTTGAAAAAGAAAGATTAATGAGTTTTCATGTTTAGTAGTGTATTGGAAAAACAATTATTAACGGTTATTCAAGTGAACATTCTTTTTTTTTTTTTTAACAATAGAACATTTTAGTTTCATTAATTAACATGTTACGCTGAAATTTCTTTTAGGTGGGTGAGTGTGCACCCTGCCCCAAAAATTAAATTATTATTTCACTACATCATTTTTTTACACTATCCCTGTGATTTTTTTTGGGGGGCGGGGGGTGGGGGTTGGTTGGACGAATTAGATGGGTGGCCTAAAATATATTATTATATCACAAATCAACATACATTTTCAAATGTTTCAGTGACATGTTTTTCAAGGAGATGGGGTAGGGGCAGGTCTTCCGATTCCCAATAAATATCAATAGTTCCCTAACTTAACTTTTCACGTGTTTTGATAAAAATTACTTCTTTTTGGGGTCGGGACACACTCCTATCCACAAGGCCTCACCCACCGCTACAAATATTCATTATTTCACTAAAATAATCATAATCTTTTTTTCGAGTTAGGTCGGGTTTGGATCCCATTTCACTGGTATGGAATGGGTGGGGCATATACCCAACCCGGACGCCATTACTTTGAACGGGTATTGTGCGGGTTCGCAACGAGCTGGTTATAACATGACACGTTCAAAATACTTTTATCGAGTCACATGTATGTGTTGTTTTCGTATGAGCTTTTGTTGATGGTAATGGCTTATACAATTTTCACGGAACTGTAAAATGTGAATATGTTTGTAAACCTTTTGGCATACGACTTTAACATACCATTAACAAATGAATAGTAACTCAACTTTAATTCAGTTGTGAATAATTGTGATTGAGATAGTATTAAAATTTTATAAGTTTTATAGGGTTATTATATAAAGTGTGTAAGAGACTAAGAGTGAAAAGATGTGTGTAAGAGTTTTTAAAATTATTTGATTGGTTTTAAGTTTATTTGATTTATTTAAGGTTGGTATAATAAACGAAAAAGTAAAGTGGGGTAAAAAAATAGGTAGAGAGAGAAAATTTAATTGGGTTGTGAATAGTATGTTGATTAAAAACGGATACTGTTCTGATTCGATTAAAGTCGAGTGGCAAACATGATCGATTGTATGGCTCAACTAAAGTTGAGTTTTGTATAACAAATGCTCCATTGCAAACTGAAAATGGTATTGTAGTAATTGTAGAGTTCCATATGCTTATTATCTTTTCACTATAACCGTCGAGTATCGACGGGCCATAAACTAGTTGGAGACCAAGAGAATATGCGATAAAGTTTTGAGGATATATGCTTAGGAAATCTGAATATTGGAGACAAAGTATATTTTTTTTTTTTAATAAGCGCATCCATTACTGACCAAAATTAGAAGGAACGTCATACCAATGCCAGCAGATGAAAAAGTTTGCCAAGTACTTGACCACAAACTTCACATGGCGACCATTTGTTTCATAGGTGAATAATGAGAACTGAAAGCTGGAATATTACTAGGTTAACCAATCCTTCTACAGAAAATTGACAATGGCAACATCAACAGTTCATTCCCACTCAGTGCCTTCAAGTTCTCCAGCTGGTTTTGGTAGATTCTGATTGCTACTTCGCGGAAGTTGCGGATTAGTGTATTGGTTCCATCCCATGATATTGGGCAAAACATAGCTGAAAGCGGTTCTAAGGACCTCATATTCAGCAGTAGTAATTGGTACAGTAATCCGATCGGTCTTTTTGAGGGTATTGTCGACAACATTGAGAGAAAACATATATTCACTGCCATCAGCATGTGCTCTGATTGATAATTTCTTATTAATTTAGCCTGCATTACCGTCTTCATTGCAGGGTCATGGAAAAATTCACAGGAGCCATTAGGGCCCAGACTGATAATGGATCCAACCTCTGTTGCTGACAAAGCGAATTTCTGGCTCTTCTCAGAATCATACTTGCACTCACCAATAGCAGGGCGGAATGTCAACAAAATGCCACCACTGCGTTCTACTTTGAAACCAGCTCCAGATTCCAGTTTAACAAATTTCAGCAGCATTGGTTCGGCAGCCAGTGCAACTTAGCCCTTGAATATCGAAAACGGTGCATATATTTTAGCTGCAGAATCCCCTGTACTAGCAGTAGCAGTCATGCTACCACTCTGTGAGCTTAGACCACGCAGTAATATGAAGTCATTAGTAGCTTTAGCGAGCGAGCTCTTTCCCGAAAATGGCAACTCCCTCAAGGAGTGGAGAAGCAATCTCTTGTTCCACAGCTTCAACATTCTTTGTTTTCTTCTTCTGTATCTATCAAGAAACTAACAATCTTGTATAACCACCATTGATTGAGCTACTCAATCAATGCTTTAGAGTTTACAAAGAAGAAAGGAAAATGAAGTAGTCGAATATTCCAAGTATATGACTGGCGGCTGAAACAAGAAGAAAAGAAATCAAAGATGTAGGAACTTACCATCTAGCGTCTAGGGTTGTAAACCTATATAAGAAGCTAGTCGTAGTTCACCCAAAGTACGAGTTCATACAGCCGTTCTGAGTGTATTCACTACACGGCCTTGATATTCATCTAAGCTTCAATCTAGTTGGTGCTAGAGTAGAATTGTGTGTCAATTCAGTAGGTTATTCATCCATAGCTTGGATTTATGTAATTAACCTGTGGAGTGTCCTTGTAATTCATTATTGTAGTGAGTTACATTTGTCTATAAGGCTCGGAAGGTTATAATATATTAACCTTCTAGAAAACCCAAACATGGTGTCTTTACTTTGTGCTGTGTACTTATCTTGTTCAGTAGATTAGTAGTGTGTTAGAGTAATTTACTGTTCTAGTTATTACTCTACTCAATTCAGTATATTGAAGACACTTTCTGATAGTGTTCTTAGGTGTACAGAATACACTAAGTCACTTTTACTTTTCCGCTGTTGCTATTCTACTTGTGTGTTTAAATTCTGTAGTTTAAATACACTGTTTCTTTCTATATCAAAGACACTAAGTAATAGTGCTCTTTGGTTATTTTGATTAGTATAAGTGTTTGACTTGTTATATACACTGTTTAATACAGTATATCGAAGATACTACTCTATAGTATTCATTGTATACACTTGTCTATCCTATACCAAATCCCGGTCCATACATTTTCACTCTTCCTTTCTGAGCACCAGATCCTTCCCCCTGTCCTTGATATTCTTCCCCCGTAGTCATTCTTGACTGACTAAGTATCACAAAGGATTCTTTGAGTGACTCAAAACTCCCTTGCAGATAGTTGTAGGCAGCAACTAACTTTTGCAATTCAGCCTTGAGCTCCTTATTTTGTTTGATAAGTCTTGTTTCCTTATTAGTGAGCTCTGTCAGTGGGCCTTGAGTAGCATCTGCTTTCCAGCAGCATAGCTAGCCTCATTGAGGGCCTTTTCAGCAAGATTTTTGTCATCATCCCTTACCATGCCTAGGTCTCTCTGAGAAATGACCAAGCTTGTTGTTCTCTGAGTGATTAACTCAGTGAACTTCTTCATTTCAGCAGTGACTGATGCAATCACTTCTTCATTTTGCTGAGACAAATCCTTTCTTAGAGTTGCCAAAACCTTGTATCTAGCCATGTAATCATGGGAGTTGAGATTTGGTGCCTTACTGAAGCTTTGATGAGCAATCAGCTTCTTCTTTAAGTGAGAAACTCCCAAATGATCATTGGCATGATCGGCCAAGGTTCTCATCATCTGAGTCTTCATCCTAGTGATCTTCATCCTCTTGGGCATCTTCATCAATATTTTGTAGCCCGACAACCATATCAATGATGGGCTTCTTTCCTTTCAGTGTGGAGGAGGATGGTACATCTTTTAGTAATGCAGCCTTGGCATCATGCTTGTCTTCAGATGCTTGCTCAGCATCTAATTCCTCAGCAATTGCCTAAACGGCAAGCCGGAGTTCCTTAATTTCTGCATAAGCTTACATTTCCTTGACAGTAAGGTCTTCAATCTTTTGGAGCTTTTCTTTGGATTCAGCTATCTTTTCTTCCAATTGAAGATTTAGCTATTGTTCTTCCTCCAACAGTTGTTTGAGTTGATCAACTATGGCTTGTACATCCAATATCTTCTGAGTGTTATCCTCAGAGTGCTCCACTACTTGTCCAGTAGTGTCTTTTTGTTGGGGAGAGGGATGGGTAGATCACTGAGGAGATGGAGGAGGGGAATTCTGAAGTCCCCTCAGTGTGCTTTTCAGCAACTGAGGCATTGTTTCCTTGTGCAATCCCTCCTGTCCTTGGTGCAGGGGCATCATTATCATCCTTCTTATCATCCTCATCCTTGTGATGGTCAGAAGGAGGTTCTTCATAATCATTTTCATCTGTCTCCTTCTCTTCTTCATCTTCAGAGACCAGATTGATCACTTCTGGAATAGTGATCATTTGCCCATTTACTTCCTCTTGCTCAGAGGGTATGATTTGTAGAGTCTTGGGCAAGACTGGCTTGAATGCCATTTGCATTCTGGTCTGACCATCTGCCTTTTCAAAGGTTTGAATGAGCTTGTGTGCCACTTCCTTGATGAAGTCCTTATGCATTAAAGTAGTAAAAGAGTATTGCTCTGTTGGGAACATTGCATGGACATAGTTTTCAAGGTCAAATTCTCTTTCTCTTCGAGTAGCGTGATTAGTGACCCTTGTTATTTCAGCAAAATCAGAGCATCTGAGTCTCTGCCATTTCGTGAAGCACTTGAGATGCTTTGGCAGAGTCTAATCCTTGAAAAATGGAAGTGGGTCCTTGTCTGAAACTTCAGGGACCACTGTGGCACTAGCTTGAGCCTGAAAGAGAGAGTTTTGAGTTAGTTTCAAAACTTTAGTAGATATCTGGGTTTTAGAGTAGTCAAGTATCTGTGTTACCTGTGCAACAACAACAGGCTCAGATGGTTGGACTACTGAGGTTCCAGGTGCCTCAGATATATGGGTGTGAGGAAGGAGACTTGGAAATCTGATCCTCAGCATCCTCTCTTTCTTTTTGAACCTGAAAATAAAGATATCATAACACTTAGATATTTATTAAGAGAAATAATTAGACAATTTGATATCTGAGATGTCAATTACCTCCACAGTAGGAGGCTGAGATGTTTGTCTCTCAGAAACTTGTGCATTTTCTGGAATTCTCTCATATGATGAAGGTTGGTGGCCTCATCAATTTCCATTGGTTGTGGGGATTTAGGTGGCACATCCGCAGCAACTTCTACTTCTTTTTGAGCCTGTAAGTAGAAAGTATTAAGTATTTTAGAAAAATGATCAGAGTATCAGTGTGGGAAGTATAGATATATGAGATATATACCTTCTCAATAGAAGGCTCAGATTCTTGTTCCTCAGAGACTTTGTGAGTCTCTGGTTGATTCTCTGATGAGCTAGGCTTCTCAGCCTCATCATTCTTCTTCTCAGTTGGAGCCTATTAGAAACAATCACGTAATTAGTCAAGTGTATAAACAAATATCTGAAAAGTAATATCTTAAGGAACTATCTTTCACTTGGAGCACAGGCTCAGATTCCTTAAGTGGTGAGGCTGTGGGAGCCTCCTTCTCAGTCTCTGAGGCAAGCTTTGCAGCTTCCTCTTGTTCTTGTGTTTCTAATTCAGCCTGAAACAAAGAATTTTTAATAAGTAACAAGATTTAAGCATAAATTATCACAAGTAAAGAGTTAAACCACTCAGCTACCTGAGCTATGTCAGGCTGATTGGTCTCTGGAACTTGTGAAGTTTCCATGCGTTGGTCTTATTGTTCTTGGACCACTTCTTTGTTTGAAGTTTGAGGTACTTCTGACCTATCCTGAGTTTGGGACTCAGTTGCCTCCCCTGTTTTATCATTCTGAGTGGAAGTCTCAGCTTGATCCCTCTCATTGAGTTGGGGAACCTACTCTCTTGCAGAAATTTCTTCAGCATTGAAAAATGCTGGAATCTCATGTTGTAACTCAAGTACCATTTCAACATCCACTTGTGGCTGTTGTGGTGATTTTGATCCGGATGGTAAAGGTGATGCAGTATAGGGCCTATCCAGATCTGCTTGGGACAAACTTTTAAGTGTTGAGGCATTGGTAGTATCCTCCAACACTAATTTACCACTCATCAGAGCATCTTCAATATGCTTAAGTGTTACTTGCTCTGTGATATGCTCAAATTATTACTTAGAAAACCAAGTAGTAAGAAGTTGTTATAGACAGACAAAGCTAAACCACAGAGTCGTTCGCTAACGAATTAATTAAGCTACCACAACGAAATAGAGCAGAACGTTAGTTTGTGACGTAACAAGAAGGTTTTGAATACTTTTACTTCTAAAACACAAATTTAACGGAAAGCAAATAAACTGTTTTGTCAATTGATAGAAAGCGAACACGGTAGTAATGATCCAGTTATGCTAATTCAAATCCAATGTATCGTTCATATTTGTCACACGGTTGGTGTACAGAAAAGCAATCAATCCAATTTAACCAAGCTGTTTTTCGAAGATTTTAAACTAGAGAAATCGTTAGGTTTGTCAGACCCACGATTCTTCACCAAAACAATTTAGAAGATTTCAAACTAGCGTATTGGATTGAAGGTTTTACGAAAATCTCAAACTAGACTAACCTATATGAACGAATACGAACCCAGGAAACGAATACGCATAACTATCAAATAACTACCGCATTCAGAGCGGTTTAGCTACTCATGATTGAATCAAGGATGAAAGAATGCATTGTATTGAATACGCAAGGCATAAACATGGGGATAATCACATGCAAGATCATACAATTCGATAAACAGAAGAAAACAAAGAGTTGTATAGAAGCAGTAGAGAGTTATCAATAAATTACCAAGAATTCGATCCCAATGATTCGTACTAGATGAAAACCAAGCTCCAAAGATCAATCAATCCATGTCAAAACCCAGTTCTAGGAGCTTTTTCTATGAAAAAATTGAGTATAAGAAAAGTTATGGCAAAAGATGACCTAATACTGACCTAAAAAGGAAAAAATATGCTGAATCTGGGCCTTCTCGCCGAATCTCGCCGCGGCGAGGAAAATAGCTCGCCGTGGCGAGAAACCCCGTTTAGCTACTCTTTCTGCCTCGTAAAATCTCACCGCGGCGAAAATATCCATTCGCCGCGGCGAGATTAAAACCTCCGTAACTTTTACGACAGACAGAATCTTCCAATCTTCCAATACGAAAATTTTAGCCCTTTGAATTATCTTTCCGTGGCCACCGAGCTCAGGTCAATCGGATATCATATGAGATAGTTATGGCCAAAATGGCTAGACTGCTCCTTAAAACTGCACTTTTTGCAAGCTTCGCTAAAACGGCTCTCAATTCTTCGTCCGAACTCCGAATTCACTTCCGTTTTTGCCCAGTTACTCTACATTCAATGATCTAGAACCTATATTTTCACTCCGATTTTCACCTTCGGGACACAAAAATCCTACAAAACACAAACAAAGCACCAAAGCATAAAAACGCACAAAGACACTATAAAATCATAAACAAAGACTAACAAAGACCGCTAAAAAGGACCCAATGAGACTCTAAATTATCGTCTTATCAAACTCCCCAAACCGAACCTTTGCTCGTCCTCGAGCAAACAAACAACCTAAACAAGAACTAGACTCGAAACAGAAACAAACAAGAAGCACATAACAGAGTTGAACTCCAAGTGACCGAATCTACCATTGTAAACATTAAATTCACAAGATGCAAAGGTTTTGCACTCAATTAACCTTGGCAGAATAGTGCACAGAAAATCAAACAAGAAGGTTTCTCATGTAAATAGCACTTAAGTCTAACTTGCTAATTTCTCACATGACGATCCTATGCAACTCTCTCTCACACTCTGGAAGTGTCCAGTGGGTTAATCGCTCAAGAAATATGAATAGAAAGGAAGGTGACTTTCGTCACAAAAGTGCCTCAAATAACTCATGCAATATACTCAGTTAGTTAAGTCGGAAGGGACTTTTTCTTCGCGTGCAGCAACTTGCCAGAAACATGCAACCAATCTTCCCATAGTACCACATTTTTGCATAAAATAAATGTATGCTAATCAAATGGCCTCAAGGGCTCTTTTAGTCTCACTTTTTTGATAGTGTCTGTTTTACCGAAAGTCCGCTCTTTTGTGCGTGTCAGTTTGGTATACGTGCCATCAACCCTCACAGACATATGGATTTTTAGGACCACGCCGGTATATAGGTTGTAAGAACCCGTACTTTTTATTTTAATTCAATTTTATAATTTTATTTTATTTTTATAGTGGACCGGGAACGATAATATTTGCTAAACTGATTTTCATATTATTAGTCCCGAGCCCATATATTCCTATGTAAATTATGTAACCCTCAGTTCAACCGTCCCTTTCTTTCCTTCTTTCTACTCTGCCCGCTACAAGTTCTTGTGCAGCCTACTACTTTGTTATCACAACCATCTTCAACCATCATCATCACCTTCTCATCATCACCTTGCCATGATTGTTCTCAACAAATCTTCGTGACTACCGCATATATATGTCTCTCACCAACCCATAGCCCATACATATATATATTTCTGACCGTATCGCTACCGAAAACCTATTAAACAACTTTCAATCTTGACACAGTTCGTTTCGTTGAGATCCCTGCGAGTTATAGATCATGTTCGTGTAAGTCTCGATCTGTTAAAGTCTCTAGTTCTTGTCCCAGGTTGCGTAATCAACCCTCAGTAAGCTTCTGGACTTTCCTTCACCCTATTTTCTTACCGAAACTTTACTGCGGTTTCTGTAACATGTTGTTCATCTCGTAACGAACCCGCAGAGACTTGTTTCACCGAAAACCGATGAGAAACGAAGGCACACTAGCTTGTCGAAGTTAGCTACTATATACTTTATATACCTACAGTACGTACCCTGTTCTCTTACCCTCAATTTATTGAGATTGTGTAATTTACACTTTTCGGTTCCCATTCATTAACCTTCTTCTAAGTCCATCTCTGTACTTTGATTTCTATCATTCTAGCCCTCTTATGTAAGTATTTTATGATTCAGTCCCCAAAAATATAAGTATATGTATATCAATTTATGTATTTTGGGTTCTTACATTGTAGTGGTTATTTTCGAGAGTTCGAGGTGCAAGTTAGAGCAGCGTTTGATGGTCTAGCTAGGTTAAAGCTTGGTTTCGAGCCGACCTTCAGGTAAGGGGGATTTTCTGACACTTTTGCTCCTATTTTCCGTATATAAAATGTATATGTATATTTTTGTGATTGACAAATAACTTATGATTATTATATCATGTTATGGGACTTGATATAATATTCTATTCAAAGAGGATCAAGTATGTGAATTCCCAAAATAATGTTTTTGTGATGCATGTGATGTGTGTAAAATTATGTTCTGATACATGGAGATAAAATATGTTTTGAGCTCACAGTTTTACCTATGAATTCTGGGCCCGTCTTTGACGGTGATTACGTCTGGCTTTACATGCATGTTCCTTTAGGGAACTTTCGTTATGTTACATTACATGCGACCTCTGTGCCACCGGACTTATACTAGTGGCCATAGTGTGACTCTGTTGAGCTTAAATATCTATTTCGACTATTCTGTATAATGACTACATAAACGGTTTTCTAGCTATGTGACTGATATTGTGTGTATATATATGTATGATTTACTACTCTGCTTGATCCGGTAAAAGTGCCAGGAGATTCACCCTTACACATTTTTTTTCCAGATGATCTTTAGTGTTGGACGAGTTCAGCGTGGTTGCTCGGAAGTTTGAGTTCTGTCATTTCTTAGGATTTCCTTTTTGTTTAGACGTTGACTCTGTAGTTTGTTTTGACTCTGTACGAGTGGTCCGACTTTTGAGACAATTGTTATTGTTCTGTTCGGATATTAAAGTATCTGATTTATTTCCTTTTACTACTCTACCACTATTTCAAACTGTTTTTTTTTTTTTAAAGTAAATTGAGGCTTCGTCTTGGTGTGAGCCCATCTCACGATTGACGGCCGGTCGGGCCAAAGTATTTTGGTTTTGGGGCGTGACAAAAGTGGTATCAGAGCCTAGGTTTCGGTTTGTCGGGTGACTAGGTGCCAGGTTAAGTCTCTTGTGGAGTTAAGTTTTGTTTCTAGTGAGCCTTTAGGTTTTCTTCTGGTCGAGTGTAGAGTCATTTGGGTTGGTGTTAATTTGTCTAGTGGTCTGTGAAGGGTTTGGAGGTTTTAGCTTGGTCAGTTAGTGTCTGTAGGGGAGTTAAGTTTCCAGGAGGAAACTTCTTTTAAGGAGGGAGGAATGTAAGAACCCGTACTTTTTATTTTAATTCTATTTTATGATTTTATTTTATTTTTATAGTGGACCGGGAACGATAATATTTGCTAAACTGATTTTCATATTATTAGTCCCGAGCCCATATATTACTATGTAAATTATGTAACCCTCAGTTCAACCGTCGCTTTCTTTCCTTCTTTCTACTCTGCCTGCTGCAAGTTATTGTGCAGCCTACTACTTTGTTATCACAACCATCTTCAACCATCATCATCACCTTCTCATCATCACCTTCCCATGATTGTTCTCAACAAATCATCGTGACCACCGCATATATATGTCTCTCACCAAGCTATAGCCCATACATATATATATTTCTGACCGTATCGCTACCGAAAACCTATTAAACAACTTTCAATCTTGACACAGTTCATTTCGTTGAGATCCCTGCGAGTTATAGATCATGTTCGTGTAAGTCTCGATCTATTAAAGTCTCTGGTTCTTGTCCCAGGTTGCGTAATCAACCCTCAGTAAGCTTCTGGACTTTCCTTCACCCTATTTTCTTACCGAAACTTTACCGCGGTTTCTGTAACATATTGTTCATCTCGTAACGAACCCGCAGAGACTTGTTTCACCGAAAACCGATGAGAAACGAAGGCACACTAGCTTGTCGAAGTTAGCTACTATATACTTTGTATACCTACAGTACGTACCCTGTTCTCTTACCCTCAATTTATTGAGATTGTGTAATTTACACTTTTTGGTCCCCATTCATTAACCTTCTTCTAAGTCCATCTCTGTACTTTGATTTCTATCATTCTAGCCCTCTTATGTAAGTATTTTATGATTCAGTCACCAAAAATATAAGTATATGTATATCAATTTATGTATTTTGGGTTCTTACATTGTAGTGGTTATTCTCGAGAGTTCGAGGTGCAAGTTAGAGGAGCGTTTGATGGTCTAGCTAGGTTAAGCTTGGTTTCGAGTCGACCTTCAGATAAGGGGGATTTTCTGACACTTTTGCTCCTATTTTCCGTATATAAAATGTATATGTATATTTTTGCGATTGACAAATAACTTATGATTATTATATCATGTTATGGGACTTGATATAATATTCTATTCAAAGAGGATCAAGTATGTGAATTCCCAAAATAATGTTTTTGTTATGCATGTGATGTGTGTAAAATTATGTTTCTGATACATGGAGATAAAATATGTTTTGAGCTCACAGTTTTACCTATGAATTCTGGGCCCGTCTTTGACGGTGATTACGTCTGGCTTTCTGTCTGTGTTCCTTTAGCGGGGAACTTTCTGTTATGTTCTGTTCTGTGCCGACCTCTGTGCCACCGGACTTATACTGGCCATAGTGTGACTCTGTTGAGCTTAAATATCTATTTCGACTGTTCTGTATAATGACTCCATAAACTGTTTTCTGGCTATGTGACTGATATTGTGTGTATATATATGTATGATTTACTACTCTGCTTGATCCGGTAAAAGTGCCAGGAAATTCACCCTTACACATTTTCTTTCCAGATGATCTTTAGTGTTTGACGAGTTCAGCGTGGTTGCTCGGAAGTTTGAGTTCTGTCATTTCTTAGGATTTCCTTTTTGTTTAGACGTTGACTCTGTAGTTTGTTTTGACTCTGTACGAGTGGTCCGACTTTTGAGACAATTGTTATTGTTCTGTTCGAATATTAAAGTATCTGATTTATTTCCTTTTACTGCTCTACCACTATTTCAAACTGTTTTTTTTTATAAGTAAATTGAGGCTTCGTCTTGGCGTGAGCCCATGTCACGATAGACGGCCGATCACGCCAAAGTATTTTGGTTTTGGGGCGTGACATAGGTAGTATTTGAAACACGACTAACATGACTAACGGTGGTGACGAGCACCACAGATACACTCCGAGACGAATCAATAATTCAGGGAGAGCAATATAGATTACAAATATAGAATAAGCACATCAGTACCGCAGAGTCATTCTCCCCAAACCGGTTCTTTGTAATGCACTGGATTTGATAAAACAGATCATAAAGAGCATGCCGTTCGTCATACTTAACTTATACAGAGTACACATGAGCATGATGAGGCGCAAACAAGGGAGTTTGCACTTCCCGAAAAGATCACACAGATGCTGGTACAATATTTTTCATCGGCTAAAGGTTTCTCAGCAGTTTTTGGACCAAAGAGCTACACAGACTTGCTATTTACAAGAAAAACAGACTTATAGGATTTGAAATCCACTACGCCACTTTCAGTTAAATATCATGCAAGACATAAGCAGCAATCAAATTTATCATCCATAATAGACGTTCGACTTGGGAGAACAACTCACGAAGGACTCTAGAAACACGAGGGAGAAGTCGACACATGCATAAAAAATAAAGACGAAAGACTCCAGACGCTCTACTAAGAAGCATAGATAAGAAACTAAAGAGCACATTCCCTTCCCCAAACCTGAACTCAAGCATGTCCTCAAGCTAATAATGAAAAGAAAAGAAAATGTGATCGAAAGTTACTTGCCTGCATGTGTACCTTTAAAGTCATGTACAAGACTCTTCCGTGTTGGTTAACGGGTACTCTGGAAGTTCTTGGTCGTTCCGGCTTTTAGCAGCTCCTTTTCTTTCCTGTAGATAAGTATGCGTACAGAGTGGTCCGGTGTGTGCTCCCATGTATGTCTTCGTTTCAACCTGCGCAACAGAATATGGTATAGTAGTGGCTTGCAATTTGCGTTGCTTGCCATGTACCTCAATAGTGCAGGTACGAGCGTGAAGATTGACGATCATGCGAGTAGACTTGATGAAGGGGCGCCCCAGAAGCAACATATCCTTCTCCATGTCTTTTCCCTTGACCCGAGTCGACTCCACAACCACAAAATCTGCCATAAACACATCACCATCCAGTTCTACCGGAACATCTTTGACTACACCCATGCACCTACTCCTTGTCCCATTGGCCAGTAGAACGAAGTATTTTTGGGGCTCCAATCCCTTCAAGTTCAGTTTCTCATAAGTAGCAAAAAGTCATCAAATTACAGGCAGCTCCCGTGTCAAAAATACCAGTTACCTCAGACGAGTTACCAATCCGGATAACCAAGTCAAAGCTATCCATATCGCTGATGCTCTTTTCCGCCTTTTGGATCACAGGAGTAGTGGAATCCACCTTAAGGTGAGTTAGTTCCGCATTCGCCTTCTCTACTAGAACCGCAGAACCAGGTGTGACCACTTCCATCTCCTTTTCCTCAACTTTCTCTTCTACCGGCTTCTCATGTGCTAGTGTAGGTACTACCTCAACTACTTTTGGTGCCTCAACCTAGGCCATCGTATTATCGATCTTGCAAGTGCAGGTAGCGAGAACGGACTTCACCTTTTCGGGTTCAATAAACGTCACCTCAATAGCAAGAACTCTGTTTGATTCTACAGTCCCCGGGTGCTGACTAACTAGATCCCCCAAGGTCTTCTCCAACTGTTTCTGTGACTGCTCAATGTTGTCGAACTGCTGATCATTCCTGCTCTGAATCTTCTGTGCCTCGACCCAGAACCTCTCAGATCGCTCCATGTAGTCCCTGATTTCTTTGCCCTACTCAGTAGTACACGGCCCTGGAGTTTCTTCAACTGCTCTGGCTATCGTTCCCCTAGCCGTATTTCTCGCACCCTTAAGCTGAGATACTGCTGCCAGTCTCTCAAAAACACCATTTAATTCATCAGCAGACGCTTCCAGAAAAGAATTCTTGCAAGTCATCTCAATCATGTTTTGACACTCCCAATCCAGGCCTTCATAAAATCTGATGCACAAATCCATCTCAAACATCCTGTGGTGGGGGCACTGAGAGAGCAGATTCAAAAACCGTTCCCTTGCTTCACAGAAGCTCTCATTACTCATCTGCATAAACTTCTCAATCTGGAGACGGAGTTGCCTAGTCTTTTCAACAAGATAAAACTTGTTCATGAAAGCTTTATACAAAGCATCCCAAGTACGAAAAGATCCCTCCAGCTGGTTCAGAGGCCAGCTCTTAGCCTTGTCCTGCATGCAAATGGGGAAGACCTTCTTCCTGATTTCATCATCGGTAACAGTAATTCCACCTACTGTTAGTGGAATTCTAGCAATCAACCCCTCAAACACCTTCAGAAACCGAATGACATCCTCATTGGCCATTCCATAGTACTTAGGCAAGTCATGGAAGTGATGATACTTGATCTCCATGTTCCTGGCATCATTAGATAGTACAATTGCTGACTTTCCAGCCTTAATCTCGCCAGGCTACATGTAAGCCCCATATGTCAGCTGAGCCATCGGAAATTCCTTATGATAAACCTGTTGTTAAAGCTACACAACTCGAAAACTTGAAAAAGATCTTAGTTTCTGTTGGTGCACTAAACCGTATGTTGGGAAACAAACAAAAAATTAAACTCTAAACTCTACAGTAGGAATTAATTCCCCTGCAGTGGCGCCAAATATGCTCAAATTATTACTTAGAAAACCAAGTAGTAAGCAGTTGTTATAGACAGACAAAGCTAAACCACAGATTCGTTCGCTAAGGAATTAATTGAGCGACCACAACGAAATAGAGAAGAACGTTTGTTTGTGATGTAACAAGAAGTTTTGAATAATTTTACTTCTAAAACACAAATTTAACAGAAAGCAAATAAACTGTTTTGTCAATTGATAGAAATCGAACACGGTAGTGATGATCCAGTTATGCTGATGCAAATCCAAGGTAACGTTCATATTTGTCACACGGTCGGTGTATGGAAAAGCAATCAATCCAATTTAACCAAGCAGTTTTTCGATGATTTTAAACTAGAGAAATCGCCAGGTTTGTCAGACCCACGATTCTTAACCAAAAAAATTTAGAAGATTTCAAACTAGCGTATTGGATTGAAGGTTTTACGAAAATCTCAAACTAGACTAACCTATATGAACGAATACGAACCCAGGAAACGAATATGCATAACTATCACATAACTACCGCATTCAGAGCGGTTTAGCTACTCATGATTGAATCAAGGGTGAAAGAATGCATGGTATTGAATATGCAAGGCATAACCATGGTGATAATCGCATGCAAGATCATATGATTCGATAAACAGAAGAAAACAAATAATTGTATAGAAGCAGTAGAGAGTTATCAATAAATTACCAAGAATTCGATCCCAATGATTCGTACAAGATGAAAACCAAGCTCCAAAGATCAATCAATCCATGTCAAAACCTAGTTCTAGGAGCTTTTTATATGAAAAAATCGAGTATAAGAAGTTATGGCAAAAGATGACCTAATCCTGACCAAAAAAGGAAAAAATATGCTGAATCTGGACCTTCTCGCCGAATCTCGCCGCGGCGAGAAACCCCGTGTAGCTCCTCTTTTTGCCTCGTAAAATCTCGCCGCGGCGAAAATATCCATTCGCCGCGGCAAGCTTAAAACCTCCGTAACTTTTTCCATTGCCTTTGAATTATCTTTCCGTGGCCACCGAGGTCAGGTCAATCGAACATCATATGAGAGAGTCATGGCCAAAATGGCTAGACTGCTCCGTAAAACTTCACTTTTGCAAGCTTCGCTAAAACGGCTCTCAATTCTTCGTCCGAAGTCACTTCTATTTTCGCCCAGTTACTCTACATTCAAAGATCTAGAACCAATGTTTTCACTCCGATTTTCACCTTCAGGACACAAAAATCCTACAAAATACAAACAAAGCACCAAAGCATAAAAACGCACAAAGACACTATAAAACCATAAACAAAGACTAACAAAGACCGCTAAAAAGGACCCAATGAGACTCTAAATTATCGTCTCATCACTCTAGTAGTGTGTTTTGTCGAGTGACCTTGGACACAGTTGCTTCTTCAGCAACCTTTGGTGTGGGTGCTTCTTCAACAACCTCTACACTTGTTGCTCTCTCAGCAACCTTTGAACTAGTTGCTTTCTTAGCAACCTTGGGGATTATTTGTTCTCTCTCATCTTCAAAGTCCTCGTCAGGACTGAATTATCAACAATCCCTGCTGCTTCTGCAGAGAGTGTTTGAAGTCTCTCACTGCTTTTATCAACTTTTATAAGTTCATCAGCAAGGCACTCAACAGCATTTATGAGTTCATCAGCAGTGGGGACAGATATTTGAGAGTCGACATCCACAATGGGAGTCTCTTCCTATTTGCCGGTAGACTTCTTTCTTGAAGTTCTAGGCTTTTTGGTCGCAACGGAACCCTCAGATATTTTCTCAGTCTTTCGTTTCTTGGAACCTTTCTTGGACGCAATAACCTTTTTCATCATGTTTATATACTCATATTTGTAAAGCAGGTTACTGTTGGCTATTTCAGCCGTCTCTCTGAGCTCAATGCCAAGATTCTCCAGTAAGAAGCATATCTTCAGTCCAAAGCTCACTGTGGCTTTTGGCTCAGCAAGGCCCTTGACGATCTTAGGCTCAAAGCCTTGTAGCTTCTTCACAAACTTCATGAAGGCGTACTTTCCCCAATTGAATGGGTTTTCCAGCCTTTTGTTCTGTTGATTTAACAAGAACATCATCATCCAACGTTCTTGGCTTATCTGGCCGGCACCTCCTTGTAGACCATCAAAGCATTTGTGAAGAATGCATGCCAATACTTCCCAGTGAACCAACAGATGTCTGGTTCTAATGTCAGCAAGCTTGAAGTCGATGAGTGTATCTAATTTTTCAAGATCCCACACATCACTGTATAGCTGCTTCACACCTTCAAGGAGATCATCATCCTTGGTGTTTATTTCAAAATCATTTACAAGGTTTTGAAGTTCAAACAACTCACAGAAAGTTGTTAAGTTCAAAAGGATGTCCTTTCCTTGAACTTTTGATTTTACAGACACTATCTCAGTGCCTTCAGAAACACAGGAAATAATCCTGGAATTGTTGTAAAATTTCAACACATCCAGTGAAGAAACTCCACTAGGAAACCCTTGATTTTTGCCTTTTCAAGCATACCGAGGATCAACTTCCTATCAGCCTAGTTCTCAATAGTAGCAACCAGGTATTCCTCAACCTTGGCATCACCCCAAATCATCCTATGATTTGAAGTCCATTGGTCAGGATTGAAGTCTCCTACCAACCGATTGTTCCTGATAACCAACACTGGTGCTTGCATTTCAGCAGTACCAGAGGTAGTAGCCTGGGATTTCTGGGTAGAAGCACATTTTGGAGCCATCTCTTTAAATAGTGAAATTTTTGAAAATCGGAAAGAGATTAGAGTGTGAGTTTAGTGATTCTTTCCAGAATAACTAAGTGAGGAACAGAGATTTGCAGCAATCTTTGAAGGGTTTTGCTATTTCTGTGTAAGTGTGAATGTTGGATTAGGCGAAAGTGATTTCTTTTGCCAAAATCCTATATATATAGCAATGTATATTCAACAAACATATACACACAAATTAATTTTGTGTATATGTATCTGTGTACGTGCAGAGTGGCGTGGGTGAAAACTGCTTTGCATTAAATGCTAGTGGGCCATAACTATTTTTACAGTCCACTACTTTTTACCGAGAATTAATCTTGGCCGTTAATATGGAACGCCCATTTCATCAAGGGCTTGGATTCCTTCTTCAGCAATGATCACAATCATTACATGTAATCGTGCCCAATTAATGAAATTTGGCTAGTAGCTATCTGAATCACATTTCTTCTGTGTGACTAAGGGACAGTTTTCTGAATCTATCTCAATGCAACTATTCACAAATATAGATATAATAAAAAACATAAGAGAGTAGTCGACTATAGATAGTTGTACTACATTCTTCTTTTGTGTTCCCCCTCACTAAGTGATCTCATAGATATCTGAGTGCCTGTCTCAGAAATCTTCAAATAGTCATTTTACCCTCAACCTTTGATATCTGAGTACCCGTCTCAGATACCTTTTTACTAAGTATTTCACCTTTCGCCTTTGATATTTGGATTCCCGTTCCAGATATCTAATCCCTTCTTTTTCTTCCTTTGTCTTACTGATTTCCTGTCTCAGTGACCACACTTTTAGCTCCTTGATAGTTCCATTAACCCAAGTCTATGTCTCAAGGTTAGGAATCTACTTTCTTGCAGAGGCTTTGTGACGATATCTGCAAGTTGATCTTCAGTACCAATCTTGAGTATCTCAATATTGCCTTTTTCAACATGATCTCTAATGAAGTGGTGTCTAACATCAATGTCCTTTGTTCTAGCATGAAACTTAGGATTCTGAGTGATGGCAATAACACTTGTGTTTTCACAGAAAATGGGAGTTTTCTCTTCATTAATCTCATAGTCTCTGAGTTGTTGTTGTATCCACAATATTTGTGAAGCACAACACCCAGCAACAATATACTCTGCCTCAGTGGTTGATGTGGCAATTGAGTATTGTTTCTTGCTGAACCATGATATTAGTCTAGCACCAAGGAATTGACCAGTTCGTGAGGTACTTTTCCTATCAAGCATTGATCCAGCATAGTCGGCATTAGAATAGACAAACAAACTCATTCCACTATCTTTTGGATACCACAATCGAACTTCTACAGTACCTTTCACATACCTTAGAATTTTCATAGCAGTGTTGTAGTGTGATTGCATTGGATTTGTTTGAAATCTTTCACACACACCAACTGTATATTGAATATCTGGTCTACTTGCAGTGAGGTATAGTAGTGACCCAATTAATTTCCTATACTTGTGTTCTTCAACATTCTTATCAGATTCAGTATAGGTCATTTTAGTTCCAATGCTCATAGGTATCTTAGCATTCTTTTTAGAAGACTTTAGATTAAACTTGTTGAGCATATCTTTTGCATACTTTGTTTGATTAATGAATATTCCATCAGCAAGTTGCTTGACTTGCAACCCTAGGATGTAATTCAATTCTCCCATCATGCTCATCTCAAATTTACTTTTCATGAGCTTAGCAAAGTCTTCACAAAGTTGCTTGTTCTTAGATCCAAAGATTATGTCATCAATATATAGTTGGACTAAGAGTAGTTTTCCATCATGGTTCAATGTAAAGAGAGTTTTATCAACCTCTCCTTTCTTGAATCCACTTTCCAGCAAGTATTTAGCCAATGTATCATATCATACTCTTGGAGCTTGTTTCAATCCATATAGAGCTTTCAGTAGTTTATATACCATCTTGCTTTCTGAGAAAACTTCAAAGCCTGGTGGTTGATCAACATAGACTTCTTCAGCAAGCTCACCATTTAGAAATGCACTCTTGACATCAATTTGTTAAACTTTTAAGTCATTATGAGCTGCAAAGGCTAGAAATAGTCTGATTGCATCAAATCTTGCAACTGGAGCATATGACTCATCAAAATCTAGTCCTTCAGTCTGAGTGAATCCCTTGGCAACTAACCTTGATTTGTTTCTGTTTATTTCACCAGTCTCATTCATTTTGTTTCTGAAAACCCACTTAGTTCCATTGACAGATATTTCTTCAACAAATGGAACTAGTTTCAAGACTTTGTTTCTCTCAAATTGATCCAATTCTTCTTGCATTGCAGAGATCCAATCATGGTCTTTTAATGCTTCTTCAATAGTCTTTGGTTCAATATTTGAAATGAAACATCCATAGAGAGATTTTGCATTTTCTGCAATTGCTCTCCTAGTTCTTACCCTTTGGTCCAATGGACCTATCACATCCTTTGCAGGATGACCCCTTATCCATTTTATAATGGGTTTTGAACTAGTGGGATCACTATCACGTTGATCTAAATGTGAATCACTATGATTGTAATATGATACTTGTTCAGTACCTGAGATATCTGGCACAGGTGATGTGCAATAGATATCTGACACTTGTCCAGTGTCTGGGGTATTTGTGTTTGGTCTTTCAGTAACCTCTGACTCAGAAACCTCTTCATAATGAAGATTCTCATTGATTTGATCCATTTTTGGATTTCTTAGAGGAAACTCTTCATCATGCCATAGAGTTATCACGTTGTTACTAGACATTGGTTGTCTTTCATCGTCAGACTCATCCTCTAAGTGTATGACATTATTATTACCTCTCTGAAATTCTTGTTCAGAATCTTTGATCATTAGTTCTTTGAACCTATCTGAGAGTTCTTCATTCTAGGGTACTTTCTTGTTTCCTTCATAGAATACCACATGAATACATTCTTCAATTTTTTGTGTCCTTTTATTATATACTCTTTAGGCTTTGTTATTCATTGAATAACCAAGAAATACACCTTCATCTGCCTTTGGTTGAAATGTTCTTAGATATTCTTTGCCATTGTTAAGAACAAAACATCTGCAACCAAACACCCTTAAATGTTTGATACTAGGGGTCTACCAATCAATAACTCATAGGGAGTCTTGTCATGGTGTTTGTTGATCAAACATCTATTCTGAGTGTAGCATGTTGTATTTACAGCTTCAACCCAATAGATTTAACTTATTTTAATGTCAGCTAGCATTGTTCTCGCCGCTTCTTTTAGGGTCATATTCTTCCTTTCAGCAACACCATTTTGTTGTGGTGTCCTTACTGAAGATAGTTGATGTTGTATACCTTTACAGGTATAAAACTCTTTTATATACTGGTTTACAAACTCAGTACCATGGTCTGTTCTGATCACAGATACCTTGTCATTTTTTATGACTTCAAGCTTATTCAGCAAGCTAGGTATCTTGACCCTTGCATCAGATTTCTGTTTGAGGAAAACAACCCTAGTGAATCTCGAGTAGTCATCCACAACAACCAGACCATACTTCATTACTGCATAACTTGTTACAGAGGACTCAAAGAGATCCATATGTAATAGTTGCAATGGCCTCACACTGGAATGTCTAGTTTTAGACTTGAAAGATGTTTTGGCTTGTTTCCCTAATTGGCAAGCTGAACATACACCATCCTTTCTGTATGCCATTTTATGTAATCCAACAACCAACTCTTTCTTGGTAGCTTGTTCAAAGTTTTGAAATTCAAGTGACTCACTCTTTTGTGCTATAGCCAATTTTATTCATTGTAGCCAGATTGACTCACCATGAGGCATTCTTCAGTTGTGGCAGATTCCCAGTCGACAACATAGAGACTTCCTTTCCGCCTAGCAACCAAGACTACCTGCTTTGACTCATTGTCAATCAATTTGCAGAATTTTGATTTGATCTTAATGAGAACCCCTTGTCAGCAAATTGACTCATCCTTAGGAGATTATATTTCAATCCCTTTACATGAAGTACACCATAGATTGTAAGGGCTCCCAATTTCAGATCTCCCAATCCTATAGTTGGATTTACTTCTCCTCCAGCAAACTTGATATCTGGTCCTGTGTTACAAACTTTGTAGTTGACCAGATTTGCTTTATCGCCTGTCATGTGCTTTCCACATCCACTATCAAAATGCCATGTTGGATTCTTCTTTAGAGTGTTCTGCACAAGACAGGAAATAGAAGTTAGGTTCTCATTTCAATAATGGAACCTTCTAGATAAACATTCTTCAAGTAGGAATCCATTTTTGTATGTATTTCTTAGTAACATGCTTTTGTCTAATAGGAACATAAGGAGTAATTCTATGTAAATGAGAAGTATCATTGTTATTTAGAATTATTTTCCTTTTAGGTGTGTTCCTTGGTGCTCCTCGTGGTGCTTTCAGATACCTGTCAGGTTGCTGAGTCTACTTTTCAGCGAACTTAGCTTTCCTTATCAGATTTCTTCTAGCCCTGACATTCAGATTGTTTGTGGCTTGCTCTTTCTTCCACTTCTGATGATTGTTGTGAGCGAAGCTTTTATCCATCATTCTTGCTCTTGTTTATACTCACGAGCAAGTTGTTTCTCGATGGCTTTGTAGCCAATGCCATTTCAAGCACCTGGTGCTATCTGAGTTCTCCTCTCAGCAGCTCTGCTAGTCTCTGGAACATCTTTCTGTCCAGAAAATGTAACATTGGAAAATTTACCCGCTCCAGCAATCTTTCCTTTATGTGAAACATAGCACTGTGGGTGGTTACACTTTTCAGTGTATTGTCCCTTTACAGGGACTTTCCCAACAGATTTCTTTGGGACTTGTTTTTCCCTCAAAGGTTTGGTCACAACTGCCTTTCCTTTGTTAACAGCCTTAGCTTTCTGACCAATGCTATAGGTTGTTTGGGAACTACCTTTCTGAGCACTAACAAATGTCATTCTTTCATCATTCTTATTCAGAGTGGTAGAATTATTTGTTTTTGTGTCTAGCCCAAGTCCTCCTTTTTTCGAAGAATCTCTTAGGTAAGAGTGTACTTCAGTGAGAGTGTCACTTACTTTGGCATAAGATTGGAAGGATAATTCTTTCTTTTCGAGTTCCTCATTCTCAGAAAGAAGACCTTCGCATTTCTTTTGAAGTTTATCCATTGCCCCTCTATGTGACTTCTCTGTCTCAGATATCTGTGCTTTGAGAAATGTATTTTCTGCATCCTTTGTCTCAGATATCTTGGTCAGTTGTGAATTCTCCTTTTCAAGAGATTTCATTTCATCTTTAAGAATTTTGGTTCTAGCTTGGACCACAAAAAATTCTCTTTCATAAAGATCAAGTTCCCTTCTGAGATGTTCTAGATCTCTAATTCCTTCCTCATCACTCTCATAATTTATAAATTAAGAAATGTTGGTTACCTTATCAGCCATTAGGCCAGAATCAATGTTGGAGCAATCTGGATAGATCTCCTCAGCAACCCCATACATTTCCCTTTTCTTTTGACCCAAGTCAACCAAATCATGGGTGATGCCACACAACTCAGGTGAAGGTAGCATGGAGTCATCTGAGTCTTCTTCCTCAGATTCTGACTCAATATCAAGAGAAGGGCAATCCCTTTTAAAATGACCAGGTTTCTGACAATAGAAATAGATATCGTTTCTGATTTCCGCTTTCTCAGTACTCGATGCTTGCTGAGCCAGCTTGTTCAGCGAGCTTGACATCTGCATATTTTTGTACTGGTGATAGTTTGAGCCTAGATGCTTTTTCAGCTTCTCTTTGGCTTTTCTTCTCTCAATCTCCTGACTGACATATTTTCTCATTTGCTTTACAGCAAGAGCATTTTCCACAGTCACTTCTTTTGGTATCCTTCTTTTTCAGATGTACCTTGTGTCACTAAAGCAACATTGTGAACTTTCTCAGCAACCACTTGTCCTCTCTGAGTAGTTTAATAGTTGACAGTAGCTAAGTGAGAAAAGAGTTCCACTGGAGTGATATTTGGCATTCCTTGGTTGAAATAGAAGTACTAAGTATGTTCCCAGTTTTGGTTCAAGCTTCTCACGATAGTCATAAACTTTTCAGAGATAGAATATCTCTCACTTTCACCAAGTGCAGCCATTTCACTCATCAGTGTGGTAAACCAGAAATCTAGTTCTTCAAGAGTCTCTGAGGGACCTTGTTTGAAGTTTTGGAATTTGAGTTTCAAAACTTCAAACTTCTTTTCCTTGGGTTTCTCAGTACCGGCACAGATTTCTTCAATCAGTTGTCATGCCACTTTTTCCATTTTTGCACCCCATAGTTTACACTGTATGTGCTCTGGAGTAGAAAGTCTGATGATGTTACGAGCTTGACCATCCAACCTATTTCTCTTTGCATCTTCCGATGTCCAGAGTTCTTTGAGTTTTGGCTCATAAACAATTCGACTGGTAGATCTTCCATTAATTGACGCATCTGTTTGTGAGGAACCATCACTATCTTTATCAGCGGGTTCTTTGTCAGTGGAGACCTTGTCTCGGCCATTAGTAACCTACATGACTTGCTTGAGTTGTTGAATGACTATGGAGCCATTCTTTATAACTTCGATGATTTCGTCACTGATGGCTTCTAGGTGGAGCATCATGTTGTTCTTCCATTTCTCATAGTTCTCTGGCTTGAGAACTGGAGCGTCACTTAAAGACATCCTGCAGCAAACACACTAAACAAACAAATCACGTGTAGGTGAAAACCAGTTACTGGGCACTTATCTGGGATCTATGTTCAGTGCAGAAGATTTGGGAACCTCCTGCCCTGATACAACTTGTTGGTCCGGATAACGACAAAGTAAAAGACTAGAGGGGGGGGGGGTGAATAGTCTTTTAGAACTTTTGACGATTAAACAGTTTCTCATATATGTGTGAAGATATCTGATACTTATATTCAGAGAGCGGAAGAATTTCTCTGTGATAAGTGCACGTGCTTTGTAAGATATAAGTGTGTAAATACTCAACAAGGTAAATAAAGCAATTAATAAGTTGCAGAACGTAAATAACACATATCTTTATAGTGGTATGTGAGGGTGGCGTAATACCTCAACTAATCCACTCGCCCTTTCTTAGGACTTGAAATTCACTAAGATAGATATTGAGTTCTCCTTACAATAATCCTATCCCTTGATTCCCTTTTACACTGGGTTCCCAACCAAGTGTTCCCCCTGAGTTATTCCCCGGCTTTCTCAGCCAAGTACTTCCTGTACTCAGAAACCTTTGAGCTATTCCTTAGTTTCACAAACTAAGTACTTCCTATGCTCAGTAACCTTGGAATTGTTCCTTAGTTTCCCAAACTAAGTACTTCCTGTACTCCATGCCGTGTGTGGTGTTGGTTAAAGTAGTTTCTCAGGTGACTAGTCTTAATAACTTTCTCATTTATGTAGGAATACTCTATAGAACAAGAATCACTTAACACACTTCACAATGTGTGGTGATATGTTCTTCACTGACCTAAGTCTATGTTAAATGTTCTAGAGAATGAATCTCAGATACTTGATCTTTTGATTCAACTCCTTCACAGATAGCAATGCTTGTTAAGGATCAGGACACTTAGAACTTTCGTGCTACTTAGAATTCAAGAGCTTGGTCGCAACAGCAAGCTAGAGAATAAGTAGGTTGAAGGCTTGTATGCTTGTATGAATAAGTTCGTAGATGTGTATGTTTTGTGTGTGTTTTCAAGCATTCTAAGTGGTGATATTTCTAGTGATAAATCATGTCGTTTGAATAGTATGCATTGGGCATAATGAAATTCAAACTATCGATATATGTAAATAATACTGCAGAAGACGTTGTCTCTTTTCAGAGATTGCCACTTTTGTTCAGATTTCTCTGTTTGTGCATTTATTACACTGTACTATTTTTTTATCCTGTAGTGCCAATGGAACTATGAACGCTTTCTGAAGGATTGCATGTCCTTTTCCAGAGACCTTCACTTCTCCAGATACCTATTGAAACATTATTTCCCAGAAATATAGTTTTATCCAAGGATTCTGAGCGTGGGTTTCTGTGGGCACTTTTCCTCACTTAGTAATCTTGTGTTCTCAGATATCTTTTGTGAAACTTGTTTATTGAAAAACACTTGTTTCTTCATGGTATCTGGAAGTAGGTATATGAGGAGACCAATCTCCTTGGTCTTCAGCAATCTTGTGCAGTATTCGAATCTTCAATACGTTGAACTCTTCTGCCAGATGCCTCCTTTTTGGTCTTCTTCAAGGATATAAAAATTACATTCAGAGACCTAACATCCTAGAGTACTAGTTACCTATCTGAGTTAAGATAAGTCATTAGGTTGCTGATCAAAATCTAAAAAGATATTCCTAACAAAAATATATAATATGTATTGGTACAAATTATTCATATTCAAACATATCAACAATTAATGCAGCTACTTCAGAGCATGTTGGTAGATTGTACATGCGTCCATTACGCGATCTCCTTCCAATAAGACACAACTTAACATTCATATCGTGATAGTTTACTTTTAATAATAAATAGAAAGGGAAGTACATAATAAACTAATCGAAAAAAATATAAGATAGTCAAACTTCCGTATAAACGACGGTAATCTTAGTTTTGGTGGGTAGTCATTCTTCATCCTAATCATTAAGTCTTTTTATGGTAAATATATAAAATGCAAAATATGACTCACCATGACTTATATGCTTTTAAAGGGGTAGAATCCAACCCAAACCCCTACAGGACCAAACGGGTTGATATTTTATACCGTGATCATCTACCCGTTCACGATCTAATAATAGTACTAACTACATGTTTACAAAAAAGTGTAACGCCCCGTCCCCTTGCGGGTCGGCGTGGTAATGGGCTGCTCTCCGGGTGATATGCTGGCCCCATTATAACAACACATGAACTTTTCCACGGAATTTGTCCAGTCTTGTGCGCGCACCAGGAGATTTTCCAGTTTGTCACCCATCGTAAGAATGCTCTAGAGCAAACACGAAAAACTCTAAAGTTCTTATGGATGAATTCCCAAAATTAAGGTGCACCTTATTGATATGAGTTGCGTTCCCAGTGACTTTAACTTTAAGCTCTCTCTTAAACTCCACTTGAAACTTTGGAACGTTACATTCACCTACTTTTTATTGGGCGATTTGAAATCAATCTCGAATCATTAGTTTTGCCAACTTCCCCGTCTCCAACACGCAACGATCACTCCGCAAATACCATAATAAACTTTCAACCTCGACAGAAAAGCCGCCGGGATGAATAAAAAACAAATTTGTTACTAATAATTTTTAGAGGAAATTTCATATGATGCCCCTTAAATTTTGGGCCCAATTATATATTCAACCCCAAATTAGTAAAAATTACAGATATGTCTAAAATATGATTTTTGGAGTTAAGCAGACATAAATTAAATGGAAAATATTTTGATTGGACTCAGTTGCAATTTACAATTTTCAATATATTACACATTTGACTCTAATATTTTTTATTTTACCAAATTGATATTAAATAATTTAAAATAGCCCACATAACTTATTTAAATTTCAAAATGTATCAAATATTATTGTACAATAATTTCAAAATATACTCAAAATAAAATTAAAAAAATAAAATATTTTCCATGAAAGCTCCAGTGTAGAACTGTAAGCTCCTTCCAGCATCACCTCCACCTCCAACCACCTCGAAATAGGTCCACATAATTCTAGAAACTTCATATTAAAGCTTACGTATTTGGATTAAAGCTTCAAATTGGAGTTTTTTAATGCTCTGATTATTAAATGAAGGGTTAATTACATTTGGCTACCTTATTAGATACCCACTTCTCATTTCCATCCCCCTTAGTCAAACAACTACATTTGGGTCCAAAATGTTGTTTGCTGATTTACCAACTTATTTTAATTTGTAAATCAAACAAGCCTTAGACTATTCATCTTCTTCTTCAAAATTATCTTCTCTTAATTAATTTTTTTTTCTTTTACTTATTCCTTCCATTGAAGATTCAACAGAAAGCTCCGGTGCTCTGGTGTTAAGCTTTCGCGCAGCTTCTTTTTAATTTTTTTTTTTACTTCCATTGAAGCTCAAACGAGAGCTTCAATGAAAGCTTGAACTTCCATGGCAAGAAGCTCCAGATCGGATCTTCCAACCATGGAAGCTCCAGATCTTGAACTTTCGGTGGAAGCTCCAAATCTGGAGCTTCCACGGAAGCTCCGGCGGAGCTTCCATTTGCAGGAAGATCTAGATCGGAGCTTCCTGCTATAGAAGCTCAAGCTTCCATGGAAGCTCCATCATGGAGCATCCATGGATGAAAGTAAGGAAAAAAAAAATTTTAAGTGTAATTTTGGAGATTATATGGACCTGATAAAAAAATTTTGAAAATGATTTTGGACCAAATTGCACAGTTTAAAGATTATAGGGTGTGTTTCGAAAATCAAAAGAAAGATAAAAACTAAGGCTGTTTGGACTCTCCAATAATTCAATAATTTGACATGGGTAAAAATGTCTTTTCCAGCTTTTAGTTCGAAAAAAGTCAAATTCGCGGATCCAGATGTAATTGATTATGATAACTAGGTAACTTAGTGTAATTCATTGACTAACGGGGATTCAAATGTAATTAGGATATTTAACTGGGTACCCAGATGTAATCTCCCCTTAAATGAATATACAACTCTGACTTGAGTTGTTTGACATCTCCAATCAGAGCTGTAAAAAGAGCTTTGGTGGAGCTAGCTATAACAACTCCGACTTCAAACATATCTCTCCAACTATAGTTTCAGTACTTGGAGAAACTCCAGATCTGGATCGGAGCTATCACAACTTCAAACCGGTATTGTCAAAGCTTTGATTTGGAGCCTTATTTAACATATCAGTGGGGACTGGCAGGGGGGGGGGTTGAAAAACTAAGGGCAGAGGTGGGTGGTTGTGGAAGAACGATGGGGTGGTGGAAGAATTTGAAAGTTTTTTTTTGGGTTTGCTTTTGCAATAAGTGATTATTAATGAATTACTATACAATTATAAAGAAAAGATAAATTAGGTGGAAAGGTTGACTTTTGAATTTACTTGTAAATACCAAATTAAGCATGTGTAAATTTTGGGGTGATCTAATGAATTAATGCAATTTAGGTTGCATTTGCAAAGTGGCCATATTTAAGGGTAGTAATGTAATTTTCCTAACTTTTTTTTTATAAAAAAGATATAAATATATATATATATCATGAAATAAAATAAATTTTATAATGAACACAGATGCTCTAGAACTCATAGGCAAACGTTCTATGTTAACTTCAAAACCTGATCATGTGGACTCATCGCGTATCTTGCACTCTCTATTTATAGAAGTACAATATATAAATTAATAGAAAACTGAAATGACTTAATAGTTAAATATATACAAATAATATAAATTAATTTAATTTTCAATGCAGTCAAGTTTCGTCGTTTGAAACAAAACGTTATATCTCTAAGTTGTAACTCTAACTGGGAAAAAAATTCACACGTACTAATAAGAAAAATAAAGAACATTATAACGTTTATACATAAATGAATGCCCAAAAACTTCCTTGTTAACATGGTCATAATGTTAGTGGTAACTGTTGAGGGACAAAACCTCAAACACCAACACTACTACTATAAGTAACCTAATCTAAGATCCACCTCCAACTTGAAGTCCGAGAGAAGGCTTGTCCGAGCAAGAGTACCTGAAAGGACTAGGTTGGGGGGGGGGGGGGGGTTAGAATGGATTACCCGGATTGCCTAAGTCAATCCGGAAGGAGGCTTTACTCAAAGGAGAGATGAAAGCTCTCAATGCAATAGTAGCGGGAAAGGTTAAGATATCAAGAGATACTTGTTACTATGGAATTATCGCTTGCCTTAAGGTCTTGGACCTTGTGCTATATTTATAGTTATCATATACTTATGAAGTAGCTCATCAGATAATGTCAAGTGTATGCCTCAGATTTGGACACCAATGCTACCTTTGGCCCATGGCCCATTAGTGAATAGTAATCCAATACTAATTAATGGGCCGGGAGGGTAGTTTGGTCCTTTCCCTCTGAGAGTACTGTTCCGCACGTTGGGTCCGTGTTAGTCCCTCGGACAGACCTGTCTGCTTGGTTGATCTGCCCTTGGGTGACTCTGGATGTCCGAGCCTAGAGTCTCACGGAAGTATCTCAGTGGTTCTGTTATATACGTTTGGGCTTATCGTGATGGTGGCGTCCGAGATTTCCTCGTCCGATCCGTTTGGCATCTCTGTACTGGCGTGGCCAGGTTTGTAAGTCCTTCTCCCAGCTAGCTCGGACTAGCTGTAAGGTTGTAGTGACCTTTAGCGTACTGGTCGATTCACTTTGGGCGGACCATGTAAGGTCGGACCAGTACTGAATTGGCTAATTAAGCCGTGATGCGCTTTAGGACACGCTCTATGGCGCCCTTAACGGATTGGACACATGTCCGTAACAACATATGTCCCCCTAGTTTCCAAGTATCTTAGTAGAAGATAGTTGGTAACTATGAAAAGAACAAGTGTGTTGTGGAGCGTGTCCGAATCGTTAACTGAAGAAAGGTAAAAGATCCTTCATTTGAGATCCGTCGGTAGTGTTCAGGAATTGAATATATCTCTCTCCCCCCCCCCCTTTTCCTCCTACAGTCCGGATTAACGGAAGTGTTCGGATTGTAGATGGAAAAGGTATTTGTAATCGAGATATATAGTTCCGAGTACGGTTAGGATGTAGTGTAGCCCTCTGGAGACTGTCCGTTAGACAGCTTTGTCAAACTGATCCGTCTGGGTCGCTGATCCGTAAGCCCAAGAGGCCCAATAGGCTATGCGTTCGGCTCTCGCGGGAAAGATCCCGAGTAAAGCGACACGACTGTTGGATCAGGACGACATCGACGGTTGGGGTTAGAGGCCCGATTGATGTGACACGTCTGTCATGCGTTAGGTGCGACGTACTGACAGCAACCCTTTCGTGGAACGGTGTAACCCTTGGGTCAAAAAGATCTGACGGTTGGGATTCAAATCCAGGTGATGCGACTCCTCGGTTAGGCACCAAACGTAATGCGCTGTTGGCCATCTTTTCGTGAATAGTCATGACCGTTGGATTTGAAGAGATCAACGGTCATGGTTTAATCCTAAGTGATGTGACGCTTGGCCTTCCCACTTTGCCCCTATAAATAGTTAGGCGATTGGTCACTTTCATACTTTAGCTAAATTGAAACGCTGAGCAATCTTTAAGCAATTCAAACAAAGCAAGATCGATCCGAGAAACTGGGACTTGTAAGACTTTGGGCTATGAAGCTGAGATCTGTAACCTCGGGACATTATCCAAGTTCGATCGTCCGTGGAACTTCCCTGTTTGAATATTAGCAAGTAAGTACCCCTCATTCTTTGGCTTTGTTAAAGTTGCCTGTATTCGCTATACGCCCATTGCATGTCTAGTGTAGCTTCCCTTGCTGCTTCCGTAATTGTGCTTGTCTTTAGTAATTGGCTCTTGCGATACCTTTGGTTTAGATGGTAGTTGATGTGTTTCTGCTGCATGCTTATAATATGCCAATTTTCCTCATTGATGTCTTGTACTCTTATTTGGTAAGTCCCGTCCGACACAACCCGTCTTTACAATGCATGCTTACTTGTAAATCGGTATTGGTTGTGGTTTTCGCCCGTAAATTGTTTCTTTTATTGCCATGCCATAAGGGGCAGATCGTGGTGCTAGTGGCACAGCTTCGTGTGCCAGGGTCTTGGGGTCCCTGTCCTTCTGTGTATAGAAAATCTTAGGGTTAAAACTTTTTCCCGGACCTCTGGACTTAATAAGACATATAAATGAACTCTCGGACAATAACAATCATCGTTTCTGATCCGTTTCCTTCTGCCCTAGGATGTCCTGTAGCGATAGTCAAAACGTTCACGAGGTGCGGGATTACCAGGATGGAGTAGATTCGGGCGGTGAATCCGTGGACGTGAACGTGTCCGTAGAAGAATATCTCGTGGATGTCTTTTCTTCCAGAGATTCCGACGCTAGGCACGGAACCCATGAAACAGTCAATCCTCCGACGGACGGGCCAGTGGTCGAAGAAGGTGTTAATGAGGCGAGAACGTTGGTCCAATCTCGGACTATAGGCGGTGTGGGAGGGCCTATAGATCCGAATGAGCTTCAACTTGAACGGGCAGGCGACAGCGGGCATGAGGTTGATCACGTGGAGATGTTCGAGGCTGGAGTGGAGGACCGTGTTCTGGTAGAGACAGGTCCGTCCAAGCCAAGCACATCCGGGAGACCCGAAGGTGTCATCGAGGAGGAAGAAGATGGTGAGGAAGAGGAATATGAGGACGAGGAGGAAGAAGGAGAAGGATCTCCTGTCGCTCGTCCCCCTAGACGATCCAGTCGGCGGATTGCACTACACCCTGCTGCGCCCGTTCAGTCCAGTCTTCCATTAATTGAAGGTCGTGGTGCGAAAGCTGCCCGAATCAAGTTCCCCCGTCCTGCGTCCGCTGTTACAATAGCGGACGAATTCGGAGAACTAAACACGGACGGACTTCTTCCTACGTGTCCATCCAGGGTTAGGGCGGAGGACATCCCCGAGTGGAGGCGAAAGTGGGAGATCCCTGACTCCGTAGAAATCATGGTTCCCGAGCCCGGGCATGCATTCTATAACCCTCCCGCTGGATATATGTGCGTGCATGAGGTGGCCTTCTCCTGCGGATGGAAGATCCCCATTGCCACAGAACTGAAAAACATTCTGAACCATATTGGTATAGGTCCGAGTCAGGTTATCCCCAAGTCCCTGGGTAACCTTATTTGCTTTGTAGTTTTTTGTAAGAAGAAAGGGCAGCCCGTAAATTTTGAGAACTTTAGGCAGCTCTTCCACGTCTCGTTCAGTCCGGGGAATCCACTATTCTATACTTTCATGAATAGGAAACCCTACAATTTTATCTCGGACTCCATTTCGTCGCTGGGATCGAAGTGGTGGGATAAGTTCATTTTTGTACGGATGGCTCTGAAACCAGGGGAGTCCGAGAGGCAGCGAGAACAGTGGGGACTGCCAACAAAATTCCTAAGGGAGAGTATCCCGGATTGGCGTCCCCTTTCGAAGAACGTGGCTCCGTGGGTGGCGGCAATCCACAAAAAGCATGACCCACCTACTTATCCGTTTCACGGATTAATCATCGACCACTTCCTACTTGTGCTGGACTAACGGTAGCGATGGATGTAGGAGGGAAGAAGGACTTTAGTAAGGATTCGTTGACTTGAAACTTGGCGTTCTTTCTTCTTCGATATACTCTATTTTGATTACGTATTTCCTCAATTCTGATAATTCTTCTTTAACCCGTCTATATCTAACGCCTTTGGTTTATTGTGCAGCTCATTGGTTCGACTACATCATGTCGACACTCCACGAAAAGAAAAAGTTGCAGAGAGAGCAGCAAGCCCTGGAGGTCGCCACTGGTCAGAGGACTAAAATCATCAACACTTCCGCGGGTCTTCCCATGTCAGATCCGAAGAATGCATGATTTTTGCCGGAGGAAGAAAAGCGGAACAAGGTGGAGAGGATTCTTAGGCCTTGGCGGTGCCGACAAGGCAAAACCCCGTCACTCGGGCGCCACCGCTTGAAGTCCCGACTTCATTCTGCTTTTCCTGACGGAGGTGTTGATGCGGATGCCATTACCTCGGGGCCGAGAGGAGCAACTTCGGAGGCTCCTCCCGCAGCAAAGAGACAGCAATTGTCCGCTGTCCTTCCTGTTGACCAAGTTGCTCTTGACAAGGAGTACGAGCTGGCTTGCGGACTCCCTGAGGTTGAGCGGGTCGGAGGGTTGGATGGGCTATACCAACGGGTAAGTAATCTTTGGATACTCTTCTTGGTTTGTTCTTAGTATGACAGAAGTGCAACTTATATTCTTACGGACTTCTTGCTCATTTGTTTATTGAGAACCATGCAATGGAAGGTCATTGAGCGCTACCATTGAGGAGGACCTCCACAAGGCTGGCCACTTCGTGGATGAGGCGGAGAAGGTGAAGCAATTGGAGATCTTGGTGAAAGAGCACGAAGTGAAGTTCCATAAGTCAAGACTAGTGGGAAGAGATTAAGGCGGACCTCGATGGCGGAGAACTTTGTCGACAAGTCGATGAAGGCTTTTCTGGATTCCAAGGATTTTCTGCTCGAAGGCCTCCAATATGCCCGTCTTCAGGCTGGTCGTGACTTCATGGAGTCCGACTCCTTCAAGTTCTTGATGGCGGACAAATCCGATGCCTCCCGCCTGGATGGGTTCGTGTCCGCTATCGGGCAACTGCAGTCCAAGGGACTAATTCCACCGGACTTTAACTGGAAGGCGGAAGAGTTAATCCCTTCTGCGGATGCTAATGGTGTGGAAGTCCACAGAAGCGGTGTCTCGGATGAGCAGTTGGCGCATGAGTTTGCGAACTCAAATCCGAGGAAGGTGAGATCGAGATCCGAAATGGTGGGCCCTTCCTCCCGAGATGGGTCCCGGATGCTCTCCGAAAGGTATTCTTTGTACCTTTCGACAATTACCGGGCTTTCCTGAAGAAGTGGTTCTCCCTGCCTTGCCGGGTCGTTGGCCTTCCCGCGGATTTCAACTTGTTCAATATTGTTAGATCCCTTGCTGCGCAAGCCACCTCCAACACACCCCCTGTCGATCCGCCTCAAGCTGGTGAAGCGGGTCCGAGCCAAGCTGGGCCTCAGTGAGAAGTCCAGGCTATGCCCCGTTGAAATTCTGTATTTGCTGAATCTTTCTGTTGGATTTGCATCTTTTGATAACTCGGAATGTCATTACATACTATAGCAATGTTTCGTATTTAATCCGAGGAGTTGAACCTCCTATGTTTCCGAACTATTACTTGGTCTCTTCTTCATTCCTCTTTATCTGTTGTTCATAAGCTGAGTTCTTATAAATTACCCATCTCTTAAGAGCACGGACCACTGTAGATGGCATCTGATGTAGAAATCAGACCATCATCTTTCCGATACTCGGACTGTTCGCCCCTTGGGATGTCTAATTCTTCTAGAAGGAGAAAGGTGAAACAGTGAAATAGTCATTATGACTACGTCTTTTCATCTCCCCCGTCGTCGGATTATCAACATGTGGCGAGATCTTGAGGACCCGTCGCAACTATAAATAAAGGTGTGGTAGTTCTTCCCTTTTTCACTGTTGTACCCTTCTTCGCTTTGTGTTTTGTTTTATTGATTCCAGCCATCCACAAAAGCCGGAGTTCTCCAAGATGTCGGAATCTGATGACGAGGAATATCAGCACTTGGTAAACTGTACTTTTGGGCACATGCATCCACCGATTTACCCGGGTACGGGGACCGCGGATGACCCGATCATCCTTGATTTTGAAGGCGATCGACCTCCATGTCCGTGAATAGCTAGGAGGAGAGCCGAGGAAGAGAGGGAGTGGACGCTGAAGCTGATCCGTAGGAGGATCCGTATGCAGCAGCAAGCTCGTCAGGGCCGAGGTGGAGGCTCGGAGTCCCAAGGCTCGACTTCCGGAGTCTGTTGAAGGAACAAGGCGGTGCATGCCCCGTGGATGCATGTACTTATCCTTAGACCTTTTCATATTGTACCTCTGTTATGTAAATGTTCGGATAATTTTGTTTATAAAATTCGAACTATTTTTCCTCGGATGAGATCGCCATCTTTTTCTCGTGCACGCTTCGTCGGATTATATTGACGCGCATATTTTTGTAAAATGACTAAGAAACTCGGACGTGGTTGATGGGCTTGTTTAGGCTTGATTGGATAAACACTGCGTGACAACACTGTTCAACCCAAATGAATAGTTTAAGCCCATTGTCAACGTCGAAGTTCTGACGTGTCGGACGCCTATTGGTTCGTCACTTCTATAAATATTGCGGATCCCTCTTGGCCTTGGTCACGCAAGTCCAACTTCCAATCTCCAAATCTACTCAATAGCAAGAAGACGATCTCTTGAATAGTTTCCCCCTCGAGACTCCCGTCCACTCTCGAGTCGGCGTTCGTCCTGAGCGTGAGAGTGGCGTGGGTCTAGAGGGGAAGATTGTTGAAGATCAATCACCAAAAAGCATAGATCTCGGTTTAAATGTATATCTGTCTGTCTCCTCTGCTTTCTTCCATCCTCACTTTAATGGCTCAAATCTCTCTTATATTGGAAACGGTCTCCGAATTTCAAGAGAGTTTGAGTCTTTAAAGCCGGTGAGGCGGAAATCCCTTCCTGTCCGTACTCTGTTTTCCCCGGGCACAGGATTTGCAATGCCACATTTTGGTGGTATCATGAGGAATTCCATCATGTTTAAACATTTTCCTGTGTGCAGGTAGATCGAGTTCCTGGCCTCCGCGGAAGCCAGACTTGCCGCTCGTCATGGAAGAAGCTTTTTCCTACGGGGAACGATCTTTGCTGGGAGATGACGTATCTTCAGAGACGTTTTCTGCCTTATTCCTGTTGCGTCCGTGAATCCGGATATCGATCCGAGATTGCATATTGTACAGACAAAATTATGTATAACTCGTCTTCGTATGAACGAAATCTCTTGCTTTCCTTGTCGTTAATCGAACGTTAAATCATATATGCATGGATCGAAAGATCACAAATCGAAAGATAGAGGTTGTATTGATTTGCCGGAAATTCAATTACAACTTGTGGGCTCTAAGGCCAATGACAAAAGGATCGAAAAACAGAACTGGCGGAGTTCCGTGTAATAAGTAGTTGAAACTGAGATGACCAATCGACATGATGGAGATCCGCACAGTTATCTCTATGCATAGAACTTCTGAAGGTTTCTAGCATTCCACGGACGCTTGAGGAGATGTCCGTTCTCATCTTCTAATTCATAACTCCCATTTACTTTTGCCCCGACAATCTTGTAGGGTCCTTCCCACTTGGGCTTGAGTTTTCCAATATTGTTCAAAATGTCGGCTCGTCGAAGCACCAGGTCCCCGACTTGCAAGTTAGCCGCACGAACGTTCCTGTTGTAGGTTCGGGCAGCAGTTGCCTGATACCTAAGGATATTCGCCAGTGCCTCAGACCTTTTTTGTTCAAGCATGTCCAGGTCGAATATCCGAGCTTCTCGGTATGCTTTGTCTTCGAACTCTCGAATTCTCAAAGTCTCTACGGCAATCTCGGATGGTATGACTGCCTCTGAACCATATACCAAGGAGAATGGAGTTTCTTTGGTCGCAGTCCGTGCAGTGGTGCGATGCGCCCATAGCACGCCTTCCAGGTCGTCCGCCCAGCTTTCTTGCGAAGTTCTTAACCGCTTCTCGAGGATTTTGACTATTGTCTTGTTTGTGGATTCAGCCTGACCATTGGCTTGTGGGTATCCGACGGATGTGAAATGTTGTTCGATTTTGAAGGAGGCAAGCCATTCCTTAAGCCTACTGCCTGAGAACTGAGCATCGTTATCCGAGACTAGAACTCTTGGTAGGCCGAAGCGGCAAATGATGTTCTTCCAAATGAAGGTCCGCACTCGACTTTCCGTGATAGTCGCTACAGCCTGCGCTTCTACCCACTTGGTAAAATATTCTACCGCCACAATGAGAAATTTTTTCTGTTGGGTACCCCTCGGAAATGGTCCGACAATATCGATACCCCACTAGTCGAACGGACACGCTATGATTGACGGAATCATAGGGTTCGTCGGGCGATGTGGGATGTTTGCGTAATATTGGCAATCCTGACATCTCCGGGCGTGGTCGGCGGAATCTTTACCGATGGTAGGCCAATAGTAGCCTTGTCGTATGATTTTACGGTAGAGTCCTCCCGGAATGACTCCCCGACTTCGTTGTATCTCTTCCAAAGACGGTGCATGCTTCTTGTGGGTTCAAACATCTCAGGTGAGTCCCGGAAAAAGATCTCTTGTACAAATTGTCACCCATTATAAAATATATGTTTGCTCGGCATTGCACACTCCTTGATTCTTTCGGATCGACTGGCAAAGATCCGTCCTTGAGATAGTTAAAAATGTCAGTCATCCAGTTTCTTCCCGTGTCAAGTATCATGACCGCTGAACTAGGACTCATGACGGATGAGTCAGTAATGGTGAGTAATGTCTAGAGCCGCTGTAGCAGATGCGTATTTTGCCAAGGCATCAGCTCTTTCGTTCCAAGCTCTATCAAACTTTTCCAAGGTGAATTCCTCGAAGTGGCTGGCCTCATTCTTGAGTAGCTCAAGATACTTGATCATCGAAGGACCTTTTGTGGCAAAAGTTCCTGAAAATTGGGCCTCGACGAGCTGTGTGTCCGTGTAAGCTTTGACCTTCCGGGCTTGGAGTGACTTAAGTGCCTCATACTCAGCCTCATTATTGGTAACTTTGAACTCCAAGGAAATCGCATAGTCGAGTTCCGCGCCATCCGGGCTCTTAAGGTAGATTCCAATTCCTCCCACTCTTCCAGTGGAAGAACCATCCACTTCCAATGTCCAGATATCGGAAGGATGTTTTTGGGTTTGGAGATCTCCTGCGAGCTGCTGAGGTTCCGCTCTTAGTTCATCCCCTCCCGTGATTTCCGTTCTGATGTTGTCGGCACTGGAGTTTCTGGGAACATCACCAAGTAGAAACATTTGGTTGACCCGAGCTTCCCCATCTGACAAAGGAAAGGGCCGATTGATGAACTGGGCTTCCTCGAGGTTTTCCGGGTTGAACTTTGGCGGAACTGGCTTTCGGACAATATGCTTGGTGATTAAGCACTCGAGCACCTGCTTGTCAGGGACTTTCTCTGAATCCTTCTCTGGATAATCCGCTAAGAAGTCGGCGAGGACTTGAGCCTTTTTGGCTAACGGAGCCTGGTAGCAAATGTCGTATTCTCTTAGCTCGATCGCCCACTTAGAGAGTCGTCCTGATTGGTCGGGCTTTCCTAGGACCTGTTTCAAAGGTTCCGCAGTCAGTACCACTATTTTGTGAGACTTAAAATATGGTTTCAACCGTCGAGCGGTGTAAACCAGAGCATACGCAAATTTCTCAATCTTCACATATCTTGTCTCCGCCCCGACAAGGGCATTACTAAGATAGTAGATTGGTAAATGATCATTAGCTTGAATCGGCACTATTACGGAACTCATTGCCTCTTCCGTGATTGCTAGGTAGAGGTAGAGTGGTTCTCCTTCCACGGGTTTGGAGAGCAGCGGAGGGGAATGGAGGTACTTTTTCAAATTTTCAAAAGCCTCAGAACATTCCGCGGTCCACTCAAAGGTCTCTCCCTTCCGGAGGATTTTGAAGAACGGAAGGTTCTTTTCCGCAGATCGAGAAATGAAACGACTTAAGGACATTAGACGCCCAATAAGCTGTTTACCTCGTTGAGGTTCTTCGGATGGGGCAAATCTAGGATTGCCTTGATCTTCTCAGGGTTTGCACTTATCCCTCTTTCCGTGACCATGTATCCCAGAAACTTTCCTCCTTTCACCCCGAACGTACACTTTTCGGGGTTCAACTTCATTCCATACTTCCGAAGAATGGAAAAGCAATTGTTGAGATGCTCAATATGTTCTTTTTCAGTCTTACTTTTAACAAGCATATCATCCACGTAGACTTCCATAGTCTTTCCCAACTCCTCCTTGAACATTTTATTCACCAACCGCTGGTATGTAGCTCCCGCGTTTTTCAATCCGAATGGCATCACCTTGAAGCAGTATACTCCTCCTGCCACGAAGAAGGCTGTTTTCTTGATGTCGTCCTTGGCCATCCGGATTTGATAGAAGCCCTGATATGCGTCCATGAAGCTTAGGAGCGCACATCCCGCAGTAGAATCTACCAACTGGTCTATGCGAGGTAGGGGATAAGGATCCTTTGGGCAAAACTTGTTGAGCCTTGTGAAGTCATTGCACATCCTCCACTTTCCTGGGGCTTTCTCGACGAGTACCACATTACAGACCCGGTCCGAGTATCTAACTTCTTCAATGTGCCCGGCTTTCAAGAGCTGGTCAACTTCCGCAGATATAATTGCGTCCTTGACCGGGCCAAAGTCTTTCCTCTTCTGTTGGATATATTTGATCGAGGGATCCATGTTCAGACGGTGAACAGTGATTCTCGGATCTATTCCCTTCAAATCATCAGTACTCCAAGCAAATACATCCCTATTGTCTCAGAGACAAGCAATAAGTTTCATCTCCACTTCTGTGCTCATCTCTGTTCCGATTCTAGTCTTCTTATCCGGGCTTCCAACAACAATCTCAATTTCCTTGAGAGTTTCGTGAGGCTCGATCCGTGCAGCTCTAGGGAACTTCTCCTTCTGGCTTCCTACCCCTATCTGCGGATTCTCCTGTTTGGGTGGGAGAACAACTCTCGGATCGGAGGTCACCGTTACTGCGAAAACGGGGGCAGATGCCCTTCTCGTGGACATAATGTAACACTCCCAAGCTTCTCGGATGTTTCCTACCTCTTCTCCTACTCCGAAGGGAGTTGGAAATTTCATTCTGTTGTGTAAGGTGGATGAAATAGCCCGGAATTGGTTGAGTCCTGGGCGCCCAAAGATGGCGTTATAGTCGAAGGTCCGATCAACCACGACAAATCGGACCGACTGGGTTACCCTGGCCGGGAAGGTTCCGAGTGAAATGTGCAACGTAACACTTCCCAGTGGTCGAACAGTTCCTCCTCCAAACCCTAGTATAGAGGTGTGAACTCTGTCGTAGCGGATTTTTCCCAACTCCATCTGATCTAGTGTCCTCTTAGAGATGATATTCGAAGAACTCCCGATATCCACCAGAATTTTGTTCACTCGATAAGTCGCGATGGTCAATGAAACTAGAAGAGGAACGTCCGGGTCGTCAATCTCCTCACCTCCTGCCGTAGGAGGGGGAATTTCGCTATCGTCAAAAGATATTGCATTTGTTCCTCGAATCGCGGGGGCACCGTACGCCCTATCATTGTTCCGAAGGTTTTGGGCGGTCCGCTCTCTTGCATTCCTGCTATCACCTCCAGAGGGTCCGCCTGCGATAGTGTTGATCACTCCGCTGTACGGAGGGTTCTCCATTTCCGTCTCATCGCCGTACCTGTATGGATGTACTTTCATGCGTGGCGGATAGCCTACTGGCGGAGGTGGCAAAGATAGTGGGCGAGGTGGTGGGTCTGCAGCGTTATCCTCCCCCCTCCGCTCCGTTCTATCGTGCCTGGAAGGCTCGTCCGCATATATGTGCTCCTTCAACTTGCCTTCTCTCACCAGGTGTTCGACCTCTGTTTTTAACTGGATACAGTCGTCAGTCTCATGGCCTTTGCTCTTGTGAAATTTGCAGTATCCCTTCGCATTTCTGTTTCTCCGATTATGGGATGGCTTTGGCCATTGGATGTCCAACCTTTTCTCCACAATAGTGGCCAAGATGTCGGATCTCGGCTTATTGAGGCGCGTGTAGTCCGCGAATCTCGTGGGCGGACTCCTCTCCCTGTAAATGCCATTGTCTCTGTGATCTTTCTTCGGGTCAAACTTCCCCTGGCGTTGCTCTTGTCTTTGCGGTTCCTTTCCCTTCTTCGATCCCGCTCGGACTGGTACGTTCCTTCGGTATTCTTCTCCGTACATCACCTCCTCACAGATGTCATCCAAGTGCTTTTCGCTCCTCACTTCTTGACTAGAGAGCTTCATCCGCAGCTCGGAGTTGTAAGTATTAGCGTACAGGTGACGGACCCGTTCTTTAATACTATGGGGCTCAACTCGGAGTACTTCCGTATTGAAGCGATCTAGGAAAGTTCGAAGATCTTCCTGTTCCCTTTGGATGACTTCGGCCAGGTGCTCTACAGTACGTTTTCTTCTTTTTGATTTTCCGAACCGTGCTAAGAACTTAGAAGATAGATCTGCATACGACCTTATTGACTTGTTCGGCAAAGCGGTGTACCAATCCATAGCCGTGCCGAAGAGGGTGGACGAGAACGTAAGGGCTTTAGTATTGTCACTCAGCCCTTTGGAATCCATCTTGCTGTTGTACCTTGTCAGGTGACCCACGGGACAAGTATCCCCGTAGTAGTATTCCAAGTTCGGAATCACTTGGTCCGAGTTCCTATTTCTTTCCTTTTCCCTCATGATATCATCACACAGAGGGTTTGGGGCACTTGTAGTGATCTGCTCGTGGTCTTTTACCAGGCGTCCGAGGTTCAGGATTTGGGTTTCTAAAGCTTTTTGTTGGGCGTAGATTTCGTCCGCTGTCATGACCTCTCCTGTCCGTGGATGGACTGCGACATCCGCGGGGAGTTCGTCTAGCCGGACAACTGGAATGGTCTCTGCTACATGATCTCTGTCCCTCATGGGAGCTTGTCGCGGACCTCCTGGCTGCCTGTTACCTCCTTCTTGGTGCTCTCTCCTCCCATTCGGGCTTCCTTCACCCCGAACTTGCGAAGCAGAGGCCCGTCGGTCTAGAAGATTTCGCAAATCCTCATGGTGCGGCTGATCTCCCAACCTCTGTTGGATCGGACGCTGTCTGTTTCTTGACAAGGCGGGCTCCGCTTGAACCGGAGTAACCACTGGCGGAGTGGCTTGCTGAGGATGGGCATTGTTAGACCCTAGGCATCCTTGGATAATCGTGAGCAACCTATCAAACTGAGTTTCGCTTAGTCCGAGGTCGCTTGTGCGGACAACGCGACCATCGGGCATCGTAAACTGTTGACCTGTGGTAGGGCCTTGAGCTTCTGCCGGAGAAGCTCGTGCTACCCCTTCTCCATGGTCCGTAGGCACGATATTCACAGGGACGCTTTGGCCTCGTCTAAGCGGGGCGTCTCTTTCCTCATCCAAGGATGGGCTGGCGGTACGCCCGTCGCTCGGATATCTCCTTCCAGCGTTCCTTCCAGCCACAGCGGCCCTTCGTCCCCGGGTGGGCGGACGTCCTCGTGGGCGTGGTGGTGGTGTTCCCACGCCTGCAGCACTAGTCCGAGCTGTTCGTCTCGTTCTAGCCATCAGCACAACACAAACACAGATCTTTTTGTAAAGATTCCCACAGACGGCGCCAAAATGTTGAGGGATAAAACCTCAAACACCAATACTACTACTATAAGTAACCTAATCTAAGATCCACCTCCAACTTGAAGTCCGAGAGAAGGCTTGTCCGACAAGAGTACCTGAAAGGACTAAGTGGGGGGGGGGGTTAGAATGGATTACCCGGATTGCCTAAGTCAATCCAGAAGGAGGCTTTACTCAAAGGAGAGATGAAAGCTCTCAATGCAATAGTAGCGGGAAAGGTTAAGATATCAAGAGATACATGTTACTATGGAATTATCACTTGCCTTAAGGTCTTGGACCTTGTGCTATATTTATGGTTATCATATACTTATGAAGTAGCTCATAAGATGATGCCAAGTGTATGCCTCAGATTTGGACACCAATGCTACCTTTGGCCCATGGCCCATTAGTGAATAGTAATCCAATACTAATTAATGGGCCGGGAGGGTAGTTTGGTCCTTTCCCTCTGAGAGTACTGTTCCACACGTTGGGTCCGTGTTAGTCCCTCGGACGGACACTGCCTTGGTTGATCTGCCCTTGGGTGACTCTGGATGTCCGAGCCTAGAGTCTCACGGAAGTATCTCAGTGGTTCTGTTATATACGTTTGGGCTTATCGTGATGGTGGCGTCCGAGATTTCCTCGTCCGGTCCATTTGGCATCTCTGTACTGGCGTGGCCAGGTTTGTAAGTCCTTCTCCCAGCTAGCTCGGACTAGCTGTAAGGTTGTAGTGACCTTTAGCGTACCAGTACTGAATTGACTAATTAAGCCGTGATGCGCTTTAGGACACGCTCTATGGCGCCCTTAACGGATTGCACACATGTCCGTAACAACAGTAACTCTTTTCATCCAACTTGCACTTATCCACCAACACAAACATGAGCAGTCAGCCTAGACAAAAACAAATGTATTTATTACATGATTAAATACTTTCATTTAACAATACAATAAATACGAAAGTGCTTGAACATGTAAGCTCACGTTCTTGGTTATGTGAGCCCACATAATAAGAATTACAACATGCATTTTATTTCCATTGTCAGTAGACGTATTATGTTGGAAATTCATAATGGAGAAGATTTTTCCTTTTAAATAGGAACAATCGATTTAGGATAGGAAGAATAACAAACTCGATTTTTTTTCCCGGGGTATACAAATTCGATGTAGGTTTTTTTTATGATAGAATTTATCCATGAAAATAGGAGGATTAAAAAATCAATTGTTTTTTGCTAGAATTTGCCACATAGGATTTTTGCCTATGTGGCATGCTTCTCCTTTGAGATAAACCACCGCTTTTAAAATATATATGGATACAATCAGATTTTTATCGGATTGAGTTTTAGTAAGTCTCGTGGATATTGGGTCGGTTTATCAATATTTATAAAAACTAATGATGATGGCGATCATTGGGATGTTTCAAACCATGTTTTGATTGTTCGCAATAATCCTTATAATGTTGGTGATTTAAACCCCCACTACTACAGTTATGTTAAATTTCCCGGATCCAGGTAGGGTACCCAACAAGATCCGCAAGTTTTTGCTATTGAGATCATTATTGTATTGTTTACATATATCCTTATGTTTATGGTGATGCTTTTGATAGGTTATTGATTATTTGGTATAGAACATGGATATTTAATGGTGTGGATTTCTTTTGTGACAATCTTACGTTTTGTATAGCCCCTGCAGAGTGTTTTTTTAATACTGATAGGCTAATTCTGGGAAACTAGAAAATAGGCAAACAATAGAAGATTTTTGTAATGATTAGAGTAAAGTTCAAGCTGAATAAAGAGGGAAACTGTGTTAATTACTCAAACTCCGGGTAGATTTGGAGGCAAAAAATAATTGATAAGAGTCAAGATCAAAGGAAAGAACTTCAGACAAAGGTTTGCAACCAGCAATAAGGAATCGGGCAGGTTTGACGGATGATGGAATCATGGAACTTGTAAAGAACATTGGTAACTTTAATGTTGCCTGTAAGATCATGATGGAAATCTTATCAAACTCATATAAACCTCTGTAATTAGTATTTTCTTGTATGGTATGGTATGATATGTGATGTAATAGGTTCGAGTGGTTTTGTTAGGATATTTTGGCAAACCCCTAGTATGGTTGTAACAAGGGTTATTAATACCCGGTTTGATTATGTAATATATGAGCTAGACTCCCCTTTTAATTAAAAAGAAAAAAATGCATTCTAAATTTTAAATTACAATTTTTTTCTTTTAAATGCAATTTAATGTATATTTGAAATAGTAATTTAAATCAAGTTCCAACTATCATCGTAAATGAAGTATATCTATTTAATGAGATTAAATATGGTGTAACATTTTTTAAGAAAGTTTAAAAGCTTTGTTCTAAAACTTATAACATATATCTATTTAATGCATAATTCTACAAAACTCACATGTACACTATAAAAAGCTATATAATCCTTCTCATTTGCAAAATTACCTTATGCTAAATATGAATACATTGAAATCTCTTGTGGTGGTTCTCTTTTTGCTCTTGGGTCCTGCGACTCCATGTTTCACCCGATATGTGGATAAACCACAGGCATTGTTGAGAATAAGTAGTTTCAACGAAAATCAGCAGAGCCAAAACTTATGGGCCCAAGATGAATCTAAAGAGCAACAGTACCATCCTTCTTATCACCACCTGAAAATTCATGTTGAATCTCCTAAGCATGCTAGTCAACCCCATGCTCATCAATCTTATCAACATAAATATCAGGACAAACACAACCAGGAGCTTGAGTCCATCGACGTGCTCAAGTATCCTTCTTACCACAGAAATGTCCACGGTGAAGATACAAAACAAAGTGGTCACCATCATGCTCATCCACCTCATCACCAAAAGGGTCATCCAAAAGCTCCTAAACACAATGGCCACCACCGTTCTCATCCACCTCATCATCACAATGGTCATGTAAAAGCTCCTAAACATGGTGGCAACTACCATTCCAATGCACTACATCACCACCATGCTAATGGCCAATCTCCTAAACATGGTGGTCACCACCATGCTGATGCACCACAACAACATAGAGATCATACTAAAACTCCTAAACATGGCGGTCACCAACATGCTCATCCACCACATCACAAAAAAGTTCATTCCCCTAAACACAGTGGGCACCACCATGCCCACCCACCACATCGACATCATACGCATGCTAACGCTCCTAAACATAGTGATCACCACCATCCTCTTGCACCACATCACCACAAAGGTCACGCTGAATGTCCTAAACATGATAGCCACCAGCATGCTCATCAACCTCATCACCAGAATGTTCTTGTAATGCTCCAAAATTTGGTGGCCACCATCGTGCATAATTGGCTCATCCCAAAATAGGTCTTGCCAAAACTCCCATATATGCTCTACATCATTATACTTATTCACTTCACGCACTCATATATGAATTGAAAATAAGAGTATGTGCTTGTATTAGACATTTATTTTTCCTTTATTTTTGTTTCAGAGACAATGATTAGTACCAGCTAGTCATTTTGATGGGCTTGCCATATGAAATTTATGTCTATTAAAGAGGTGTTTGTCATTTACAATTCAAAATAAGATGTTTCGATCCAATTAAAATACACAAATGATATTTGATTTAAATTTAAAATTTATCGAACTAATTTTGTTTTCAATATATATATATATATATATATATATATAGATATATATATATATATATATATATATATATATATATATATATATATATCAATTCATTTTGTTTCAAACATATAATATCGTATAAACAAGCCCCCCCACCCCCAACCCCAAACACTTCATATCACTTTGGATCATCAATACGTATTATATTAAATAATAAAATAAGTCCGAATAATTTATTTACCTAATAGTCTGGTCATACACCTCAATACTGACCTGTAATGGCAGGTCATGTGTGTCAACGCTTCTTTTTATATGGTGGATCTTCACTTGTATCATATAATAGAAAGTCAAGTGTAAACACACTCATTTTCACGTGGTGGCTCTTCACTTCTAAACATTGTTTAAAATGAGTGGAAAAAAATTATTGCACACATAGGGTGCTAGTAATTATCAATACATGAAATAAAATATGCATAAAAATAAGTAAAAAATAATAGTTCAAAAAATGACAACTATTGAGAATAGAACTCTTACTAATTGTTTGTTAAGGGAATTGTGGATCTAATTGAGCTTTGAGCTCGTTCATTGATAGTAGTTAATGACATATGTGTCCCTACGTTTGATCGAATATGACTCTTCGTACATACTTACATCTTTTTCTCAAAACTTGTAAATATTAAAAAATGTCCTCTCATATCTGATTAGAACTGAAAATCGAGTTCCTTTTATAAGGAATCTTGGATGATTCAACCAACATAAAATATAATATTGGGGATTCAAGTACAAATATTTTTTTGATGTGTTTCCTTCCTATCGTACCTCATCTATGTTTTAACAGCCCATATGTGTCTCAATAGAGTCATTCAGTGTCTTGTTTCGGTCTATTTCTCCATTACTTAGATAAATTGAGCCACCAATTTAGGTACAACATACTATCAATACTGCTTGGACAATTCAACATTCAACCCATAAACACAATGACCCAATTGCAAGGGCGGATCTCTACCAACTAAGTTATATCCCCTGAGCCAAATGGAGCATGCATAAAGTAGTCAGATGTTTCAATTCTTTTCCTTGGCGTAACTAGGCTATCCTAGAGTTGAACCACAGACCTTGCTCGTGAAGTAAATCATCGCACCTATGACCAACCAATTTTGGAGAGAATCTATAGATTCCTTTTCGGGAGTGATTCATTCTTCCCGTAAACAATATACAACTCTTTAGTTTAGTGCACTCTCCAAGTGAGCCTAGGCTGAGAAGCAAAGGGAGGAATTTTTCCGAGGAGGTGATATGACAATGAAATGTGCGATTTAACACACTTTTAGTCCCTGTTTTTTGTTCAATATTGAATATTATTATCATATTATTCCTAATTACCGGTTTTGGTATTTCACAAAGTACATATGTGCTAGCTAAGAGGATTATGGCGATTATTAAAGCAAATACAATTAATTTACGTTTAATCCGAGAAAATACCGATAGACGATTATCAAACTTACATGTGTTGATTGTGATTATTGCTGAGAAAACAATCTCAATGTTGGTAATTTAAACCCCCATTACTACAGTTATGTTAAATTTCGCGGATCCAAGTCGGGTTACCGATCAAGATCCACAAGTTTTGACTATTGAGATCATTATTGTATTGTTTACATATATCCTTATGTTTATAGTGATCCTTTTGATACGTTATTGATGATTTGGTATAGAACATGGATGTTTAATGATCTTGTGGCAATCTTATGTTTTGTATAGCCCCTGCGTAGTGTTTTTTTAATACTGATAGGCTAATTCTGGGAAACATGAAATAAGCAAACAATAGAAGATTTTTGTAGTGATTTGTGTAAAGTTCAAGCTGAATAAAGAGGGAAACTGGGGTAATTACTCAAACTCCGGGTAGATTTGGAGGCAAAAAATAATTGATAAGAGTCAAGATCAAAGGAAAGAACTTCAGACAAAGGTTTACAACCCAACAATAAGGAATCGGGCAGGTTTGACGGAAGATGGAATCATGGAACTTGTAAAGAACATTGGTAACTTTAATGTTGCCTGTAAGATCATGATGGAAATCTAATCAAACTCATATAAACCTCCGTAATTAGTAACACTCATATATGAATTGAAAATAAGACTATGTGCTTGTATTAGACATTTATTTTCCTTTATTTTTGTTTTAGAGACAATGATTAGTACCACCTAGTCATTTTGATTGGTTTGCCATATGAGATTTATGTCTATTAAAGACGTGTTTGTCATTTTCCATTAAAAATAAGATGTTCCGATCCAAATAAAATATATAAATGATATTTGATTTAAATTTAAAATTTATCGAACTAATTTTGTTTTCAATATATATATATATATATATATATATATATATATATATATATATATATATATATATATATATATATATATATATATATACCAGTGTATCAAATAGCATAGCGGAAATGGTTATATATATACAGAATGAAGAATATTTGGCATAATGCAGTGTAGAAAAATCACAGAATAATACCTGAGATAACTCTGAAATTTAACTCTGAAATTTGTTCAGATTACAAGAACTTGATCGAACTAGAAATTAAAACTGAATTTGAAACTGGAATTGAAACTGAAACTGAAAGGAAACACGTAGAATACATTTTTCAAGCAGATGTTTTCTCTCTGTTTTTTTTGATGATCTGTTTTGTTTTCTCTCTGCTTTTTTTTGATGATCTGTTTTGTTTTCTCTCTGTTTTTTTTTGATGATCTGTTTTGTTTTCTCTCTGTTTTTTTTGATGATCTGTTTCTTCAACCTTGTGCCCTTTATATAGACCAACTTTGTGCAATCTTCTACTGTGCGGACTTGAAATCTTCCTCTTCACATCCGGATATCCTTCCTATTGTGAAAAGCAACTTTCTCTTCTTTTGATCATGGATTTACTTTATCTATTGTCTGGCATCTGTTCCTCTTCTTTGTTTGAAAACCTTGTGCAGTTTGTCGGTAAAGTTTATCAATCATTACTAAGTAAAAATCTTGTTTTTACTTCCTATTTTTACCTTGTCCTATGGGAGTAAATAACCCATAACAGTCATCTTCATTGTCTTGTTCGAAATTTACTGAAGAGCTTGATTCTTCTTCACTGGCTGTTTGTGGAATTGCCTTCATTTCTTCCAAGGAACTTGCCTGTGCTAACTTTGTCTGGATTGTATTCTTCACCATTATGAATTCTTCAGTTTGTTGGGTATCAGTTTGTTGGACTTTTTGTGGAGAGGCCTTTGAAAGTAGTTTGTTAAACTCAGGATTTTGCCTAAACCATTCTGATATGGCTCTTTGTTCAAGCTGTCTGATGTCCATTTTGTTCCACCATTTGACTTCAGCTTCTTTTGTTACCCAATATAAATTTGTATCTTCATCTAACCAAATTTTTTGTTGGATCCTTAAAATCCAAGTCAAATTGAACTCTTTGTAGAATTTAAGCATCAAAGGGTATTTGTGCGTACAACTTTGTCTTTTGTATTTGTTTGAGAAATTTTCAAATGACTCTTGAACTTTGTGCGGGAACATTTCCGGTAATGGTCCAAAATCATGCCACCAAGCATAAAACCAATTGGGGAGTTCTTCTGGTGGTGGTAGACTTTTCCCAATTAGGAAGAAATATGATGGAAATAACATTGGTAACTTTAATGTTGCCTGTAAGATCATGATGAAAATCTTATCAAACTCATATAAACCTCCGTAATTAGTATTTTTTGGTATGGTATGGTATGATGTGGTCACCATCATGCTCATCCACCTCATCACCAAAAGGGTCATCCTAAAGCTCCTAAACACAATGGCCACCACCGTTCTCATCCACCTCATCGTCACAATGGTCATGTAAAATCTCCTAAACATGGTGGCAACTACCATTCCAATGCACTACATCACCCCCATGCTAATGGTAAATCTGCTAAACATGGTGGTCACCACCATGCTCATGCACCACAACAACACAAAGGTCATACTAAAACTCCTAAACATGGCGGTCACCAACATGCTCATCCACCATATCACAAAAAAGTTCATGCCCCTAAACACAGTGGGCACCACCATGCCCACCCACCTCATCGACAACATTGTTGTGGGTAAAAGTCCCCCAACATCTTAATGAATTTCCCTTGCTTTCCTTCACTCTAAGTACCTAGACCACCTTTGAGTAAGAAGCACCTTACTTGTAAGAACCAAAGAGTAAGAGCCCATAAGAACCATCGTACTGGTAAGAGGCGATGCGTAAGGACCTGCACAAGTAGCTTGGAGGGGGGGGGGGTGTTAGGACCGTAGACCCGGTTTGCTAAGTGTCAAACCGGTTCGAGACTTTACTCAAGAGAGACTGATGATCTACTATGTATAATAGTCGGGAAGGTAAGGGTCTGAGAAGAAGACTTCACTTACTTTGCATTATGAGGATATGTCCATATTTATAGGTTTCCCTTGAGAAAGGGACTCACAAGATCACGCCAAGTGTACGTCACCGATTGCGCCAACAATGCCCTAGGCCCATGGCCCAATGTCTTGATAGGCCTATGGCCCAATAGGTTGGTTCGGTTAGGACGTCCTGCTTAGGACAGTAGTCCGATAGAGCGGTTAGGACGTCCCGCTTAGGACTGTAGTCCGTGACAGACCGGTTAGGACATCCCGCTTAGGACAGTAGTCCGATAGAGCGGTTAGGATGTCCCGCTTAGGACTGTAGTCTGATAGAGCGGTTAGGACGTCCCGCTTAGGACTGTAGTCTGATAGAGTGGTTAGGACGTCATGGACATATTTTTGTATTAAAAATCATACGCATGGTAACGCTCCTAAACTTAGTGATCACCACCATCCTCTTGCACCACATCACCACAAAGGTCACACTGAATCTCCTAAACAAGATAGCCACCACCATGCTCATCAACATCATCACCAAAATGTTCTTGTAATGCTCCAAAATTTGGTGGCCACCATCATGCATAATTGGCTCATCCCATAATAGGTCTTACCAAAACTCCCATATATACTACACATCATTATAATTATCCAGTTCACACACTCATATATGAATTGAAAATAAGACAATGTGCTTGTATTAGACATTTATTTTCCTTGATTTTTTGTTTCAAAGACAATGATTAGTACCAGCTAGTCATTTTGATTGGTCTGCCATATGAGATTTATGTCTATTAAAGAGGTGTTTGTCATTTTCAATTAAAAATAAGATGTTCCGATCCAAATAAAATATATAAATGATATTTGATTTAAATTTGAAATTTATTGTGTAATATATATATATATATATATATATATATATATATATATATATATATATATATATATATATATATATATATATATATATATATATATCTATTCATTTTGTTTCGAAATATATAATATAGTATAAACAAGCCCCCCCATACACTTCATATCACTTTGGATCTTCTAAACGTATTATATTAAATAATAAAATAAGTCCGAATAATTTATTTACCTAATAGTCTGGTCATACACCTCAATATTGACCTGTAATGGCAGGTCAAGTGTGTCCGTGTTTCTTTTTATATGGTGGATCTTCACTTGTATCATATAATAGAAAGTCAAGTGTAAACACACTCATTTTCACATGGTGGCTCATCACTTCTAAGCATTGTTTAGAATGTGTGGAAAAAAATTATTGCGCACATAGGGTGCTAGTAATTATCAATACATGAAATAAAATATGCATAAAAATATGTAAAAAACAATAGTTCAAAAAAGAACAACTATTGAGAATAGAACTCTTACTAATTGTTTGTTAAGGGAATTGTAGATCTAATTGAGCTTTGAGCTCGTTCATTGATAGTGGTTAATAACATATGTGTCCCTACGTTTGATCGAATGTGACTCTTCGTACATACTTAAATCTTTTTTCTCAAAACTTGTAAATATTAAAAAATATCCTCTCATATCCGATTAGAACTGAAAATCGAGTTCCTTTTATAAGGAATCTTGGATGATTCAAGCAACATAAGATATCATACTAGGTATTCAAGTACAAATATATTGTGATGTGTTTCCTTCCTGTCGTACCTCATCTATGTTTTAGCAGCCCATATGTGTCTCAATAGAGTCATTCAGGGTCTTGTTTCGGTCTAATTCTCCATTACTTAGATAAATTGAGCCACCAATTTAGGTACAAGATACTATCATTACTGCCTGGACAATTCGACATTCAACCCATAATCACAATGACCCAATTGCAAGGGCAGATCTCTACCAACTAAGTTATATCCCCCGAGCCAAATGGAGCATGCATGAAGTAGTTAGATGTTTCAATTCTTTTCCTTGGCGTAACTACACTATCCTAGACTTGAACCAGAGACCTTGCCCGTGAAGTAAATTATCGCACCTATGACCAATGAATTTTGGAGAGAATCTATAGATTCCTTTTCGGGAGTGATTCATTCTTCTCGTACACAACATACAACTCTTTAGTATAGTGCACTCTCCAAGCGTGCCTAGGCTGAGAAGCAAAGGGAGGAATTTTTCCAATGAGGTGATATGACAATGAAATGTGCGATTTAACACACCTTTAGTATTTCATATTATTCCTAATTACCTGTTTTGGTATTTCACAAGGTACATATATGCTAACTAAGTAGATTATTGCGATTATTGAAGCAAATACGATGAATTTACGTTTAATCCGAGAAAATACCTACGGACGATTATCAAGCTTTCATGTGTTGATTGTGATCATTGCTGAGAAAAGAATCTCAATGTTGGTGATTTATACCCACCATTACTACAGTTATGTTAAATTTCGCGGATCCAGGTCAGGTTACCGATCAAGATCCGCAAGTTTTGACTATTGAGATCATTAATGTATTTTTTACATATATCCTTATGTTTATAGTGATCCTTTTGATAGGTTATTGATGATTTGGTATAGAACATGGATGTTTAATGGTTTTGTGACAATCTTACGTTTTCTATCGCCCCTACAGAGTGTTTTTTTTTTATACTAATAGGCTAATTCTGGGAAACTTGAAAACAGGCAAACAATAGAGGATTTTTGTAAGGATTTGTGTAAAGTTCAAGCTGAATAATGAGGGAAACTGTGGTAATTACTCAAACTCCGGGTAGATTTGGAGGCTAAAAATAGTTGATAAGAGTTAAGATCAAAGTAAAGAACTTCGGACAAAGGTTTGCAACCCAGCAATAAGGAATCCAGCAGGTTTGATGCATGATGGAATCATGGAACTTATAAAGAACATTGGTAACTTTAATGTTGCCTGTATGATTATGAGTGAAATCTTATCAAACTCATATAAACCTCCGTAATTAGTATTTTTTTGGTATGGTATGGTATGATATGGCATGTAATAGGTTCGAGTGGTTTTGTTAGGATATTTTGGCAAACCCTTAGTATAGTTGTAACAAGAATTATTAATACCCGGTTTGATTAAGTAATATAGGAGCTAGACTCCCTTTTAATTTAAAAAAAAAATCATTCTAAATTTTAAATAACAATTTATTCTTTTAAATGCAGTTTAATGTATATTTCAAGTAGTTATTAAATTCAAGTTCCAACTATCATCATAAATGAAGTATATCTATTTAATGAGATTAAATATGGTGTAACATTTTTTAAGAAAGTTTAAAAGCTATGTTCTAAAAAGTTATAGCATATATCTATTTAATACATAATTCTACAAAACTCACATGTACACTATAAAAAAGCTATATAATCCTTCTCATTTGCAAAATCACCTTATACTAAATATGAATACATTGAAATCTCTTGTGGTGATGCTCTTTTTGCTCTTGGGTCTTGCGACTCCTTGTTTCACCCGATATGTGGATAAACAACAGGCATTGTTGAGATTAAGTAGTTTCAACGAAAATCAGCAGAGCCAAAACTTATGGGCCCAAGATGAATCTAAAGACCAGCAGTACCATCCTTCTCATCACCACCTGAAAATTAATGTTGAATCTCCTAAGCATGATAGTCAACCCCATACTCATAAATCTTATCAACATAAATATCTGGACAAACACAACCAGGAGCTTGAGTCCATCAACGTGCACAATCATCCTTCTTACCACAAAAAAGGCCACGGTGAAGCTCCAAAACAAAGCGGTCACCATCATGCTCATCCTCCACATCACCAAAAGGGTCATCCTAAAGCTCCTAAACACAATGGCGACCAGCGTTCTCATCCACCTCATCATCACAATGGTCATGTAAACGCTCCTAAACATGGTGGCAACTACCATTCCACCGCTATGGTAATGGTAAATCTCCTAAACATGGTGGTCACCACCATGCTCATGCACCACAACAACACAAAGATCATACTAAAACTCCTAAACATTGCGGTCACCAGCATGCTCATCCACCACATCACAAAAAAGTTCATGCCCCTAAACACTGTGGGCACCACCATGCCCACCCACCTCATCGACATCATACGCATGCTAACGCTCCTAAACATAGTGATCACCACCATCCTCTTGCACCATATCACCACAAAGGTCACACTGAATCTCCTAAACATGATATCCACAACCATGCTCATTAACCTCATCACCAGAATGTTCTTGTAATGCTCCAAAATTAGGGGTCCACCATCGTGCATAATTGGCTCATCCCAAAATAGGTCTTGCCACAACTCCCATATATGCTAGACATCATTATACTTATTCACTTCACGCACTCATAAATGAATTGAAAAACAAGTTTATGTGCTTGTATTAGACATTTATTTTCCTTTATTTTTGTATCAGAGACAATGATTAGTACGAGCTAGTCATTTTGATTGGCTTGCCATATGAGATTTATGTCTATTAAATAGGTGTTTGTCGTTTTCAATTAAAAATAAGATGTTCCGATCCATTTAAAATACACAAATGATATTTGATTTAAATTTAAAATTTATCAAACTAATTTTGTTTTCAATATTGTGTAACACTTTTATATTTATCAATTCATTTTCTTTTGAAACATATAATATCATATAAACATGCCCCGAAACATTTCATATGACTCTGGATCATCTAAACGTATTATACTAAATAATAAAATAAGTCCGAATAATTTATTTACCTAATAGTCTGGTCATACACCTCAATATTGACCTGTAATGGCAGGTCAAGTGTGTCCATGCTTCTTTTTATATGGTGGATCTTCAGTTGTATCATATAATAGAAAGTCAAGTGTAAACACACTCATTTTCACATGGTGGCTCTTCACTTCTAAACATTGTTTAAAATGAGTGGAAAAAAATTATTGCACACATAGGTGCTAGTAATTATCAATACATGAAATAAAATATGCATAAAAATAAGTAAAAAACAATAGTTCAAAAAACAACAACTATTGAGAATAGAGCTCTTACTAATTGTTTGTTAAGGGAATTGTGGATCTAATTGAGCTTTGAGCTGGTTCATTGATAGTGGGTATTAACATATGTGTCCCTTCGTTTGATCGAATGTGACTCTTCGTACATACTTACTGTTAGGAATATCTGTTTAGATTTTGATCAGCAACCTAATGACTTATCTTAGCTCAGAAAGGTGCTTAGTACTCTTGGTTCACTTGAACACTGTAAAAAAGGGAAAAATCACTAAGTATGTTAGTCTTGCAAATCTTATATAGGATGTTAGGTGTCTGAATGTAATTTTTATTTATTTGAAGAAGACAAAGAAGGAAGCATCCAAGCAAAGGAACTCATTTCTAGAAGACTAAAGATTGCTCAAGATTGTTGAAGACTAAGGAGAAAAGTGTCCTCAAATACCTATGTCCAGAAACCTTGAGTCAACAAATGTTTTGATTAAACAAGTTACTCAAAGGATATCTGAGAACACAAGTGTACTGATTAAGGAACGTGTCAAGTCTCAGAAAGCTTCACGTATCCATTGAGACAACAGGACAATATAGTACAATGCATTTATTGCTCGGATAGAAATGTCTGCACAAAAGCAAAAGTTTCTGAAGAAGAAGAAGACAAAGAACTCTGCAGTACTATATACAGATATCAATAGTTTGAATTTGAATTGAGCCTAACGGATACTATTCAAACGGCTTCAAATTGAACTATAAATATCACCACTTAGAATGCTTGAAAACACACGAAGAACTTACATCTTGAGCTCACACTGAAACTACAACTTACTAAATATCTTCAAGTGATTTCTCAAGCATACAAGCTTTCTTACTACTTACCTTCTAGCTTTCTGTTGTGACTAAAGCTCTAGAACTCTAAGTAGTATACATGTTCTAAGTGTCCATATCCTGAACAAGCATTGCTATCTGTAAAGGAGTTGAATCAAAAGATCAAGTATCTGAGATTCATTCTCTAGAACATTTAACAAGGACTTGGGTCAGTAAAGAACAAGTTACCATACATTGTGAAGTGTATTAAGTAATCTTGATTCTATAAAGCTTTCTGATATAACTGTGTAAGTTATAAAGAAGCTCACCTGTCAAACTACCTTAACCACACACCAACTGGCGTGAATACAGGAAGTACTTAGTTTGGGAAACTAAGGAACAACTCCAAGGTTACTGAGCACAGGAAGTACTTAGTTTTGGAAACTAAGGAATAGCTCAAAAAGGTTTCTGAGTAGAGGAAGTACTTGGCTCAGATAGTCGGGGAACAACTCAGGGGGAAACATTTGGTTGGGAACCAAGTGTTGCAGGAATCGAGAGATAGGATATTTGTAAGGGTACCTCATTTATCTATCTTAGTGGATTCTAGGTCTGAGAAAGGCCGAAGTGGATTAGTTGAAGGATTACGCCACCTTCAGATACCACTATAATTTGCTGTGTTATTTACTTATTGAATTTACCTTGCTTTATTCATCTTGTTAAGTATTTACACACTTTCACTATGCTGAGCACGTGCACTTATCACAGAAAGTCTTCCGCTCTCTGAAATTAAGTATCAGATATCTTCACAGATATCTGACAAACTGTGTTTATGGACAAATATTTTAAAAGACTATTCACCCGCCCTCTAGTCTTTTACTTTACCGTTATCTGGACCAACAAGTGGTATCAGAGCAGGAGGTTCCCAAGCCTTCTGCGCTGAACCTAGATCCCAGATAAGTGCCCACTAACTATATAACACCTGGACTTGATTTGTTCATTTAGTTTGTTTGCTGCAGAATGTCTCTGAGGGATGCTCCTGTCCTGAAGCCAGAAAACTACAAAAAATGGAAGAACAACATGTTGTTGTATCTGGAAGCCATAAGTGACGAAATGATACATGTCATCAAGAATGGCCCTATAGTCATTCGACAGCGCAAACAAGTCATAGGAGTTTCAGATGGAAGAGATAAAACACCAGCCGACAAGGGTGATGAAAGTAGTGGCTCCTCCACACCAGAAACTGGGAGAGTCACTGGTCGAATAGAATATGAAGATAAGCCCAGAGAGCTCTAGACATCAGAAGATGCCAAGAGACATAGGCTGGATGGACAAGCTCGTAACATCATCATACGTTCTACTCCAGAGCACATACAGTGTAAACTGTGGGGTGCAAAAATAGCTAAAGTTGCATGGCAATTGATTGAAGAAATCTGTGCTGGCACTGACAAATCTAAAGAAAACAAGTTCGAAGTTTTGAAGCTCAAATTCCAAAACTTCAAACAAGTTCCTACAGAGACACTTGAAGAACTTGACTTTAGGTTCACAACACTAATGAGTGAAATTGCTGCACTTGGAGAAAGTGATAGATACACTAATTTTGAAAAGGTTAAGACTATTGTGAGAAGTCTAAACCAAAACTGGGAACATACTTAGTACTTCTACTTAAACCAAGGAATGCCTAACATCACTCCTATGGAACTCTTATCACACTTGGCAACTATCAACTATGAGATAACTCAGAGAGAACATACAACTACTGAAAAGTTGCATAATGTTGCTCTCTTAACTCAAGGTACTTCTGAAAAGAAGGAAACCAAGGAAGTGACTGAAGAAAATGCTCTTGCTGTAAAACACATGAAAAGATTTGTTAGTCAAGAGATTGAAAGGAGAAAATCCAAAGAGAAGCTGAAAAAGCATCTTGGATCAAACTACCATCAAGATCTGAAAACATAGAAAACATTCATTGAATAAGCACGCCAAAGAATCATAATCTTGATGTTGCCGAAATTGGAAATGATATCTGCTTCTACTGTCAGAAACCTGGACACTTCAAAAGAGATTGTTCTACGTTCAACAAACTAAAGACAAGTGACAGAAAGGAGAGAAGAAACTTCAAGAGAACTCAGAGAGCTTTGCTCACTGAAGAATGGAAAAAGATTCAGATCCAATTGGATGCACTTGACATTGTCAGAATCTGAAGATGAAGATTAAGATGACTCCAAGCTACCTTCACCAGAGTTATGTGGCATTACTCACGATCTGGTTGACTTTGGTCAAAAGATGAAAGAAATGTGTGGAATTGCTGAGGAGGTCTTTCCAGATTTCTCCAACATCGAACCATGTCTAATGGCTGATGAGGTAACCAACATTTCACAGTTCTTAAATTATGAAATTGATGAGGAAAGTATAAAAGATCTAGAACATCTCAAAAAGGAGCTTGATCTTTATGAAAGAGAATTCTTAGTAGTTTAATCAACAACTACGTTTCTGGAAGAAGAAAAGAAATCTCTTGAAAAGGAGATTTCAGAGCTGACCAAGATATCTGAAACAAAGGATGCTGAAAATGAATTTCTAAAGGCTCAGATATCTGAGACAGAGAAATCACACAAAGAGGCTTTGAACGTGCTTCAAAGGAAATATGAAGATATTCTTTCTGAAAATGACGAACTCAAAAAGAAAGAACTATCTTTTCAATCCTATGCCAAAGCCAGTGATACTCTTACTGAAATACAATCTTATCTAAGAGATGCTTCAGAAAAGGGAGGACTTGGGCTTGACACACAAACCTCTAACTCTACTCCTCTGAAAAGGGCGATGATAGAATGACATTTGTAATAACTCAAAAAGACGGCTCCCAAACAACCTATAGAATTGGTCAAAAAGCTAAGGTTATTAACAAAGTCAAGGAAGTTGTGACCCAACCTTTGAGGGAGAAACAAGTCTCAAAAAAGAATGTGGAAAAGGTTTATGAGAAGAAACAGCACATTGAAAAGTGCAACCATCCACATTGCTATGTCTCTCGAAAAGGAAAAATTACAGGAGCTGGCAACTTTCGTAACGTATCATTTTTCGGAAGAAATAATGATCCAGAGACTAGTAAAGCTACTGAGAACAGATCTCAGATAGCTAAAACTGCTTGAAATGGAATTGGCTATAGAGCCATCGGGAAACAACTTGCTCTGGAACATAAGCAAGAGCAAGAACGATGGATGAAAGCTAGGATTGCTAAAAGTAATCATCAGAAGTGGAAGAACGAACAAACCACTGAAAATCTGAATGCCAGGGCTAGAAGAAATCTGCCAAGGAAAGCTAAGTTTGCTGACAAGCAGACTCAGCAACCTGACAGGTATCTGAAAGCACCACAAGGAGAAACTAGGAACACACCAAGAAGGAAAATTGTTTTAGGTAGCAATGATATTGGTCATTTACACAAAATTCCTCTTTATGTTCAAAATAGACAAAAGAATGTTCCTAAGAATTACATACTGAAATGGATTCCTACTGGAAGATTGTTTAGTCTAAATGGTTCCATTATTTAAATGAGAACCTAACTCCTATCTCATGTTTTGTGCAGAACACTCCAAAGAAGAAACCAACTTGGATTTTTGATTAGTGGATGTGGGAAGCACATGACAGGAGATAAAGCAAATCTGGTTAACTACAAAGTTTGCAACACTGGACCAGATATAAGATTTGCTGGAGGAGAATTAAATCCTACGTTAGGATTTGGAGATCTGAAATTGGGAGCTCTTACAATTTCAGCTGTTTTACATGTAGATGGATTGAAATATAATCTCTTAAGCATGAGCCAGTTTGCGGATAAAGGTTATTCTGTGAAGATAAAATCAAATCTCTGCAAACTAATTGACAATGAGTCAACGCAGACAGTCTTGGTTGCTAGGCGGAAAGGAAGTCACTATGTTTCTAATTGGGCATCTGCCACAACTGAAGAATGTCTTCTGGTGAATCACTCTGGCCACACTGAAGAAAATTGACTATGGCATAAAAGAATGAGTCACTTGAACTTTAAAACTCTGAACAAGCTAGCCAAGAAAGAGTTGGTTGTTGGATTTCCCAAAATGGCATATAGAAAAGATGGTGTATGGTCAGCTTGCCAAAATGGGGAAACAATCCAAAACATCTTTCAAGTCTAAAACTAGACTCTCCAATGAAAGGCCACTGCAATTGTTACATATGAATCTTTTTGAATCCTCTGTAACTAGCTATGCAGGAAAGAAGTATGGTCTGGTTGTTGTTAATGATTACTCAAGATTCACTCGGGTTGTATTTCTCAGACAAAAATCTGATGCAAGGGGAAATACTCAACTTCCTGAATAAGCTTGAAGTCATGAAAAATGACAAGGTATCTGTAATCAGAACATACCATGGTACTGAGTTTGGGAACCAGTACATAAAAGAGTTTTGTTCCTGCAAAGGTATACCACATCAACTATCTTCAGTAAGGACACCACAACAAAATGGTGCTCCTGAAAGGAAGAACAGGACCCTAAAAGAAGCAGCAAGAACAATGCTTGCTGACACTGAAAAAAGTGAAATCTATAGGGTTGAAGCCATTAACACAGCCTGCTACACTCAAAATATATGTTTGATCAACAAACACCATGACAAAACTCCTTATGAACTTTTGATTGGTAGACCCCCTAGTATCAAACATCTAAGGGTGTTTGGTTGCAGATGTTTTATTATTATCAATGGAAAAGAATACTTGAGAACATTTCAACCAAAAGAAGATGAAGGAGTATTTCTTGGTTATTCTCTGAATAGCAAAGCCTACAGAATCTACAACAAAAGAACGCAAAAGATTGAAGAATCTGTTCATGTAGTATTCTATGAAGGAAACAAGAAAGTAACCTTGAATGAAGAACTCTCAGATAGGTTCAAATAACTAATGATTAAGGATTCTGAAGAAGAATCCTCAAAAGGAAATAATTCTATCATTCACTTAGAGGATGACTCTGACGATGAAAAGCAACCATTGCTTAGTAACAACAAGATGACTCAAATATATATGGCACTTCCCATGTGCCAGATATCTCAAATACTGAATAAGTATCTTGTCAAGATCATAATGATTCACATTCTGATCAAAATGATATTGATCCTACTAGTTCAAAACCCATTATAAAGTGGATAAGAGATCATCCTGCCAAGGATGTGATTGGTCCTTTAGACCAAGGGGTTAGAACTAGGAGAGCAATTGCTGGAAATGCAGACTCTCTCTATGGATGTTTCATCTCAAATATTGAACCTAAAACTATAGAAGAAGCATTGAAGGATCAATACTGGATCTCTGCAATACAAGAAGAGTTGGATCAATTTGAGAGAAACAAAGATCTGGAAATTGGTTCCATTTGTTGATGGAATATCTATAATTGGAACCAAGTGGGTTTTCAGGAACAAAATGATTGAGTTTGGTGAAATAACTAGAAACAAAGATCTGGAAATTGGTTCCATTTTGTTTCGGAGGATCCGAAACACTACGATACGACCCTAAGGTCCGACCCATCCAGGTTCGACTCATCCTGGAGGAGAAAGACAGAGAGAGCTCGAACGGTAATAGGTTTGAACCCTCCAGCGGTCCGTAACCATGGGGTCCGACTCGGACGACCATCCGGATCCAACACGACAATCTCACAAGCAACCAAGTAAACTGGCACTAGAGAGTAAGGAGGCCCGAGCCACAAGGTCCGAATCAGAGGAGTCGAACAAACTTATGGAAGTTCCCCATAGACAACCCAGTACAGTTCGGACCAACCTCTTCGGACCTTGACCCGCAACAGATTATCAAAGCCTCTAATGCTCTCACATTAATGACTAAACTACCCCTAAAAGCCCAAAGTGGAATGGGGCAAGTGTCATTAATGGGCCATGGGCCTATTGAAGCCTTGGTGGCTCAATCTAGGCCTTACACTTAGCATGATCTGGTGGAACCCTCCCAATTAGGGAGAAATCTATATATAGAGCACACACTCCCATGATAATGGTAAGAAATAATCACTTCCGAACCTTATCACACAGAGTAGATCTTCAGTCCTTCTTGAGTAAAGTCTCAAACCGGTTTCACACTTAGCAAAACCGGGTCCTAACCCCCCCCCCCCCAAGTCACTTGTGCAGGTTCTTACCAAGCTTTAGCGCGTTGGCTCTTACTTAGTACGGAGCTTCTGACTTAAGGATATCTTGGCCATTACCAGTGGGATAGAATAATCTCTAAGTGGTTGGGGAACTTTTACCCTCAACATTTTGGTGCCGTCTGTGGGAAACTTTACAAAAAGTTTTGTTCTCTTCGGTAATGGCAAGAACAAGAAGGTCAGTAAGAACCAACGCTACTGCGATTGGCACGCCTACCCCAAGGCAAAGAGGTAGACCTCCCACTCAGAGGAGAAGGGTGGCGAGAACCTCTTCAAGAAACACAATGGATTGCCCAAGTGATGGCCACACCGCTAGCCTCTCTTCAGAGGAGGAAAGAGCCGCTGATCCACCAATAAGGACCCAGGTACTCGGGGTTGAAGGACAAATTCCTCTGTCAGGAACACATGGTCCTCCTCCGGGAAGAAACTTCACCCTTCCAAATGGGCAGATCATTCGTCCAAGTGAGTTTGGAATGAGTGAGAATCAGTTTGGCCTCTTACTTACCACCATTCAAGGGTGCTTTGGATTAAACAACCTTCAGCCTCCTCAACCCACTCCTCCCTTAGCAATTCCGAGACAAGCTGAACGCGCGCAATCAAGGAATGTACATCGCCCAATCCAACGAAGGTTAGGAGAACCAGCTCAACCATAGGACCTAAGGAACCTTCTCAACAGGAGGGCCGCTGCTTCTCACGAACAGCGGGGAAGAAGTCCGATAATGCCACGAGCAGATGAAGCTGGAACTAGCCGACGTGGGGCTCTACAACATGCGCCAAGAGACCACGTGGCAGAAAGCATCTCGATAGTCCCTGTTGATGATCTTCCTCCAGATGTGGCCATCAACCCAAGGACTGGCGAGAAACTAACCGCCGAGTAGATTTATGTCCAACAAAAGGCCTTGGAGACTCAAATCGCCACTTTGAGCAAGATGGTGAAGGCATATGAGAAGGTGACTCTTAGAGCTCCTAATCCTCTATGTGATGAGATAAGGAGGGAAAGGAAGTGCCCCGACTCCACTATCCCAACTCTTGAGCACTATTACGGGGATACTTGTCCTGTGGGGCACCTTACTAGATACGAAAGTAAGATGGAGACCAACGTCCTGAATGACAACATGAAAGCTCTCAACTTCTCCACTACACTCTTTGGTGAGGCAATGGATTGGTTGACCTCTTTGCCCAATGGCTCCATCAAATCCTATGCAGATATCGCTTCCCTCTTCCTGAAAAGGTTTGAGAAAGCAAAGAAGAGAAAGAGATCGGTCGAGGACTTGGCAGGAGTAATCCAGAAAGAGCACGAGGACCTTAGGACCTTCCTTGACCGTTTCAATGCCGAAGTGCGCCAAGTAGAGACTCACAGTATCAAAGAACGGGTCCAACACCTGTACGCTAACACTTACAACGATGATCACAGAAGAAAGCTTTCCAACGAGGAAATAACAACTGAAAAGTACTTGGAAGATATCTGCGAAGGAGTCCTGTATGGAGAAGAGTACAGGAGAAATGTCCCAATAAGAGCCGGAGACAGAAAGGGAAAAGAGAAGGTAAGACAAGAACCCCTTCCCCGTCCAGGAAAGTTTGAACAAAAGAAGGAACTTAGAGACATAAGGGAATTCCACAAAGGGAGAACACCACCAAGAAGATACGTCGAGTATACTCGCCTTAATAGACCAAGATCCGACATCTTGGCCTCTATTTTTGGGAAAAACATAGATATACAGTGGCCAAAACCTACAAGGAGCAACAAGAAGAACAGAGCTTCAAAGGAATACTGTAGGTTTCATAAGCACAAAGGTCATTCGACTGAGGATTGTGTCCAGCTGAAAACAGAAATAGAAAGGTTAGTAAGGAGTGGTAAATTGAAAGAACCAATATACGAGGAAGAACCCTCCAAACACCAGAAGAATGAACAAAGAAGGGAGGAGCGTGGTTCGGAACCTCCGACAGGATCCTTACCGCCACCTCCATCAGAGATCCCACCCCACCATACATAAAGATACCATGGGTATCACGAAGATATGGAAATGGAAAATCTCCCCTATAGCGGGGTTATCAATGCCATTGCAGGAGGTCCAACTGGCGGAGATAGCCGGAACGCAAGGGAAAGAACCGCTCAACATTTGAGAAACAATGACAGAATCTATGCTCCACCGGTTTTGAAAGGAACGAACGCCATCACTTTTGATGACAGTGAGATACCCCCACCAACGTCTGGTGGAGGAGATCTTCAAGATCTTGACGTACCTTTGGTCGTTTCTCTAGTCATCGCCACTTACAAAGTCAACAAGGTACTTGTTGATACAGGGAGTTCCTCCAATGTAATATCTAGGAGAACTGTGGAACAAATGCGCCTGGGTGACGTTCAGTACGGGCGAGTACAAACCTCTTTGGTAGGATTCGGAGGCTCTATAGTGCGTCCCATTGGAAGTATACCATTACAAGTCTTTATGGGCGCCTTCCCTACAAGGGTGACTGAGACGATCCTCTTCGTGGTGGTCGACAACACATTCGACTATAACGTGATCCTGGGTCGCCCGAGACTTAACCAATTCAGGGCACTTCTCCCCTACACAACAGGGTAAAGTTCCCAACCCCGAACGGTGTGGGTGAAGAAGTGGGCAATGTTAGAGAAGCCTGGGAATGCTACATCATGTCGACCAGAGGAGCCACAGTACCCGTTCTTTCGGTCATTAAGAGACCCAGGAGCCCTCCTCCTGTGTCTCTTACCCCATTAAAGGAAGAAATTGGTGTTGGGTCACTCAAGCAAAAATTCCCCAAGACTGCCAGGATAGAGCCTCATGAAGCCCTGAAAGAGGTTCAGTTGATTGAGAGGGATTCGGGAAAGGTAACTCGGATTGGAACAGAGATGAGCACGGAAGTAGAGATGAAGCTCATCGCATGCCTTTGAGACAATCACGATATCTTTGCCTGGAGCACCGATGACCTAAAGGGGATAGACCCAACGATCGCAGTTCACCGTCTGAACATGGATCCAACGGTAAAACACATCCGACAAAAGAGGAAGGACTTTGGGCCTGTTGAGGATGCTATCATAGCAGGAGAGGTGTACAAATTGATGAAAGCAAGACACATCGAGGAAGTCAGGTACTCTGACTGGATCTGTAACGTGGTCCTCGTTGAAAAAGCTCCAGGAAAGTGGAGAATGTGTAATGACTTCACTAGGCTTAACAAGTTTTGTCCAAAGGATCCTTATCCATTACCTCGCATAGACCAGCTAGTTGACTCCACCGCGGGATGCGCACTCCTAAGCTTCATGGACGCCTATCAAGGCTTTTACCAAATCAGGATGGTCCAGGAAGACGTCAAGAAGATGGCCTTCTTTGCAGCAGGAGGGGTCTACTGCTTCAAGGTCATGCCATTTGGCCTTAAGAACGCAGGCGCTACATATCAGCGACTGGTGAACAAGATGTTCAAAGAGGAGTTGGGCAAAACAATGGAAGTTTACTTGGATGACGTGCTAGTAAAAAGCAAGACCGAAGAGCAACACATCGAGCATCTCAACAAGTGCTTTTCCATCCTTAGGAAATATGGAATGAAGTTGAACCCAGAGAAGTGTACATTTGGTGTAAAAGGAGGAAAGTTCCTCGGCTACATGGTTACGGAGAGAGGTATCAGCGCCAATCCGGAGAAGATAAAGGCAATCTTAGACTTGCCCCAGCCAACGACAATCAATGAGGTGCAAAAGCTCTTGGGAAGAGTGATGGCCCTGAGCCGTTTCATTTCCAAGTCTGCCGAGAAAAACTTACCTTTCTTCAAAATTCTAAGGAAAGGAGACAAGTTCGAGTGGACAAAGGAGTGCGAAGAAGCCTTGGATAACTTAAAAATCTACCTCCTCTCGCCACCTCTCTTGTCCAAACCAATGGAAGGTGAACCTCTCTACCTCTACCTAGCTACTACTGATGAGGTCATGAGTTCTATATTGGTGCAGATACAAGGAAATGACCACTTGCCGATCTATTACTTGAGCAAGGCCCTCGTGGATTATGAGGCCAGATATGTCAAAATTGAGAAGCTCGCCTTCGCGCTGGTCTACACTGCCCGTCAACTGAAGCCTTACTTCAAATCTCATCGGACCGTGGTCCTCACCAATGAACCACTCAAACATGTCCTAGGCAAACCAGATCAGTCAGGACGCTTATCTAAATGGGCGATCGAGCTAAGTGAATATGATATCGGGTACCAAGCCCCATCTGCTAAAAAGGCTCAAGTCCTTGCTGACTTCCTGGTAGATTACCCAGAGGAAACGGAAGAAGGAACCGAAAGTCCACAGGAGGACGTGAGCTACATCATGCTCACTCAAGCGAAGGATACCCTAGAAAGAGAGAGGGCAAAAGAGAATGAGCCTGAAGAGATGCTCAGGAGTAACGTTCAACTCTGGACCAGATATCAGGAACCTTTGGATGACTCCCTGAGGGTGATACATATGTTCCTCTTAGACGAAGTAATCCACACTTCGACACCTGCATCTTCCGACAGGAAGCAGGAAGACAGAAAAGTGCCTACTAATGAATCAAAAAGCAAATTTGATAACAAGGAATGTTGGACGTTACAAGTGAATGGATCTTCAACTGGACGAATAGGAGGATAGGAATTTTTCTTGAGAGTCCCGAGGGAGCCAAGCTGGAATACGCCATCACCCACAACTTTAAAGTAACAAACAACGAAGCAGAGTACGAGGCACTCCTCACTGGCTTGAGGATGGCAAGAGCTCTTCAAGTGAAAAGAATCAAGGCTTACACAGATTCCCAGCTCGTAAAATCCCAGTTTTCTGGGTCCTTCGCTGCTAAAGGACCCAACATGATCAAGTACTTGGAAATTCTCAAGAAAGAGGTTGAGCACTTTGAAATATACACTCTTGAGCAATTCCACATGGAATGGAACCAAAAAGCCGACGCCCTTTCCAAGTATGCCTCGGCCTTAGGAGCTCTAGACACGAGAAGTGTCATCCTGATGACTCTCATGGACTCCTCCCTGGCAAACCTTAACGAACAAGTCTTCCTCTTGAGCACTGAAAGAAGCTGGATGACTGACATATTTTACTATCTCAAGGACGACACTCTACCTTCGGATCCTAGAGAAGCAAGGAGGATCCTATACTGAGCCAACAGATACTTCATCATAGGAGAGGATCTTTACAAGAGATCTTTCACCGGCACTCACATGAGATGCCTTGGTCCCTAGGAGGCGAGGACTTTTATGGAGGAAATTCATGCGGGAAGTTGCGGGAGTCACTCTGGGGGATGAACTTTAGCTCAGAAGATCATAAGGCAAGGATACAATTGGCCTACCATTGATGCAGATCTTCGACTTCATACCGTGAAGACTGCCAAGACTATGCCAACATACCACATCGTCCGACCAACCCTATGATTCCGTCAATCATAGCATGCCCATTTGATCAATGGGGCATAGACATAGTTGGTCCCTTTCCACGTGGAACTCATCAGAAAAAGTTCCTGATCGTGGTGGTGGAATATTTCACCAAATGGGTTGAGGCAGAAGCAGTTTAGACCATCACTGAAAGTAGAGTACGGACGTTCATCTAGAAGAACATCATCTGCCGCTTCAGACTTTCGAGGGTACTAGTCTCGGACAACGGGGCTCAGTTCTCCGGGGCAAGACTGAAAGAATGGCTCCAGTCTTTCACAATAGAACAACGCTTCACTTCCGTTGGTTACCCCCAAGCCAATGGTCAAGTCTAAGCCACCAACAAGACCATCGTCAAGATTTTGGAGAAAAGGTTGAGGACTTCCCAAGACAGTTGGGCAGATGATCTCGACGCAGTCCTCTAGGCACACAGGACGACGACTCGGACTTCCACATAGGAGACGCCCTTCTCTTTTGTTTACGGATCCGAGGTGGTCATCCCCTCGGAAGTAGTAGTGGAAACCCAAAGGATCCAGCAATACAACCCAGCTGAGAATGAAGTCGCAAGGATCTACGTCCTTGAGCTCCTTGAGAACAAACGGAGTGGGGCACTAGCTAGCATCCTTCGATACCAAGCCATGACTGCTCGAGCCTACAACAAGCGTTTCTTTCCCAAAGACATACAAGTCGGAGACTTAGTCCTCAGAAGAGCTGACATCCTAAGCAATGTTGGTAAACTCAAGCCCAAATGGGAAGGACCTTACAAAGTTACTGGAGCCGGAATCAATGGGAGCTTCGAGCTAGAAGACGACCAAGGAAGAGCCTTGAAGAGAACCTGGAATGCTAAGAATCTGCAAAAGTTTTATGCTTAGGTTAACATTTCGAAAATAGACTACGTCGGTTATCAAAGTTTTTGTCATTTTCTTTGACCAGCCTCGAAGCCCACCAGTTGTACTTGAATTTCCGTCAAATCAATACAACTTTTTGCAAGGCAAGAAAGCTATATTCATACAAACTCACTGCCGCTGACCATTCACAACGATCCGAGCCAATTGATTCAGCAAATATTTGAGAAATCAATTTCTCGACAAGAGTATCTCATACCAGCCAATCCGGATGAAGTAATATAACTAGCCGAAGAAAGAAGGTGCAAACACTCGAAGAACTTGTATTATTTGAAAAATACAAACTACAAAATTACAAACTTCGGGTACACCCGTTCGAGTCACGTAAAACATAGGGGTACTCTACATCGTTCTGTACAATACAAACACGCAGTTCTTGGTTGCCTATTTAACATCTGGAACAGTAAAGCATATCCGTTCCGAAGCCAAGCATCCGAGGCAAAACAGGAACAACATGAACCAATGGATCTCCAAATAATGAGTCCCTACTTCCGCACAAAAGGATAAGTTGAATCCGAACCGGATAACTCTGAGACGGTAAGGCAGCTCCACGGTCCTCTCAGGCGACCACAAGAAAATGGTAAATGGTGGAAGGAGCAAACAGCCCGAGAATTCGACTCTCCTTGCCAACAAGTATTCCAGTCCTTGGGAACGGCGAGCTAGTCCACTGCCCCGGGGCTCAAGTGGTTGATACACTACAGCCCCGGAGAGAGAATACTAGCACGCTGATCCGAGCTATGTCCGAAACTTATATACTGCAAGGAACAAATATCCCAAAAAATTAATTCTCCGAAGCAACAGGCGTACAATCCCTAGAACCAGCAAGCTAGCCCTCTTCCCCGGGGCTGAAATTTTTAATGCACGCTACAGCCCCGAAGAAAGAAGGCTAACCAGGCGATCCGGGGAGTACTAGGGATAATGAATGACAGAAGGACCGAACTCATAAGTGTTTAGCAATCCTCGGAACCAGCGAGCTAATCCGCTTCCCCGGGGCTGAAGCTAACGATACACGTTACAGCCCCGCAGAAAGAAGATTAGCACGACGATCCGAGAAGGGTTCCTTCCGAGAAGCTGATATCCGTTACCTTCCTCATAGTCCGACTCAAGGGCACCTTCGGACGCCCGAAGGACCGAGACAAAGAAAATGAGAACGGCGGAATCAACCTATTCATTCCGGACACCAAGATCCGAATCCACTATTACTATAAAAGGGATGGAATGATCTGAAGAAAAGCCGTACAATCCAGGGGTATATATAGAAGTGGCGAACCAATCACCAATCGACACGTGGTGTGTAACAGCTGGCGATGGGCTTGGGCCTGGACTTGGGACCAACAATTGGGCCGCTATTGGGCCAACTCGGAGTCTTTTCACACTTTCGGCCTCATTAGGAGAATAATTTTGAACTGTTACCCACTCGGATCCCTCAGCCCGAGGTGCCAAACGTGATCCGTATCCCACACTCAACCTTTTTGGAACGTCTCCTTTTTTACCGACTTTCCACAAGTCCAAAGCGACTCGGACCAGTACACCGTGTCGCTACAAATCAGGCAAGATTTAGGACATCCGAATCATTCCTGTTTACTTAAGGTGATTATCATTTGGAGCCACGACTCGGACAAACGCCTTGCCCGACCGACCAGTGAGTCAACCAATTGAGAATGACATTATTTTGGGGAGATTTGGCCTCGTGGACTCGGATCTATGTCCCAAGCAAACCGAGCCAACGAAACTTTGGTTACTGATTTATCTTATAAATTCGACACACAATGAGAAGCATGTATTTGAAAAGGAAATAACACAACCAAATGATAAGAGTTTACTCGAGCCATCACCGAGCCCGGACCAATGCACTGAATACCGAATCGATTGTGCAAATTCAACCAAGATTATCCATACAAAAACAGCGGTAACAAAGAGACAACATAGTTCTTATGGTCCAAAGACCAGAGTTACACGCTTCCGGGGCATACCCCGTCTTCACCTCCCCTGAAGACTTGACGAGCCCGCTTGCGCACCCGAAGGACCTGCGGCCTCTTTTGCAGGAGACTCTTGTGCATCCGATGCCATTCTCTCTTGGGCCTCTTGCGCCAACCTTCTCTCCCTTCGGGCCCTTAATTCCTTCAGGAAAGAAGGGCATTGCTCCATCAGGTCCAGATCAGAAGAGAAACCCTTGACAGGACCGGGCAGAGTCAGCTAGTCCCGGTTATGCTCCTCATGGTCTTCCAACGGAACGAAAACACTGGAAATCAACACCCGTGGCACAAAGGAGGGGAGATACGGACCGGCATGATTGTACTTCTTGTCCTCGGTCTCGTCGCAGACAAGCTCTACAAACTCACATTGAAGTAAGTCCTCATCCGAGACACCTTCCGGAGCAAAGTCCGAGCCATTTGCTTCTTTGAAAGCAGTAATGCCTTCAGCCATCAAGTCAAGGTCGCTCGGGATCTGTCCCCTATGCCGGAGCTGCCCAATAGCCGCATCAAAGCCATCCTGCCGAGCCTCGTCATACTTGGACTCGAGCATGAACTTACAAGTGTCCGAGCCCAAGAAGTCTTGGACTGCTTGCGTCCGGACCTTCAACATCTCATTCAGCATCATATCCTTGAAGGTCCGGGAGACGCTGACATACTCATCCACACCCTCTTGATGAGCTTTGAGGTCCTTGTCCAGTGACAAAATGGCACTCTTCAGTTTTGCAGCCTCCGCTTCGAACTCCTTCTTCGCCGCAAGGGCCTTCTTCAGCCTATCAGACAGGGAATTCACCTTGGACGTTTCCACCGCCCGAGCAGCCTCAGCCTTGGCCAGATCCTCTTCCGTCGTGGCCCTCTGACCCGCCACCATTGAACATGCGCGAATAGCGGCCGTAAGCTACAATACACTATAAACCGAAATTAGTACTGACCCCGAACAAAGAAAAGATCCCCAGAGAATTAGTATATACCTTTTGATGAATTGTGACAACTCCGCAATCCGGTCCAGCTCCGGAACAGCAGCCAACCGAGCCACTTCCGCCTCCAAGTCCGGCTCACCACTCGCTTTCCCTTTGCCCTTATTGGCCGCAGGGATCGGACCTTCGGATGGACGCTTTTTCTGGCCACAACACTCGAACCACTAGTAGGAGGGTCCCGAGATACAGACCTTGGAGGTTTCTTGGCCCCCTTCGAGCCAGCCACCATACCCTTGTCCGGGGTAGGTATCATCTGGGCCTCCTCGCCCGCCGTGGCCCTCCGAGTCTCTTCCACTCGGAAAGTAGCAGCATTCCGAGGCTCTTCTATTGGCAGCACAGTGGACGTCTTGATGATTTGGGTTCGGGTACCCTCCTCCATCTCCTTCCATTGAGGGGCATTTTGTTTCCGCTTAAGCTCCCGCATGGTGGACATGGTGTACTCGAACCAAAAATATGCACATCCGAAGAACAATAAGTTGATACATGATAACGAAAATTTTATCCACAACTACAAACAAAGCAATAAAGGGACCACCGACTCGGATAACCGACCACGTGACCGAATGAGGAAGAACTTACTCAGATCCTTCTTCCCGTTACAAAAACTTAGCTCCGCGAAGCCAAATAGATAGGGGAGGGGTTGGCAGATCAATCCCCGAAAAAAATATTTCTCCTAATCTTGATTCCGTTCGAGAGCCTGCATCCACAAAGGAACGTCCCGAGCCGGAGGTTTCCAGTCCGACAGCCTGCCTCATAAAAATTTCTTCACAAAATGCCATTGGGTCCTTTTCGCTTCGTATTGACCCTGTTTTAGAGCGGGCCGGACGAAGATATATCTCTTCCACCAATTTATTCCCAATGAGGAGAGTGGATCGACGAAAAAATTATATGCTTGGCGACACACCAGCGTATAGAACAAAGTATTTCTATTACTTACACTAACACTAAATAACTTCCGGGAGTTATCAAAAGTAACCGGGATGCCCTTGTATTTACACATCACCCCGAAGCACATCAGATTTCTGAGAGAATTGAGGATGATTTGATGAAGACTTAACCCCATGTCGTTCAAAATGTCCAAAAACTCGGACGCCACTGGCAAACGCCACCCGCAGTGAAGACTTATCTCATGAACGCACATATACCCCGGAGGCGGATTGTAAAAAGCATGAAACTCATCCGGAATGAGAATCTCCACGGACTCCGGAATCTCATACTTCCTCCGAAGTTCCTCCACCTCCTCGGCCATCACAATCGAAGGGCACGTGGGCAATGTACCTTCCTCGTTCAGTTCACCCTCGGATCGGGATGAGTTACATCGTCCCTCGTCCGAGGGAATTTCACCCGGAACACGTCTTCACCCTTCTTAAGCCCCTCGGGCAACTCCTCTTTGGTCCGTTGACAACTCGTACCTGCTTGCCTAGCCAACTCCCTCCGAAAAACATTGGCAGACAACATTTCTTCCTCTTCCTCCTCCTCGGAACTAACATCGTCAGTCCAACCCTCCTCCTCCACTTTGTCATCCCCGGACGATGAACTCAGCTCTACCACCGTCCGAAGGGGAAAAACAACTGGACCCGATCCTCGACACCTTCTTCGAACACCCAACTCAGGTGGTGCCTCGGAGGTATCATGCACCTCTTCGATGTTAGGCTCCTGTGGATCCGGAACGAACGGCACTCGGTTAGGGTTACTCCTAAAATTATTACATAGGTTGCGAATGAGGGATCGAATCTCTACGAGGAGTTCGGGCTCCTTCCCAGCACCGCGCGGACGGAGAGCCCCTTTGGTCCTAGAGCTTATCCCTTGAACAACACCAGCACCCTGCACATTAGAGACTTGCAAGTAATCCCGATGCTTCGGAGACCCTGAACCCAGAACAACTAACCGAAGTAAGGAGCTTACCTCGGGTTCTTCCCAGCTCGGACGAGGAGAATGCTCCAGCTCTACTGAATCATCTCCACCAACAATATCAATCTCCTCGGAGCTATCCGATAGGGACAAAGCGTCGGAGTAATATCCTTCAGCCTCGGATCGGTTCTGACTATCACTCTCGGACATCCTAGGGAAAGGAGAAAGCAATTTCGTAAGCTTTAATATGGCAGTCCGAGAGGCCGTTTATGTATATTAAGAAAAGGAAAAATTCTAAGTTCGGCGGATATAAAACGACTCTACCGGGCGAAGTTAGTGCGGAGTTAGTAAGGTGTCAGTCCAGCGTTAGTCTTGACTACTCAACATACCCGAGACACACTACGGTTATTACCCACTATGGAATACGTAACATAAGCATGCATCCGAACAGACCATATTTTCAACAGCAGCGAAATAACAAACACAAGGAAATTTGACAACCATTAAGGAAAACAAGCAACTTACTTGTACTCGGATGGTTAGATTGAAGGCAGCTAACTTTGCTTGGATAACTCGCTACGGACTTCTCTTCGCTTGCTTCGGATTGCTTGCACTTGCTTCGGATGTACTAAAAAAGTCGAAAATCTTCTCTCTAGAATGTGAAAATGACGTCGGTGAAACCCCTATTTATAGAGGGTTAAATCAGGAAGCCCAACCGTCACCATTTTTCGGGATTAAATCTCAATCGTAGATCACAATTCATCCAACGGCAAAGTACAAAAATACCAGGTGAAATGACACATTGGTACAAAATATTTACCTTACGATGACAAAAACATACAACCAACTTCACCAGGCTCGGGAAGAGGACATTACTACACCCTCAGATGACCAATCTATCTTTCGCCTCGGATACGTCCCCTTTTTACAAGGAAGGATGATTTACCTCACCATCACACGGACTCTCGTCCGTTCGGATCTCCCTCTTCAGACCATCCTGACAAGGTTGATAAAAACCCTACCCTTTTTACAAGGAAGGATGATTTACCTCACCGTCACACGGGCCCTCGTCCGTTCGGATGTCCCTCTCCCTACCATCCCGACAAGAATGATAAAAACCCTCTCCTTTTTACAAGGAAAGTTGATCCAACTCATCATCACACGGACTCTCGTCTGTTCAGATCATCCCTCCACGCACAAAGAGGTACAGCTCCGACGTTCTCTGTCCACTTGATCTCGCTTACAAATACCCCTTCTTCCTTAAGAGAGAGAGAGAGAGAGATCAAGATTGGGGACGACAGGAAGCACGAGTTACACCCTTTTTTCTGCTTACGAGGGACGGATTGGACCGAGAAACAAACTGTCTCCTCCACTTTCGAGCTATAGTTCCACAACTATCTTCTACTAAGATACTTGGAAACTAGGGGGACATATGTTAATACGAAAATATGTCCAATCCGTCATAGGCGCCTTGGGAACGAATCCTAAGGAGTCCCAAGTTGTCTGAGGATCCGAAACACTAAGATACGACCCTAAGGTCCGACCCATCGAGGTCCGACCCATCCTGGAGGAGAAAGACAGAGAGAGCTCGAACGGTAATAGGTCTGACCCCTCCAGCGGTCCATAACCATGGGGTCCGACTCGGACGACCATTCGGATCCAACACAACAATCTCACAAGCAACCAAGTAAACTGGCACTAGAGAGTAAGGAGGTCCGAGCCACAAGGTCCGAATCAGAGGAGTCGAACAAACTTATGGAAGTTCCCCACAGACAACCCAGTACAGTCCGGACCAAACGTCCGGACCAACCTCTTCGGTCCTTGACCCGCAGCAGACTATTAAAGCCTCTAATGCTCTCACATTAATGACTAAACTACACCTAAAAGCCCAAAGTGGGATGGGGCAAGTGTCATTAATGGGCCATGGGCCTATTGAAGCCTTGGTGGCTCAATCTAGGCCTTACACTTGTCATGATCTGGTGGAACCCTCCCAATTGGGGAGAAATCTATATATAGAGCACACACTCCCATGATAATGGTAAGCAATAATCACTTCCGAACCTTATCACACAGAGTAGATCTTCAGTCTCTCTTGAGTAAAGTCTCAAACCGGTTTGACACTTAGCAAACCGGGTCCTAACCCCCCCCCCCCCCCAAGTCACTTGTGCAGGTTCTTACCAAGCTTTAGCGCGTTGGCTCTTACTCAGTACGGAGCTTCTGACTTAAGGATATCTTGGCCATTACCAGTGGGATAGAATAATCTCTTAGTGGTTGGGGAACTTTTACCTTCAACAGATATTGTGGATACAACAACAACTCAGAGACTATGAGATCAATCAAGAGAAAAGTCCTATTTTTTGTGACAACATAAGTGCTATTTGCATAATTCAGAATCCTAAGTTTCATCCAAGAACAAAGCACACTGATGTTAGACACCACTTCATTGAGATCATGTTGAAAAAGGCAATATAGAGATACTCAAGATTGGTACTAAAGACCAAATTGCAGATATCTTTACAAAGTCTTTGCAAAAAAGCAGGTTCTTAACCTTGAGACATAGTCTTGGATTAATGGAGCTACCGAAAGAACTGAAAAGTTATAATCTCTGAGACGGGAACCCAGAAGGGAGAAAAGAGATCTGGAATAGGTATCCAGATATCTAAGGTAAAAGGTAAAAACTTTTACCAAAAAGGTATCTGAGACGGGAACTCATATACTAAAAAGGATGAGTAAAAATGTCTTTCAAAGATTTCTGAGACGAGTACTCAGATATCTGTGAGATCACAAAGTGAGGGGGAACATAAAACAGAAAATGTGGTACAAATGTATTCAGTCAACCTTATCTCTGATGTTTTGTATCTTTCCATTTATATGTTAAGTTACATACAGTCTCTGAACTTAATAGATAAGTCCAAAATACTGTCCCTCAGTCACAGAAAAGAGATCTGATTCAGAAAGCTATTCGTCAAATTTCATTAATTAGGCACAATTACAACTGTTGATTGTAGTCATTGCTGAAGAAACAATCGTAACCCTTGATGAAATGGGCGTTTGATCTTAACGGACGAGATTAATTCTCGGTAAAATAGTGGACTGTGAAACACTGACGTGACCCACTAGCATTTAATGCAAAGCAATTTTTACCCACGCCTACTTGCATTTGCACAGATACATATGTACAAAATCAATTTGTATGTATATGTCTGCTGAGAGTACAATGCTATACATATAGTATTTTGACAAAAGAATTCACTTTCGCCTAATCCAACATTTTATCTTGCACAAAAACAGAAATTTCTCTCTAAATTTTTCTGCAAATCTCTCTACAAATCTGCTGCATCTCTCATAGTTTTTCTGAAAAGAACAACCAATCTCCCATGATAATCTCTTCTCTTGTTTTCAAAATCGTTCTATTTAAAGAGATGGCTCCAAAATGTGCTGCTGCTAAAGATACCAGTGCTACTACTTCTACTGCTGCTGAAAACCAAGCACTAGTGCTAGTGATTGCCAACAATCATCTCTTAGGCAATTTTAATTCTAAGAATTGGACTTCAAACCACAGAATGATTTGGGGTGGTTCTATGATTGAGCAACACCTTTCTGCTGTAATCGTAGAACAAGCAGATAGGAGGACTATCCTTGGTATGCTTGAAAAGGCACAAATCAAGGGTTTTCTCTCCGCTCTTCCCAGTGGATCCTCTTCACTCGATGTACTTGAGTTTTATAATAACTCTCGTGTTATCACCAACAGTACTAATGGCATTGAAGAAATGTCCATTAAAACCAAAGTTCAAGGAAAATAAATTTTCCTTAACTGCCAAAGATTTTGTGATATCTTTGGTCTCCGAAATCAAGGAATTGATTTCGAGATTAACACCAAGGATGAAACTCTCCTTGAAGGTGTTAAGACCCTGTATAGTGATGTGTGCAACATGGACAAGCCAGATACTCCTCCTAAGTTCAAACTTGTTGATATAAGGACCAGACATCTATACAATCATTGGGACGTCTTGGCTAGGTGGGAAAACCTTTTTAACTAGGGAAAGTACGCCTATAAGAAGTTTGTGAAGAAGCTACAAGGCTTTGAGCCTAAGATCGTCAAGCGCCTTGCTGAGCCAAAAGCTACAGTGAGCTTTGCACTAAATATATGCTTCTTGCTGGAGAAGCTTGGCATTGAGCTCAGAGAGAAGGCTGACATAGCCAACTGTAACATGCTCTACAAATATGAGTATACAAACATGATGAAAAAGGTTACTGCATCTCATAAAGGTTCCAAGAAATGAAAGACTGATGAGGTATCTGAGGGTTCCGTTGCGACCAAAAAGCTCAGAACCTCAAGGAAGAAGTCTGCTGGCAAGACAGAAGAGGCTCCCATTATGGATGTCGACGCTCAGATATCTAACCCCATTGTTGATGAACTCATCAATACTGTTGATGAACTCATCAATGCTGTTGAGTGCCTTGCTGATGAACTTATCAATGCTGATAAAAGTAGTGAGAGACTTCAAACACTCTCTGTAGAAGCAGCAGGGATTGTTGATAATTGAGTCCAAGATTTCGATGAGGAATCTGAAAATGAGGGGGAACAAAAAATTCCCAAGGTTGCTGAAAGAGCAACAAGTGTAGAGGTTGCTGAAAAAGCACCCACATGAAAGGTTGCTGAAGAAGCAACTGTGTCCAAGGTCACTGGACAAAACACACCATCAGAGCTAGTAACAATTAAGCTTATTGAAGATGCTCTGATGAGTGGTAACTTAGTGTTGGAGGATACTGCCAATGCCTCAACACTTAAAAGTCTGTCTCAAGCAAATCTGGATAGGCCCTATACTACATCACCTTCACCATCCGGATCAAGATCACCACAACAACCAAAACAGCCACAAGTGGATGTTGAAATGGTAGTTGAGTTACAGCATGAGAGTCCAGCATTTTTCAATGCTGAAGAAATTCCTGCAAGAGAGCAGGTTCCCCAACTCAATGAGAGGGATCTGTTAGGAATATCTGTTTAGATTTTGATCAGCAACATAATGACTTATCTTAGATCAGAAAGGTGGTTAGTACTCTTGGTTAACTTGAACACTGTAAAAGAGGAAAATCACTAAGTATGTTAGTCTAGCAAATCTTGTATAGGATGTTAGGACTCTGAATGTAATTTTTATTTCTTTGAAGAAGACCAAGAAGAAGGTATCCAGCAAGAGAGTTCAACAAATTTTGATGTTTTGAAGACTGCACAAGATTGCTGAATACGAAGGTCATCAGATACCTGTGTCCAGATATCTTAAATAAACAAGCGTTTTTCAATAAACAAGTTTTGTAAAAGACATCTGAGAACACAAGGTTTCTGAACGAGGAAAAGTGCCCACAGATATCTATGCTCAGATACCCTGGATAAAACTATGTTTCTGGGAAGCAATGTTTCAACAGGTATCTGGAGATGAGAAGGTCTGTGGAAAGGGATATGCAATGCTTCAGAAAGCATGCATAGTTCCGTTGGCACTATATGACAAAAATAGTACAATGCAATAAATTTGCAGACAGAGACATCTGAACAAAAGAGGAAATCTCTTAAAAGAGACATCGTCTTCCTAAAGATTATTCTGAGATATCAATAGTTTGAATTTCATTAAGCCTAACGGATACTATTCAAACGGCATGATTTTCAACTATAAATATTAACACTTAGAATGCTTGAATACACACTGAACACCTTGAACTTACAGAATGAACTTATTTCTTTCAAGCATACAAGCCTTCAATCTACTTATTCACTAACTTACTGTTGCGACCAAGCTCTTGAATTCTAAGTAGCACGAAAGTTCTAAGTGTCCTGATCCTTAACAAGCATTGCTATCTGTGAAGGAGTTGAATCAAAAGATCAAATATCTGAGTTTCATTCTCCAGAACATTTAACATAGACTTGGGTCAGTAAAGAACATATCACCACACATTGTGAAGTGTGTTAAGTGATTCTTGTTCTATAGAGTATTCCTACATAACTGAGAAAGTTATTAAGACTACTCACCTGACAAACTACTTTAACCAACACCTTAAACGGCGTGGAGTAGAGGAAGTACTTAGTTTGGGAAACTAAGGAATAACTCCAAGGTTACTGAGTATAGACAGAGTTCCCACTGATGAAGAACCAATTGGTGGTTCCTCACAAACAGGTGCTTCAACCAGTGGAAGACCTACTGGTCAAGCTGTTTACGAGCCAAAGCCCAGAGAGCTCTGGACATCGAAACATGCCAAGAGAAATCGGATAGATGGTAAGGCTCACAATATCATCATACCTTCCACTCCAGAGCAGATACAGTGTAAACTGTGGGGTGCAAAAACGGCGAAAGTGGCCTGGCAATTGATTGATGAAATCTGTGCCGGCACTGAGAAAACAAAGAAAATAAGTTCGAAGTTTAAAGCTCAAATTCCAAAACATTAAACAAGGTCCCACAGAGACTCTTAAAGAACTAGATTTTCGGTTCATAACATTGATGAGTGAAATGGCTGCACTTGGTGAAAGCGAGAGATACTCTAACTCTGAAAAGTTTAAGACTATCGTGAGAAGCTTGAATCAAAACTGGGAACATACTCAGTATTTTTATTTCAACCAAGGAATGCCAAATATCACTCCAGCAGAACTCTTTTCCCACTTAGCTACTGTCAACTATGAAACTACTCAGAGAGAACAAACAATTGCTGAGAAAGTTCACAATGTTGCTTTAGTAACACAAGGCGCTTCTGAAAAGAAGGATACCAAAGAAATGACTGAGGAAGATTCTCTTGCTGTAGAGCAAATGAGAAAATACGTCAGTCATGAGATTGAGAGAAGAAAAGACAAAGAGAAGCTGAAAAAGCATCTAGGCTCAAACTATCACCAGTAAAAAAATATGCAGCTCTCCAGCTCACTAAACAAGCCGGCTCAGCAAGCATCTAGTGCTGAGGAAGCAGAAATCGGAAACGGTATCTGTTTCTATTGTTAGAAACCTGGTCATTATAAAAGAGATTGCCCTGTTTTCAATAAGCTAAAGACAGGTGACAAGAAAGATAGAAGAAACTTCAAGAGAGGTCAGAGAGCTTTGCTCACTGAAGAAAGGAAAAAGATTCAAATCCAACTGGATGCTCTCGACATTGAGTCAGAATCTGAGGAAGAAGACTCAGATGACTCCAAACTACCATCTCCAGAATTATGTGGCATCACTCATGAACTAGTTGACTTTGGTCAAAAGAAAAGGGAATTATGTGGGGTTGCTGAGGAGATCTATCCAGATTGCTCCAACATTGAGCCATGCCTAATGGCTGACAAGGTAACCAACATTCTCAATTCATAAATTATGAGAGTGATGAGGAAGAAATCAGAGATTCAGAATATTTCAGAAGAGAACTTGATCTCTACAAAAGAGAATTTCAAATGATCTGAGCTAGAGCCGACATTCTTGAAGAAGAAAAGAATTCTCTTGAGAAGGAAAATTCACAATTACTCAAGATATCCGATAAAAAGGATGCTGAAAATGCATTTCTCAAAGCACAGATATCTGAAACGGAGAAGTTACACAGAAAGGCAATGGATATACTCCAAAAGGAAAATAAAGATCTTCTTTCTAAAAATGAGGAACTCAAGAAGAAAGAACTATCTTTTCAATCCTATGCCAAAGCTTGTGACACTCTTACTGAAGTACACTCTTATTTAAGAGATCCTTCAAAAAAGGGAGGACTTGGGCTGGACACACAAACAAATAGCTCTACTACTCTGAGTAAGAATGATGAAAGAATAACGTTTGTTAGTTCTCAGAAAAATGGTTCTCAAATAACCTATATCATTGGTCAGAAAGCTAAGGTTGTTGACAAAGGAAAGGCAGTCGCAACCAAACCTTTGTGGGAAAAACAAGTCCAAAAGAAAACTGTTCAGAATGTTTCTGTCAAGAAACATAACACTGAAAAGTGTAATCACCCACAGTGCTATGTTTCTCAGAAAGGAAAAATTGCAGTAGCAAGCAAATTTTCAAGCATCACGTTTTCTGGAAAGAAAGATGTTCCAGAGACTAGCAAAGCTGCTGAGAAGAGAACTCAGACAGCACCAGGTGCTCTAAATGGCATTGGCTATAACGCCATCGGGAAACAACTCGCTTTAGAGTATAAACAAGAGCAAGAACGATGGATGAAAGCCAGGATTGCGCATAGCAATCATCAGAAGTGGAAGAAAGAACAGGTTATGACCACTCTGAATGCCAGGGCTAGAAGAAATCTGGCAAGGAAAGCTAAGTTCTTTGAAAGCAGACTCGAGAATCGACAGGTATCTGAAAGCACCACGAGGAGCACCAAGGAACACCCCAAGAAGGAAAATAGCTTTAAATGATAATGATACCAATCATTTACCTAAAATTCCTCCTTATGTTCCAACAAGACAAAAGAATATCCCAAGGAAGTTCATTCAGAAATGGATTCCTACAGGGAGATTCTTTAGTCCAAAAGGTTCCATTGTTGGAATGAGAGCCTAACTCCTTGTTTCCTGTTTTGTGCAGAACACTCTGAGGAAGAACCCGAAGTGGCATTTTGATAGTGGATGTGGGAAGCACATGACAGGAGACAAAGCAAATCTGATTAACTATAGAAAATGCGATAATGGACCAATTATTAGATTTCTGGAGGAGATGAAAATCCAACCATAGGTTTTGGCAATATGATGTTCGGAGCTCTTACAATCTCTGAAGTACTACATGTGAAGGGATTGAAATATAATCTCGTAAGCATGACAATTGGTAGACAAAGGGTACACTGTCAAGATCAAGTCAAAACTATGCAAAGTAATTGACAATGAGACAAAGTAGACAGTCTTGGTTGCTAGGCGAAAAGGAAATCTTTATGTTGCTGACTGGGCATCTGCCACAACTGAAGAATGTCTAATGGTGAGTCAATCTGGCCACACTGAAGAAAACTGGCTATGGCATAAAAGAATGAGTCACTTGAACTTCAAAACACTGAACAAGCTAGCCAAGAAAGAATTGCTGGTTAGTTTACCCAAAATGGTTTATAGAAAAGATGGTATATGCTCAGCTTGCCAAATGGGAAAACAATCCAAAACATCTTTCAAGTCTAAAACTAGACACTCCAGTGAAAGGCCACTGCAAATGTTACATATGGATCATTTTGAATCCTCTGTAACTAGCTATGCAGGAAAGAAGTATGGTCTGGTTGTTGTTGATGATTACTCAAGATTCACTTGGGTTGTATTTCTCACACAAAAATCTGATGCAAGGGTTGAGATACCCAACTTGCTGAATAAGCTTGAAGTCATGAAAAATGACAAGTTATCTGTAATCAGAACAGACCATAGTACTGAGTTTGTGAACCAGAACATAAAAGAGTTTTGTACCTGCAAAGGTATACAACATCAACTATCTTCCGTAAGGACACCATAACAAAATGGTGTTGCTGAAAGGAAGAATAGGACCCTAAAAGAAGCAGCAAGAACAATGCTTGCTGACATTGAAATAAGTGAAATCTATTGGGTTGAAGCCATTAACACAGCCTGCTACACTCAAAATAGATGTTTGATTAACAAACACCATGACAAAACTCCTTATGAACTTTTGATTGGTAGACCCCCTAGTATCAAACATCTAAGGGTGATTGGTTGCAGATGTTTTGTTCTTAACAACGGAAAAGAATACTTGAGAATATTTCAACCAAAAGCAGATGAAGGAGTATTTCTTGGTTATTCTCTGAATAGCAAAGCCTACAGAATCTACAATAAAAGAACGCAAAAGATTGAAGAATATGTTCATGTAGTTTTCTGCGAAGGAAACAAGAAAGTACCCTTGAATGAAGAACTCTCAAATAGGTTCAAAGAACTAATGATTAAAGATTCTGAAGAAGAATCCTCAAAAGAAAACTCTATCATTCACTTAGTGGACGAATCTGACGATGAAAAGCAACCATTGCTTAGTAACAACCAGATGACTGTAAGACATGATGAAGAATTTCCTATGAGAATTCCAGAAATGGAACATGTTACTGAGAATCTTCATCATGAAGAGGTTTCTGAGAATGAGATTGCTGAACATCAAATTCCAGATATCCCCAACAATGAAAAAGTGTCAGATATCCATGGCAATTCCCATGTGTCAGATATCTAAGATACTGCACAAGTATCCTATCAAGATCATATTGATTCACATTCAGATCAAAATGATATTGATCCTACTAGGTCAAAACCCATTATGAAATGGATAAGAAATCATCCTGCCAAGGATGTGATCGGTCCTTTAGACCAAGGAGTTAGAACTAGGAGAGCAATTGCTGACTCTCTCTATGGATGTTTCATCTCAAATATTGAACCTAAAACTATAGAAGAAACATTGAAGGATCAAGATTGGATCTCTGCAATGCAAGAAGAGTTGGATCAATTTGAGAGAAACAAAGTCTGGAAACTGGTTCCATTTGTTGACAGAATATCTGTAATTGGAACCAAGTGGGTTTTCAGAAATAAAATGAATGAGTCTGGTGAAATAACCAGAAAAAAAGCAAGGTTGGTTGCCAAGGGATTCACCTACACAGAAGGACTAGATTTTAACGAGTCATATGCTCCAGTTGCAAGATTGGACGCAATTAGACTATTTCTAGCCTTTGCAGCTCATAATGACTTTAAAGTTTATCAGATGGATGTTAAAAGTGCATTCCTAAACGGTGAACTTACTGAAGAAGTCTATGTTGAACAACCACCAGGCTTTGAGGTTTCCACAGAAAGTAGAATGGTTTATAAGCTTCAGAAGGCTCTGTATGGACTGAAATATGCTCCGAGAGCATGGTATGATACTTTAGCCAAATACTTGCTGGAAAGTGGCTTCAAGAAAGGAGATGTTGATAAAACACTCTTTACTTTGAACCATGAAGGGAAACTACTTTTAGTTCAAGTATATGTTGATGACATTATATTTGGATCTAAAGACCAGCAACTTTGTGAAGACTTTGCTGAGCTCATGAAAAGTAAATTTGAGATGAGCATGATGGCAGAATTAAACTATTTCCTAGGATTGGAAGTCAAGCAACTTAATGATGTAATATTCATTAGCCAAACAAAGTATGCAAAGGATATGCTCAACAAGTTTAATTTAAAGTCTTCTAAAAAGAATGCTAAGATACCTATGAGCATTGGAACCAAAATGACCTATACTGAATCTGACAAGAGTGTTGAAGAACACAAGTATAGGAAATTGATTGGGACTCTACTGTACCTCACTACAAGTAAACCTGATATTCAATATACAGTTGGAGTGTGTGCTAGATTTCAGACAAATCCAATGCAATCACACAACAACATTGCTATGAAAATATTAAGGTATGTAAAGGGTACTGTAGAAGTTAGATTATGGTATCCAAAAGACAGTTGATTGAGTTGAGTTGGCTATTCTGATGCCGACTATGCTGGATCATTGCTTGATTGAAAAAGCACCTCAGGAACTTATCAATTTCTTGGTGCCAGATTAATATCATGGTTCAGCAAGAAACAAAACTCAATTGCCACATCTACCACAGAGGCTGAATATATTGCTGCTGGGTGTTGTACTTCACAGATATTGTGGATACAACAACAACTCAGAGACTATGAGGTCAATGAAGAGAAAACTCCGATTTTCTGTGACAACACAAGTGCTATTGCCAAAACTCAGAATCCTAAATTTCATGCAAGAACAAAGCACATTGATGTTAGACACCACTTCATTAGAGACCATGTTGAAAAAGGCAATATAGAGATACTCAAGATTGGAACTGAAGACCAACTTGCAGATATCTTTACAAAGCCTTTGAAAGAAAGCAGGTTCTTAACCTTGAGACATAATCTTGGGTTAATGGAGCTACCAAAGGAACTTAAATGTTCTAATCTATGAGACAGAAATTCAGAAAGGAGAAAGATATCTGGAACGGGCATCTAGATATTCAAGGCAAAAAGGTATCTGAGACAGGAATTCAGTATGATTAAGAAGGGAAAAAGAAGAGATAAGATATCTGGAATAGGAATCCAGAATATCAAAGGTTAAAGGGTAAAATGGCTATTTGAAGATTTATGAGACAGGTACTCAGATATCTAGATCACTCAGTGAGGGGGAACACAAAAGAGAATAGTACAACTGTCTACAGTCAACTACTCTCATGAAATTTGTATTATTTCTATCCCTGTGTAAAACATGAACATATACTGTGTGTGAGATAGACTCAGATACAAAATTGTCCTTTAGTCACACAGAAGAGATGTGATTCAGATAGCTAATCGCCAAAATTCATTAATTGGGCACAACCACATGGGTTGATTGTGATCATTGCTGGAAAAGCAATCCCAACCATTGATGAAATGGGCGTTCCATTTTAAAGGCCGAGATTAATTCTCTGTAAAATAGTGGACTGTAAAAACTCAGACGTGGCCCACTAAGCATTTAATGCAAACCGAATTTTACCCACGCCTTACTGCACGTACACAGATACAAATGCACAAAATTAATTTGTGTATTTTTGTCTGTTGGAATTACACTGCTATATATATAGGATTTTGGCAAAAGGAATCACTTTCGCCTAATCCCACATTTGCTCTTGCACAAAAACTGCAAAATACTCTCAAATCTCTCTGCAATTTTCTCTGCAACTACTGATTCCTTCTTAGTTTTTTCTGCAAAGAATCACTAATCTCCTGCCTTAATTTCTTCTCGATTTTCAAAAAACTTTACTATTTAAAGAGATGGCTCCAAAACGTACTCTTACCTAGAATTCCCAAGCTACTACATCCGGTACTGCTGAAAAGCAATCGGTTGATTGGAGAGTTCAATCCTGATCATTGGACTTCAAATCACAGGATGATTTGGGGTGGTGCCATGATTGAGGAATACCTGGTAGCTGCAATAGAAAACCAGACTGACAGGAAGCTGGTACTTGATATGCTTGAAAAGGCACAAATCAAGGGCTTTCTATCTGCTCTTCCTAGTGGAGTTTCTTCACTGGATGTCCTGGAGTTTTACAACAACTCCATGATTATCTCCAAAGTCTCTGAAGGCACTGAGACAGTGTCTATCAAGACCAAAGTCCAAGGACAAGAAATCCTGTTGGACGAAATAGCTTTCTATAAGCTGTTTGAACTTCAAAATCATGGAAATGATTTTGAAATTGACACCAAGGATGAAGATCTCCTTGAGGGTGTCAAAAAGCTCTACAGTGATGTGTGTGATCTTGACAAGCCAGATACACCCATTGACTTCAAACTTGCTGACATAAGAACCAGACATCTGTTGGTTCACTGGGATGTGTTGGCATGTATCCTTCACAGATGCTTTGATGGTCTACAAGGAGGAGCTGACTAGATAAGCCAAGAACGCTGGATGATGATGTTCTTGTTGAATCAACAAGACAAAAGGCTGGAAAACCCTTTTAATTGGGGGAAGTACGCCTTCATGAAATTTGTGAAGAAGATACAAGGCTTTGAGCCTAAAATCGTTAAGGGCCTTGCTGAGCCAAAAGCAACAATAAGCTATGGACTGAAGATATGCTACTTACTGGAGTGCCTTGGCATTGAGCTCAAAGAGACGAGAGACATTGCCAATAGTAACCTACTCTACAAATAAGAGTATACAAACATGATGAAAAAGGTTACTGAATCTCGGTTCCATGAAACGAAAGACTGATGAGGTATCTGAGGGTTCCGTTGCGACCAAAAAGCACAGAACTTCACAAAAGAAGTCTGCTGACAAATCAGAAGGCATACCCATTATGGATGTCGACTCTCAAATACCTTCCGCCACTGTTGATGAACCCATCAATGCTGATAAAAGCAGAGAGAAACTTCAAACACTCTCTGCAGAAGCAGCAGGGATTGTTGATAACTCCGTTCCAGATTCCAATGACGAATGGGACAAGGAGGAGATCCCAGCGCCCAAGGTTACTGAAAAAGTAACCAAGGCCAAGGGGAAGAGGACCAAAAGGTCTAAGGTTGCTGAGAAAGCAACTAGCTCAAAGGTTGTTGAGCAAGCACCTATAGCAAAGGTTGTTGGTGCCAACACATGATCAGGGAATGTCACGTATAAACAACTTCAACAAGCCCTGATGAGTGGTGACCTAGTGTTGGTAGACGCTGATGTCAACACCACACTTAAAAGTCTGGAACAGCTCTCAAATGCTCAACCTTCTGCTTCCAAACAACCACAACAACCAAAACCACAACAGCCACAAGTGGTGGATGAAATGGTCAATGAACTCCATTTGGACATTCCAGTAATGCAATATGTTGAAGAAAATCCTGCAAATGAGCAGATTCCCCAACTTCTAGAGAGGGATTAAACTGAGACACCTGGTCAGAATGATCAAACAGGGGAGGCAACTGAGTTAGCCACTCAGGAAAGGTCTGAAGTACCTGAAACATCAAACAAAGAAGCTGAAATGGAACAACAAGACCAAAGCATAGAAGGGTCACAAGTTCCAGAGACGAATCAGCCTGACACTGCTCAGGTAGGTGAATGGTTTAACTCCATATTTGTGATATTTTATGTTTATAAATCTTGTTACTTATAAAAATTTCTTTGTTATAGGCTGAATTAGAAACAAAAGAACAAGAGGAAGCTGCAAAGCTTGCCTCAGAGACTGAGAAGGAGGCTACCATAGCCTCATCACTTAAGGAACTTAAGCCTGTATTACAGGTGGAAATTAGTTCCCTAAGACATAACTTTTCATGGTATCTATTGAATACACTTGACTAACTAAGTGTTTGTTTCTAAATGGCTCCAACTGAGAAGAAAGATGAAGAGACTGCCAAATCCATCTCTTCAGAGAATAAACCAGAGACAACAAAGGTCTCTGAGACACAAGTGTCTGAACCTTCTGCAAAGAAGGTATTCCACTCAGATACAAGTATGCTTATAAAGAAACTTCTCTGATCATCTTTCTAAACACTTACACTATCTATTTACAGGTTCAAGAAAGAGTAGATGTTGTTGGGGAGTCCTCAACACCAATGGAAATTGATGAGGCAGTCCAGCCTTCATCACAAGAGAAACAACCAGAGACTGCCCAAGTCTCTGACAGACAAGTATCTGAGCCTCTTCTTCCAGAGGTAATTGGCTTCTCAGATACACAAGTTGTCAACATTTTTTTTCTCTTGTTCAAAATTTTTAAGTGTAATGTTTTCTCTCAGGTTCAAGAAAGAGAAGATGTTGAGGATCAGACATTAAGGTCTCCTCCTCGCATCCAGATATCTGGGGACGCTGGAACCTCAGTAGTCAACATCTCTGAGCCTGTCACACAGGTTACTCAGAAAACTGTCTCTCTAAACCCTAGATATCTACACAAGTTTTGAAACTAACTCAAAACTCTCTCTTTCAGGCTCAAAGTAGTGCCAAGAAGGAGTCAAAGGATGACTATGAGAACCTCCTTCCCTTCTTCAAGACTCATACCTTGCCAAAGCATATTCAATGCTTCATGAAATGGCAGAGGTTAAGGTGCTCTGATCTCTCTGAAATACTTAGAATCACAGATCAACCAACAAGAGGACCACGAGCTCTTGACCTGGAAAACTACATCCATGCAATGTTCCCTACTAAACAATATCAGGTTGCGACCTTATTGCCTAAGATTTTTCCAAGGAAGTGGCACAGAAACTGGTGCAAGCCTTCAAAAAGGCAGATGGTCAGACTAGATTACAGATGGCCTTCAAGCTAGTCTTGCCCAAGACACTCCAATTTATACCCTCTGAGCAAGAGGAAGTTAATGGGCAAAAAGTTACTCTTCCAGAAGTGATAAATCTGGTATCCGAAGACGATGAGGAGGAAGAGACTGATGAGAATGACTAGGAAGAACCTCCTTCTGGCCATTACAAGGATGAGGATGATAAGAAGGATGATGATGATTCCCCTGCACCAGGGACAGGAGGGATTGCACAAAGTAATAATACCTCAATTGTTGAAAAGCACACTGAGAGGACATCACAAAAATCTCCTCTCCATCTCCTCAGAAATCTACCCATCCATCTCCTCAACATAAAGACTCTCCTGAAAAAGTAGTTCAGCACTCTGAGGAAAACACTCAGAAAATAGTGGATGCACAAGCCAGAGTTGCTCAACTCAAACAACTATAGGAGGAAGAACAACCGCTACATCTTCAACTGGAAGAAAAGATAGCTGAATCCAGAGTCAAGCTAGATAAACTTGAAGAACAAACACGCAAAGAGACGGAAGCTTACTCCGAGATTAAAGGGCTCCGGGATGCTGTTGATTATATTGCTAAGGAGTTAGATGCTGAACAAGTATCTGAAGAAAAGCATGATGCTAAGGCTGCATCTTCACAAAAGAAACCACTCCAAAGGCAAGAAACCCATATCTGAGATGGTTGCTGCCTTCAGAAACCTTGATGAAGAAGTGCAAGAGGATGAAGATCACTGGGCTAATGACTCAGATGATGAAGAAGACAAGGCATTGGCAAAACACCGCAATGAACACTTAGCGGTTTCTCATCTGAAAAGGAAGCTAATTGCTCCTGAAGTATTCAAAAAACTGCCAAATGTCCACTCCCAAGAATACATGAATAGATACCAAGTTTTGGCAAATCTTAAAAAGGAGTTGTCTTCATAGAACAAAGACATAATTGCCTCCATCCCCTCAGAGATGAAGAAATTCACTGAGCTCATCACTCAAAGAACAACCAGTATGGTCCTTGCTCAGAAGGATCTGGGAATGATAAGGGACGATGATGTGTCATTAGCTGAAAAAGCTTTTCATGAGGCAAGTTACACTGCTGGCAAAGCAGACGCCATACTAGGCCCATTGGCAGAGCTCACTGATAAGGAAAATGGACTTATCAAACAAAATTAGGAGCTCAAGGCTAAATTTCAGAATATGGTTACTGCCTACAATTACTTGCAAAGGAATTTTGAGTCTCTCTTAGAATCCTTTGTGGTACTTAGTCAGTCAACAATGACTAATGGGGAAGGATTTGGACCTCAAGGTCAGGGGGAAGGATTTCAACAAAAGAAGAAATCTGGAGTTGGTGCTGCTCAGAAAGGAAGAGGAAACAAGAGAACTTCCCAGCCACCAATCAGAATAAATGAGCCTTCCTCAAGTCAAGTTGCTTTGAAAATAGTAGCTACTTCCCAACAACCAACTGAAGAAACAACAATGATAACAAGGGCCAGGACACAAAGACCTCCATGGAGTACCAAGGCTCCAAGGAGAAGACAAGTGAAAGGGATTGAAGAGTCTTCTAAAGAAGAAGAAGAAGGACAAATCAAATCCCAGGGCAATGAAGAAGGCTGCAAATAACCTAACAAGAGAAATCTAGAAGATGATGATGAGATAAGGATGAAGATGAAGCTCCTCTTCACAGAAAAAGAAGAAAGGTTGATAGTCTATCTGAGCCCATAGCTGCAAAGCCTTTGGCAGCTAAAACACCCACTGGAAATTCCAAGTCAATCCAGGGTGGTTCTTCAAGCAATCCCCCAAAGGAGAATTCAAGACAAAGAAGGAATAGATTGAGAGCTGAAAGAAGAAAAGGTCAACTTCCACTCAGGCCAGAAGAAGCCAGAATTGAGTATGTGAAGACCAACAATGACTCCTCTGTCTACAGGTGCATTAATCAGAAGAATGGGTACTGGATTCTGGAACTCAAGCACTTACTGGTAAATGAAAAATTTCCAGAACCAATCCATAAATAGCTCATGGCATGGAGAAAAGACAAGCCAGTCTTGATTAATACCAACCACATCAAAGCCTAGTTGGATTTTGAAGTAATCAAGAGAATAGAAGCCATGAAAAAGGACCTCTCTGATGATTATCCTTATGGAAAGCTGATGAGACAATATTCCAACGTCTCATTTGGTCCATTTTAGCGGTCTTTGTGAGTCTTTGTCTTTAGTTTTGTAGTCTTTTTAGTTCGTTTTTACGCTTTGGTGTTTTGTTTATATTTTGTAGAAATCGATGTCTTTTGAGCCGAATGAGAACAAGTTGCTTAGCATGGCTTGCCGCGGCAAGGGATTCAGTCCACCGCGGCGAGATTTAGCGAGTGATCATCTTCTGTGATTAAAGAAGACTCGCCGCGGTGAAGGAATTGGTCCGCCGCGGCGAGATTTTACGAATGGAGCCTCTGATTTGAAGATTGAAGCTCACCGCGGCGAGATTATGCGAAGGCTATATACATTGCGATAAAGAAGGCTTGCCGCGACGAGGTAATTGGGCCGCCGCGGCGATATTTTGCGATTGGCTCCCCTGTTTTGAAGGAAGATGCTCGCCACGGCGAGGGATTCAATCCGCCGCGGCGAGAATTCGTGAGCTGCATATATATATCGACAAAAGGAAGCTCTTCGTGGCGAAGCAAGTGGCCCGCCGCGGCGAGACGCGCAAGTCCAGAATTCATTTTCCTTAATTAGATTAGATTTTTAGATTTTTTCTTTTATACTTCTTTTAACCTAGTTTTGATAAAGGCTCCTAGATTCAGACATTAACTTTGAGACATCTTGGGAGCTTGGTTACTCATTGATTTTATTCATCAAGATTATTGGTATTGATTTCTCCATTGCTTTGTTCTTTACAATTCGTTCTTTATTCTCATTGATTGAAATGTATGTTATTGCATGCGAGATTATCATCTATGTTTCACATGATTATTACCATGAATCTCTGCATGCAATCATCTATTATCAGTAGCTAAACACCTTTGAATACAGTAGTATGTGAAGATTATGCATATTCGTTCTAGGGTTTATCAATTCACTCATATAGGTTAGTCTCGTATAAAATCTTCGTAAAAACCTTCAATTCGATAAGTCCATATTAAATTCTCTAAATTGTTCATGTTTAAGGATCGTGAATTGACGACTCACGATTTCTCCAGTATAATATTTTCTAAGAACAATTGGTTGAATCGAATTGATTGATTTACTGTACAACGACGGTGTGACAAATATGAGTGTTATACCTAGTTCGAATTAGCATAATTGGATCTTGCTACTGTATTCATCTTTCTCTCATCGTTAATCGTAATCTTCGCTTTAGTTAAACTAGTTAGAAGTACAACCAAATCATCAATCAAACTGTTACTCGCAAGTATCTGTTTACTCTCACTGCTATGTAGCTTAATTAATTCCTTAGCGAACGACTCTGCGGTTTAGCTTTGTCTATCTACAACAACTGCTTGCTACTTGGTTTACTAAGTATTAATTTGAGCACATCAAATTTGGCACCGCTGCCGGGGAATTAATTACTATTGCAGCACTGAGAGCAGGTGGTTACTTGTCGTGATTTCATTTTACTTGGACTAACAGAAACTAAGCATTTGTTGAGTTACTATTGTTGAGATCCAAGAACGGAGTCCTTTTCCAGCTACTACGCACCCTTTGCAAGGAAAATGGTGAATAGTGCAAATATTTTACCGGAGAGCAGCTCATTTAGCGAAAGCACATTGATGGCCTTAATTTCCCATAATTAAAAATTTATGCAAGTTTTTATGGAAGGGCAACAGAGAACAGGACTGTAGATTGAAGGAATGATGCGCAGAATAGAGGACTTATCAGATAGTTTGGCTAACTTCATAGCTGGTCTAGAATTTGGGGATGAAGATGAATTGGAAGAGGAGATTCAAGAAACTACAGTACTGCATAGTGGTAAGGTTGTTGAGAAGCCAGATATGATGACTAAACCGGAAACTCCACCTACACCAGCTATCGACGTTATTGAGGAGAAAGCTGAGGAGATTATTGAGGACCCAAGAAGCAGCACTGAGGTTCTACATAAATCTAATAACCCATTCCGCCCCCCAGGACCACCAGTGCCCAAGCTATTACCATACCCTGGCAAAAGACGACAGCAAGTTCAAATCTATTCTGGCAATGCTTTCGAAAGTTAACGTGAACATGCCACTGCTGGAGCTTATCGATAATGTCCCCTCCTATGATAAGTTCTTCAAGGACCTAAATGCTAATAAGAAGAAGCTTTCGTCTACTGAAAAGCTAATTCTTCCAGATACAAATGGAGAATGGGAAGGTAGCAAAAGATATGCTCGACTTGGGAGCGAGCATTAATCTTATTACCCATGACCTTTATCAGGAGCTCGGTTTGGGGAAGTTGGAAACTGTGAATATGACTTTGCAGATGGCTGATTGTAGTATCCAGTGACCACTTGGTATTATACGGGATGCTTTGGTCAAGGTTGACACATACTTGGTACCAGCAGATTTTGTAGTTATACCTCCCAGCAATGCAGCAACCAGCAGTAGAAACCATGTGATTTTCCTGGGAAGGCCGTTCATGAAAACTGTCAAACTTCAAGTCGATGTTGTAGAAGGGAACATAGCGATGGATATCGTAGGCAATCGAATCAGCAAGGACGCAGTCCGTCCTGCAGGTAACTCTAATGCCTATTTTGTTACAGATTGTGAAATTGAACATGAGATTGCTAAAGAATTTCATTGCATCATTGATGATTGTGTATATATTGCTTTGCTTGATGATATTGCTAGCGATAAGTTAGAGTCCGCTTTGACACTAGATGCTGATAAGGGAATTATGAGTGAGGAAAGTCATGAGCTAATATGTACTTTAGATTCAGCTGAAACTGAACCGACAATCGAACTTGATCCCCCTAGTAAACCATTAGGTGAATTCGACTCCCTCAGTAGCAATATTGGGGAAATCGAACCCCCTAGGCCTGACCTTAAGGAACTCCCATCCCACCTTAAGTATGCTTTCCTTGCTGAAAATCAGTCCAAACCTGTGATAATCTCTTCGAAATTGCAAAAGGAAGAAGAGAACCAACTTGTTGAGCTTCTTAAGCAGAATTCTGCGGCCATATGATGGGGAATTGGAGACATTAAGGGCATTAGCGCAACCCGTTGCACACACAGGATAAGTTTAGAAGATGATGTTAAACTTGTTAGGGAACCCCAGCGCAGGCTTAATCCTGTCATGCAAGATGTAGTGAAAACTGAGATCCTTAAGATGCTTGAGCACGACATAATTTACCCCATAGCTCATAGTAGATGGGTGAGTCATGTGCATGTAGTTCCTAAGAAGTCAGGAGTTACTGTCGAAACATATGAGAAGGGCATCGAGGTCTCGGTAAGAAAAACCACTGGGTAGCGTGTGTGCATTGACTACAGGAAACTAAACGCAGCCACTAAGAAAGAACACTTCCCTCTGCCATTCATTGATGAGATGCTTAACCGTCTTGCTGGGCGAGAGTTCTATTATTTTTTGGATGGTCTTTCAGGTTTCTACCAAATACCCATTGCTCAGGAGGATCAGGAGAAGACAACATTTACTTTTCCCTATGGGACTTTTGCCTATCGCCGAATGCCTATCGGACTGTGCAACGCTCCTGCTACTTTTCAAAGATGCATGCTTTCTATATTTTCTGACATGGTGCAGGATTTTATAGAGGTCTTCATGGATGACTTCTCTCTTTTTGGAGATTCTTTTGCTGACTGCTTACATAAACTTGATAATGTGCTTAAACGCTACATTGAGTGTAACTTAACTCTTAGCTGGGAAAAAAGTCACTTTTCAGGTTAGAGAAGGAATTGTCTTAGGGAATGTAGTCTCAAAACGTGGGATAGAAGTTGATAGAGCAAAGCTTGATGTGATTGTTAAACTTCCCCCTCCCACTTCTGTGAAAGAGCTGCAATCTTTTCTTGGGCATGTTGGTTTTCATAGGAGATTCAATAAGGATTTTTCGAAAATTGCTAAGTGTTTGAGCAACTTGCTTATGAAAGATGTGCCTTTTGTTTTCAATGACGAATGCATGCAGGCTTTTAACATCTTGAAAGAGCAGCTTGTTTCCGCCCCCATTGTTGTTGGCCCTAACTGGTCCTTACCCTTTGAGATTATGTGCGATGCTTCTGATTTCACTTTAGGTGCTGTTTTAGGACAAAGGATAAATGGACATTTTCATGTTATTTACTATGCCAGCAAGACACTTAACCCTGAGCAGGTTAACTACACCACAACTGACTAGCTGTTCTTTTCGCGTTGGATAAATTACGTTTGTATCTGAAAGGGATCAAAGTGATCATCCACACGGATCACACTGCAAGCCGCCACCTCATGGCCAAGAGTGATTCTAAGTCGTGCCTCATTCGATGGGTTTTGATGTTACAGGAGTTCGATTGCGAAATAGTTGATAAGTGTGGTAAAGATAATCTTGTTGCTGACCATTTATCTAGGCTTGATCCTAAGACAATATCCACTTCTCCACCTATTCCCGATGACCTACCTGACGAGCATCTATTCTCTGTTAGCTTAGAGCCTTGGTTTGTAGATATTGTGAATTTTCTTGTTGCAGGTGTTTTCCCCGCAAATATGAGGAACTTTGCGCTCCGAACCAAGGGCTACTTTTGGGATGACCCCCACCTTTTCAAGGAGGGAGCTGATGGCATCCAACGGCGCTGCATTCCAGAGAGTGAAGTAGGCAGTGTTCTCACCTTTTATCATACCATGCAGTGTGGAGGGCACTACAACGGGAAGAAAACCGCTCTGAAGGTTCTTCAATAAGGTTTCTTTTGGCCCTCTCTGTTTAAAGATGCTCATAAGTTTTGTGCTAGTTGTGATGCATGTCAGCATAGTGGTAACATTAGCAAGCGTAATGAGATGCCTTTGACCAGCAGTCTTGTGGTCGAACCCTTTGATGTGTGGGGTATTGACTTTATGGGACCCTTTCCCAAAAGCAATGGTAATGAATATATTCTTGTTGCTGTGGACTATGTGACTAAGTGGGTGGAGGCTATTGCCACCAAAACTAACGATTCCAAAGTTGTGCTCTCTTTCTTGTCCAAGAATATTTTCAGCAGGTTTGGTACACCCAGAGCAATCATTAGCGATGGCGGATCTCATTTTATTAACCGTTCATTTTTTAACCTGCTTGTGAAGTATGGAGTGCAACACCGTGTCGCAACTGCATACCACCCAAAAAATTCTGGTCAAGTGGAAGTCAGTAATAGGCAAATCAAGAGCATTCTCACAAGGGTCGTAAAACCCAATCGTAAGGATTGGTCAACCAAGCTAGATAATGCACTGTGGGCTTACAGAACCTGTTACAAGACTATTATTGGTACAGCCCCCTATCGGTTGGTTTATGGAAAAGCTTGTCATCTTCCTGTTGAGTTGGAGTACAAAGCGGCATGGGCCACTAAGGAGCTAAATCTTAATATGCAGGTAGCTGGGGAAGAACGATTGCTGCAGATCTCCGAGCTGGAAGAACTCCGCCACCTTGCCTTTGAGAATGCAAAGATTTACAAGCAGAAGACAAAAGGGTATCATGACAAGGGGATAATCCGCAAGGACTTGCACCCAGGTATGAAGTTTTGGTTTTTAACTCTCGGCTTAAACTGTTTCCAGGAAAGTTGCATTCGCGTTGGGATGGACCATACACGATAATTCATGTGGCACCGCATGGTGCTGTTGAACTCTTGAATTCCGCTGACGGTTCCACCTTCAAGGTCAATGGGCAGCGAGTTAACCCATACTTTCAAGGGTACATTGAGCGACCGGAAGAAGTGGTCGAACTCTCCGAGTCCAGTACATGACTCTAAACAGTACATCACAGGCAAGTCACTGTTGACCCCATTATTTTTCATCGTTACTCTGCGCTTGAGGACATGCTTGAGTTTAGGTTTGGGGAGGGGGGATGTACTCTCTAGTGTCTTGTCTGCATTTTCTCTATTTTTCTGAGTCTCTAGAGTCTTTCGTCCTTTACTTTCTGTTTGTTTTGGTCATTTTTTTCTTTTCTTCTCTAGAGTCTTTCGTGAGTCATTCTTCCAAGTTACGAAAACTTCTATTGTGATTGTTAAATCTGCTTGTTGCTTACGTTTTGCACGATTCTCAACTTAGATAGTGTAGTGAACTTAAGATCTCGAAGGTTTGTTTTTCCTGTAATAGCAAGTTTGTTTAACTCTTTAGTCCAAAATGCCTGTGAGAAACTTTAAGCTGATGAAAAAATATTGTACCGGCGCTTGTGTGATCCTTTCGGGAAGTGTAAACCCTCTTGTTTACGCCTTTTCATTCTCATGTGTACTCAGTTAAGTAAGTATGACGAACGGCATGCTCTTCATGTTTCATTTTGTCGAAAGCCAGTGCATTGCGAAGAACCGGTTTGGGGAGAAGAAATCTGCTGCGTTATGATGTTATTGTTCAAATTTTGTAATTTGTATTCCCCCTGACTAGTTGAATTGTCTCGGAGTGTATCTATGGTTCTTGTCATCACCGTAGTCGTGTTGGGCGTGTTTCAAATACTACCTATATACCGGCGTGGTCCTAAAAAGCCATATGTCCGTGAGGGTTGATGGCACATACACCAAACTAACACGCACAAAAGTGCGGACTTCGGTAAAACAGACACTACAAAAAAGTGTGACTAAAAGAGTCCATAGTGGACAAATTGATTAGAATTTAATTCATTTGATGCAAATATTTGGTTTATGGAAGTTGGTTGTATGTCTTGGCAAGCTGCTATACGCAAGGAAAAAGTCCCTTCTGACTTAACTAATTGAGTACATTGCATGAGGTATTTGAGGCACCATTGTGACGAGAGTCACCTTCCTTTTCTATTATTGTTCTCGAGTGTTTAACCCACTAGACACTTTCAGAGTGTGAGAGAGAATAGTGTAGGATTTCATTGCGAGGGATTGGAGAGTTAGACTTAAGTGTTATTTATTTGAAAAACTCTCTTGCAGAATTTTTTGTGCACTATTTCTGTCAACGCCAGTTGAGTGCAAACCTTTTGCATCTTGTGAATTTAACGCTTACAATGGTAGAGTTAGGTCACTTGGAAGACTGACTCGTTTGTGTGTTATTATATGTCGTAGTCTAAGTCTAGTTGTCTTTGATTTGTTTGTTTCCTCGGGGACGAGCAAAGGTTCGGTTTGGGAATTTTGATGAGACAATATTCTAACGTCTCATTTGGTCCTTTTTAGCGGTCTTTGTGAGTCTTTGTCTTTAGTTTTGTAGTCTTTTTAGTTCGTTTTTACGCTTTGGTGTTATGTTTATATTTTGTAGAAATCGATGTCTTTTGAGCCGAATGAGAACAAGTTGCTTAGCATGGCTCGCCGCAGCGAGGGATTTAGTCCGCCGCGGCGAGATTTAGCGAGTGATCATCTTCTGTGATTAAAGAAGACTCGTCGTGGCGAAGGACTTGATCCGCCGAGGCGAGATTTTGCGAATGGAGCCTCTGATTTGAAGATTGAAGCTCGCCACGGCGAGATTATGCGAAGGCTATATATATTGCAATAAAGAAGGCTCACCGCGGCAAGGCAATTGGGCCGCCGCGGTGAGATTTTGCGATTGGCTCCCCTGTTTTGAAGGAAGATGCTCGCCGCGGCGAGGGATTCTATTGGTCCAGATAACGGCAAAGTAAAAGACTAGAGGGGGGGGGGGGTGAATAGTCGTTTAAAACTTTTGTCGATAAACACAGTTTATCAGAAACTTGGGGGGTTTTCTGATACTTAAATTCAGAGCGCGGAAGACTTTAAGATAGGTAAGTGCAGAAACAAAAAATATGTGTGTGTGCTTTGCTGAAATATAAATGCAGAAAGGTAAATAACACAGCAAATATAGTGGTATCTGGAGGTGGCGTAATCCTCCAACTAATCCACTTCGATCTTTCTGAGACCTAGAATTCACTAGAACAGATAATTGAGTTCACCTTACAATAATCCTTATTCTAAGATTCCTAAACAAATGGTTCCCAACCAAATGTTCCCCCTGAGTTATTCCCCAGCTCCTAGAGCTAAATACTTCCTCTACTCAGATAACCTTGGATTTATTCCCTGATTTCCCAAATCAAGTACTTCCTCTACTCCACGCCTCGATGGTGTTGGTTATAAGGTTTGTCAGAGAGGCTTCTTGTATAACTTTTCAGTTATGTTTCCAGAGAGCCTAATAGAACAAGACTACTTAATACACTTGTTCAGTGTATGGCAATCTGCTATTTACTGACCCAGGTAATTGATGTCCGTTCTGGAGAATGAGCTTCAGAAAGGTTATCTGATAGTTCAACTCTTTCACGAATAACAATCTCTTGTTAAGGTTCAGGACAACTTAGAACTACTAGTGATTCTTCAAGCAACAGAAAGCTTTCAGAAAGGGTAGTAGAGTGCTTGAGAGAATACTTTGCTTGATGGTAAGTTTGCAAGTAGAGCGTTCTAAAGTATATTCTTCAAGCATCTAAGTGTGTGATATATATAGATAAATTTGAGAGGCGTTTGAATTGTATCCGTTGTGCTCTCTATCAAATTATATCCGTTTATATCTTGAACTATGTACTCAGAAGTCACTATCTCTTTTTTCAGAGAGGACTTGCTTTTGCAGCATTTCTGCCGATGCATTTAATGCATTGTACTGTTCATTGTCCTTTAGTCTCAACGGATACATGAGCCTTTCTGATGGCTTGCATGCTCCATACTCATGATGTCATATGTCCAGAATCATATTTCTAAAGTAAGTTAATGTACTTAAGAAAGGATTAAGGACATAGTCTTTCTGAGTTAGACTAAACCTTTGTGTCTTCATAAACCTTGTGCAATCTTCAGTCTTCTAATCTTCAGAAAAGCTCCATTGCTAGGATTGATCTTCATGGTCTTCTTGAAATACAAAATTATACTCAGAGACCTATAATCCTAATACAAGATTTACTAGACTAATCATACTCAGTGATTTCCTCTTTTACAATGTTCAAGTGAACCAAGAGCACTTAATCACCTTTCTGGCTAAGATAAGAACATGTGATGAATGATCAAAATACTAACAGATATTCCTAACAAATTTCCCCCTTTTTGATCAGTCATCCATGACTATCTTTTAGGTCCTATTACAAATTTGTAATCCTGGAAGAGAAAACAATCCACCACTTAATCATTTCAAATGATATTCAATTTTAGTTGAATTAAGTGCAGAAAGTAAAACATCAACCAAATCACAAGAAGTGACCTTTGCTGATAAGTTGTCATCTATTAAAATGTATCTGAGAGTATGATCTTCAGATAGGTACAGTTTACAGAACGAGATGCAACTTTTACAGATAGAGAAATTCAGAAACAATCAGCAAGATTACAAAAAGTAACAAACATACTAAGTAAATTAGAACAACAGGAGAGTCCAAGCTCCAAGTAAACATTCTAAGATACTAGTCTTCAAGTCTTCAAAAATAACTTAGGTTCAGAAACCTCAAGTTCTTCAGCACCCTTTCTGGATCAGTTGACATAATCATCCACTTTTCTGCATTCTTGGACATAGTCATAAAGAGTCCTTCTGACAGAGAGTTCTGTCTTTCTGGACAAATCACATATTTCTTGGTAACTCTTGCCAAGTTTATGATTTTTCCTCAAAAAATGTTTGACCCAGAAGTATTTTCCCTAGACCCAGGCATGGTCTACTTGCAGCTGAGATAGGTTGAAATATTTGTATATTTCTTCCAGATAGTGTATATCATCTAGGTATTCATCCAATGTTATATAGAATGACTCATAGGTTGAAACTCCTAGTTTGTTCTTCTTGTCAGAGCTACCATCCATTTTTCGCACCTTGTGTACATCATCGGGCTTGGGTAAGGATGTGCAAAGGAGAGGTCCATCTTCCGCATCGCTTCTCTCTACTTCAAAGTTTAGCCAGCATGAAGGTGCTCGATTTTAGCAATTCGCTTGCTTTTCTCCATTTCAAGATTCGGTTGAGGATGGAGTTGGAAACTTATCATTGACAAGTAAATGTTGTAGTTCCGTAATCCAATACCCTCTCTTGTTCGAATGCACCTATATGAAGACTCTTCATTACTCGTCTTCACATATTCAATGTGGGCATCGGTTGGCTTTTCTTGAACAATTTCTCTGCTTTGTTCGCTAAACCGGGAATCCTTCTTGCTTTTCATTGGGTGGCCTTACGTCAGAGATCCTCTAACCCTTTCTTCTGCCTTGAAATTTGGTGGAAGTTCCTTGTATTGACTTGGTATTTCCAGAAAGAATTACGTTGCCAAAGGCATTCTTTGCCAAAGGGGTTGTGAGGTGCTTGCTTGCCTTCTTCTTGTAAAGTGGATGTTCATCTCATCGATTCATCCTCATCATCATCATTGAAGTTCAACAAAGGAGGCTTTCTTGGTCTCTCACTTCTCCTTCTTCTTGGTCTTCTCCTTTTTCAGGATTATTCTGGTTGGTCCCTTCTGAGATCCTAAGGGACTTGGTTCCCCTAGTGACCATACTTCTCAGCCTTCTGGCTGGTTGATCTAGAACAACTTCTTCAACAGGGGTGTCTCCAGTGGTGTCCTTAATGACTAGTTGACTTGAGGAGGGAGGCATAGATTGTTTTCTCTTTCTTCCTCCGCTTCCGAGGCATCTCTTCTTCTTCCCCTTAGTCATGAATGACTCATAATGGCATAAGCTTCAGAGAGTGAGTCAAAGTTTTTCTGGAGATTATTGTGCACCCTGACCAATTCTTGGATTTCTTTCTTCAGCTCGTGGTTCTGCTTAACCAGTTCCTGCTCCTTTCTGTTGAGCTCTTCAAGTGGCCTAAGAATGGCGTTGGCTTGCAGAACAGCATGGCTGGCTTCATTGAGTGCTGCATTAGCATTGTTACAATCCTCATCCTTGACCAACCCTAGGTCTTTCTAAGAGAGAGCTATGTTGGTTGCTCTGTTGATTAACGCAGCAGCCAATGGATTCATCTCTTCTGGGACGGAATTTAGCACTTCTGTGTCTTGAGCAATTAGTGTCTTTCTGCGTTCCAAAAAGATACTATTTCTGGCACGGTGCTCTTCACTTCTTGAACTACTTGGTGCAGAGAATATATGAGGAGTAAGTAGAGCTCTCTTGTGTTGAGTGACAAGTCTCTCATCTTCTGCGTCAGTAATCAAGTTTTGGTTGTTTTCAGCATCACTCTTATTATCTTTTTCTTGAATAGTTTGCAGATTGACAACCTTTTTCTGCTTTCCATCAAGTGTGCTGGCCTTCTGAGAAGATGTAGAAGGTCTTTCTGATGCAGTCTCAGCATCATCTTCTTCATCATTATTGTCATCCATGGCATCTATTTCTGCAGCTGTGACAACAATGGCATCTTTCAGATTTCTTTGCTCATCTAGGAGCACCAATTCCTGGGTGTTAGCTTCTTTGAGCTTTTGAATTTTGGCTTCCTTTTCATCAACAAGAGCTTGGCACTCTAAGTTTATTCTCTTCTCTTCTTCCAACACCTTAATGAGTTGTTCAATCCTGAACTCAGCGGCAGATATCTCTTCAAGTATATCGTTCTGTTCTGTCTGTTGGGTTCTCTGATGAGACTTTGAAGGTGATGATGATGGGGCTTTCTGAGCATTGGAAGGAGTGGCCTTGTCTTTACTTCGTTTGCTAGCCTTCTGAATCCCGCCTTGTCCAGGTTGGGGATCATCATTCTGATCATTATCATCATCATCCTTCTTGTTTTCTTGACTTGGATGCTCAGAAGGGGGTTCTTGATAATCATTCTCGTCCATTTCTTCTTCATCTTCTGAAATCAAGTTGATCACATTTGGGAATGTAATCATTCTCCCATTCACTTCTTCTTGCTCAGCTGGGTAAGTAGTGAGCTTACTAGGCAATGCAGGATGGGTTACCATCTGCTCTTGGGTTTGAGCATCCGCAGTTTTGAATTCTGCTAGAAGTTTTTGTGCTACTTCACGAGTGAAGTCTTCATGCATCAGATTGACAAAAGAATAAGACTCTGTTGGGAACAATGCATGGATGTAGTCTTCCAGATTTAGGGCTATTGCTCTCTTTTCTGGGACGTCGATTACTCGTGCTATTTCAGAAAGGTCAGCCTTTCTGAGTTTTTGCCATTGTCTGAAGCACTTTAGATGTTTCTTGAGAGTGTGCTTCTGGAAAACCTTGAGTAAATCAACTGGCACAAAACTTTGAGCCTGAAAGAAAGTGATCAAGTTAGTTTTGTTCAAACCACTTGAGTTGGTATCTGTGTGCAAAAGTAAGCTTTTTGAGCATAACTGTGTAGAAACACCAGGCTCATTTGCTTGGACTGTCGCTTGTTTTGGCACAGAGGCCTCAGATACCTTGTTGTGAGGAGAAGTCTGATCCTCAACAACCTTTCTTTCTGCTTGTGTCTGAGAAACAAAATCAAGTATGTTTAGAAACTGTTATCAGAAAAGATAAATAGAGAGATGCTTTCTGAGACTTTACTTACTTCCAAGTGAGGAAGCTCAGTTGCATCTTTCTCAGAAACCTTGGGGGTTTCTGACACCTTTTTTGCAGATACTGCTTGTTCAGCAGTTTCAGTTTCTATTGGAGGAGTTTTCAAGGATTTTTCTCCTTCCAATTGTTCCTCTGACTGAGCCTGTAAGAACAAACATAAGAGATTTAGTAGTGGGATTACCAGAGCATTCTTGAAGAAGATTATTACTGAGTGCTTACCTTCTCATCAGAAGGCTCAGTAAATGCTTCTTCAGAAAGCTTTTCAGCTTCTGGATTTTCTTGGTTTTGGAGTGTTGGTCCCTGGACCACTACTTCCTCAGTTAGAGCCTAAAGTAAGACAAAAAGAAATTTAGAACACAAGATATTAATTTTTCAAGCAAGCTATTTCTTATTCAGAGATAACTTAGCTACCTGTAGAACAGGCTCTTCTTGTTGTTCTGAGGTTGGAGAAACCTGTTCTTGATTCAGAAGGGTGGACAAATTTACTTCCCCCTGAAAGTTTGTCTCCAATATGGCCTTTAACAAAATGAAGCTTATGAGTAACAAGTTAACATTGAAATGTCGACATGTTAGCTATAAACTACTTTTGCTACCTGAAAAGAGTCAGGCTGATCATTGATCTTTTGGACTTGTGGTGAATCCACAGTCTCTCTGTGCTCATTGTTGTTCTCCTCTGTAGTATCATTCTGAGTCTCCATCTCAGTTTGATCCCTTTCTGAGAGTTGAGCTCTCTCAGAAGGTTGAGGAACCTGTTCAAGAACAGGGTTTTCTTCAGCAATATTGAGTGCTGGTATTGTGAATGTGGAACAATGTCAGTATCTTCCATCATTCTATCTTCCTCACCCAGGCCTTCTTCTTCCTGCTGGGCAGAGGGGCTCTTATCTTTCTGAAGAGCTAAGTTTGATTCTCCTCCTTGGGTCTCAAGCTTAAATCTTTTGAGCACTGTTGCGATTACTTCATCGCCCCTCGTAATCAGCATTACGTGTTGGTGCAGACCCATCTATGATATTTCTATCATCTCGGGAGAGTTCTGGAGCATTCTGTTTCAGGATTCTTGGGGCTTTCTGGAACTGCCTTTCTGGGCGAACAACATCTTCTGAGACCTTGTCTCCAGAAGGTTGTGCCTCTTGAATGTTTAGGGACTTGGAGGTCCTTTTGCCTTGAGCCCTTTTTCTTTTGGCAGCTGGAGGTTTAGCTTGAGCTTGCTCAGAAACCTCCTCACCTTGCAGTGTAGTTTCTTCAGCCTTTCTGAGTACTTGCTCAGTAGCAATTCTCTCCTTTTCTTCAAAGGCATGTCTGAAAAGGGAGTTGGTGACTGGGATTTCTTATTTCTCTCTAAGAGTAATCCCCATGGTTTCCAGAATGTAACATATCCTGAGACCAAAGTGCATATTGGCTTTTGGCTCAGCAAGGCCATTGATGATTTTAGGCTCAAATTCCTCAATGTGTCCAAGGAATTTGTTGAAGGCGTACTTCCCCCAATTGAAGTGGGTTTCCTGCCCTTCATTCTTCTGGTTCAAAAGATGCATCATCATCCATCTCTCCATACTTATCTGGTCTACTCCACCTTTGTTGCCATCAATGCAACGGACAGGATGAGAGCCAAAGTACTCTAGTGTTTCTGAAGATGACTTGTTCTGATAGCTTTCAGAATAAAGTCTCCTAGGCAACCTTTTGCATTTTCCAACTGGATTGCCTCAAAAAGTTCTTTGACGCCTTGAATCATTGAGGCGTCCTTGATGTTGATATCTTCAATAGTTCCTCGATTTTTCAATCGGAACAATTTGCAGAAAGCCTTGTAGTCAAGAACAATTTCTTGTCCTTGGACTTCAGTCTGCATGAACTTTTCTTCTTTATCATTCACAACCTTTGTGAAGATTTTGGAGTTATTGTAGAACTCCAGTACATCCAGTGTGGATAGGCCACTAGGTGCAGCAGATAAAAACCTGTAGATATGGGAATTCTTCAACATCCCCAATATTAGTTTCCTTTCTGGTTTTGAAGGTATAACTGCTGGAACAAATTTCTTCACTAAGAATGCTCCCCAATTCATTTTATGACTAGGGTTCCAGTCCAAAGGGGTGAATTCTCCCAGAAGGCATTTATTCAACACCTTAAGTTCTTTTCCTCCTTGCTTTTCAGCAGGAGTAGATGATCCGGCCTTAGGGTTCTTGGTGGTCATCTTCTTGGGTGCCATCTCTTTATATAAAGTTTTGAATAAGTGGTTTTTCAGAAGGATTTTGCACAAGTAATTGAGATTAGTTTATCTTTTCAGAAGACTAAGCACAAAAAGTTGAGTTTGCAGAAGGAGGTTTGCAGAAATCTTGAGAGATTTTGCTATTTTGATGCAAGTTTGAAATTTCGGATTTGGTAAAAGTGTTTGTCTTTTGCCCAATTCCTATATATATAGCAGACAAAACATACATAGATACAACATACATATAGCTGAATATGAATGCGTGTCATTGCATCTGCATAGGCGTGGTACGTCCTTTGTACTTCATTAAATGCTTAGTGGGCCACGTCTGAATTTCTAAACAGACATTACTTGCTTTGTTTTAATCTCAGCCGTTGAGATCAAACGTTTATACATCAAGGGCTTATATTGAATATCTTGTAATGATATCAATCAACAAATGGTAATGTGCCGACTTGATGGATTTTTAATATGCTACATTCATTGTGTCACTAAGTAAAGAGTAGGAACACTTAATCGTTTAAGCTTATCATTCTGAGTGTCAAGTCCTTATCTATATATTGTTTATCATGAAAATGGTAAAAATACAAGACATTGGACATGTTTGACTTTCAGAACTTATACCTTTTTGGGCTTTGTGTGTCTTTTCTCTTTATGACTAAATAGTTTCCTGAATTCAAGAATCAGAAACTTCAGTTGTTTGAATATATTTGACCCACTCTTAGTAAGTAAGTTCTAGTCTTATTTACTCATTGAGTGTGTACCAACCTTTGCCTTTCTGGATGCCCGTTCCAGAAATGTTTTGCCTTTCTGAGTATTGCTACTCAGAAACCTTTGCATCACTTCTTATCAACTTGGCTTTCTGAGAGCATGTTCTCAGAGGCCTACTTCTTTTCTCCCTTACTAATTCTGACTTTAGAGATTCAGGACATTTTTCAGTCCTTAGGCAACTCCATCAATCCAAGATTATGTCTTAAGATCAAGAACCGGCTTTCTTGTAGGGGCTTAGTGAAGGTATCTGCAAGTTGGTCTTCTGTGCCAATCTTAAGTATCTATATATTGCCTTTTTCAACATGGTCTCTGATGAAGTGGTGTCTAACATCAATGTGCTTTGTTCTGGCATGGAACTTGGGATTCTGTGTGATTGCAATAGCACTTGTGTTGTCACAGAAAATAGGAGTTTTCTCTTCATTGAGTCCATAGTCTCTGAGTTGTTGTTGAATCCACAGAATTTGTGTTGCACAACAACCAGCAGCAATATATTCAGCCTCTGTGGTAGAAGTTGCAATTGAGTTTTGCTTCTTGCTAAACCATGAGATAAGTCTTGTTCCCAGAAACTGACAAGTTCCTGAGGTACTTTTCCTATCAAGCATTGATCCAGCATAGTCAGCATCTGAGTAACCAACCAAACTCAATCCACCTTCTTTAGGATACCACAAACCTACATTTACTGTACCTTTCACATACCTTAATACTTTCATAGCAATGTTGTAGTGTGATTGCATTGGATTTGTTTGAAATCTAGCACACACTCCAACTGCATATTGAATATCTGGTCTGCTTGCAGTAAGGTAAAGTAGTGAACCTATTAATTTCCTATACTTGTGTTCTTCAACACTCTTATCTGATTCAGTATAGGTCATTTTGATTCCTATGCTCATAGGTATCTTAGCATTCTTTCGTAGGGCTTAAGATTGAACTTTGTGAGCATGTCTTTGCATACTTTGTCTGACTAATGAATATTCCATCATTGAGTTGCTTGACTTGCAATCCTAGGAAATAGTTCAATTCTCCCATCATGCTCATCTCAAACTTATTTTTCATGAGATTTGCAAAGTCATCACAAAGTTGCTTGTCCTTAGATCCAAATATAATGTCATCAACATATACTTGAACTAAGAGCAGTTTCCCATCATGATTTAAGGTAAATAAAGTTTTATCAACTTCACCTTTCTTGAAACCACTTTCCAGAAGGTATTTGGCCAAAGTATCATACCATGCTCTTGGAGCCTGTTTCAGTCCATATAGAGCTTTCTGTAGTTTATAGACCATTCTACTTTCTGAGGAAACTTCAAAACCAGGTGGTTGTTCAACATAGACTTCCTCAGCAAGTTCACCATTCAAGAATGCACTTTTGACATCCATCTGATAACCTTTAAAGTCTTTATGAGCTGCAAACGCCAGAAAGAGTCTTATTGCATCCAATCTGGCAACTGTTGCGCATGACTCATTAAAATCTAAACCTTCAGTCTGGGTGAATCCCTTGGCAACCAACCTTGCTTTGTTTCTGGTTATTTCACCAGATTCATTCATCTTGTTTCTGAAAACCCACTTGGTTCCAATCACAGATATTCCTTCTACAAATGGAACTAGTTTCCAGACTTTGTTTCTTTCAAACTGATCCAACTCTTCTTGCATTGCAGAGATCCAGTCTTGGTCTCTTAATGCTTCTTCAATAGTTTTAGGTTCAATGTTTGAGATGAAACATCCAAAGAGAGAATTAGCATTTTCGCCTAGTGCTCTCCTAGTCCTAACACCTTGATTGATTGGTCCAATCACATCCTTTGCAGGATGATCCTTGATCCATCTCATCATGGGTTTGGGGCTAGTAGGGTCAACATCTATGTGATCTGAATGTGAATCACTATGATTATGACTTGATACTTCTTCAGTATCTATGACATTTTGTACCACAGAAGGGTGTTGAATGTCTGACACTTGCTCAGTGTGAGGGCTTTCTGTGACATGCCTGTCAGAGAGGTCATTTCCAGAATTAGCTCTCTGATGAACATCTTCAGTTTCCATTTCTGGAATTCTCATAGAAATTCTTCATCATGTCTGAGAATCATCTGTTTGTTACTAGGCAATTCATGCTTTTCTTCGTCAGAGTCATCCCCACTTTCCATAATGATCTTTTTTCTTTCTGAGGGTTCTTCTTCAGAATCCTTTAACATTAGTTCCTTGAACCTTTCTGAGAGTTCATCAACAAGGGGTGATTTCTTGATTTCTTCATAGAATACAACGTGAACTGATTCTTCAATCTTCTTTGTTCTTTTGTTGTAAACTCTGTAAGCTTTGCTATTCATAGAATAACCAAGAAACACTCCTTCATCTGCCTTTGGTTGAAATGTTCTTAGATACTCTTTTCCATTGTTAAGAACAAAACATCTACAACCAAACACTTTCAGATGTTTAATATTAGGGGGTCTACCAACCAAGAGCTCATAAGGGGTTTTGTCATGGTGTTTGTTTATCAAACATCTATTCTGAGTATAGCATGCTGTGTTTATAGCTTCAACCCAATAAACTTCACTTATTTCAGTGTCAGCAAGCATTGTCCTTGCTGCTTCTTTAAGGGTTCTTTTTTTCCTTTCTGCAACACCATTTTGTTGTGGTGTTCTTACAGAGGAAAGTTGATGTTGTATACCTTTGCTGGTACAAAACTCCTTTATGTACTGGTTTACAAATTCAGTACCATGGTCTGTTCTGATTGCAGATACCTTGCCATTTTTTATGACTTCGAGCTTATTTAGCAAGTTTGGTATCTCCACCCTAGCATCAGATTTATGCTTCAGAAAGACAACCCAAGTGAATCTTGAGAAGTCATCTACAACAACAAGACCATACTTCTTTCCTGCATAACTAGTTACAGATGATTAAAAAAGATCCATGTGTAATAGTTGCAGTGGTCTAACACTAGAGTGTCTGATTTTGGACTTGAAAGAGATCTTAGATTGTTTCCCCATCTGACAGGTAGAACAGATACCATCCTTTCTGAAAGATGTTTTGGGAAGGCCAACCACTAACTCTTTCTTGGCAAGTTTGTTCAGAGTTTTGAAATTCAAGTGACTCATTCTTTTGTGCCATAACCAAGGTTTTCCATGTGACTGATTGACTCACCATGAGACATTCTTCATTCAGGCGATAATCAATCGGCAACATAAAGACTGCCTTTCCGCCCAGCAACCAAGACTGTCTACTTTGACTCATTGTCAATAAGTTTGCAATACTTTGCTTTAAATTTCACAGTAAATCCCTTGTCTGCAAACTAGCTCATGCTAAATAGATTGTATTTCAAACCCTTAACATATAATACGTCAGTAATTGTTAAGGATCCCAATTTGACGTTGCCAAATCCCAGAGAGGGATTTAATTCTCCTCCAGCAAATCTGATGTCTGGTCCATTGTTGCAAGCTTTGTAGTTGACCAGATTTGCTTTGTCTCCTGTCATTTTCTTTCCGCATCCACTATCAAATAGCCATTGAGCCTTAGTCCAAGAGGCGTTCTCATCAGCCATAAGACACATTTCAATGTTGGAGATGTCTGGACCAGCAATCTCAGCAACTCCATACATTTCATTCTTCAGAGAGTTGTTTAGTTGAATGTTCTTGTACTGATGATAGTTTGGGCCATGATGCTTTTTCAGCTTTTCTTCTCTCAATCTCTTGACTCACAAATTTATTCATGTGTCTTACTGCAAGAGCATTTTCTTCAGATGCGTCTTTGGTATCTTTCTTTTCAGAAGTACCTTGAGAGACTAGAGCAACACTTTGCAACTTCTCATTGCTTGTTCTCTCGAGTTGTCTCATAATCTCTGAGCAAGATGAGAGAAGAGCTCTACTGGAGTAATATTTGGCATTCCTTGGTTGAAATAAAAGAATTTAGTGTGTTCCCAGTTGTGATTGAGACTTCTGACAATAGTCTTAATCTTTTCTGGCTAGGAGTATCTGTTGCTTTCACCAAGTGCAGCCATATCACTCATAAGAGTAGTAAACCTGAAATTAAGTTCTTCCAGAGTTTCAGTGGGACCTTGCTTGAAGTTTTGGAACTTCAACTTAAGAACTTCGAACTTGTTTTCTTTGGTTTTCTCAGTTCCGGCACAGATTTCTTCAATCAATTGCCAGGCAACTTTCGCCGTTTTAGCACCCCACAGTTTACACTGTATGTGCTCAGGTGTCGATCTGATGATTATATTACGAGCTTGACCATCCAATCTGTGTCTCTTGGCATCTTCAGATGTCCAGAGCTCTCTTGGCTTGTCTTCATACATAATGCTTCCACGAGCAACACGACCACTATCACTAGCAGTCGCATCCTCGCTTTCATCTTCCTTGTCTGAGGCTTTTCTTCCATCAGACACCTCAGTAACTTGTTTGAGTTGTCTGATTTTAATAGGCCCTTCATTGATGACATAGATCATCTCATCACTAATGGCCTCCAGATGGAGCATCATGTTGTTCTTCCATTTCTCTTAGTTTTCTGGCTTCAGAACGGGTGCATCACTCAGAGACATTCCTGCGCACTTAACACACAAATTATATAGTCCTCAGAAAGGGACAAAGTTTCTTCACCTATCTGGGGATCTAGGTTCAGAGCAGAAGGCTTGGGAACCTCCTGCTCTGATACCACTTGTTGGTCCAGATAACGGCAAAGTAAAAGATTAGAAGGGGGGGGGGGGTGAATAGTCTTTTAAAACTTTTGTCGATAAACACAGTTTCTCAGAAACTTGGGGGGTTTCTGATACTTAAATTCAGAGCGCGGAAGACTTTATAAGATAGGTAAGTGCGTAAAAATAAATATGTGTGTGTGCTTTGCTGAAAGATAAATGCAGAAAGGTAAATAACACAGCAAATATAGTGGTATCCGGAGGTGGCGTAATCCTCCAACTAATCCACTTCGGTCTTTCTGAGACCTAGAATTCACTAGAACAGATAATTGAGTTCACCTTACAATAATCCTATCCTAAGATTCCTAAACAAATGGTTCCCAACCAAATGTTCCCCCTGAGTTATTCCCCAGCTCCTAGAGCTAAGTACTTCCTCTACTCAGATAACCTTGGAGTTATTCCCTGATTTCCCAAATCAAGTACTTCCTCTACTCCACGCCTTGATGGTGTTGGTTATAAGGTTTGTCAGAGAGGCTTCTTGTATAACTTTTCAGTTATGTTTCCAGAGAGCCTAATAGAACAAGACTACTTAATACACTTGTTCAGTGTATGGCAATCTACTCTTTACTGACCCAAGTAATTGATGTCCGTTCTGGAGAATGAGCTTCAGAAAGGTTATCTGATAGTTCAACTCTTTCACGAATAACAATCTCTAGTTAAGGTTCAGGACAACTTAGAACTACTAGTGATTCTTCAAGCAACAGAAAGCTTTCAGAAAGGGTAGTAGAGTGCTTGAGAGAAAACTTTGCTTGATGGTAAGTTTGCAAGTAGAGCGTTCTAAGGTATATTCTTCAAGCATCTAAGTGTGTGATATATATAGATAAATTTGAGAGGCGTTTGAATTGTATCCGTTGTGCTCTCTATCAAATTATATCCGTTTATATCTTGAACTATGTACTCAGAAGTCACTATCTCTTTTTTCAGAGAGGACTTGCTTTTCCAGCATTTCTGCAGCATTTCTGCCAATGCATTTAATGCATAGTACTGTTCATTGTCCTTTAGTCTCAACGGATAGATGAGCCTTTCTGATGGCTTGCATGCTCCATGCTCATGATGTCATATGTCCAGAATCATATTTCTAAAGTAAGTTAATGTACTTAAGAAAGGATTAAGGACATAGTCTTTCTGAGTTAGACTAAACCTTGTGCAATCTTCAGTCTTCTAATCTTCAGAAAAGCTCCATTGCTAGGATTGATCTTCATGGTCTTCTTGGAATACAAAATTACACTCAGAGACCTATAATTCTAATACAAGATTTACTAGACTAATCATACTCAGTGATTTCCTCTTTTACAATGTTCAAGTGAACCAAGAGCACTTAATCACCTTTCTGGCTAAGATAAGAACATGTGATGAATGATCAAAATACTAACAGATTCAATCCGCCGTGGAGAGAATTTGCGAGCTGCATATATATATCGACAAAAGGAAGCTCGTCGCGGCGAAGCAAGTGGCCCGCCGCGACGCGACGCGCAAGTCCAGAATTCGTTTTCCTTAATTAGATTAGATTTTTTGATTTTTTCTTTTATACTTCTGTTAACCTAGTTTTGATAAAGGCTCCTAGATTCAGACATTAACATTGAGACATCTTGGGAGCTTGGTTACTCATTGATTTTATTCATCAAGATTATTGGTATTGATTTCTCCATTGCTTTGTTCTTTTCAATTCGTTCTTTATTCTCATTGATTGAATTGTATGTTATTTCATGCGAGTTTATCATCTATGTTTCACATGATTATTACCATGAATCTCTGCATGCAATCATCTATTATGAGTAGCTAAACACCTTTGAATACAGTAGTATGTGAAGATTATGCATATTCGTTCTTGGGTTTATCAATTCACTCATATAGGTTAGTCTCGTATAAAATCTTCGTAAAAACCTTCAATTCGATAAGTCCGTATTAAATTCTCTAAATTGTTCATGTTTAAGGATCGTGAATTGACAACTCACGATTTCTCCAGTATAATATTTTCTAAGAACAATTGGTTGAATCGAATTGATTGATTTACTGTACAACGACCGTGTGACAAATATGAGTCTTATCCCTAGTTCGAATTAGCATAATTGGATCTTGCTACTGTATTCATCTTTCTCTCATTGTTAATCGTAATCTTTGCTTTAGTTAAACTAGTTAGAAGTACAACCAAATCATCAATCAAACTGTTACTTTCAAGTATCTGTTTACTCTCACTGCTACGTAGCTTAATTAATTCCTTAGCGAACGACTCTGTGGTTTAGCTTTGTCTATCTACAACAACTGCTTGCTACTTGGTTTTGTAAGTATTAATTTGAGCACATCAAAAGCCAGATTATGTGCAAAGAATTCCTAACATCACTGGAATAGGCACACGAGCAAGACTTGTTGTGGAACCCTATGAGTCTTTCTACATGACTGAAGATCAATACAAGGGTGACATCAGATATCTGAAGATCATATATGAATACTTCAAGCTATCAGATATCAGAATTGAGCATGCCTGGAAATGGGGAAAGTGTCTGTGGGTAAAACAATTTGCCAAGAAAAATCCCACCAAAACCTACAAGGAAGTTTGTGGATTTGCCAGAAACACTGAGATGATAGTCAGGACTTTGCTCTTTGACTACTCAGATTGTATCAAAAGGTTTGGGGATAGAAAATTTGCAAATTGATCCACAGATCTGCTGATTGAAGACTTGAAGATTTTGAAGACTTCGAGACTAGTTTATTAGGATGTCTACTTGGAGCTTGGTTACTCCTATTGTCCTAATTTAACTATGTATTTTGTATCTTGCTGACTGAGCTGAAATGTATTTTATGTATTAAGTTATCTTTGAATTTTACTTGTAACATATCTGATGAACCTACTCTCAGATATCAATCTATAAAAAGAATATGTGTCAGCAAAGATCACACCTTGTGATTTAGTTGATGTTTACTTTCTGCACTTAAATAAAATAAATTGAAAAGATCATAATAAATGATTTAAGTGTTAGATTGTTCCCTCTTCCAAGTTGTAATAGGTTTTAAAGATAGTCATCGTTGACTGATCAGAAAGGGGGAAATTTGTTAGGAATGTATGTTTAGATTTTGATCAGCAACATAATGACTTATCTTAGATCAGAAAGGTGGTTAGTACTCTTGGTTCACTTGAACACAGTAAAAGAAGAAAATCACTAAGTATGTTAGTCTAGCAAATCTTGTATAGGATGTTACGTCTCCGAATGTAATTTTTATATCTTTGAAGAAGACCAAGAAGAAGGCATCCAGCAGGAGAGTTCAACAAATTTTGATGTTTTGAAGACTGCACAAGATTGCTGAAGACGAAGGTCATCAGATACCTGTGTCCAGATATCTTGAATAAACAAGCGTTTTTCAATAAACAAGTTTTGCAAAAGACATCTGAGAAAACAAGGTTTTTGAATGAGGAAAAGTGCCCACATATATCTATGCTCAGATACCCTGGATAAAACAATGTTTCTGGGAAACAATGTTTCAACCGGTATCTGGAGATGAGAAGGTCTCTGGAAAGGGACATGCAATGCTTCAGAAAGCATGCAGAGTTCCGTTGGCACTACAGGACAAAAATAGTACAATGCAATAAATGCGCAGACAGAGACATCAGAACAAAAGAGGAATTCCCTGAAAAGAGACAACGTCTTCTGCAATACTATTTACATATATCAATAGTTTGAATTTCATTAATCCTAACGGATACTATTCAAACGACATGATTTTCAACTATAAATATCAACACTTAGAATGCTTGAATACACACTGAACACCTTGAACTTACAGAACGAACTTATTTCTTTCAAGCATACAAGCCTTCAATCTACTTATTCACTAGCTTACTGTTGCGACCAAGCTCTTGAATTCTAAGTAGCACGAAAGTTCTAAGTGTCCTGATCCTTAACAAGCATTGCTATCTGTGAAGGAATTGAATCAAAAGATCAAGTATCTGAGTTTCATTCTCCAGAACATTTAACACAGACTTGGATCAGTAAAGAACATATCACCACACATTGTGAAGTGTGTTAAGTGATTCTTGTTCTATAGAGTATTCCTACATAACTAAGAAAGTTATTAAGACTACTCAACTGACAAACTACTTTAACCAACACCTTAAACGGTGTGGAGTACAGGAAGTACTTAGTTTGGGAAACTAAGGAATAACTCCAAGGTTACTGAGTATAGGAAGTACTTGGCTGGGATCCGGGGAATAACTCAGGGGGAACACTTGGTTAGGAACCTAGTGTATTTAGGAATCGAGAGAAAATATTTGTAAGGTGAACTCAATTATCTATCTTAGTGGATTCTAGGTCTAAGAAAGGCCGAAATGGATTAGTTGAAGGATTACGCCACCTTCATATACCACTATAAAGATCAGTGTTATTTAATTTCTGCAACTTATTACTTGCTTTATTTACTTTGAGGAGTATTTACACACATCTTGCTGAACACGTGCACTTATCACAGAAAAGTCTTCCGCTCTCTGAAATTATGTATTAGATATCCTCACAGATATCTGAGAAATTGTGTGTATCGACAAAAGTTGTAAAACACTAGTGGTATCAGAGCAGGAGGTTCCCAAGCCTTCTGCACTGAACCTAGATCCCAGATAAGTGCCCACTAACTGCTTTTCACATACACTTGATTTTTCTGTTTAGTGTGTTTGCTGCAGGATGTCTTCAAGTGACGCTCCAATTCTCAAGCCAGAGAATTAAGAGAAATGGAAGAACAACATGATGCTCCACCTAGAAGCCATCAGTGATGAAATGATCGAAGTAATAAAGAATGGCCCCATAGTCATTCAACAACTCAAGCAAGTCATGGACGTTTCTAATGGTAGAGACAGAGTTCCCACTGATGAAGAACCAAGTGGTGGTTCCTCACAAACAGGTGCTTCAACCAGTGGAAGACCTACTAGTCAAGCTGTTTACGAGCCAAAGCCCAGAGAGCTCTGGACATCGGAAGATGCCAAGAGAAATCGACTGGATGGTCAGGCTCGCAATATCATCATACCTTCCACTCCAGAGCACATACAGTGTAAACTGTGGGGTGCAAAAATGGCGAAAGTGGTCTGGCAACTGATTGAGGAAATCTGTGCCGGCACTGAGAAAACAAAGGAAAATAAGTTCGAAGTTTTGAAGCTCAAATTCCAAAACTTTAAACAAGGTCCCACAAAGACTCTTGAAGAACTAGATTTCCAGTTAACAACATCGATGAGTGAAATGGTTGCACTTGGTGAAAGCGAGAGATACTCTAACTCTGAAAAGGTTAAGACTATCGTGAGAAGCTTGAATCAAAACCGGGAACATACTCAGTATTTTTATTTCAACCAAGGAATGCCAAATATCACTCCAGTAGAACTCTTTTCCCACTTAGCTACTGTCAAGCTGAGACCTTCACTAAGAATGATCAAACAAGGGAGGGAACTAAGTCCCAAACTTAGGACAGGTCCGAAGTACCTCAAACTTCAAACAAAGAAGTGGTCCAAGAACAACAAGACCAATGCATGGAAACTTCACAAGTTCCAGAGACCAGTCAGCTTGACAAAACTCAGGTAGCTGAATGGTTTAACTCTTTACTTGTGATAACTTATGCTTAAATCATGTTACTTATTAAAATTTATTTGTTACAGGGTGAATTAGAAACACAAGAACAAGAGGAAGCTGGAAAGCCTGCCTCAGAGACTGAGAAGGAGGCTCCCACAGCCTCACCTCTTAAGGAATCTAAGCCTGTGCTACAGGTGATAGAGAGTTCCTTAAGATATTACTTTTCAGATATATGTTTATACACTTGGCTAATTAAGTGAATGTTTCTAATAGGCTCCAACTGAGAAGAAGAATGATAAGGCTGAGAAGCCTAGCTCATCAGAGAATCAACCAGAGACTCACAAAGTCTCTGAGGAACAAGATTCTGAGCCTTCTACAGAGAAGGTATATATAGCTCAGACATCTATACTTCCCAAACTGATACTCTGATCATTTTTCTAAAATGCTTAACACTTTCTACTTATAGGCTCAAAAAGAAGTAGAAGTTGTTGGGGGATATGCCACCTCAATCCCCACAACCAATGGAAATTGATGAGGCCAACAATCCTTCATCATCTGAGAGAATACCAGAAACTGCAGAAGTTTCTGAGAGACAAATATCTGAGCCTCCTATTTTGGAGGTAATTGACATATCAGGTATCAAATTGTCTAATTATTTCTCTTAACAAATTTCTAAGTGTTATGCTATTCTCAGGTTCAAAAAGAAAGAGAGGATGCTGAGGATCAGACTTCCAAGTCTCCTCCTCACACCAAGATATCTGAGACACCTGGAACCTCAGTAGTCCAAACATCCAAGCCTGTTGTTGTTGCACAGGTAACACAGATACTTGACTACTCTAAAACCTAGATATCTACTAAAGTTTTGAAATTGACTCCAAACTCTCTCTTTCAGGCTCAAGCTAGTGCCACAATGGTCCCTGAAGTTTCAGACAAGGACCTACTTCCATTTTTCAAGAATCACACTCTGCCAAAGCATCTCAAGTGCTTCAAGAAATAGCAAAGACTCAGATGCTCTGATTTGACTGAAATAACAAGGGTCACTGATCACCCTACTAGAAGAGAAAGAGCATTTGACCTTAAAAATTATGTCCATGCAATGTTCCCAATAGAGCAATACTCTTTTGCTTCTCTAATGCGTAAGGACTTCATCAAGGAAGTGACACACAAGCTCATTCAAGCCTTTGAAAAGGCTGATGGTCAGACCAGAATGCACATGGCATCCAAGCCAGTCTTGCCCAAGTCTCTACAAATCATACCCTCTGAGAAAGAGGAAGTAAATGGGCAAATGATCACTATTCTAGAAGTGATCAATCTGGTCTCTGAGGATGAAGAAGAGAAGGAGACAGATGAGAATGATTATGAAGAACCTCTTTCTGACCTTCACAAGGATGAGGATGAGAAGAAGGATGATGATGATGCCCCTGCACCAGGGACAGGAGGGATTGCACAAGGAAACAATGCCTCAGTTGCTGAAAACTACACTGAGAGGACTTCACAGAATTCCCCTCCTCCATCTCCTCAGAGATCTACCCTTCCCTCTCCCCAACAAAAAGACACTACTGAACAAGTAGTTGAGCACTCTGAGGACAACACTCAGAAGATATTGGATGCACAAGCCAGAGTTGCTCAACTCAAACAATTGTTGGAGGAAGAACAACAGCTAAATCTTCAACTGGAAGAAAAGATAGTTGAATCTAAAGTAAAGCTCCAAAAGATTGAAGATCTTACTGTCAACGAAATGGAAGCTTATGCTGAGTTGAAAGAACTCCAGCTTGTTGTTCAGACAATTGCTGAAGAAATAAATACTGAGCAAGTATCTGAAGATAAGCATGATGCTAAGGCTGCATTGACAAAAAGATGTACCATCCTCCTCCTCACTGAAAGAAAAGAAGCCCATCTCTGAGATAGTTGCTGGGCTAGAGAATATTGATGAAAATGCCCAAGAGGATGAAGAACACTGGGATGAAGACTCAGATGATAAAGAAGACAGAACCTTGGCAGAACATACAAATTTTCACTTGGGAGTTTCTCACTTAAAGAGAAAACTGATTGCTCCTCAAAGCTTCAGCGAGGCACCAAATCTCAACTCCCATGATTACATGGCCAGATACCAGGTTCTGGCAACTCTAAGAAAGGAGTTGTCTCAACAAAATGAAGAAGTAATTGCATCAGTCCCTGCTGAAATGAAGAAGTTCTCTGAGTTAATCACTCAGAGAACAACAAGCTTGGTCATTACACAGAGAGACCTAGGCATGGTGTGGGATGATGACAATAATCTTGCTGAAAAAGCCCTCAATGATACTAGCTATGCTGCTAAAAAATCAGATGCTACTCAAGTCCACTGGCAAGGCTCACTAATAAGGAAACAGGACTTATCAAACAGAATCTGGAGCTCAAGGCTGATTTGCAAAAGTTGGTTGCTGCTTACAACAATCTGCAAGGCAACTTTGACTCCTTCTCATAATCTTTTGTGATTCTTAGTCAGTCAACAGTGACTAAGGGGGAAGGATCTCAAGGTGCTCAGAGAGGAAGAGGAAGAGGAAACAAAAGAAAATCTGAACAACAACCTCTCAGAATAAATGAGCCCTCCTTCAGTCAAGCTGCTACTCAGATTGTAGCAACAATTCAGCAAATTCCTGAACGAGGAATGACAACAATGGACAGATTACAGGCAAGATCACAGAGACCTCCAAAGGGAACCAAGTCCCCTAGGTGAAGACAAGTAGTAGGGATTGAAGAGTCTTCTTCTGAGGAAGAAGAAGGCCAAATCAAATCCCAAGGCAATAAAGATGCATGAAAATCTTCCAAGAACTACTTTAATGATGATGATGAAGCTCCTCTTCACAGAAAAATACCAAGGGAATTCAGCTCATATGAGCCTATTGCTGCAAAGCCAATAGCAGCAAAAACACCCTCTGGAAATACCAAGTCTATCCAGGGTGGTTGTTCAAGCAATCCCCCAAGGAAAAATTCAAAGACAAAATGGATGAAATCAAGGGATATCAAGTTTGGCAGGATACTTCCACAAAAGCCAGAAGATGCCCTGATTGAATATGTGAAGACTGATAATAGCTCTTCCTCCTACAGGTGTATTCATCAGAAAAAAATGGATACTGTATACTGGAACTCAAACACTTGCTTGTAAATGAAAAATGATTTCTAGTACCTATCCATCAACAACTTATGGCATGGAGAAAAGATAAACCAATCTTGATCAAAACCAATCATGTCAAAGCTTGGTTGGATTTTGGTTGTTATTGAGTATGTGGCCATGCTGATGTGTCAAAATCAAAGTTTTAATATTTGTTTAAGAGCCATGATTTAATCCTCAACACTACGAAAACCTGTAGTGTAGTGGGGTTAACCCCGAGGTCGGTCTCAAAGTACTTAACTAAGCTGAGTCTTGTTTACGAATAGTAATTACATTAAAGAAAGCAGTAAAAGCGTTTGTTTGCTTCGGCAGCGAATTTGTTCTATATTATCTATCTACTTATGCAATCTAACTAGAAAACAGATTAATCTAAACGACAATGATATTATTAAGGAGAATTATGGAGCGGTAACGTGAAACAAGCTAGCTAGCAGGATACATACGATTCACAGGATAGATTACGCAAGTTGTCACAATCTTGTGTTCAAAAACGAATAGCACTAGTGGAGGCGACAATTCCACTAGGCTACAATCAATCTAGCTAATCCTACTATTACTGTTTGCAACTAACTGTTAGATTGAAGCAAGACGAAAAATGTTTTGGTTTCTAAGGATCAAATGCTTAATCTAACTGTGATATTGACGGATTGTGCATCAAACAGAATAGCAAGATATGCGATTAATCTAAAAAGCACAAGTAATCGAATCCCAATGCACTTCGAATCACATAAACCCTAGCTAGCATGCATTGAACCAGTCACCACCCCATAATCGGGGTGTTTAGCTACTCAAATTATGCAAAGTCATAATCAATATTGTAACAAACAGGCTCCAAACATAATCTAAAGCAAGAAACAAAGATTCGAACGGATTGATACAATTTACCCTTCGTTGTCACAAGCCCTAGGTAGAATTGAAGAACTGAAACGAATCGATGCGAAAGGCTATGTAGATAATCTCCCAATCAACGTTAATCTTTGAATTACAAGGGAAAACGGTTCAATTACCTCGAAATCGGGTAATTGCCTTGAAAACTAGGTCTAGCTCTAGAGCAAAGTATTGTTCTTCACAATAGAGTTGATATGCAAAGTCAAATATCGATGTTTTCTAATACAAGGAAAAGAAAACGAAGTCTGAAACGAATTAGGAAACAAAATCGCAGAAGGAATGGAAAAGGGGAGACTGGCGTCGGCAGTTGGAAAACTGGCATCGCCAGTTAATTAAAACTGGCATTGCCAGTTCCCAAACTAGCGTTGCCAGTTTCTTTCTGCGTGAAACAGAAAGTTGCTGGCGTACGCCAATTTAATAACTGGCGTCGTCAGTTTCTCCTGGATTGACTATTTTGCCCTTCGACGCCTTTCTGACTCCAATTCTCGATATTTGGACCTTCCCGCTCCATGTCTAGCATCCATATGAGGCATTGGAACTCCATAACTTGTAGATGCATACAAAATACACCATTTTGCCTTCCATTAGTGCGGTTGAGCTAAATATCTACAAAACACAAAAAGAACAAAACAAGTAAAAATACTCTAGGAAAACTAAATAAAACTATGATCAAGGATGACAAAAAGACGGCGAAAAAGACCAAATTAGAGGTATAAATCCGACTCATCATCTGCTTATGGGGTATGAAATTGTCTAGATAAGTCATAATCCAAGTTAGCTTAGTTAGATTTTCTGGAGATTCTAGCTTGTTCATCTTAGAATTTGTATTCGTGCTGCATATTTGATGATAGGATTGAGCTTGCTACTGTTTCAATTGGGAAAATCCCATGTAGTAACAAATGTTTGCACTATGGTAAGCACGATTATGTTGTAGGATAAGGCATTGTTGTTACTACTTGCAAGAATTGGTTTGGGGAAGACATTGTTGTGAAAGGTAAACTCTAAGTAGTCGTTGGTTTCCTCTGGGTAGTTCCATTCACCTTCACTCTCAGCAGATCCGCATCTCCAGTTTTTTATCCTCCGGCCCAAAGTGCTCGTCGTCGATCTATGGAAGAGTATTTTCAATTGATTCTTCTCCTAACTCCCACTATGTCTTGAATAGATCCATCGGTGCTAGTAAATCTTCAAAAGGGACTACCAATTCTTCTTCAGAGTCCATCCACCATTCGTCTATGGTAAAATTGATCCTTGCTGCCATTGCTTCCTCCAAAGTCTCGCTCAGAATCCCCATTACTGTCCTGTGATTCGATATATTCATCGAAATCTCCCTTCTTGCCACGTTGATAATGGTGTTGTTGGTGGCCATAAAGGATCTTCCCAGAAGCATGGAATCATTGTCTGGGTCTTCACAGTCCACAAGAATATCGAGCCCCTCCAGCCGAGTAATCACATTATGTACCTTGCCATAGGCTGTTGTAGTAGAGCCATCGGCAGCCAGTATGCCGGTTCTTACTTCCACCATTCCCGTTAAGCCAAGTTTCTTGTAGACGGCGAGAGGCATCATATTGATGCTGGCCCCTAGATCCAGGGTTCTTGTGGCTGTTATCCCTTTGATGACAACATTTATGTTGAAAACTCCAGGGTCGGGTTTCTTTGGTAGGACTGGTTTTGCCCTTCTTTCTTCGGCAGGAGAATCCATTTCACACCCAAATGCTGTAGGAGAAGGTTTGAGGCAGTTACCTTGTGTCCCTTTGCGGTTCCTTCATTCAGATTTAGTATGGTTTCCCTTCCTGATTGTTGTAATCTTGCCAGCTTCAACAATCATCATAGCTTTCTCGGTGTGACCTGGCAGCTTGTCTCTGTTATGTTACAGTTCCCCTACTTCCTTGGTGATTTGACCAATCTTCAGTTCCATTCCTCTCAAGGTGTTATCGGTTCTCCTGAAGTTATCCTCACCCTTGGCGATAAAGGAATTGGTCCTCGCGGTAAATTCACCCTGCTGCTTCACAAATTTCCCGATGTCTCCCATCTCCTTCATTATGGTATCTATCTTATCTTCCATGGAGGATGGCTTGAGAAGGTTTTGTGATGGCTTTGGTGGTGGTGTGGGAACAGTTGCCATAGTAGGTGGTCTAGGTGGTAATTCGGGTGGGTTCAAGCTAGGTCCGGTACGGTATGATAAGAGAGGTGTTGAGGGATAAAGCTGTTTACCGGTTGGTTTCTCGGCCTCCATTTCCTTTATTCTTGCACGTCGTGTGCCTCTTCCAGTGGTGTTGGTTCCTCCAGTTCTTCATCCACAACATCCTTCTTTCCCATCCTTCTCTATAGCTTCAATCCTCCTACTGATCTGTTTCCAAGGAGTTTCCTCCATGGCGCTATCCTCCTTAGTAACCACCCTTCTTCCTTGTCCTTTATGCATCGAGTTATCACTAAGGTTCTCGCATACCTCCCAAATCCTTCTTGGGGGTGCGTCTAGCAGGTTTCTTTGACATGCTCCATCGATGAGTGCTTGGCTGATAGAGTCAATTCCCTTGTAGAAGTTGTTGACGGTGTCAAACAGCGCATAAGAGTGCATAGGGCATCTGTCAAGTAGATCCCTGTATCTTTCCCACGCTTCGTGAAAGGTTTCCCCGTCAAATTGGTTGATGTTTTGGATCTGACTCTTCAGGTCGGATGTCTTCTTCAATGGGAAGTATCTGAGCATAAACTTGTTGAAGACCTCGTCCCATGTAGTCAAACTGCCTGGCTGTAGTGAGATAAGCAAGTTCTTCGCCTTGTCCTTAAGGCCGCTAGGGAAGACCCTTCTTCTAAGTTGACATTCCGTGAGCCCATTTTGTGGTATACCTCCAACTATTACGTAGAACTCCCTCATAAAGTGCATCGGGTCCTCAGTTGGATTCTCGTAGAAGTGTGGTAGCTGGTTCAGATGAGTTCCTTTCAGATCATACTCTCTCCCAATTCTTTCCAGATAGATGCTTGAGGCATGCGGTGTAAGCTTTGGCATAACATAGTCGCTCATGGGTATGTCGTCTTCGTCTACTAGTTCCACCCTTGCGTAGTTATCCCTTCTTCAGTTCTCATCTAACCTCAATCTTTCCTCGGCTATCCTTAGCCTTTCCTATTCCAGCTCTTCTCTCTCAGCTTGTAAGCTTTGGAAGATGAACATCATCGAAAGGTAACCTTGCTGGCCCTATTTTTGTATTACCGGTGCTAAAAATCACTAGCTCTTGCTCCAGAAAAAATAGAAAAGAAAAGTACCGAAAAAAGCAAAGGTACAAAAAGTCTCGGAGTGGATCTGTGGTCCTCGTGATCACCGTTTTCGTGTTGGGCATGTTACAGATACTACCCACATACTTTTGGACCCTCGTTGTTTGCCCAAGATTCAATATTTGTATTAGGGGCGTACAAAAAAAAAAAAAAAAAAAAAACCGTCCGCTCTGCCCACCATTCCACCCGCCGAATAACCGCACCCGTCGACTAATTTTTTAGTATCAAACCGCAATGGTTAATTATATGGTAACCTGCCACGGGGTGGGTGGGTGGCGGTTGGATGGGTGCCAACCGCCCAACCGACCGCCCGCCCACATAGTACTAGTTATATATTTATTTATTTATTTATTTCTAGTAATAAATATATAGTCCATCCGTTTCAATAATGTTTACTAACTTTACTTATTTGAATTTACATTACTAACTCAAATATTTGAATATTTATATTTGATAGGGGTTTGTTTGTCAAAATGGCATAATCCATTAGGAAACAAACTGTTATTAGAGAAATTTATCCCTAGAAATTGACCACCTTACTGCTGTTTCGAAATAAAAAGAGTCGTCATTCCTTGCCATTCCATAAACTAATTAATGTGGCCATGAGTAAGTAGGATAACGTAATTTAGTGGACTAATGTAATTAATCTTAAGCCAATGTAATTAATGCCAATGTAAGTAATTTAATTCCTTAAAAATGTAATTTATTTTAGCGTGCGAAAACCGTCAAACCGCCCGCCATCCACCCTCGTGAAATAACTAACCGACTCGCTTCAGTTTGGAGAAAACTCCACCAACCGTGATTAGTGATTTGGCCTACCCGCTATGAGTGGGTCGGTTATAATTTTGGTAAATTACCACCCGTAACCGCCTGCGTACACCCCTAATTCGTATCATATTTTGGCCAATTACCAACTTCTTCTGTATTTTGTAGGTCATGATCGTGTTTTTTAAGAATTGCACGATTTCAGGTACCAAAACATCATTGTTGGTCCAGATAACGACAAAGTAAAAGACTGGAGGGGGTCAATAGTATTTTCAAACTTTGGTCAATAAAACAGTTTCTCAAATATCTTTACAGATATCTGATACTTATATTCAGAGAGCGGAAGTCTTTTTTGATAAGTGCATGTGTCAGCAAGCTATAAAGTGTGTAAATACTCAGCAAGTATGTAAAGCAATAATTAAAGTGCAGTAAGTAAATAACATAAGGCTTTTTATAGTGGTATTCTGAGGGTGGCGTAATCCCTCAACTAATCCACTCGCCCTTTCTTAGGACTTGAATCAATTAAGACAAAATGATGAGTTCTCCTTACAAAATGCTATCTCTTGATTCCATTTACACTAGGTTCCCAACCAAGTGTTCCCCCGAGTTATTCCCCAGTTTTCTCAACCAAGTACTTCCTCTATTCAGTAACCTATGAGCTATACCCCAGCTTCCAAATCTAAATACTTACTGTGCTCAACGCCTGTTGGTGTTGGTTATGGTAGTTTGTCAAGTGAGCTCGCTCTTATAACTTTTCAGTTATGTTCAGAGAGCTCTTTAGAATCAATCTTCCTTAATACTCTTCACAGTGTATGAGAAGTTGTTCTTTACTGACCCAAGTCTTTGTTGTTTGTTCAAGAGAATGAATCTCAGATATTAGTCGCAACTGTATCTTTGGATTCAACTCCTTCACGGTGAACAATGCTTGTTAAGGATCAGGAAACTTAGAACTTTCGTGCTACTTAGAATTCAAGAGCTTTAGTCGCAACAGTAAGCTAGAGAGTAAGTAGGTAGAAAGCTTGTATGCTTAAATGTAAGTTGTGTTCACTGTAGTTCTTGGTGTATTTCAAGCATTCTAAGTGGTGATATTTATAGTTGAATTTCAAGCCGCTTGAGAAGTGTCTGTTAGGCTCTTTGAAATTCAAACTACCGATATCTGAAGATAGTACTGCAGTGAGCTTTCTCTCTTTACAGAAATTTCCTCTTTTGTTCAGACATCTCTGTCTACGTAATAAATGCACTGTAGCTAGTCTCAATGGATAGGTGCAAGGTATCTGAGCCTTGACACGCTCCTTTCTTAGTAACCTTTACTCTTCAGATATCTATCAAGAAACTTGTCCTTTGTAAAACACTTGTTTCTTTAAGGTATCTGGTATGAGGTTTCTAAGGAGACATTTTTCCTAAGTCTTCAGCAATGTTGTGCAGTTTCTTGATCTTCAAAAATTGAGTTCTTCTGCTGGATGCGTTCTTCTTGGTCTTCTTCAAAGATATAAAAATTACATTCAGAGACCTAACATCCTACACAAGATTTGCTAGAGTAACATACTCAGTAAGCTTCCTCTTTTACAATGTTCAAGTGAACTAAGAGTACTAGTTACCTTTCTGAGCTAAGATAAGTCATTGAGGTTGCTGATCAAAATCTAAATGGATATTTCTAACAAATTTTCCCCTTTTTGATTACTCAACCATGACTGTCTAAGTTTCCTAACATCACATGGATGAGGAAACAATCCAACACTTAAACATTTCATAAGATCTTTTCACTTCATGTATTGAAGTGCATTAAGTAAACATCAACCAAATCACAAGATGTGATCTTTGTTGACAAGTTATCTTTTATAACAAAATATCTGTGAGAAAGTTCATCAAATAGGTTACAAGTAAGATCTGAGATAACTTTTACAAGGCATATCAAAAGTAAGAACAGTCAGCAAGATACAAAAGATAATTACATTGTTAAGAAGAACAACAGGAGTATCCAAGCTCCAAGTGAACATTCTACTTAACAAGTCTTCAAGTCTTCTTCAGCAGGTAAGTTGATCAGTCTGTGAAGTCCTTAACTCCAAATCCTCTTATGTCATCTGAGTAGTCATAGAGCAAAGTCCTGACTATCATCTCAATGGTCCTTGCAATGTCACAGATTTCTCTGCAGGATTTGGTGGGATTCTTCTTCACAAAATGTTTTATCCACATATATTTCCCCCATGTCCAGGCATGCTCAATCTTGATATATGAGAGACTGAAGTAAGTGTATATGGTCTTCAGATATTTGATATCACCCTTGAATTGTTCTTCAGTCATGTAAAATGACTCATAGGGTTCCACAACAAGCCTTAGCCTTGTGTCTGTCCCAGTTAGGTTTGGAATTATGTGCACATCATCAAGATTACCATATGGACACTCTTCAGCAAGGTCCTTCCTCGTGGCTATTTGTCTTATCACAACTTATCTAGCCAGTTCTTTACATGATCATTGTTGACTAGAATAGGCTTGTCTTTTCTCCAAGCCATTAGTTGCTGATGGATGGGTACTGGAAATCCACCATCATTTACTAATAGATGCTTGAGTTCAAGTATTCAGTATACATTTCTTTGATGGATGCACCTGTAGACAGAAGGTTCATAGTCTAGATTCACATACTCAATGAAAGCATCTTGAGGCTTTGAAGGTAGTATTTTTCCAAACTTGATATCTCTTTCTCTTTTCCTGTTCTGTTTGGAGTTTTCCTTTCTTGGGGGGTTGCTGCTTGAATAACCTTTCTGGATAGACTTGGTATTTCCAGAAGGTGTTTTGGCTACTAGGGGAATTGCAACTATAGGCTCAGATTGGCTATCATCCCTGCTTCTTTTCCTTCGATCGCCCAGTCCTATTTTGTAACGCCAGATCACTGGTTTTCTTTATATCCTGATTCTACTTTTCATTTTCAGCAGACTTCATCTTAGATTGTAATCTCCCTATTTGAAATTCCCCTTTTACTTTTCTTTCTTTCAAGAACACTAGATTTATATCAACAATTGTAACAAACCTTTGGATGATTATTGTATCACATTGAGAACCCTTGAAGGGTTTGGGTCTTGATTTCTATTCGAATTCAATCGAAGCTTTTCATCAGTGGAATCAAATCCGTGACAATTTTGTCATTGGCTGAACTTCTTTTGCTTAATAGATAGATTTTTATATGATTTGTGTATACACTCATTGCATGTTGGATTTGTGGAACATGAGTGGATCACGTAGCTAGTCATCCTATGGGTTGGTGGTAAGAATTTAGGGATTGGAGCTAGTATAGGATCTTTTGAATGAAATTACACTCTTTATTCGTTTGTTGAAACTTGCAAATCATTTATAGTTCAACGCCTTAGAAATCGTTTCCTGATACCCTAAATGCACAAGAGGGATTCGCACCCTCAAGGTTACTTACGATTCAAGCCCAACACATTCGATTACAAACGCTGACTAGTGGAATTGACAACTCTACTATGTTCATTAAATGATTTCACTTTCAAAAGTCGTATCCTTCATTGCAGACCTACTTGCTGGCATGAACTATTTACTTACCACCGACCTGTGTTTCTTTATATAGATAAAGCGAAGCGTTCTTTGTATGATTGTTTCTAGGGGGATTGAGATAGAGTTGATTGGTTGGATTTTTCATAACTAACTTTGAGTTACATCTGTTTTGAAGCACAACCTATTCAAAAATCTTTGTTACCCGCTTTACTTGCTTTACAGTCAATTAACTAAACTTACATTTGCAAACAAAGTTTAGTCAAGTCCTTCGAGAACGACACTCGGGACAACTCATCACTTCATTACGGTTTTCTAGTGATCTTGATTTGTGCCTTTGGCTATAAATAAATTAATGAATTGATTTGATGCATCATAGCATGAGTTTGAGCGTGAAAGAAAATGAAAAAGTTTTGATTAATTGTCAAAACTTGATTTGATATCTATGTAGCTGAGTTGTCAGTTATCTGAGTTACTTGTGTCGCAACAACAGGCTCCTATGGTTGAACTTGTGAGGTGGAAGGACCCTCAGATATCTTGGTTGGAGGAGGAGACTTGGGCGTCTTGTCCTCATCAACTTCCATTTCATTTTGATCCTGAGAATAAAAAGTTGCATAACACTTAGGAAATTTCAAAGAAAATAAGTTATGAACATAAGGTATCTGAGTGAATATTTACCTCCATATGAGGAGGCTCAGATATATGTTCATCAGAAACTTGTGCAGTTTCTGGCATTTTTTGTGGTGATGCAGGCTTGTCGGCCTCTTAATTTCCATTGCTTGAGGGGACTTGACTGTCTCTTCCTCAGCAATTTCTACTTCTTGTTGAACCTATGAGTAGAAAGTGTTAAGTACTTAGAAAAATGATCAGAGAATAGATGAAGATCACAGATATCTGAGATATGTACCTTCCCAGTAGGAGGCTCAAATACATGTTCTTCAGAGACTTGGTGAGTCTCTGGTTATCTCTCTAATGAGTTTGGCTTCTCAGCCTCATTATTTTCCATCTCAGTTAGAGCCTTTAAGAGACAAACACTTAGTTAGTGTTGGTTCAGATAACGACAAAGTAAAATACTAGGGAGTGGGGGGTGAATAGTCTTTTCAAAATTTTGACCATAAAACAGTTTCTCAAATATCTGGGAAGGTATCTTATACTTATATTTAGAGAGCGGAAGACTTCAGTGATTAGTGCACGTGATTAGCAGGCTATAAAGTGTGTAAGTACTCAGCAAGCAATAAGTAAGCAGTAAGTAAAGTGCAGTAAGTAAATAACATAGCAGTTTATAGTGGTATCTAAGGGTGGCGTAATCCCTCAACTAATCCACTCACCCTTTCTCAGGACTTGAGTCCACTAAGATAAGATGATGAGTTCTCCTTACAAAATCCTATCCCTTGACCCCTTTTACACTAGCTTCCCAACCAAGTGTTCGCCCTGAGTTGTTCCCTGGTTTTCCCAACCAAGTACTTCCACTACTCAGTAACCTTTGATCTATTCCTTAGTTTCCCAAACTAAGTACTTCCTATGCTCAACGCCTGTTTGGTGTTGGTTATGGTAGTTTGTCAGGTGAGCAGGCTCTTAATAACTTATGTAGTTATGTAGGAGTGCTCTATAGAATCAAGCTTACTTAAAACACTTTTCAATGTATGGTAAGTTATTCTTTACTGACCCAAGTCTTGATGTTGTTCAAGAGAATGAATCACAGATATGAGACGCAACTATATCTTTTGGATTTAACTCCTTCACAATATACAATTCTTGTTAAGGATCAGGACACTTAGAACTTTCGTGCTACTTATAATTCAAGAGCTTTAGTCGCAACAGTAAGCTAAAGAGTAAGTAGGTGGAAGGCTTGTATGCTTGAGTGTAATGTTTGAAATTTTGTAAATTCAGTGTTCAAGTGTGTCTTTCAAGCATTCTAAGTGGTGATATTTATAGTTGAAAATCATGCCGTTTGAATAGTATCCGTTAGGCAAAATGAAATTCAAACAAACGATATCTGAACTTAGTACGGCAGTGAGCTTTATCTCTTTACATAGATTTCCTCTTTTGCTCAGAGATCTCTGTCTGCGTAATTAATGCACTGTACTAACTTTTGTCCTGTAGTGTCAACGGAACAATGCAAGCTTTCTGAGGCTTTGCAAGTCCTTTCTCAGTGACCTATAGTGTATCATAAACCACTTGTTGAAATACATGTCTTCCAAAGACACTTAATTTCTTCAAGGTTTCTGAGCCAAGGTTTCCGATGAGACACTTTTCCTTAGTCTTTAGCAATCTTGTGCAATCTTCTGATCTTCAATAAAGGCTTCCTTCTGCTGGATGCTTGCTTCTTGGTCTTTTTCAAAGATATAAAAATTACACTCAGAGACCTAACATCCTATACAAGATTTGTTAGAATAACATACTCAGTAAGCTTCCTCTTTTACAATGTTCAAGTGAACTAAGAGTACTAGCTACCTTTCTGAGCTAAGATAAGTTATTAGAGTTACTGATCAAAATCTAAACAGATATTCCTAACAAATTTTCCCCTTTTTGATCAGTCACCTATGACTATCTAAAAACCTATCATGAACTGGATGAGGAAAGAATCCGACACTTAAACATTTCTTATGATCTTTCATTTCTTTTATTTAAGTGCAAAAAGTAAACATCAACCACATCACAAGGTGTGATCTTTGCTGAGAAGTTATCTTTTCATTAGAATGATATCTGAGAATAGTTTCATCAGATAAATTACAATTGAGAGTACATATAACTTTTACAAGATAAGCAATAAAGTACAGTCAGTAAAAATAAAAAATTACACAACTAAGTAGAACAACAGGAAAATCCAAGTTCCAAGTGAACATTCTACTAGTTGGGTCTTCAAGTCTTCATCGTCTACTTTGAAAGACCTTGTCACCATATCTTTTGCAGTCTTCTGAGTATTCAAGGATATATGTTCTGACTTTTATTTCTGCATTCCTTGTTGTCAGAGCAATCTCCTTGTAAGGTTTGGTGGGTAGGTTCTTGATCATGCTTTTGATCCAAAGGTACTTGCCCCATTTCTAGACATGTACTAGCTGCTCTTCAGTGCGCTTGTAATGACCATATATCTCTTTCAGATATTTCAGGTCTCCCAAGTATTGTTCCTTAGTCAAATAGAATGATTCATAAGGTTCAACCTGCAGTCTACTTCTTGACCCAAATTCATCAACAATAGTGTGCACCTCCTCTGGTCTATGATAAGGGCATTCATCAGACATGTCTTTCTTTTTGGCTATTTGTCTGACTTCTACTTCAAAGTCTAGCAATTTTTGAACTCTATCTCTAGGAAACAAATCATGTCGGCCTTTTCTCCATGCCATCATCGGTCTGAAGATGGGCACTGGTAGTCCTCCTTCATTGACTAGTAGATTCTTTAGTTTCAATACCCAGTAACCATTCTTCTGATGAATGCACTGCCAAACAGTGGGATCATGGTCATCAATCAACCTTTACATACTAAATCTGAGCATCTTCAGGCTTTGGTGGTAGCACTCTACCAAACATGATATCTATTTCCCTTTTTCTCTTCTGTTTGGAGTTTAACCTTTCAAAGAGGGGTCTTCAGATGTGGTACCTTGCTGAATTGACTTGGTGTTTCCAGAAGGTGTCCATGCTGCTATAGGAATTGCAACTATAGGCTCAGACATGCTGCTTGTTCCTCTTTTCATGTGAAGAGGATTTATGTCTTTCTCAGGATACATCTTCTCTTTGCCCTAGCCTTGTACTCTCCTGGTTCTTCCTCCCCCCTTAGTCATAGAGGACTGATAAAAACCACTAAAGATTCTGGCATAAGAATCTGACAGAGAGTCAAAATTCTTTTGTAGACAAATGTAAGCCTCTGTGAGTTGCTGCATCTCCTTTATAAGATCTACATTTTGCTTATCAATCCCTGTTTCTTTATTTGTCAATTTGGAAACTTCAGCAAACACTGTTTGTATCTTGGCAGATGCATAGCTTGCATTGTCATAAGCAACCTGCATAGTTGTGCTATCCAGATCTTTTACCATACCAAGGCCTTTATGATTTAGAACCATTGAAGAGGTTCTCTGTGAGAGTAGCTCAGCAAACTAGGTGAATTATGGTGGTACAGATTCAGTGACCTCTTTGTCTTGAGCTTCTAGTTTCCTCATAAGTTTGACCATGGTATTTGATCTATTCTCATAATCAGTAGTGTTGACATTAGGAACTGTGATGTAGATGGTGGGAGCTAGTATGCATGAAATACAGGGTGGGCAGCATCACCTAGCTTTTCTTCATCTTCTTCTTCTTCTTCGTCATCTTCCCATGTGTCTTCATTTCCTAGTTCAGCAACCATTTCAGAAACAGGCTTCTTTCCTTTTCCAGAATAAGAAGGGGCATATGCTATTTCATCATTCTTCTTCTTGAAGTCAGCGGCTTCTTCAACATCAACTTCTTCCAATAGTTTCTGCCCATCAAGGAGTAGTTGTTTCTGCTCAGCAAGGGCTTCTTCCTCCTTGCGAGACATTTCTTCAATCTTCTTCAGATTGGCTTCTTTTTCAGCAACCTTGGTTTCCAACTCAAGGCACAATTTTTCTTCTTCTTCCAACATTTGTTTAAGTTGGGCCATCCTTTACTCAGCTTACTGTAGCTTCTGAGCGGTGTCATCAGCAACATGCCCAACTTCTTCATCTTGTTGCTTTGTTGGAGAATGGTTAGATGATCTCTGAGGGAATTGAGGAGGAGAATTGTTATTCTCATGTATCTTTTCAGCAGCTGATGCATTATTTTGTCCAGTGACTCCTCCTGCACCAGGTGGGGGTGCATTATCATCATCATCCTTGTGAGAATCATCTTTCTTTTTAGAAGGATGAGGAGATTTAGGATTTTCAACGTCATTTTCATCAGTCTCCTCATCAGATAGCAGATCTATCACTTCTTTAAGTAATACCGGCTTACTTCCCACTTCTTCTTGTTCTGAGGGTGCTGATGGAATTTTCAGCGGCACAGTGGGGTTAGAAGCTAGCCAGACCCTTGTACTTCTGCCTGCTTTCTGAAAGTCTTCAATGAGGATTTTTGCCACTACATATTTGAACAATAAGTTTATCAAGGTTGCATGGTCATAATTTTCAGTAGGAGCAACGCATGAATGTAGCATTCAAGTTGTTCAGCTTTCTTCCTTCTTATAGGATCATCAAGAATTTGTGCAAGAACCATCAGATCACGTCTTCTCAACTTTTGCCATCTTTTAAAGGCAGAGAGATGAACTGGAAGTGCACGATCTTTGAAAAACTGAAGCAGGTCTTCATCAGATGTGACTACCCTTGTAGTTTGCCGTGAAGTACCCTCATTTTGAGCCTGAAAGAAAATGGAGTTTTGATTAAGTATCAAAAAAATTTCAGATATATGAGTTTCAAAAGTGTCAGGTTTTTGAGTTGCCTCTGTTGCAAAAACAGGCTCAGATGTCTTGACTTGTGAGGTGGAAGGACCCTCAGATATCCTTGGAGGAGACTTGGGCGTCTCGTCCACTTCCATTTCTTTCTGATCCTGAGAGCAAAAAGTGTTAGTACACTTAGAAAGATTTAATAGGATTTCACACACATTGGTATCTGAGATGTCTACCTCTCTGACAGGAGGCTCACATATGTGTCTCTCAGAAACCTTTGAGGTTTCTGGAATATCCTTTGATGTTTTTGGATTTTCAGCCACATCGTCTTTCTTCTCAGTTGGAGCCTTTAAGAAATATAACAAAGTGTTAGAAAGTTCATTGGAGGGAGATCTATGAGAATACACATAAGAATCTGCAGCTACCTGTGTGATAGACTCAGATTCCTTGTTTATGGAGTCTTCAGAATCCTCCTTCTCAAATTGTGAAGGAAGCTTTCCAGCTTCCTCTCCTTCCTTCTGACATGGAAGCTTTTCAGCTTCCTCTCCTTCCTTTGTTTCTTTTTCAGCCTGTAACAAAGATTAATCACATTAATAACAAAACATATAACATAGAAATTTGACAAGTAGATATTTAAACCACTCAGATCATTGTCAGGCTGATTGGTATCTAGAACTTGTCTGGGTTCCATGCTTTGGTCTTGTTGTCCAGTGACCGCAACTCTGTTTGAAGTTTCAGGCACTTCAAGCCTTTCCTGAGTTCTGGGCTCAGTTGCGTCTCTTGTTTGATCTCCCTGAGTCACAACATCAGGTTGATCACTCTCAAATGAGAGTTGGAGAACCTGTTCAATCACAGGATTTAACTCAATAATACCATCAGCTCTTTAACGCATTTCAAATGCTTCTACCAAGTAATCATCTCTTGGATCAGCAGAAGTCTGAGTAGCTTGTGGTTGTTGTTGTGGTTGTGGTGATCTGGATCTTGATGGAGAAGGAACAACAGTGATAGTTCTCTCCAGATCGGCAACAACATTTTGTATTGATGCATTGGCAGTGTCATAAAGTACAACTGCATCACTCATCAGGGCATCATTGATATCCTTCAAAGTGGAAGTCTCTGTAAGTGTGTTTCCTCTAGATATCACTTCATCAGCAACCTCATTCCTTTCCAAGAATGGGTCAAAGTCCAACTCATTTCCTTCTTCAGTAGTAAGCGGCTGGGACGCATCATCCCTCTTGGCATCAAGAGTGGTACCTGCAATACTATGGTGTGTCACAAGGTAGCGGTATTCGCAACACGATGGTCGAGACCTCAGGTCAAGATCCACCAGAGAGGTGGTCTCTTTGGCACATGCCTTCTCCTTGCCTCCAGTTCTACATTTCTTCTTTGGCACAACATTTGCCTCAGAAGCGTCTTCTACTGGCCTCTTCTGGTTTTGCTTGAGCTCAGAATTGTATTTGCAAACAAGGTCACTGTTTGCAATTTCTCTATTTTCCCTGAGCTTTATGCCAAGCTTCTCCAGAATGTAGCATATCTTCACGCCATAGTTGATAGTATGCTTGGGCTCAGCAAGATCACCTTTCACAACAGGCTCAAAGCCTTGAAGTTTGTCAACAAACCTCAGAAAGATGTACTTCCCCCAGTTGAAGGGTATTTCTCTCTCCTCCAAAGTGTTAAGGAATGCCATCATTCCCCACCTTTCCATGCTGATTTGGTCAGCTCCACCTTGATTTGAATCAAAGCACCTATGCAATACAAGGGCTATCAAATCCCAAGGTTCAATAAGATGTCTTCTCCTGATAATGGAGTTGTCGAACTTTGTTGGAGCATCATCCTTTTCAAGATTTCTATAGAGAGAGTAGAAGATTTCAGCACTCTTGATTGATGTATCTGGCAAGCACTCTTGATTGATGTATCTGGCAAGCACTCTTGATTGATGTATCTGGCAGCACTCTTGATTGAGGTATCTGGCACATACTCAGTGCCTTGGGTGGGTAACCCAAAATGAGTGCTGAAGGAATTCAAGTCAAGGTTTATCTCAACACCTTGTACCTTCGATGTGATGAGCACTTCTCCAGTGCCATCTTCTTCAATGATGGTGGAATTATTGTAGAATTCGAACACATCCACAGTTGAGATGCAAGTGGGCCTTGCAGAGCAAAACTCTTTAATCTTTACCTTTTCAAGTAAAGAGACCCCAAACTTCATATATGCTTGGTTATTGGCAGCACCAAGCACATAATGTCACGCCACTGACCTTTTTCACTTCATAAGCATGTTTAAATATATCTTTAAGAAAATTTTAATATTTTGATATGTGTTATATACGTGGCCTTACTTATGAAAAAGATTAACTTATATTATGTGACCGTAATTGAATTTTAATTGTTGTCGTTGATTTATATAGTTTTGGACCGGCTTGTTACTACTTTTAATTTTAACCGTTTTACATCCAAACGAGGTCCTATGAAAGAACGGACACTGTAAAATGAACCGTATGAATTTATAGTATTTGTTTAGTGGACCTTTTCGACTTTCGGGTCGTATTTGTAAAACCCGAAATAAGCAGGCTGGTGTAAATATTTTGAAAATCAAAATAATATATAAACTACATTTGATAATCTTGTTTGAGTTACACCGCCACACCGCCTCATTCCTTTTGCCTGCTAATGACATTTGTTTTATTTTGTTATGACATTAGTCATTCATTGGAGGTATAACGTCTGACCGACTCAATCCACCGCCATATACATTGATAAAACAGATTTGCTTCTTACCAAGTCTTATCCCGGGGGAAAATCACATTGGCACACACTACTTATTCACGCTATTCACTGGACAGGTTTTGATATAATTACTTCTATTAACATTTCATTTGTCTAGCACTTGATCATTATCACGCTACACGTATATCATTCCTTCCTCACGAAATCAGATACACCAATTACACACACCTACCATTAATACTTTATAATCAGCACTTGCAAGTAAAATCAATTAGGATGATTAATTATATGACTTCGTAGAGGATAGTGAATCGACCTTATGATATTCGGAGTTATGTCAGGGTGGTTTATCGCGAAAAGATTGTACGGTTACTGCTAGTAGCATGTTGGACGGTCGACGGTAAGTGTATTTTAGTAACTCGTTGTTTAGTATCTTTATAAATAATTTCGGTAACTTGTTGTTTGACAAATATGTGTAACTTGAAATTATTGTTATGGTGCTAGCGTACGAGCTATGTATATGTGAATTATATGGTTGAAGTTGTGATATGAAATGTGTGAAAATATAATGTGGCGTGCTATATCTGTGAAATGTGATGTTCTGAAATGATGAAAAGCTAAAAGTGATTGGCTGATGATACGTGATCGATTGCTCCCATGTACGGATGTGATACGTGCAGTTGCTATCTGAAAATATAATTATTCTCTGATAAAGTGTTAGCCGAATATATATATATATGTATGTATATATGATTATGTGAATTGCATCATAAGAGATAAGAGGATTCTGTTATGGCTGCTGATGACCTTGAGTCATGTGTTTTCCAGCTTGGCTGGATATCCATCACTGGATGGACTCTGTGTGAAATATAGAATTCCAGGTACGGCTGGAATCTATATGAAATACGAAGTTCCAGGTACGGCTGGACTCTGTATGAATTTGTTATCGTGATCACGAATTACTCCTGGTCGTAACAGAGCCATAGCAGACAAAGAAAATGACTAAGCACGTGTGCATTATCATATAAATGCGAATGATGTCAAGTGTTTATAGCTGATCTGTTGGAATGTGAAGTGAACTGGTGTGATTTTGAAACTGTGAAATAAATGGAGTCACGTGTTCTGATTGTGAATATATGTGACTGAAAGTGATGTGTTTACCTGGTGTTAAATGGCTTGTTGCCGGTTATTTTTACAGGTTATTAAATGACCTGTTACTGATTATACTTACTGAGCCCGCAACTCATCCCAATTGCGATGTATTTTTTTTTATATAGCCTTTGAAGATAAGGACAAAGGAAAGGAGAGAGCTGAGTAGAAGTAAAGTCATGCATCATGGTCGGCCGGCTGGTTTCCAATCCTTCTCCCTCGGCTCATATCCGTGATATCATTCATGAAAAGACTTTCGTTCTGTAAAAGCTTATTTACTGCATAAAGCTTCTGAAAATGTATTTTGCTAGCATGCATATGTAATTGTGGTCAAAGTACTTTTTAAAGCTTCCGCACGTCTAAATTATAATTTTACTGTCGGTAATTATCTGTGACGTGATAGGCGTCAAGTTAGTGGTATCGAGCCCGGTAGGGTTACTGGCGATAGTATGCATAACATGTTCATGATGAGCCCCAGGTAAGGGTTCTGCTGATAGTTTGCATGACACATGCATTAGATTAGAGCCCTAAGTATGGGTTCTGTAGACACATGCATCACAAGTGGTGTGGATTGTGAAACATTAAGATGCATTTATGATGTGTACATGTTTTCGAGGGAAAGGAACAGCCGAGCCAGAGTCACATTCACGTGCATCTTATTTGAAGCTAGGTGAGTTATGATCTGCTTAATTGTTGAAAGTGATTATATGTTTAAAGTGTTGTTGTAATGTATGTCTTGAATGAAAACTTGTTACTTGAAAGTACGTAAACGTCTTTTACGCGAATAATTTCAGGGACGAAATTTCTTTTAGTGGGGGAGAATTGTCACGCCCCTGACCTTTTTCACTTCATAGGCATGTTTAAATATATCTTTAAGAAAATTTTAATATTTTGATATGTGTTATATACGTGGCCTTACTTATGAAAAAGATTAACTTATATTATGTGACCGTAATTGAATTTTAATTGTTGTCGTTGATTTATATAGTTTTGGACCGGCTTGTTACTACTTTTAATTTTAACCGTTTTACATCCAAACGAGGTCCTATGAAGGAACGGACACTGTAAAATGAACCGTATGATTTTATAGTATTTGTTTAGTGGACCTTTTCGACTTTCGGGTCGTATTTGTAAAACCCGAAATAAGCAGGCTGGTGTAAATATTTTGAAAATCAAAATAATATATAAACTACATTTGATAATCTTGTTTGAGTTACACCGCCACACCGCCTCATTCCTTTTGCCTGCTAATGACATTTGTTTTATTTTGTTATGAGATTAGTCATTCATTGGAGGTATAACGTCTCACCGATTCAATCCACGGCCATATACATTGATAAAACATATTTGCTTCTTACCAAGTCTTATCCCGGGGGGAAATCACATTGGCACACACTACTTATTCACGCTATTCACTGGACAGGTTTTGATATAATTACTTCTATTAACATTTCATTTGTCTAGCACTTGATCATTATCACGCTACACGTATATCATTCCTTCCTCACGAAATCAGATACACCAATTACACACACCTACCATTAATACTTTATAATCAGCACTTGCAAGTAAAATCAGTTAGGATGATTAATTATATGACTTCGTAGAGTATAGTGAATCGACCTTATGATATTCGGAGTTATGTCACGGTGGTTTATCGCGAAAAGATTGTACGGTTACTGCTAGTAGCATGTTGGACGGTCGACGGTAAGTGTATTTTAGTAACTCGTTGTTTAGTATCTTTATAAATAATTTCGGTAACTTGTTGTTTGACAAATATGTGTAACTTGAAATTATTGTTATGGTGCTAGCGTACGAGCTATGTATATGTGAATTATATGGTTGAAGTTGTGATATGAAATGTGTGAAAATATAATGTGGCGTGCTATATCTGTGAAATGTGATGTTCTGAAATGATGAAAAGCTAAAAGTGATTGGCTGATGATACGTGATCGATTGCTCCCATGTACGGATGTGATACGTGCAGTTGCTATCTGAAAATATAATTATTCTCTGATAAAGTGTTAGCCGAATATATATATATATGTATGTATATATGATTATGTGAATTGCATCATAAGAGATAAGAGGATTCTGTTATGGCTGCTGATGACCTTGAGTCATGTGTTTTCCAGCTTGGCTGGATATCCATCACTGGATGGACTCTGTGTGAAATATAGAATTCCGTGCACGGCCGAATCTATATGAAATACGAAGTTCCAGGTACGGCTGGACTCTGTATGAATTTGTTATCGTGATCACGAATTACTCCTGGTCGTAACAGAGCCATAGCAGACAAAGAAAATGACTAAGCACGTGTGCATTATCATATAAATGCGAATGATGTCAAGTGTTTATAGCTGATCTGTTGGAATGTGAAGTGAACTGGTGTGATTTTGAAACTGTGAAATAAATGGAGTCACGTGTTCTGATTGTGAATATATGTGACTGAAAGTGATGTGTTTACCTGGTGTTAAATGGCTTGTTGCCGGTTATTTTTACAGGTTATTAAATGACCTGTTACTGATTATACTTACTGAGCCCGCAACTCATCCCAATTGCGATGTATTTTTTTTTATATAGCCTTTGAAGATAAGGACAAAGGAAAGGAGAGAGCTGAGTAGAAGTAAAGTCATGCATCATGGTCGGCCGGCTGGTTTCCAATCCTTCTCCCTCGGCTCGTCATCTGCATATCATTCATGAAAAGACTTTCGTTCTGTAAAAGCTTATTTACTGCATAAAGCTTCTGAAAATGTATTTTGCTAGCATGCATATGTAATTGTGGTCAAAGTACTTTTTAAAGCTTCCGCACGTCTAAATTATAATTTTACTGTCGGTAATTATCTGTGACGGTGATAGGGCGTCACAAGTTAGTGGTATCAGAGCCCCAGGTAGGGGTTCTGCTGATAGTATGCATAACATGTTCATGATGAGCCCCAGGTAAGGGTTCTGCTGATAGTTTGCATGACACATGCATTAGATTAGAGCCCTAAGTATGGGTTCTGTAGACACATGCATCACAAGTGGTGTGGATTGTGAAACATTAAGATGCATTTATGATGTGTACATGTTTTCGAGGGAAAGGAACAGCCGAGCCAGAGTCACATTCACGTGCATCTTATTTGAAGCTAGGTGAGTTATGATCTGCTTAATTGTTGAAAGTGATTATATGTTTAAAGTGTTGTTGTAATGTATGTCTTGAATGAAAACTTGTTACTTGAAAGTACGTAAACGTCTTTTACGCGAATAATTTCAGGGACGAAATTTCTTTTAGTGGGGGAGAATTGTCACGCCCCTGACCTTTTTCACTTCATAGGCATGTTTAAATATATCTTTAAGAAAATTTTAATATTTTGATATGTGTTATATACGTGGCCTTACTTATGAAAAAGATTAACTTATATTATGTGACCGTAATTGAATTTTAATTGTTGTCGTTGATTTATATAGTTTTGGACCGGCTTGTTACTACTTTTAATTTTAACCGTTTTACATCCAAACGAGGTCCTATGAAAGAACGGACACTGTAAAATGAACCGTATGAATTTATAGTATTTGTTTAGTGGACCTTTTCGACTTTCGGGTCGTATTTGTAAAACCCGAAATAAGTGGGTGTAAATATTTTGAAAATCAAAATAATATATAAACTACATTTGATAATCTTGTTTGAGTTACACCGCCACACCGCCTCATTCCTTTTGCCTGCTAATGACATTTGTTTTATTTTGTTATGACATTAGTCATTCATTGGAGGTATAACGTCTGACCGACTCAATCCACCGCCATATACATTGATAAAACAGATTTGCTTCTTACCAAGTCTTATCCCGGGGGAAAATCACATTGGCACACACTACTTATTCACGCTATTCACTGGACAGGTTTTGATATAATTACTTCTATTAACATTTCATTTGTCTAGCACTTGATCATTATCACGCTACACGTATATCATTCCTTCCTCACGAAATCAGATACACCAATTACACACACCTACCATTAATACTTTATAATCAGCACTTGCAAGTAAAATCAGTTAGGATGATTAATTATATGACTTCGTAGAGTATAGTGAATCGACCTTATGATATTCGGAGTTATGTCACGGTGGTTTATCGCGAAAAGATTGTACGGTTACTGCTAGTGGCATGTTGGACGGTCGACGGTAAGTGTATTTTAGTAACTCGTTGTTTAGTATCTTTATAAATAATTTCGGTAACTTGTTGTTTGACAAATATGTGTAACTTGAAATTATTGTTATGGTGCAAGCGTACGAGCTATGTATATGTGAATTATATGGTTGAATTTGTGATATTAAATGTGTGAAAATATACTGTGGCGTGCTATATCTGTGAAATGTTATGTTCTGAAATGATGAAAAGCTAAAAGTGATTGGCTGATGATACGTGATCGATTGCTCCCATGTACGGATGTGATACGATTTGCCATATCCGAAAATATAATTATTCTCTGATAAAGTGTTAGCCGAATATATATATATATGTATGTATATATGATTATGTGAATTGCATCATAAGAGATAAGAGGATTCTGTTATGGCTGCTGATGACCTTGAGTCATGTGTTTTCCAGCTTGGCTGGATATCCATCACTGGATGGACTCTGTGTGAAATATAGAATTCAGTGCACGGCCGAATCTATATGAAATACGAAGTTCCAGGTACGGCTGGACTCTGTATGAATTTGTTATCGTGATCACGAATTACTCCTGGTCGTAACAGAGCCATAGCAGACAAAGAAAATGACTAAGCACGTGTGCATTATCATATAAATGCGAATGATGTCAAGTGTTTATAGCTGATCTGTTGGAATGTGAAGTGAACTGGTGTGATTTTGAAACTGTGAAATAAATGGAGTCACGTGTTCTGATTGTGAATATATGTGACTGAAAGTGATGTGTTTACCTGGTGTTAAATGGCTTGTTGCCGGTTATTTTTACAGGTTATTAAATGACCTGTTACTGATTATACTTACTGAGCCCGCAACTCATCCCAATTGCGATGTATTTTTTTTTATATAGCCTTTGAAGATAAGGACAAAGGAAAGGAGAGAGCTGAGTAGAAGTAAAGTCATGCATCATGGTCGGCCGGCTGGTTTCCAATCCTTCTCCCTCGGCTCGTCATCTGCATATCATTCATGAAAAGACTTTCGTTCTGTAAAAGCTTATTTACTGCATAAAGCTTCTGAAAATGTATTTTGCTAGCATGCATATGTAATTGTGGTCAAAGTACTTTTTAAAGCTTCCGCACGTCTAAATTATAATTTTACTGTCGGTAATTATCTGTGACGGTGATAGGGCGTCACAAGTTAGTGGTATCAGAGCCCCAGGTAGGGGTTCTGCTGATAGTATGCATAACATGTTCATGATGAGCCCCAGGTAAGGGTTCTGCTGATAGTTTGCATGACACATGCATTAGATTAGAGCCCTAAGTATGGGTTCTGTAGACACATGCATCACAAGTGGTGTGGATTGTGAAACATTAAGATGCATTTATGATGTGTACATGTTTTCGAGGGAAAGGAACAGCCGAGCCAGAGTCACATTCACGTGCATCTTATTTGAAGCTAGGTGAGTTATGATCTGCTTAATTGTTGAAAGTGATTATATGTTTAAAGTGTTGTTGTAATGTATGTCTTGAATGAAAACTTGTTACTTGAAAGTACGTAAACGTCTTTTACGCGAATAATTTCAGGGACGAAATTTCTTTTAGTGGGGGAGAATTGTCACGCCCCTGACATTTTTCACTTCATAGGCATGTTTAAATATATCTTTAAGAAAATTTTAATATTTTGATATGTGTTATATACGTGGCCTTACTTATGAAAAAGATTAACTTATATTATGTGACCGTAATTGAATTTTAATTGTTGTCGTTGATTTATATAGTTTTGGACCGGCTTGTTACTACTTTTAATTTTAACCGTTTTACATCCAAACGAGGTCCTATGAAAGAACGGACAATGTAAAATGAACCGTATGATTTTATAGTATTTGTTTAGTGGACCTTTTCGACTTTCGGGTCGTATTTGTAAAACCCGAAATTAGCAGGCTGGTGTAAATATTTTGAAAATCAAAATAATATATAAACTACATTTGATAATCTTGTTTGAGTTACACCGCCACACCGCCTCATTCCTTTTGCCTGCTAATGACATTTGTTTTATTTTGTTATGAGATTAGTCATTCATTGGAGGTATAACGTCTCACCGATTCAATCCACCGCCATATACATTGATAAAACATATTTGCTTCTTACCAAGTCTTATCCCGGGGGGAAATCACATTGGCACACACTACTTATTCACGCTATTCATCGGATGTGTTTTGATATAATTACTTCTATTAACATTTCATTTGTCTAGCACTTGATCATTATCACGCTACACGTATATCATTCCTTCCTCACGAAATCAGATACACCAATTACACACACCTACCATTAATACTTTATAATCAGCACTTGCAAGTAAAATCAGTTAGGATGATTAATTATATGACTTCGTAGAGTATAGTGAATCGACCTTATGATATTCGGAGTTATGTCACGGTGGTTTATCGCGAAAAGATTGTACGGTTACTGCTAGTAGCATGTTGGACGGTCGACGGTAAGTGTATTTTAGTAACTCGTTGTTTAGTATCTTTATAAATAATTTCGGTAACTTGTTGTTTGACAAATATGTGTAACTTGAAATTATTGTTATGGTGCTAGCGTACGAGCTATGTATATGTGAATTATATGGTTGAAGTTGTGATATGAAATGTGTGAAAATATAATGTATGCTATATCTGTGAAATGTTATGTTCTGAAATGATGAAAAGCTAAAAGTGATTGGCTGATGATACGTGATCGATTGCTCCCATGTACGGATGTGATACGTGCAGTTGCTATCTGAAAATATAATTATTCTCTGATAAAGTGTTAGCCGGATATATATATATGTATGTATATATGATTATGTGAATTGCATCATAAGAGATAAGAGGATTCTGTTATGGCTGCTGATGACCTTGAGTCATGTGTTTTCCAGCTTGGCTGGATATCCATCACTGGATGGACTTCGTGAAATATAGAATTCCGTGCACGGCCGAATCTATATGAAATACGAAGTTCCAGGTACGGCTGGACTCTGTATGAATTTGTTATCGTGATCACGAATTACTCCTGGTCGTAACAGAGCCATAGCAGACAAAGAAAATGACTAAGCACGTGTGCATTATCATATAAATGCGAATGATGTCAAGTGTTTATAGTCGATCATTTGGAATGTGAAGTGAACAGGTGTGATTTTGAAATCGTGAAATAAATGGAGTCACGTGTTCTGATTGTGAATATATGTGACTGAAAGTGATGTGTTTACCTGGTGTTAAATGGCTTGTTGCCGGTTATTTTTACAGGTTATTAAATGACCTGTTACTGATTATACTTACTGAGCCCGCAACTCATCCCAATTGCGATGTATTTTTTTTTATATAGCCTTTGAAGATAAGGACAAAGGAAAGGAGAGAGCTGAGTAGAAGTAAAGTCATGCATCATGGTCGGCCGGCTGGTTTCCAATCCTTCTCCCTCAGCTCGTCATCTGCATATCATTCATGAAAAGACTTTCGTTCTGTAAAAGCTTATTTACTGCATAAAGCTTCTGAAAATGTATTTTGCTAGCATGCATATGTAATTGTGGTCAAAGTACTTTTTAAAGCTTCCGCACGTCTAAATTATAATTTTACTGTCGGTAATTATCTGTGACGGTGATAGGGCGTCACAAGTTAGTGGTATCAGAGCCCCAGGTAGGGGTTCTGCTGATAGTATGCATAACATGTTCATGATGAGCCCCAGGTAAGGGTTCTGCTGATAGTTTGCATGACACATGCATTAGATTAGAGCCCTAAGTATGGGTTCTGTAGACACATGCATCACAAGTGGTGTGGATTCTGAAACATTAAGATGCATTTATGATGTGTACATGTTTTCGAGGGAAAGGAACAGCCGAGCCAGAGTCACATTCACGTGCATCTTATTTGAAGCTAGGTGAGTTATGATCTGCTTAATTGTTGAAAGTGATTATATGTTTAAAGTGTTGTTGTAATGTATGTCTTGAATGAAAACTTGTTACTTGAAAGTACGTAAACGTCTTTTACGCGAATAATTTCAGGGACGAAATTTCTTTTAGTGGGGGAGAATTGTCACGCCCCTGACCTTTTTCACTTCATAGGCATGTTTAAATATATCTTTAAGAAAATTTTAATATTTTGATATGTGTTATATATATTGGCCTTACTTATGAAAAAGATTAACTTATATTATGTGACCGTAATTGAATTTTAATTGTTGTCGTTGATTTATATAGTTTTGGACCCATTGTTACTACTTTTAATTTTAACTGCTTACATCCAAACGAGGTCCTATGAAAGAACGGACACTGTAAAATGAACCGTATGATTTTATAGTATTTGTTTAGTGGACCTTTTCGACTTTCGGGTCGTATTTGTAAAACCCGAAATAAGCAGGCTGGTGTAAATATTTTGAAAATCAAAATAATATATAAACTACATTTGATAATCTTGTTTGAGTTACACCGCCACACCGCCTCATTCCTTTTGCCTGCTAATGACATTTGTTTTATTTTGTTATGAGATTAGTCATTCATTGGAAGTATAACGTCTCACCGATTCAATCCACCGCCATATACATTGATAAAACATATTTGCTTCTTACCAAGTCTTATCCCGGGGGGAAATCACATTGGCACACACTACTTATTCACGCTATTCACTGGACAGGTTTTGATATAATTACTTCTATTAACATTTCATTTGTCTAGCACTTGATCATTATCACGCTACACGTATATCATTCCTTCCTCACGAAATCAGATACACCAATTTCACACACCTACCATTAATACTTTATAATCAGCACTTGCAAGTAAAATCAGTTAGGATGATTAATTATATGACTTCGTAGAGTATAGTGAATCGACCTTATGATATTCGGAGTTATGTCACGGTGGTTTATCGCGAAAAGATTGTACGGTTACTGCTAGTAGCATGTTGGACGGTCGACGGTAAGTGTATTTTAGTAACTCGTTGTTTAGTATCTTTATAAATAATTTCGGTAACTTGTTGTTTGACAAATATGTGTAACTTGAAATTATTGTTATGGTGCTAGCGTACGAGCTATGTATATGTGAATTATATGGTTGAAGTTGTGATATGAAATGTGTGAAAATATAACGTGGCGTGCTATATCTGTGAAATGTGATGTTCTGAAATGATGAAAAACTAAAAGTGATTGGCTGATGATACGTGATCGATTGCTCCCATGTACGGATGTGATACGTGCAGTTGCTATCTGAAAATATAATTATTCTCTGATAAAGTGTTAGCCGAATATATATATATGTATGTATATATGATTATGTGAATTGCATCGTAAGAGATAAGAGGATTCTGTTATGGCTGCTGATGACCTTGAGTCATGTGTTTTCCATCTTGGCTGGATATCCATCACTGGATGGACTCTGTGTGAAATATAGAATTCCAGGTACGGCTGGAATCTATATGAAATACGAAGTTCCAGGTACGGCTGGACTCTGTATGAATTTGTTATCGTGATCACGGATTACTCCTGGTCGTAACAGAGCCATAGCAGACAAAGAAAATGACTAAGCACGTGTGCATTATGATATAAATGCGAATGATGTCAAGTGTTTATAGCTGATCTGTTGGAATGTGAAGTGAACTGGTGTGATCTTGAAACTATGAAATAAATGGAGTCACGTGTTCTGATTGTGAATATATGTGACTGAAAGTTATGTGTTTACCTGGTTTTAAATGGCTTGTTGCCGGTTATTTTTACAGGTTATTAAATGACCTATTACTGATTATACTTACTGAGCCCGCAACTCATTCCAATTGCGATGTATTTTTTTTTATATAGTCTTTGAAGATAAGGACAAAGGAAAGGAGAGAGCTGAGTAGAAGTAAAGTCATGCATCATGGTCGGCCGGCTGGTTTCCAATCCTTCTCCCTCGGCTCGTCATCTGCATATCATTCATGAAAAGACTTTCGTTCTGTAAAAGCTTATTTACTGCATAAAGCTTCTGAAAATGTATTTTGCTAGCATGCATATGTAATTGTGGTCAAAGTAGTTTTTAAAGCTTCCGCATGTCTAAATTATAATTTTACTGTCGGTAATTATCTGTGAAGGTGATAGGGCGTCACACATAATCATCGACAGGTACTCCTCCCAGAGTACCTTTGAGTCGGGGTTCCACATTGAGAAGTTGAAATCACCAACAACTCTTCGATATTTCACTACAATCGCTAGATTTTGCTTTTCAGCAGTTCCAGATGTGGACACTTGGGATTTCTGAGATCTAGTTCTTTTGGGTACCATCTCGTTAAATAGTAGTAGTAGAGAAGTGAGATTGAAAGAGATTTAGAGTGAATTCGATTAAGTGATTCTTTTCAGAAAAACATAGCAGAAATTCAGAGGTTTCAGAGAAGATTTGCAGAGAAAAGATGAAGGATTTTGCTTCTTTTGTGCTAAGTAAAATGTGAGTTTAGGCGAAAGTGTTTTTCTTTGCCATAAACTGCTTTTTATAGCAATACAAGTACATAGATACATATGTATCTCGCAGTATGCACAAGGCGTGGTGAAAAAGTGGTTTGACATTAAATGTGAGTAGGGTCAGTTACTGGGTTATTGCGCTAGTGGGCTGTTGAGACGCATCTTATCCGTTGAATTACAATCTCCATACTTTCAATGGTTGAGATTGTTTTCTCAGCAATGATCACAATCAACACGTGTAATCGTGCCCAGTTAATGCTATTTGGCTAATAGTTATCTGAATCATTTTCAACTCTCAGCAACCCGTAACTAGGAGACAAACTAGTTTCTGAGCTTATTAATTAAGTGGCCAGTGTTGGTTGAAAATTATTATAAAAATTGCCATTTTTCTAAACACAAGAGATAGTTGATTCTAACATATAGTACCGTTTGTCTACTTCTCTCTTTTTGTGTTCCCCCTACTTAGTGGCCTCACATATCTAAATACCCATTTCAGATACCTCTTTATCCAACTTTTACACTTAGCCATGATATTTGAGTGCCTGTCTCAGATATCTCATTCTCTCTTTAAGTGCCTTTCTTCTCAGAAAGCCTTAATCTTCTCTATTGGCTCATTGAGTTCCCGTCTCAGTGACCAATTTTAGCACCTTGGCAATTCCATTAACCCAAAACTATGTCTCAAGGCTAGGAATCTGCTCTCTTGCAGATGCTTTGTGAAGATATTTGCAAGTTGATCTTCTGTACAAATCTTGAGAATCTGAATATTGTCCTTTTCTACATGATCTCTGATGAAGTGTTGTCTAACATCAATGTGCTTTGTTCCTGAATGGAACTTAGGATTCTGAGTTATTGTAATAGCACTTGTGTTGTCACATAAAATGGGAGTTTTCACTTCATTGATCTCATAGTCTCTGAGTTGCTGTTGTATCCACATAATTTGTGAAGCACAACACCCAACGGCAATATACTCTGCTTCTGTGGTTGATGTGGCAATTGAGTTTTGCTTCTTGTTGAACCATGATATCAATCTAGTACCAAGGAATTGACAGGTTCCTGAAGTACTTTTTCTATTTGCTTGGTCCAGCATAGTCCGCATCTGAATAGCCAACTAAACTCAAACCACTCTCTTTTGGATACCACAGTCCAACTTCTACAGTACCTTTAACATACCTTAGAATTTGCATAGTAGTGTTATAGTGTGATTGCATATGATTTGTCTGAAATCTTGTTGTGAGGTAAAGTAGAGACCGAATTAATTTCCTATACTTGTGTTCATCAACACTCTTTTCAGATTCAGTATAGGTCATCTTGGTTCCAATGCTCATAGGTATCTTAGCATTCTTCTCAGAAGGCTTTAGATTAAACTTATTTAGCATGTCCTTTGCATACTTTGTTTGACTAATGAATATTTCATCATCAAGTTGCTTGACATGCAACCCTTCAATTCTCCCATCATGCTCATCTCAAATTTACTTTTCATGAGCTCAGCAAAGTCTTCACAAAGTTGATTGTCCTTAGATCCAAAGACTATGTCATCAACATAAACTTGTACTAAGAGGAGTTTCCCATCATGGTTCAATGTAAAGAGAGTTTTATCAACTTCTCCTTTCTTGAATCCATTTCCTAGCAAGTATTTGGCCAATGTGTCGTAGCATGCTCTTGGAGCTTGTTTAATCCCATATAGAGCTTTCTGAAGCTTATAGACCATCTTGCTTTCTGAGGAACTTTCAAAACCAGGTGGTTGCTCAACATAGACTTCCTCAAGAAGCTCACCATTTAGTAATGCACTCTTGACATCCGTGTGGTTAACTTTAAAGTCATTATGATTTGCAAAGGCTAGAAATAGTCTGATTGCAACCAATCTTGCAACAGGAGCATACTACTCATCAAGATCTAGTCCTTTAGTCTGGGTGAATCCCTTGGCAACCAACCTTGCTTTGTTTCTGGTTATTTCACCAGATTCATTCATCTTGTTTCTGTAAACCCACTTAGTTCCTATGACAGATATTCCATCAATGTAGGGAACTAGTTTCCAGACTTTGTTTCTCTCAAATTGGTTCAACTCTTCTTCCATTGCTAAGATCCAATCTTGGTCTTTTAATGCTTCTTCATTGGTCTTTGGTTCAATGTTTGAGATGAAACACCCATAGAGAGAATTTGCATTTTCAGCAATAGCTCTCCTAGTTCTTACCCCTTGGTCTAAAGGACCTATCACATCCTTTGCAGGATGATCTCTTATCCATTTTATAATGGGTTTAGAACTAGTAGGATCATTAGCATGTTGATTCATTTCTGTATCATTATGATCATGATACGATACTTGTTCAGTATCTAAGATATATGGCACTTGTAATGTGCTTGGGATATCTGACACATGTTCAGTGTCCTAGGTATCTGAGACAGGATTCACAGCAACCTCCTGCTCAGAGACCTCTTCATGATGAAGATTCTCAGTGTCTTGATCCATTTCTGGATTTCTAGTAGGAAATTCTTCATCATGAATTTGAGTCATCTGGTTGTTACTCGGCAATGGTTGCCTTTCTTCGTCAGACTCTTCCTCTAATTCAATGACAGAATCATTTCCTCTCTGAGATTCTTGTTCAGAATCCTTGATCATAAGTTCTTTGAACCTATCTGCGAGTTCTCCATTCAAGCGTACTTTCTTGTTTCCTTAATAGAATACTACATGGACAGATTCTTCAATCTTTTGTGTACTTTTGTTGTAGATTTTGTAAGCTTTACTATTCATTGAATAACCAAGAAATACTCCTTCATCTGCCTGATGAGTCAATTTTACATCGTCTCATTCAGTCTTCTTTACCGTCTTATTTCCATTCTCAAGTATAGTTCTTAAGTGTTTTATTAGTGTTTTGTTACGTTTATGTGTTTTTTGTGTTTTGTAGGTGTTTGGTTAAAATGCATTAAAATAAGGGCTAAAACAGTGCATTTAATGCATTAATGGAAGCATGGAATTTTATGGACCTGAAATTTCGTTCAGAAATGAGTTGATTGGTCGAAACGGAAGTGGATTCAGAGTTCGGACGAAGATTTTAGAGCCGTTTAAGTGAAAGCGCGCGAAATTCGAACTACGATGGAGCAGCTTTGGCATTTTGGCCATAAGTTTTGCATATGAACTCCGATTGACCTGATCTTGGTGTCCACACGTATATAAGACCAAGAGCTACAACTTTGGAGAAGGAACCATCTCCAGAATCCGACGTTTAGAGGACCAAAAAGGCAAAACGCCAGTGCAGGAGGAAATCAAGGACGCTAAAGTCGATCAAGCGTCCGCCAAGAAGAATCAGTAAGGATCAAGACCCCAGTTTACTAACTGGCGACGCCAGTTGCCTTTTTTGGCCTTTTTTTGCTCGTTTTCATTCCAGGATGTGTTTTTTCACTATATAACATATTTTCTTGATCTTTTAGACATATATTCATTATTATTCTTCTCTTCTTTTTGCTTTTCAACCTAGAACCTTTCCAAGGCAATTAGCTACCCGTTATTGGGGGTAATTGAACCGTTTATCTTGTAATCCGACGATTGGCATTGATTGGGAGATTATCTACATAGCTTTTCGCATCGATTCGTTTCAGTTCTTCAATTCTACCTAAGGCTTGTGACAACGAAGGATAAATTGTATCAATCCGTTCGAATCTTTGTTTCTTGCTTTAGATTATGTTTGGAGCCTGTTTATATACAATATTGATTATGACTTTTCATAATTTGAGTAGCTAAACACCCCGATTATGGGGTGGTGACTGATTCAATGCATGCTAGCTAGGGTTCATGAGATTCGAAGTGCATCGGGTTTAGATTACTTGTGCTTTTTAGGTTAATCACATATCTTGCTATTACATTTGATGCGCAATCCGTCAATATCACTGTTAGATTAAGCATTTAATCAATACACCCAAATATTTTTCGTCTTGCTTCAATCTAACAGTTAGTTGCAAACAGTAATAGTAGGATTAGTTAGATTGATTGTAGGCTAGTGGAATTGACGCCTCCACTAGTGCTATTCATTTTTGAACTCAAGATTGTGACAACTTGCGTAATCTATCATGTGAATCGTATGTATCCTGCTAGCTAGCTTGTTTCACGTTACCGCTCCATAATTCTCTTTAATCATATCACTGTCGTTTAGATAAATCTGTTTTCTAGTTAGATTGCATAAGTAGAAAGATAATATAGAACAAATTCGCAGCCGAAGCAAACAACCCTTTTACTGATTTCTTTACTGTAATTACTATTCGTAAACAAGACTCAGCTTAGTTAAGTCCTTCGAGACCGACCTCGGGGTTAACTCCACTACACTACAGGTTTTCGTAGTGTTGAGGATTAACCCTTGGCTTTAAATAAATTTAGAACTTTGATCAGACACATCACTTCCTTTGGTTGAAATGTTCTTAGATATTCTTTACCATTGGTAAGAACAAAACATCTGCAACCAAACACCCTTAGATGTTTGATACTAGGGGTCTACCAATCAATAACTCATAAAGAGTCTTATCAACGTGTTTGTTGATCAAACATCTATTTTGAGTGTAGCATGTTGTATTTACAGCTTCAACCCAATAGATTTCACTTATTTCAGTGTCAGCAAGCATTGTTCTTACTGCTTCTTTTAGGGACCTATTCTTCCTTTCAGCAACACCATTTTGTTGTGGTGTCCTTACTGAAGATAGTTGATGTTGTATACCTTTGCAAGTACAAAACTCTTTTATGTACCGGTTAACAAACTCAGTACCATGGTCTGTTCTGATCACAGATACCTTGTCATTTTTCATGACTTCAAGCTTATTCAGCAGGCTTGGTATCTCGACCTATGCGTCAGATTTCAGTTTGAGGAAAACAACCCAAGTGAATCTTGAGTAGTCATCCACAACAACCAGACTATACTTATTTCCTGCATAACTAGTTATTGAGGACTCAAAGAGATACATATGTAACTGTTGCAGTGGCCTCACACTGGAATGTCTAGTTTTAGACTTGAAAGATTTTTTGGCTTGTTTCCCTAATTGGCAAGCTAAACATACATCATCCTTTTTGTGTGCCATTTTAGGTAATCCAACAACCAACTCTTTCTTGGCTAGCTTGTTCAGATTTTTGAAATTCAAGTGACTCATCATTTTGTGCCATAGCCAATTTTCATCACTATCGCTAGATTAACTCACCATGAGGCATTCTTCAGTTGTGGGAGATGGCCAGTCAGAGACATAGAGACTTCCTTTCCGCCTAGCAACCAAGACTACCTGCTTTGACTCATTGTCCATCAATTTACAAAATTTGGATTTGATCTTCACTGAGAATCCCTTGTCAGCAAATTGACTCATGCTTAGAAGATTATATTTCAATCCCTTCACATGTAGTACTCTAGTAATTGTCAGGGCTCCAATTTTTAGATCTCCAAATCCTACGGTTGGATTCACTTCTCCTTCTGCAAATCTGATATCTGGTCCTATATCACATACTCAATAGTTAACCAGATTTTCTTTATCTCGTGTCATGTGCTGCCCACATCCAATATCAAAATGCCATGTTGGATTCTTCTTTAGAGTGTTTTGCACGAAACAGGAAACATGGAGTTAGGTTCTCATTCCAACAATGGAACCATCTAGACTAAAGTATCTCCTAGTAGGAATCCATTTTTGAATGAATTTCTTATGTGTTTGCTTTTGTCTAGCAGGAACATAAGGAGGAATTTTAGGTAAATGACTAGTATCATTGTTATTAAGAACTATTTTCCTTTGTGGTGTGTTCCTTGTTGCTCCTCGTGGTGCTCTCAGATACCTGTCAGGTTGTTGAGTCTGCTTTCCAGCAAACGGAGCTTTCCTATTCAGATTTATTCTAGCCGTGGCATTCAGATTACTTGTGGTTTGATATATCTTCCACTTCTGATGATTGTTGTGAGCAACCATAGCTTTTATCCATCGTTCTTTCTCTAGTTTGTACTCATGAGCAAGTTGTTTCCCGATGGCTTTATAGCCAATGCCATTTCAAGCACGTGGAGTAGACTGAGATCTCCTCTCAGCAGCCTTACTAGTCTATGGCTCATCTTTCTTTCCAGAAAAGGTAATATTTGAGAATTTGCCAGCTCCAGCAATCTTCCCTTTCTTAGAGACGTAGCACTGTGGGTCATTACAATTTTCAGTGTGATGTTCCTTTTTCAAAACTTTCCCATAAGATTTCTTTGGAACTTGTTTTTCCCTTAAAGGCATGGTCGCAACTACCTTTCCTTTGTCAGCAATCTTAGCTTTCTGACCAATGTTATAGGTTGTTTGGGAATCACCTTGTTGACCTCTAACAAATGTCATTCTTTCATCATTCTTGTTCAGTGTGGTAGAACTATTTGTTTGAGTGTCTAGCCCAAGTCCTCCTTTATCTGAGGCATCTCATAAATAAGAGTGTAACTCAGTCAGAGTGTCACAATCTTTAGCATAGGATTGAAATGAAACTCTCTTTTCTTTGATCTCAGTATTCTCAAAGAGAATTTTGTCAAAGTTCCTCTCAAGTTTTTGACAATAGAAACAGATATCATTTCCGATTTCTGCTACCTCAGTAGTTGTTGCTTGCTGAGCAGGCTTGTTCAGCGAGCTAGTCAATTGTATATTCTTGTACTGGTGATAGTTGGGACCCAGATGCTTTTACAGCTTCTCTTTGGTTCTTCTTCTTTCAATCTTTTGACTGACATATTTTCTCATATGCTTTACATCAAGAGCATTTTCCTCAGTTACCTATTTGGTATCCTTCTTCTCAGAAGTACCTTGAGTTATGAGAGCAACATTCTGCAATGTTTCAGCAGTCTTATGTCCTCTTTGCTTTGTCTCATAGTTGACAGTTACCAAGTGTGAGAAAAGCTCCACTGGTGTGATGTTAGGTATTCCTTGGTTAAAATAGAAGTACTGAGTGTGTTCCCAGTTTTGATTCAAACTTCTTACGATAGTCTTAACCTTTTCAGAGTTAGAATGTCTTTCACTTTCTCCAAGTGCAGCCATATCACTCATCAGTGTTGTAAACCTAAAATCAAGTACCTCAAGTGTCTCAGTGGGACCTTGTTTGAAGTTTTGGAATTTTAGCTTCAAAACTTCGAACTTAATTTCATTGGTTTTCTCAGTGCCGACACAGATTTCTTCAATCAGTGACCAAGCATCTTTCGCCGTTTTAGCACCCCCACAGTTTGCACTGTATGTGATTTGGAGTAGAAGGTATAATGATGTTTCTTGCTTGACCATCTAGCCTATTCCTCTTGGAATCTTCAGATGTCCAGAGGTGTCTGGGCTTTACTTCATAGGCAATGGCTCCAGTAGGTCTTACGCCTGAAGTTGTGCCAGATGTTGATGATCCATCACCATCAGGAGGTTCCTTGTCTCCACCATTAGAAACATCAGTGACTTGTTTCTCTTGTTGAATGACAATTGGGCCATTCTTTATCACTTCGATCATCTCATCATTGATAGCTTCCAGGTGAAGCATCATGTTTTTCTTCAATTTCTCATAGTTCTCTGGCTTCAAAGTGGGTGCATCGCTTAGAGACATCCTGCAGCAAACACACTTAAACAAACAAATCAAGTGTAGGTGGTGAGCTGTTAGTAGGCACTTATCTAGGATCTAGGTTCAGTGCAGAAGGTTAAAGAACCTCCTGCCCTGATACCACTTGTTGGTCCAGATAACGGCAAAGTAAAAGACTGGGGGGGTGAATAGTATTTTCAAACTATTGTAGATAAAACAGTTTCTCCGATATCTTCACAGATATCTTATACTTATATTCAGAGAGCGGACCTCTTTTGTGATAAGTGCACATGTCAGCAAGCTATAAAGTGTGTAAATACTCAGCAAGTAAGTAAAGCAATAAGTAAAGTGCAGTAAGTAAATAACACAGCGCTTTTTATAGTGGTATATGAGGGTGGCATAATCCCTCAACTAATCCACTCACCCTTTATTCGGACTTGAATCCACTAAGACAAGATGATGAGTTCTCCTTACAAAATTCGATCTCTTGGTCCCTTTTACACTATATTCCCAACGAACTATTCGACCTAAGTTATGCCCTGGTTTTCTCAACAAATTACTTCCTCTACTCAGTAACCTATGAGCGATTCCCCAGCTTCCAAAGCTAAGTACTTCCTATGCTCAACGCCTGTTGGTGTTGGTTATGGTAGTTTGTCAGGTGAGCTAGCTCTTATAACTTTTCAGTTATGTTCAAAGAGCTCTTTAGAATTGTTGGTCCAGATAACGGCAAAGTAAAAGACTAGAGGGGGGGGGGGTGAATAGTCTTTTAAAACTTTTGTCGATAAAAACTATTTCTCAGATATCTGTGTAGATATCTGATACTTAGATTCAGAGCGCGGAAGACTTAAGATAGATAAGTGCAGAAACAGTTAAAGTGTGTGTGTGTGTGTGTGTGTTGCTGAAATGTAAGTACAGAAAAGTAAATAACACAGCAAGTATAGTGGTATCTGGAGGTGGCGTAATCCTCCAACTAATCCACTTCGATCTTCCAAAGACCTAGAATTCACTAGAATAGATAGTTGAGGTCACCTTACAAAAATCCTATTCTAAGATTCCTTAAACAAATGGTTCCCAACCAAATGTTCCCCCTGAGTTGTTCCCCGGCTTTCACAGCCAAGTACTTCCTGTACTTAGAAACCTTTTTGAGCTATTCCCTAGCTTCCCAAGCTAAGTACTTCCTGTGCTCAATAACCTTGGAGTTATTCCTTAGTTTCTCAAACTAAGTACTTCCTGTACTCTACGCCAGTGATGGTGTTGGTTTTGGTTTGAGTTGTCAGATGTGCTTCTTTAATAACTTTTCAGTTAATCAGATAGCTCTCTGAATCAAGTATACTTAATACACTTTGCAATATATGGTATCTTGTTCTTTTTACTGACCCAAGTCTTAGATAAATGTTCTAGAGAATGAATCTCAGATACTTGATCTTTCAATTCAACTCTTTCACAGATAGTTGTGCTTGTTTAGGATCAAGACACTTAGAACTTCAGTGCTACTTAAGTTCAAGATCTTTGGTCGCAACAGAAAGCTTGAGAGTAAGTAGTTTGCTTGAGAGATTAAGATATGTGTTCAGTTTGTCTAAGGTGTTCAGTGTGTCTTCTCAAGCAGTCTAAGTGTTGATATTTATAGATGAATTTGAGTGCCGTTTGAATAGTATCCGTTAGGCTTAAATCAAATTCAAACTATTGATACCGGTATAGTATCAGAAAGGTGTTTGTCTTCTTCTTCGGTTACCGTTGCTTTTGTTCGTACATCTCTCGTCTGCATTTAATGCATTGTACTATACTTTTGTCTCAGAGTTAACGGAACTATGCTTTGTATCAGAGACAACCTTGATCAGATTTCTCTGATTCTTTGCACGTTCTTATCTTTAACTTCAGATACCACTTTTATTGAAACAACTTTGTTTGCAATATATATATTTCTTTTTCAGAAATGTGGTTAAAGCTCAAGGTATCTGAGAATAGATATCTGTGGACACTTTCCTTGTTTTCAGATAGACCTTTTATTTCTCAGATATCTCTTGTGACACAGTTTGTTTAAAACTATTCGTGTCTTCAAGATATCTGGCCAAGGTATCTGTAAAACTGTTTCAGTAATCTTGTGCAGTCTTCAAATCTTCAATGTCGTTGAACTTGTTCTGCTTGGATGTCTTCTTCTTGGTCTTCTCTTCATAAAATAAAAATTACATTTTGAGACCTAACATCCTATACAAGATTAGCTAGACTATCATACTTAGGGTTTCCTTTTACAATGTTCAAGTGAACCAAGAGTACTAATCACCTTTCTGAGACTAAGATAAGTCATCATGTTGCTGATCAAAATCTAAACAGATATTTCTAACAAAATATCTAACAAATTTCCTAACAATAATCAGTCTTCCTTAATACTCTTCACACTGTATGGGAAGTTGTTCTATACTGACCCAAGTATTTATTGTTTGTTCAAGAGAATGAATCTCAGACATCAGTCGCAACTTTATCTTTGGATTCAACTCCTTCACAGTAAACAGTGCTTGTTAAGGATCATGTTGGTCCAGATAACGGCAAAGTAAAAGACTAAAGGGGGGGGGGGGGTGAATACTCTTTTAAAACTTTTGTCGATAAAAACTATTTCTCAGATATCTGTGTAGATATCTGATACTTAGATTCAGAGCGCGGAAGACTTAAGATAGATAAGTGCAGAAACAGTTAAAGTGTGTGTGTGTGTGTTGCTGAAATGTAAGTACAGAAAAGTAAATAACACAGCAAGTATAGTGGTATCTGGAGGTGGCGTAATCCTCCAACTAATCCACTTCGGTCTTCCAAAGACCTAGAATTCACTAGAATAGATAATTGAGGGTCACCTTACAAAAATCCTATTCTAAGATTCCTTAAACAAATGGTTCCCAACCAAATGTTCCCCCTGAGTTGTTCCCCGGCTTTCACAGCCAAGTACTTCCTGTACATAGAAACCTTTTTGAGCTATTCCCTAGCTTCCCAAGCTAAGTACTTCCTGTGCTCAATAACCTTGGAGTTATTCCTTAGTTGCTCAAACTAAGTACTTCCTGTACTCCACGCCAGTGATGGTGTTGGTTTCAGTTTGAGTTGTCAGATGAGCTTCTTTAATAACTTTTCAGTTAATCAGATAGCTCTGTGAATCAAGTATACTTAATACACTTTGCAATGTATAGTATCTTGTTCTTTTTACTAACCCAAGTCTATGATAATTGTTCAAGAGAATGAATCTCAGATACTTGATCTTTCGATTCAACTCTTTCACAAATAGCAATGCTTGTTTAGGATCAGGACACTTAGAACTTTAGTACTACTTAAGATCAGGAGCTTTGGTCGCAACAGAAAGCTTTGAGGGTAAGTAGTTTGCTTGAGAGAATATGTTCGTGTAAATGGTGTTCAGTAAGTTCTGTGTATCTAAGGTTCAGCGCGTCTTCTCAAGTAGTCTAAGTGTTGACATTTATAGATGAATTTGAATGCCGTTGAATAGTATCCGTTAGGCTTAAATCAAATTCAAACTATTGATATCTCGTATAGTATCAGTAGGTGTTTGTCTTCTTCTTCAGAAGGTACCGTTGCTTTTGTTCAGACATCTATGTACGTGCATTAAATGCATTGTACTATACTTTTTGTCCTGTAGTGCCAACGGAACTATGCTTTGTATCAGAGACTTAACTTTATCAGTTTTCTCTGAGTTTTAGCACGTCCTTACCTTTAACTTCAGATACCACTTTTATTGAAACAACTTTATTTGCAATGTATATTTCTTTATCAGAAATGTGGTTTAAAGCTCAAGGTATCTGAGTGTAGATATCTGTGGACACTTTCCTTGTTTTCCAGATGGACCTCTTGACTTCTCAGATATCTCTTGTGACATGATTTGTTTAGCAATCATTCGCGTCTTCAAGAAATCGCCAAGGTATCTCGCAAAACTATTTCAAGAATCTTGTGCGCTTTCTTCAAATCTTCAATGTCGTTGAACTTGTTCTCGCTTGGATGTCTTCTTTTGGTCTTCTTCATAAAATAAAATTACATTTTGAGACCTAACATCCTATACAAGATTAGCTAGACTATCATACTTAGTGGGTTTCCTCTTTACAATGTTCAAGTGAACCAAGAGTACTAATCACCTTTCGAGACTAAGATAAGTCATCATGTTGTCGATCAAAATCTAAACAGATATTTCTAACAAAATATCTAACAAATTTCCTAACAAATTTCCCTTTTGATCACCAACGATGACTATCTAACCTATTACAACTGGATGAGTGAACAATCCAACACTTAATCATTTCTTAAGATTTTCAATTCATTCAATTAAGTGCGTAAAGTAAACATCAACCAAATCACAAGGTGTGATCTTTGTCGACAAGTTATCTTTTATAGAATACTATCTAAGAGTAAGTTCTTCAGATAAGTTACAAAGAAAGATTACAGATAACTTCAATACATAAAACAAGTTTAGCTCAGTCAGCAAAAATACAAAAAAAAATAGTAAATTTGGACAACAGGAGTAGCCAAGCTCCAAGTAAACATCCTAATAGACTAGTCTTCAAGTCTTCAACTCTTCAAGTCTTCAACAGTAGTTCTATGGATCACCGCAATTTCCTATCTCCAAACCTTTGATGTCATCGAATAATCATAGAGAAGTGTTCGACGAGCATCTCAGGTGTCTCGCAAATCCACAGACCTCTTTGTAGGTTTTGGTAGGATTTTTCTTGACAAAATGTTTGACCCACAGATACTTTCCCCACTTCCAGGCATGCTCTATTCTGATATCTGAAAGCTTGAAGTATTCGTAGATAATCCTCAGATATTTGATGTCACCCTTGTATTGATCTTCAGTTACATAGAACGACTCATAGGGTTCCACAGCGAGTCTTGCTCTTGTGCCTGTTCCTGTGATATTCAGAATTCTGTGCACATCATCTGGCTTTCCATATGGACATTCATCAGAGAGGTCCTTTCTCATGGCTTCAGTTCTCTTGATAACTTCAAAATCCAACTAGGCTTTAATGTGATTGGTGTTGATCAAGGTTGGCTTATCTTTTCTCCATGCCATAAGTTGTTTATGGATTGGTTCTGGAAATCTTGAATTTACCAGTAGATGCTTAAGTTCCAGAATCCAATAGCCATTTTTCTGATTGATGCACCTGTAGACAGAGGAATCATTGTCATTCTTCACATACTCTATTTTGACTTCTTCTGGCCTGTGTGGAAGTTGACATTGCCTTTGCTCAGCTCTCAGTCTGTTCCTTCTCTGTCTTGAATTCTCTTTGGGGTTGTTGCTTGAAGAACCACCCTAGATAGACTTGGTATTTCCAGAGGGTGTTTTAGCTGCTAGGGGCTTTGCAGCTATGGGCTCAATTAGGCTTTCAATTTTCCTTTTTCTGTCAAGAGGAGCTTCATCTTTATCAGTTTCCTCATCATCATCAAGATTAAATCTTGTGAGAGTTTTACAGCCTTCTTCATTGCTGAGGGACTTGATTTGGCCTTCTTCTTTTTCTTTAGAAGATTCATTAATCCCTTTAACCTGTCTTCTCCTTGGCGGTTTCTGTGCCATGGCCATTGTTATCATTGTAGTTCCTTCAATAGGTTTCTGGGAAGCAGCTACTATTTGCAAAGCAGCTTGGCTTGAGGAGGGTTCATTGATTCTGAGTGGTGGCTGGGAAGTTTTCATGTTTCTTCTTCCTCTCTGACCCGCACCAGCTCCAGATTTCTTCTTGTTTTCTTCTCCTTCTTCCCATTCCCCCTGACTTTGAGGTCCAGATTTGTACACTCTTTCCCCCTTAGTCATTGTTGGCTGACTCAGTCTCATAAAAGAATCTGAGAGAGAGTCAAAATGCCCTTGTAAATAATTGTAGGCAGTGACCAACTTCTGAAGTTCGGCTTTGAGCTCCTGATTTTGCTTGATAAGTCCATTGTCCTTATCAGTGAGCTCTGCCAATGGGCCTAGGATGGCATCTGATTTTCCAGCAGTGTAACTTGCCTCTTGAAGGTATAAATTCCAGAGTCTGGGGCAGAACAGGCTTGAATGCCATCTGTAATCTTGTCTGACCATCTGCCTGTTCAAAGGCTTGTATCAAACTGTGCGCCACTTCTCTGGAGAAATCCTTATGCAATAGAGTCGCAACTGTGTACTGTTCGGTAGGGAACATTGCATGGATATACGTCTCCAAGTCAAGAGCTCGTGCTCGTCTGGTTGGTTGATCTGTGATTCTCAATATTTCAGAGAGATCAGAGCACCTTAACCTTTGCCATTTCTTGAAGCATTGAATATGCTTTGGCAGGGTTTGAGCTTTGAAGAAGGGAAGTAGGTCCCTTTTCTTATCATTGGGAGCCTTCTTTGCACTCGTTTGAGCCTGAAAGAAAGAGTTTTGAGTGAGCTTCAAAACTTTTGTAGATATCTGAGTAGAAGTGTAGTTTAGTTTCTGAGTTACCTGAGTAAGTACTTCAGGCTCAGAGACTTGTGCTACTGAGACAATTGGTGTCTCAGATATCTTGTTGTGAGGTGGAGACTTGGAAGTCTGGTCCTCATCAACCTTTCTTTCTTGAACCTGAGAATTAAGATTAATACAATACTTAGGAAATTATTTGAAAGAATTTGTGCAAAAATGCTTTAATGAGTTCTGAGTTTTGGACTTACTTCCTCAATAGGAAGCTCAGAGTCATTTTTCTCAGAAACTTTCTCAGTTTCTGGTATTCTTTCATGTGATGTTGCCTTGGGAGCTTCATCAATTTCCATTGATGCAGGGGATGTCGCAACTTTTTCCCTTTGCATTTCTACTTCTGAATGAGCCTGTAAGTAGAAAGTATTGAATATTTTAGAAGAAGTTTAAGATAACCCATGATGAAGAATACTTATCACTGATTTTTCATGTACCTTCATGCTAGAAGGCTCAATGATGTGTTCTTCAGAAACCTTGTCGGTCTCTGGGTTCGTCTCTGGCATTTCTGCCTTATCTTCCTCTTTCTCAGTTGGAGCCTGTTAGAAACATTTACTTTAAATGATTAAGCACATAGACAAATGACTGAAAAGTGTTATCGTAAGAATCAATTATCACCTGTGGTACAGGCTCAGATTTCTTAAGAGGCTAGGTTGGGGTAACCTCCTTCTCAGTTTCTGAGGCAAGCTTTCCAGCTTCCTCTTGTTTCTGTGTTTCTAACTCAGCCTGTAACAAATAATTTTTATATAAGTAACAAGATATGCAAGCATAAAATTTTTCACAAGGTAGGAGTTAAACCATTCAGCTACCTGAGCATTGTCAGGCTGACTGGCCTCTGGAACTTGTGACCCTTTTATACTTTGGTCTTCTTGTTCCAGTACAGCTTCTTTGTTTGAAGTTTTAGGTACTTCACACCTTTCCTGAGTGTGCAACTCAGTTGCCTCCCCTGGTTGATCATACTGAGTGGATGTCTCAGTTTGATCCCTCTTGTCGAGTTGGGGAACCTGCTCTTTTGCAGGATTTTCTTCAGCGTGTTGTAATGCTGGTAATTCGAAATGGAGTTCATTTACCATTTCATCAACCACTAGTGGATGTTGTGGTTGTTGTGGTTGTCTGGAAGCAGAAGATCGGTCAGTAGAGTGTTCTTCCAGATTTTTAGATGTGGCATTTTCATCAAGATTCCGCCAAAGACTAAATTACCACTCATCAGGGCTTCTTGAAGTTGTGCGTAAGAAACGTTCCCTGATGATGTGTTTGCACTAACAACCTTTGCTATAGGTGCTTGTTCAACAACCTGAGGTGTAGGTTCTTCTTCAGAAACCTTATCACCAGTTACTGTTACAGTAACCTTAGCCCTCTTTGTTCTTTCTAGGACTTGAGAGATGACTAGTTCATCATCTTCATCGTCAGAGCTCTCATCAGCATTGGGAACTAATTGGTCCATTACTCCTGCGATTTCTGCAGATGGGGCTTGGTGCTTTTCACATGTTTTGGCAGCATTAATAAGTTCATCAGCAAGGCATTCTGCATTAGTAGCAACATTTCTGAACGCACTTTCTCTTGCTGAGTCTACTTGTTCAGTAGTTGATGACTCTTTTGCAGCATTGATGAGTTGATCTGCCTTTATCAGTTCATCGGCAAGGCCTGCAGATATCTGAGAATCGACAACCTTAATGGGTGTGTCTTCCGATTTGCCAGCAGACTTCTTTCTTGAAATTCTGGGCTTCTTGGTCGCAACCTTTTCTTCAGATACCTTTTTAGACTTTCGCTTCTTAGAACCTTTCTGAGACCCAGTAACCTTTTTCATCAAGTTTTTATACTCATATTTGTAGAGTTATCGCTGGCTATTTCAAATTGCCTCTCTGAGCTCAATGCCAAGCTTCTCCAGCAAGTAGCATATCTTCAGACCATAGCCTACTGTGGCCTTTGGCTCAGCTAGTCCTTTGGCGATCTTAGGCTCGAAGCCTTGAATCTTCTTCACAAACTTCATGAAGGCGTACTATTCCCCAGTTAAAAGGGTTTTCCAACCTTTTGTCTTGTTGATTCAGCAAGAACATCATGATCCATCGTTCTTGGCTTATCTGGTCAGCACCTCCTTGTAGACCATCAAATCATCTGTGAAGAATGCAAGCCAATACATCCCAGTGAACCATCAGATGTCTGGTTCGGATGTCAGTAAGCTTGAACTCAGTGGGTGTATCTGAATTTTCAAGATCACACACGTCACTGTACAATTATTTAACACCTTCAAGGAGATCATCATCCTTGGTGTTTATTTCAAAATCCTTTACAAGATTTTGAAACTCAAACCACTTACAGAAAGTTGTTAAGTCCAGAAGGATTTCCTTTCCTTGATCGAGGTTTTGATGACACTATTAAAGGTTTTCGTAAACACAGGAAATTATCCTGGTGTTGTTGTAGAATTCCAACACATCGAGTGATGAAATTCCACTTGGGCGAGCAGATAGAAAACCCTTGATTTGTGCCTTTTCAAGCATGTCAAGAATCAGCTTTCTGTCGGCTTGGTTCTCTATTGCAGCCGTGAGGTATTCCTCAACCATGGCACCACCCCAAATCATTCTGTGATTTGAAGTCCAATGGTCAGGATTAAAATCTCCTACCAGTCGGTTGTTCACAATAACCAACTCTGGTGCTTGTTTTTCAGCAGTACCAGTGGAGGATTGAGATTTCTGTGTGGAAGAATTCTTTGGGGCCATCTCTTTATATAGTGTAAGGAATTTGGATTGGTGTTTGAAAGAGATTTGATTCAGTAATTCTTTGCAGAAAAACTTAATCTTGATTTGCAGAGATTGTAGAAGGTTTGCAGAGAATCAAGAGAAGGTTTTGCTATTTTTGTGTAAGTCGGAATTTTGGATTAGTAAAGTGATTTCTTTTGCCAAAATCCTATATATATAGCAATAGAATCTCAATGCAAATACATACAAATTGATTTTGTGTACGATTCCGTGATTTGCAAGCGTGAGCAAAAGCTAGTTCGGCATTAAATGCAAAGTGGGCTTTGTCGAATTTTATACACCACTATTTATCGTGAATTAATTTCCACCATATAGATCAAACGCTTAATTTCATCAAGGGTCACCATTGTTTTTCAAAGAATGATCACAATCAACAAGTGTAATTGTGCCCATTTAATGAATTTTGGCTATTAGCTATCTGAATCACGTTTTGTATGACCAAGAACACTGTTTGCATCTGAATCATCTTATACTTAGGATTTTTCCAAGTTTTTCATCAAGATAGAAATAATGCAATTTCAAGAGAGTAGATTGCAGATAGTTGTACTATTCTCCTTTGTGTTCCCCTGCTTATAGAGTGATTCAGATATCCGAGTTTCCGCCTCGTAGATCTTAAGTCGCTTTTGCTCTTTAGCCTTTTGACTTCGGATACCCGCCTGCATTTCTCTTTCTCTTCTCTGGATGCTTCCAGATACCTCTTCTCTGGATGCCCGTTCCATTCCTCACTTTTTCATCATTGGTAGTTCCATTAGTCCAAGACTATGTCTTAAGGCTAAGAATCTACTTTCTTGTAGTGGCTTAGTGAAGATATCGCAAGTTGGTCTTCATACAATCTTTAGTATCTCTATATTGCCTTTTTCAACATGGTCTCTGATGAAGTGATGTCTAACATCAATATGCTTTGTTCTGGCATGAAATTTAGGATTCTGTGTAATCGCAATAGCACTTGTGTTGTCACAGTAAATGGGAGTTTTCTCTTCATCGAGTCCATAGTCTTTAAGTTGTTGTTGTATCCACAGAATTTGTGTTGCGCAACAACCAAAGAATATATTCAAATTTCTGTGGTAGAAGTTGCAATTGAGTTTTGCTTCTTGCTAAACCACGAGATAAGTCTAGTACCCAGAAACTGACAAGTTCCTGAGGTGCTTTTCCTATCAAGCAGTGATCCAGCATAATCAGCGTCTGAGTACCCAGCTAAACTCAATCCGCTTTCTTTAGGATACCACAATCCTACATCTACTGTACCTTTTACATACCTTAATATTTTCATAGCAATGTTGTACTGTGTTTGCATCGGATTTGTCTGAAATCTAGCACACACTCCAACGGCGTATTGAATATCAGGTCTACTTGCAGTGAGGTAAAGTAGTGAACCTATCAATTTCTAATACTTATGTTCTTCAACACTCTTATCTGATTCAGTATAGGTCATTTTGGTTCCAATGCTCATAGGTATCTTAGCATTCTTTTCATAAGGCTTAAGATTGAATTTTGTGAGCATATCTTTTGCATACTTTGTTTGACTAATGAATATTCCATCATTGAGTTGCTTGACTTGCAATCCTAGAAAATAATTCATTTCTCCCATCATGCTCATCTCAAACTTACTTTTCATGAGATTTGCAAAGTCATTACAAAGTTGCTTGTCCTTAGATCCAAATATGATGTCATCAACATATACTTGAACTAAGAGTAGTTTCCCATCATGATTTAAGGTAAATAAAGTTTTATCAACTTCACCTTTCTTGAAACCACTTTCCAGAAGGTATTTGGCCAAAGTGTCATACCATGCTCTTGGAGCCTGTTTCAGTCCATACAGAGCTTTCTGTAGTTTATAGACCATTCTACTTTCTGAGGAAACTTCAAAGCCAGGTGGTTGCTCAACATAAACTTCTTCTGCAAGTTCACCGTTCAAGAATGCACTTTTGACATCCATCTGATAAACTTTAAAATCTTTATGAGTCAAAAGGCTAGAAAGAGTCTTATTGCATCCAATCCGCAACCGTGCATATGACTCATCAAAATCTAAGCCTTCAGTCTAGGTAAATCCCTTGGCAACCAATCTTGCTTTGTTTCTGGTTATTTCACCAGATTCATTCATTTTGTTTTTGAAAACCCATTTAGTTCCAATCACAGATATTCCTTCCACAAATGGAACTAGTTTCGGACTTTGTTTCTCTCAAATTGATCCAACTCTTCTTGCATTGCGTAGATCCATCTTGGTCTCCTAATGCTTCTTCTATATTTTAGTTCAATATTTGAGATGAAACATCCAAAGAGAGAATTAGCATTTTCAGCTATTGCTCTCCTAGTCCTAACACCTTGATTAATTGGTCCAATCACATCTTTTGCAGGATGATCCATGATCCATCTCATCATAGGTTTAGTGCTAGTAGGATTAATATCCAAATGATTTGAATGTGAATCACTGGGATTTTGATTTGATACTTTTCAAGATTCAAGACATTTTTCCTCGTAAGGGCAATTAATGTCCGACACTTGTTCAAGGTTTGAGCTATCTCGAACATGTCTTTCGGAGAGATTATTTCAGAGATAGCTTCATGATGAATATCTTCGATTTCCATTTCGGAAGTTTCATAGGAAATTCTTCATCATGTTTGTGAGTCATCCGTTGTTACTAGGCATATCAAGCTTTTCTACGTAGTCATCCTCACTTTCCATAATGATGTTTCTCCTTTCTGAGGATTCTTCTTCAGAATCCCTCAACATTAGTTCTTTGAACCTTTCTGAGAGTTCATCATTAGGAGGTGTTTTCTTACTTCCTTCATAGAATACAACATGAACTGATTCTTCAATTTTATTTGTTCTTTTGTTGTAAATTCTGTAGGCTTTGCTATTCGTGGAATAACCAAGAAATACACCTTCATCTGCCTTTGGTTGAAATGTTCTCAGATAATCTTTTCCATTTTTTAGAACAAAACATCTACAACCAAATACTCTCAGATGTTTGATATTAGGGGGTCTACCAACCAAGATTTCATAAGGGGTCTTGTCATGGTGTTTGTTTATCAAACATCTGTTCTGGGTGTAGCAGGCTGTGTTTACAGCTTCAACCAAATAAACTTCACTTATTTCAAAGGTCGCCTAGCATCGCCCTTGCGGCTTCTTTAAGGGTTCTTTTTCCTTTCGCAACACCATTTTGTTGAGGTGTTCTTACAGAGGAAAGTTGGTGTTGTATACCTTGCGGTACAAAACTCCTTTATGTAATTGGTTGACAAACTCAAGACCATGGTCTGCTCGATTGGATACCTTGTCATTTTTCATGACTTCAAGCTTTTTCAAAGAAGTTTGGTATCTCCACCTGGCATCGATTTGTGTTTCGTAAAGACAACCCAAGTGAATCTTGAGAAATCATCTACAACAACTGACCATACTTCTTTCCCGCATAACTAGTTACGTATGATTCAAAAAGATCCATGTGTAATAGTTGCGTTGGTCTAACACTAGAGTGTCTCGATTTTGGACTTGAAAGAGATCTTAGATTGTTTCCCATCCGAAGTGCGTAATGATACCATCCTTTCTCGAAGATCGCTTTCCGCCGAAAGCAACCAAGACTGCCTCGCTTTGACTCACAATTAGTTTGCGTGATTTTGCTTTGAATTTTACAAGAAACCTTTGTCGCAAACCTGCTCATGCTAAATAGATTATATTTCAAATCCTTAACATGTAATACGCCGTGATTGTTAATGTTCCCAATTTGACGTTGCTAAATCCCGGAGAGGGATTTAATTCTCCTCCAAAGAACTGATATCCGGTCCGTGTTGCAAGCTTTGTAATCGACAGATTTGCTTTGTCTCTGTCATGTGCTTTCCGCATCCACTATCAAATAGCCATTGTGCTTTAGTCCAGAAGCATTCTGCACAACAGAAATGTGAGATTAGGTTCTCAATTTACATTGGAACCATCAGACTAAACAATCTTCCAAGAGGAATCCATTTTTGAATGAATTTCTGGAACATTCTTTTGTCCGATAGGAACATAAGGAGGAATTCTAATTGAATGATTATCATTATTAAGAATTATTTTCTTCCTCGTGTGTTCCTAGGTGCTCCATTTGGTTCTTCAGATACTGTCAGTTTCTCGAGTTTGCTTTTCAAAGAACTTAGCTTTCTTTGCGATTTCTTCTAGCCCGCATTCAGATTTTCGGCTTGATTCAACTTCCACTTCGGTAATTGCTTTGAGCAATTCTAGCCTTTAGCCATCGTTCTTGCCATCGCTTGTATTCATGAGCAAGTTGTTTCCCGATGCCTTTATAGCCAATACCGCTTTGAGCACTTGAAGCTATCTCGAGATCTTTTCTCGGCCTTTGCTAGTCTCGTTGTCCAATTTCTTTCCGTAAAAGTGACATGGGAGAATTTGCCAGCCCGCAATTCTACCCTTTTGAGAGACATAGCATCTGGTGTTTACACTTTTCGGTGTTGTGTTTCTTTTCGAGACGCCCAACAGCTTTGTTTTTGACTTGTTTTTCCCACAAAGGCTTAGTCGAATCGCTTTCCTTTGTCAACAATCTTCGCCTTCCGATCGATACTATAGATTGCATGGGAACCATCATCTTGAGTACTTACAAATGTTCTTCTTTCCTCACTCTTATTCAGAGTGATAGAACAATCTGCTGTATTCATTGCCCAAGTCCTTTCTTTTTCAAGGATCTCTTAAGTAAGATTGTACTTCAAAGAAGAGTGTCACTAGCTTTGGCATAAGATTGAAAAGATAATTCTTTCTTTTCGAGTTCCTTGTTCTTTAAAGAAGATCTTCATATTTCTTTCGTAATTCAGCCATCGCTTCTTTATGTGACTTTTTACCTCGGATATCTCGAGCTTTGAGAAATGCATTTTCAGATCCTTTTCTCAGATATCTTAACTAATTGAGAATTTTCCTTTGCAAGAGAATTCTTTTCTTCTTCAAGATTTTCGGCTCTAGCTCGGATCATTAGAAATTCTCTTTCATAGATGTCAAGTTCTTTCTTGAGATTTTCCAGATCTTTTATTTCGTCGTCATCACTTTCATAAGTATAACAAGAAGTATGTGTTACCTCATCAGCCATAAGACAGATTTCTATGTTAGAGATGTCTGGACCGTCAATTTCAGCAACTCCACACATTTCATTCTTCTTGAGGCCGAAGTCGATTATATCATGAGTAACTCCACATAATTCTGGTGATGGTAAGGTTGAGTCATCTGAATTGTCATCTTTAGAATCTGTCTCAACGACTAGAGCATCCAGTTGAGTTTGGATTTTCTTTCTTTCTTCAGTTAATAAAGCTTTCTGGCTTCTTCTGAAGATTCTTCTATCTTTCTTGTCACCTGTCCTTAGTTTGTTGAAGGCAGGACAATCCTTCTTGAAGTGACCAGGTTTCTGACAATAGAAGCAGATATCGTTTCCAATTTCTACTTCCTCAGTACATGATGCTTTCGAAATGGGCTTGTTCAGCGAGCTTTGCATATTTTTGTACTGGTGATAGTTTGAGCCTAGATGCTTTTTCAACTTCTCTTTGGCTTTTCTTCTCTCAATTTCTCGACTGACATATTTGCTCATTTGCTTTGCAGCAAGAGCATCCTCAGTCTCTTTCTTGCTTTTCTTCTTTTCAGAAGTTCCTTGAGCAACTAGAGCAATATTCTGCAACTTTTCAGTTGTTTGTTCTCTTTGTGTTGTCTCATAATCAAAGTAGCAAGATGTGAGAAGAGTTCCACTGGAGTGATATTTGGCATTCCTTGGTTAAAATAAAAGAATTTAGTATGCTCCCAGTTGTGGTTAAGACTTCTGAAAATAGTCTTAATCTTTTCTGACCGGAGTATCTGCTTTCCCCCAGTGCTGCCATATCACTCATGAGAGTGGTAAATCTGAAATCAAGTTCTTCCAGAGTTTCAGTGGGTCCTTGTTTGAAATTTTGAAATTTCAACTTGAGAACTTCGAACTTGTTTTCTTTGGTTTTCTCAGTTCCGGCACAGATTTCTTCAATCAGTTGCCAGGCAACTTTCGCCGTTTTAGCACCCCACGCTTTATAATCGTATGTGCTCAGTGTCGATCCGATGATGATATTACGAGCTTGACCATTCGTGACGATTTCTCTTGGCATCTTCCGATGTCCGAGTTCTCTGAGCTTTGGTTCAGTAAATAACTTGACTAGTAGATCTCCCACTTGTTGACGATCGGTTTGTGAAGATCCTTCGCTTTGATCTCGTCTCTACCATTAGAAACCTCCATGACTTGTTGAAGTTGTTGAAAGACTATTGGGCCATTCTTTATCACTTCGATCATTTCGTCACTTATGGCTTCAAGGTGGAGCATCATGTTATTTTTCCATTTCTCGTAGTTCTCTGGTTTGAGAACGGGTGCATCACTCAGAGACATTCATGCACACTTAACACACAAATTAAATAGTCCTCGAAAATGGACAAAGTTCCTTCACCTATCTGGGGATCTAGGTTCAGTGCAGAAGGCTTGTGAACCTCCTACTCTGATACCACTTGTTGGTCCAGATATCGGCAAAGTAAAAGACTAGAGGGGGGGGGGGGGGGTTCAATAGTCTTTTAAAACTTTTGTCGATAAAAACTATTTCTCAGATATCTGTGTAGATATCTGATACTTAGATTCGTGAGCGGAAGACTTAAGATAGATAAGTGTAAAGCAGTTAAAGTGTGTGTGTGTGTGTTGCTGAAATGTAAGTACAGAAAAGTAAATAACACAGCAAGTATAGTGGTATCTGGAGGTGGCGTAATCCTCCAACTAATCCACTTCGGTCTTCCAAAGACCTAGAATTCACTAGAATAGATAATTGAGGTCACCTTACAAAAATCCTATTCTAAGATTCCTTAAACAAATGGTTCCCAACCAAATGTTCCCCCTGAGTTGTTCCCCGGCTTTCACAGCCAAGTACTTCCTGTACTCAGAAACCTTTTTGAGCTATTCCCTAGCTTCCCAAGCTAAGTACTTCCCGTGCTCAATAACCTTGGAGTTATTCCTTAGTTTCTCAAACTAAGTACTTCCTGTACTCCACGCCAGTGATGGTGTTGGTTTTGGTTTGAGTTGTCAGATGAGCTTCTTTAATAACTTTTCAGTTAATCAGATAGCTCTGTGAATCAAGTATACTTAATACACTTTGCAATGTATGGTATCTTGTTCTTTTACTGACCCAAGTCTATGGTAATTGTTCAAGAGAATGAATCTCAGATACTTGATCTTTCGATTCAACTCTTTCACAAATAGCGTTGCTTGTTTAGTGGTCGTGACACTTAGAACTTTAGTACTACTTAAGATCGTGAGCTTTGGTCGCAATGTAAAGCTTTGAGGATAAGTAGTTTGCTTGAGAGAATATGTTCGTAAATGGTGTTCGAAGTTTTGTGTATCTAAGGTTCAAAGCGTCTTCTCAAGCTAAGTGTTATGTTGTTATTTGAATTTGAATGCCGTGAATAGTATCCATTGGCTTAAATCAAATTCAAACTATTGATATCGTGTATAATCGTAGGTGTTTGTCTTCTTCTTCGTAAGGTACCGTTGCTTTTGTTCGTACATCTATGTCCGTGCATTAAATGCATTGTACTATACTTTTGTCCTCAGAGTGCCAACGGAACTATGCTTTGTATCAGAGACTTAACTTTATCAGTTTTCTCTGAGTTTTAGCACGTCCTTACCTTTAACTTCAGATACCACTTTTATTGAAACAACTTTGTTTGCAATATATATTTCTTTATCAGAAATGTGGTTTAAAGCTCAAGGTATCTGAGTGTAGATATCTATGGACACTTTCCTTGTTTTCCAGATGGACCTCTTGACTTCTCAGATATCTCTTGTGACATGATTTGTTTAGCAATCATTCGCGTCTTCAAGAAATCTGGCCAAGGTATCTGCAAAACTATTTCAGTAATCTTGTGCAGTTTTCTTCAAGTCTTCAATGTCGTTGAGCTTTCTGCCTGGATGTCTTCTTCTTGGTCTTCTCTTCATAAAATAAAAATTACATTTTGAGACCTAACATCCTATACAAGATTAGCTAGACTATCATACTTAGTGGGTTTCCTCTTTTACAATGTTCAAGTGAACCAAGAGTACTAATCACCTTTCTGAGACTAAGATAAGTCATCATGTTGCTGATCAAAATCTAAACAGATATTTCTAACAAAATATCTAACAAATTTCCTAACAGATCAGGAAACTTAGAACTTTCGTGCTACTTAGAATTCATAAGCTTTAGTCGCAACAGTAAGTTAGAGAGTAAGTAGGTAGAAGGCTTGTATGTTTGAATGTAAGTTCTATTCAGTGTAGTTCTTGGTGTATTTCAAGCATTCTAAGTGGTGATATTTATAGTTGAATTTCAAGTGTTTGCGAAGTGTCCGTTAGGCTCTTTGAAATTCAATCTACCGATATCTAAAAATAGTAATGCAGTGAGCTTTGTCTCTTTTCAGAGATTTCCTCTTTTGTTCAGACATCTCTGTCTGCGTAATAAATGCATTGTAGTATTTTTGTCATGTAGTCTCAATGGATATGTGCATGGTATCTGAGGCTTGACACGCACGTTTCTCAGTAACCTTTACTCTTCAGATATCTATCAAGAAGCTTGTCCTTTGTAAAACACTTGTTCCTTTAAGGTATCTGGTATGAGGTTTTTTAGTAGACATTTTTCCATAGTCTTCAGCAATCTTGAGCAGTTTCTTGATCTTCAAAAATTGGGTTCTTCTGTTGGATGCTTGATTCTTGGTTTTCTTCAAAGATATAAAAATTACATTCAGAGACCTAAAATCCTATACAAGATTTGCTATACTAACATACTCAGTAAGATTCCTCTTTTATATTGTTCAAGTGAACTAAGAGTACTAGTTACTTTTTTGAGCTAAGATAAGTTATTGAGGTTGCTGATCAAAATCTAAACAGATATTCCTAACAGTCATATTTAGGAGAAATCGAGGAAGTTAAACAAAAATGCTGAATGATAACAGTCAAAACATGTTATGTGACGAACCGGTGAGAAGATAATTGAAAATGCTACAACATTGTAGAAGACCACTTTTCGAGGAAACAAAGTTACGAAGACCGAAATCGAAGATGGTGGTTGACAGTCGACCGCAGAATACTCTGTGCGGCCAACTTTCGACTGCAGCCATGAAGAAGATTCTAGAAACAGACTTTTTCCTGGCCTGTCAGGCTAGAGCCTGATTTTCTAACCTTCCTTAATGATCAATGGTGACCAGAGCACGGACTTTCAAGTATAAATAAGACCCTTGGGGTCTCATAATTCTACAACGCTCACAAAGCAGCTGTCCTGAGAGAGAATCAATCCTCGAGGAAGTGAAACCCCAAAACCGTTGGCCGTCAGGCACCCAGAAGGAGGAAACCCTAGAAGCAGCACGAAGACATCAAATACTAAGCTTCTTATTCTTCTTCTTCTTTCTTTCATTGTTCTTTTCGATTTCTGTTAATAGAATACTATGAGTAGCTAACTTTCTCTTGTAAAGGCGAACCGCCGAAACTCTGTTCTTGCTACTTCTTAATATGCCATGTTATATAAATGAAATAGTTATTAGACATAATTCGTGATTATAAAACTCTATACATCCATCGTGGTGTGATGTACTGCTGAGTGACACAGTAGTTTAATTGAACTGAGTATGGGTACTCTTGCCAACTGCGCCTTGACACCATAGTATTATGCCCTGCTGTCGTTAGAGGTAAACGCATAGGATTTTGATTATGAAGTTGGGAGTAGCATAGCTAGAGGGAGGTCGGGGGTCCTTTACACCTTCTCACCATCGAATACATCAAGTCAATTAGGGTTTGCTGCAATTTAATCATCTTCTTAAAATCATCTGTTTACTTTCTGCATGGAATTTACATACGATATTTGCTTGTTCCTATGCTAAGTGTCCGTGTAGAACGACATCCCAAGTTAACTTACTGATATTATTGTAGTTTATGAACTTCCGACTAATATAAATTTAATCTTTGATTGTAATTGAGGATTACAGGTACTACAACAGTTTTAAATCCTTAAGTGCACATCAAAATTGCAAATTCATAGGTTCATAGCAAACACAGAAACTGCATTCTCTGTAATTGTAGCTTGGTGGAATTACCGACTCCACCATTGCTATCTGTTTTCTAGAACAATCTCGGTTAGCTCATTGTCATAGAACCAACGAGCCTTATGTGGTGTAAGGTGTCTGCCTTGAGCAGTGTAATGTCTCGTTTGGGCGTGTTCCAGTGATAACTAGAGTAAATCACCATTGTTATTATTTCATTTAATCCTGCTAGCTAGCTTGTTATATGTCACAACACCATAGTTCCCTCTCATATCTTAATCTCTACAAGTAATCTGTTTTCTAGTTTATCTGCATTAATAGATAGATTATCAACTATTGCCGAAGCAAACCAAACTTTACTGCTTTCACTATTGTTTATTATTATTTCATAGGCATAGCTCAGCCTAGTTAAGTCCTTAGAGAACGACACTCGGGGTTAACTTCACTGCACTAGAAGATTTCGTAGGGTTGAGAATTAACTCTTGGCTTATTAAACAAATATAAAACTTTGATTTGACACATAAGTTTTTTGCGCCGCTACCGGGGACTTAACTCCTTTGTTAAGTTTACGAATTCTAATTTATAGTATTTTTACTTTCTGCATTTTTCAGTTATTGTTTCTATTTTTTATTGGTCTAGACACATCTCCCTGCAGGTAGTTTATGCACGGGGGAAGGAACCTTGATCTAGCTACCTTTATCGACGAGATCGATGGATACTACAACAGAAGGGAAGGGTTAGCGTCGAGAGTAGAAAGAACAGCAGAAACAGTATCATTCGAGCAGCCTATGGAGATGGCAGAACAACCACCCGCCCAACCAACTATGGCTGCACTCTTCGCGCCAGGCACTGAAGCCCACCGTAGTATTGTGGTTCCTGCCTGCGTGAGGAATATGGAAATCAAGGGACATCTGGTCCAGCAATTCCTGAAATTCTATGTGGAGAAGAATGAGGATGTTATAGTATTTCTTATGGAGATCGAGCACTTCATTGAGGGGTTGACTAACGGGGAAGGCGTCACTGATGATGACTGATGAGACAATAATTTAGAGTCTCATCTTACCTTTTTTATCGTCTTTTGGTTAGTCTTTGTTGGGATTTTTGTGTTCCGGAAGTGAAAATCGGAGTGAAAACTTGGGTTCTATATCTTTGAATGTAGAGTAAAACGGTGAAAACGGAAGTGCATTCAGAGTTCGGACGAAGATTTGAAAGCCGTTTCAGCGAAACTTGCAAAAGTGAAGTTTTACGGAGCAGTCTAGCCATTTTGACATAACTCTCCCATACAATGTCCGATTGACCTGATCTTAGTGGCGACGAAAAGATAATTGAAAGAGCTACAATTTTTGTTTTGGAAGCATCGAAAATTCTCTCTCTAGCAAAAGTAACAGAGGTTTTATTCTCACCGCGGCGAATGACATTCTTGCCGCGGCGAGATTCTGCAAGAGCAATTTGGGAGCGTAAATAGTGTCTCGCCGCAATGAGCTATTTTCTTTGCCGCAGTGAGATTTCGCGATGGGCGAATTCTGGACGGATTTTCTTCGTTTCTCCTCCTATAAATAGATTTCTTTCACCATAACTTCAAACATAACTTATTCTAAACCATATTTGGTACCTAAGAACCCTAGTTTATCATTGATTGATCTTTGGAGCTTGGTTTACCTCTTGTAAGAAGGATGAGGATCGAATTCTTGGTAATTTATTGATAACTCTCCATTGTTTATCTTCAATTCGTGCTTTCTTCTGTTTATCGAATTGTATGATCTTGCATGCGATTATCACCATGTTTATGCTTGGCGTATTCAATACCTTGACGTCTTTCATCTTTGCTTCCCTCATGAGTAGTTAAACCGCTCCGAACACGGTAGTTATGTGATAGTTTTGCATATTCGTTTCTAGGGTTTCGGATTCGTTCATATAGGTTTGTCTAGTTTAAAATCTTCATAAAACCTTCAATTCAATAAGCTAGTTTTAAACCTTCAATGTTGTTTTGGTTATGGATCGTGGCATGACAACCCACGATTACTCTAGTTTTAAATATTCAAATTACAATCGGTTGAATTGAATTGATGGCTTTTTGTACGCCGACCGTGTGACAAATATGAACGATTACCTTAGTATTTAATTTGCATAACCGGATCATCGCTACCGTGTTCGTTCTTCCCTCCATTGATTTTCACCAACTAGTTTTCTTTTGTTTCCTGTGTTAGGTTTAGTTTAGATAAAAATACAAATTTCCAATCCTTGTTTTCTGCAAAGATCTATGTATTTTCTCTGCATCACTATAGTGGCTTAGTTAGCTGCTTAGCGAACGATCCTGTGGTTTAGCTTTGTCTGTCTATAACAACTGCTTACTACTTGTTTACTAAGTAATAATTTGAGCACATCAAATTTGGCGCCGCTGCCGAGGAGTTAACTCCCTCTGTAGTGTTTAGGAGTTTTTTACGTATTTATTTGTTTGTTTGTTTTTTGTTTTTCTCTTTTGGAATAGGTTTTGTTATTTTTTTGGATCTGCTCTTTGATTTTGTTTTTCTATGTGAAGATACTAGTAATTCAGCAAGGGCTCAAAGATGGCTATGACGTTTGGAGATTACTATTGTTCGTATGTCATGCCTAAAAAACCATGTATAAAGTTGGATGTCGATGCAAGGAATTATTGGGCGAACACTGCATACTATTCCATTCTTACCAAGTTCGATAGGTATGGTGATGTTCAAAAATTCTTAGAGGCATTCGAGGATGGCATGTTGAGGATTCCGCATGAGAATGAAGAGGGATTTTGCTTTCTGAAGAGCAGCTTTGCATGAGGATGTTTGATGGAGCCTTGGAGGGGTCTGCTAGAAATTGGCTTACGTCTGCACCTGAGGGGTCTATTGACTCTTGGAGTGAGGTAGCTAATTCTTTTGTAGAGAGGTATTCTCCTGGTACGGGGGGATGGAATTCTCGATACACAGTTTCTCCACCAGAGGTCTCTACTGAATCTGAAGCACCCGAGAAGTGTTCTGATGATGAGCTAGTTGTGGAGCTAGACTTGTCTTGCTCTACGACGACACCTGAATTAGACTCCTCTATTCTTGCGGTCGACGAAGGAGGTATGGCAGAAGTATCTGATGACGATACTTTAGAGGATACTCTTTCATTCCCTTCATTAGCCGTTACACATGCTGCCATCCAGGCTCAGGATATCTTCGTCCTTGCGAGCCACTGCATAGACATTTACCAAGGGAGTTTTGATCCTTTATTTTCTTTTTATTTGTCCCCTATTCCCTTAGGTTATTTTTTAGTTTGTGATTCTGCTTATTTGTTTAATTCTAGTTTGCAGGGAATTAGGGACATACTGAAGAACCTGAGGAGAGGAGTTAAGGATGGCTCCCAAAATGCTGAGGATTCCGGGAAGGATGCAAGGGATTCGTTCCCGTTTGATAATGGTTAGCAGCTCTCCCAAAAGGATGAGCCAACGACTATAATAAAAGGCGCTTCCCGGGAGGCAACCCGGGGGTAAGCTTTCTTTAATTTTTGTTTTTTCTATTTTGTTTTTTAGGTAGGAATAAAGGGCATCTCTTTTGCCTTCTCTTGTGTTACACCTATTACATGTCTACAATATGCTTTTCCTTAACTTGCTTAAACTTGAAACTCGGCGACGAGCTAGAGTTTAGGTTTGGGGAGGGATTTTATGTGTTTTGTGTTCAGTTTTATTGCTTTCATAGTGGTGGTCGGTGAGCCAGGATTGCATATCTATTTGCGGCCTGTGTGCCTTATTTGTCTATGTGGGGTGGTATGTTAGCCACTTTTCTTTGAGTCTCTAGAGTCTTTAGTTTTTAATTTTCGTGCATGTGTTGGCTCTCCCTCGTGTTTCTAGAGTCTTTCGTGAGTTGTTTTTCCAAGTCGAACGCCAATTGTAGGTGATAAATTTACTTGCTGCTTATGTTTTGTATGATAATTAGTTGGAAGTAGTGTAGTAGGTTTAAAATACTACAAGGTCGTTTATCTTTTAAATAGCAAGTTCGTATAGCTCTTTCGTCCAAAAGCATGTGAGAAGCCTAAGAGCCGATGAAAAAATCTTGTACCGGCAAATGCATTGTGTGATTCCTGGGTTGTGTAAGTTTTCACGAATTACTTGCACCTTTTCATACTTATGTGTACTCAGTCTCGTTAGGGATGACGAACGGCATGCTCTATCTTTTAATATTTCCCCCCTGTTCCAAGGAACAGGTTTTGGGAGAGAACTGTTATCTTGCGACTACTCTGTGCCATCTTGCATTCTCCCTAAGTTTTTGATATTTGAATCTCAGGGTGGATCTATGGTCATAATTGATCACCGTTACTCGTGTTAGGCGTGTTCCATATACTACCACATACCGGCGTGACTGAAAAGCTACATGTCCGTGAGGTTGATGGCATGTATACCAAACTGACACGCACAAAAGTGCAGACTATCGGTAAAACAGACACCTACAAAAAATTGAGATTAAAAGATCCCAATGAGGCCATGCACTGAATATACAGTGAAGAAATTGAGTGAGATTTGAGTTGTTTAACACGATTAAGGGGAGCACTTTCAGCTTTTGTTTTTCTGGAAAAATGAGTCGCCTGTTAAGTCACTTTCGATCTAATGAGACGAGTACTATAGCATAAGAATGTTTAGGCACCTTTGTGACGCAAGTCTCCTTCCTAGTTTACTTTTGAGCATATACCCTATTTTGGACACTTCCAAGAGAGTAAGAGTTACATTATATTCACCTGTGAGGGACTAGCGAGCTAGACTTCAGTGTTATTTACTTGAGAAACGATTTTTTTTGATTTTATGCGTACTATTCTGCAAAGGTTAGTTTGAATACAAAACTTTTGCATCTTGTGAATTTAATGTTTACAATGGTTGATTCAGTCACTTGGGAATTTGACTCTTTTCTTTCTTATTTGTTCGTTTCGTAGTTTAGAGTCTAGTTCTTGTCTAGGTTGTTTGTTTGCTCGAGGACAAGCAAAGGTTCGGTTTGGGGAGTTTGATGAGACAATAATTTAGAGTCTCATCTTACCTTTTTTTATCGTCTTTTGGTTAGTCTTTGTTGGCATTTTGTAGTGTTTTTGTGCGTTTTTATGCTTGGGTACTTTGTTTGTGTTTTGTAGGATTTTTGTGTCCCGGAGGTGAAAATCGGAGTGAAAACTTGGGTTCTAGATCATTGAATGTAGAGTAAAACAGTGAAAACGGAAGTGGATTCGGAGTTCGGACGAAGATTTGAGAGCCGTTCAGCGAAACTTGCAAAAGTGAAGTTTTACGGAGCAGTCTAGCCATTTTGGCCATAACTCTCTCATACGATGTCCTATTGACCTGATCTCGGTGGCCACGAAAAGATAATTGAAAGAGCTACAATTTTTGTTTTTGAAATATCGGAAAGTTCTGTCTGTAGCAAAAGTAACAAAGGTTTTAATCTTGCCGCAGCGAATGACATTCTCGCCGCGGCGAGATTTTGCGAGAGCAATTTGGGAGCGTAAACAGTGTCTCGCCGTGGCGAGCTATTTTCTTTGCCGCGGCGAGATTTCGCGATGGGCGATTTCTGGCCAAATTCTAGACGGATTTTCTTCATTTTTCTCCTATAAATAGATTTCTTTCACCATAACTTCAAACATAACTTATTCTAAACCCTATTTGGGACCTAAGAACCCTAGTTTATCATTGATTGATTGATCTTTGGAGCTTGGTTTACCTCTTGTAAGAAGGATCGGGATCGAATTCTTGGTAATTTATTGATAGCTCTCTATTGTTTATCTTCAATTCGTGCTTTCTTCTGTTTATCGAATTGTATGATCTTGCATGCGATTATCACCATGTTTATGCTTGGCGTATTTAATACCTTGACGTCTTTCATCTCTACTTCCCTCATGAGTAGTTAAACCGCTCCGAACACGGTAGTTATGTGATAGTCTTGCATATTCGTTTCTAGGGTTTCAGATTCGTTCATATAGGTTTGTCTAGTTTAAAATCTTCGTAAAACCTTCAATTCAATAAGCTAGTTTTAAACCTTCAAAGTTGTTTTTGTTAAGGATCGTGGCATGACAACCCACGATTACTCTAGTTTTAAATATTCAAATTACAATCGGTTGAATTGAATTGATGGCTTTCTGTACGCCGACCGTGTGACAAATATGAACGATTACCTTAGTATTGAATTAGCATAACCGGATCATCGCTATCATGTTCGTTCTTCTCTCCAACTTGTTTTCTTTTGTTTCCTGTGTTAGGTTTAGTTTAGGTAAAAATACAAATTTCCAATTCTTGTTTTCTGCAAACATCTATGTATTTGCTATGCATCACTATAGTGGCTTAGTTAGCTCCTTCGCGAACGATCATGTGGTTTAGCTTTGTCTGTCTATAACAACTGCTTACTACTTGTCTATAACAACTGCTTACTACTTGGTTAAGGATCAAAATCTTTCCCATGTGCTTAGCTGATAAAGCACGACGATGGATGAATGGGCTAGATGAAGGAATCCTAACTACCTGGCTCGAGGTCTACTGTGCATTTATGGAGAGGTATTATCCTCAGTCCAAAACCGCTTCTATCAGGCACCAGATCAACAACTTTAACCAGTTGTACGACGAGTCTTTCTACGAGGTGTGGGACAGGTTCAAGGCATTGCTATCTCAATGCCACTACCACAGGTATTCACAGGCTAATTTGAATCAATATTTCTATGATGGGTTGTATGAGAACCAGCAATCTATGGTGGATGTGGCATGCGGGGGTAGCATGATGGAGCTTATTGATGATGCTCTCAAGGAGAAGTTTGCTAAGTTGGCACAGAATAACCAACACCAGAACCCCAGGAGAAACGTTAGGGTCAGAGGGGTGAAGCAAGTGCTGCCTTTGAAGACGAGCAAGCATCCAGTGCAGGTTTCTCGGAGCTAGAAAATGAGACCAGACAGCTGCGTTTGACAGCAACAGGTGGCAACACTAGTTTCTCTAGTGAGATATGTGGGGTTTGCAAGAACCCAGGGCATGGAGCCCATATGTGCAAATTTGAATTGTCTTCGGGCAAGAAGCGAACTGAGGAAGAAGAACTCCCAGAAGAAGCATGCTAGGTTCGGACGACCGGTGTATTGGTAGAAGAAAACTAGTTTCGGTGGTAAAAAGGGGGTATCAGAAACCACCTGTTCTCAGTATTACCCAAAAGGAGATAGATCCCTGCTGGACTACATCAATGACAATTGTAAAAACCCAACACCAAAGGTTCAAGAGGAACGACCATCGACTCGATCAGGAGTGATTTCTGAATTCAAGACCTTTATGGGTGAGTCGAAGGATTTTATTCGCGAAGCAAGGGCACACTGCCAGGCTGCTGATTTCCGTCTAGACAACTTGGAGAGGAGAAACACTGAGATGAGAGGTGCCCTTCAGCATTTGGTAGACAGAAGCCAAGCAAAGGAGAAAGGAAAGTTCCCTAGCACTCCAGAACGAGCATTATCCATCCGGGTGATTAGTAAGGTACCGGTTGAGGTTACCGTGTCTGGAAGCGAGACCCGTGTCGAAGTTTCAAAACAGGGTCAACAGGTTTGTTCTACTTACAGGTGTGCTTCAATGACTCCCACCGTTGGTGATTGCAGGGTCAACAAGTTTGTCGTATTTATGTTGAGGAGTTGGTTACGACACAGGGGGCTGATTGCCCAGTCATATTAAGTACTCCAGAGATTAGGGTAATTGAGGTGTCAGACCATGAAGAAGAAATTGTGGTACGCGAGGTAGAGCAACCTCTCAGCAAGAAGAGCTTCAACATCGAAGTGGGTATGGGAAGTTCAAAGGTCATTGGGACTTTGGATACCTGAACCACAGTTAATCTGATCCCATACAGTCTGTTCAAAGAGTGCGGCCTTACAGGTTTGCAACAAATGAAATCTTATGTTCTAATGGCAGATGGGTCGACTAGAAGGCTAGTAGGATTGGCAAATGGTGTTGCAGTTAGATTGAATGGTGAGACTGTTATCACCAATTTTGTCGTTATGAAAGATATCCGGGAAGACCAGAAGAAAGGACTTGATACGATCCTTCTTGGCTAGCAATTCTTATTCGCTTCTAGGATGACCATCAGCGTATATGCATAGCCACATATGAGGTGAACGGTAAGGTACATAAGAGAGGTGAACGCATCAGATACTGTGCCTTCGAATTTTATCTTCAAAGACTATGCTGCGAGGTTTATGGGACCCATAAATGTGCAGGAGCAGGGCAATTCGAGCATGTGGAAGTCTAGTACCCATCACCGCAAGAATTAGAGCACGAAAGTCAAGCTAGAGACTTAAAACAAGCGCTTCCCAGGATGCAACCCGGAGTTTACTTGCTTTTTAGATAGCTTGCATTTTTCATTCACATTTTTTCTCATTAATTAATTGCATACACGTTTCTTTCTATTTTTTATTTAAAAATAAAAAATTTCGTTTTAGCTGCTTGGCACACGCCAAGCGGTACTTGGCGTACGCCAAGTCCCTTTTCAGCCCTATAATCGATTTTCTTTCCTTCTTCCCCCACACATCATCTTCTTCATCGTTTTCTCCTCCAATTTTCCTCCATAGCCGAAAACTCCACCCAAATCTCTATTCTTCCTCGTTTCTCCACCAAACTTCGAGTTCTACCACTCATTGTGAAGCTTGCATCATCTAGAGCACGATTTTGGCATAAAAATTCCATTCATCCACTATTTTTCTAGACCTAAGGTAAAATCTCAAGAACCCTTATGCTAACCTCTTAGTAATTATTGTTCACTAACCATGTTCTAAGTATTAATTGTTGCCAATTTTGTCGATTTCCATATTATTTGCCATTCGTGAATTTGGTGTTCATGGTTGAATTATATTTGGTTGTCTGCAGTTGATTTTGAGTATTCTAGTAGATATGGTTCACTTGTTCAAAGTGTTTTGAGCTAATTTTGTAATCGTTTTGGGTTGTTCTTCCATTACGTTGTTACTAGCTAGACTACTGCTTCTGCTTCTGCCTATTGTGTTAATTTGATGACTTGAGAAATTTTGGCATTATGGTGTACACTCGTATCGCATGTGCTAAGGCTTGAATTCGCTCGACTAACAAGTGGTTTACTTACCAGTTTGCTCTCTATATTGCGTTGTCCGTTGTTTTTCAATTTCAGATCAATATAACTCGCACAAGGGGGAGCAAAACGCATATGCATGGAGACTGGTTCTTCCTCCAGAGCTACCCAGCCAGCTAACTACACACCGAGTGAGAATGCAAACCTGTATAGGACGGAGCACAAGGTGGCCACACGAGCCTTTATAGCTGAAAGGGAAATCGATTGGGGAGAGGACCAAGTGAACAACCCCTACATACGTATCTTGCACCAGGTGATCTTCGGGAGGAACTGGCTCAAAGTGACCAGGAAGTACCTTGGGTACTATAGCGATTTGGTCCGTGATTTCAATGTCAACTTTGAGCTTGCCGGAGAGGATCGGGTGCACGTGCGAGGCAAGGATGTAGAGTTCTCACAGATAGCCATATCTTAGTTCCTTCGACTGCCTCACATAACTCCGGAGGGGCAGACTGTGCTCCAACATATCACAGATTCTGCCACTCCTATCCCTACTAACATCGCCAATGATGTAACCCATGACCGCCCTCAGTTCCCGAGAGATGACAACTGGCGAATTAGCAAGACCGACTTGGGGAGGAATGAGAGGATAATCTGGAATTTGGTTGACTGTTTTTGTTTACCCAATCAAGAATGACCAGTTCTGCAGAGAACATGAGAGCTAGACTTTGCATGCACTTCTGAGGGGGAAGTTTGTCGACTTGAGGGCCATTCTTTTCGACAAGTTCTGTGCTCAGCGGATTAACAAGAAGGTGTGCCTCATTTTCCCTTGCATGATTACTGCCATGTGTAAGGCAGCAGGGGTTCCAGTTCACATCACAGGTAGCATGGGCAATGTGCTTAATGCATCCTCGATGAAGGCGACTATCGATGCCTATGACAAGTCTTTTCGCACGGCCCCCCCCCCCCCCCCGAGTTCCAGACAAGCAGCTCCCGATGATGAGGATGACGAGCAGCCAGTATAGGGTACTTCACAGGATGTATCAGATGCTTTCGATTTCTAGGGCCTCAGGGGATATCTTGATAGTCGCTTCACAACTTATGACACTCAGTATTCTGGCCAGTTGGACACCCTCGCCGATCAGCAGAGACAGATTCAGGAGTCCCAGTCTGCTCTGCAGCTTCAGTACACACAGCTTGTGGGCACTCATGCTGAGATTCTACAAGCTCAGTCCTCCCTTCGGACTTATTATGATCAGTACTCTACTGCACAGAGTGAGCTCCAGCAGCATTACAGTCAGCAACAGACATTCACCCAGGGGTGGACAGTGCAGCAGGACATGCGTGGCTAGCTCCAGGATATGCAGGGCTGGGCTTCACAGGCAGGACCCTCACAGCCAGGAGGGGAGGACAATGGAGACGACTAGCTCTCACATTTTCCGGGTAGTACTTTTTTCGCCTCTTTTCTTTTTAGCCTATTCACTGGAGACCATCTCTAATCTAGGTTTGGGGAGGGTGGTCACTTATTGTACTACCATTAACTGTATTTTGTACTATGTTCTGTATTTCGTATTCTGTATTTCTAGTCATTTCATTTTGCTTTAGCTGTGAGTCTGTTGTGTCTAAGTCTGTCTCCCAAGTTGAGTGTCTATTGCTATAGTTAAACCTGCTTGATGTTTGTGTTTTGATTGATCTCTAGTTATTAGCAGTTGGCATGTTATAAATCTTATAAGTTCGTTTCATTTGTAAATAAAAAGTCTGTTCTAATTCTGTAGTCCATAAGCCTGTGAGCAAACCTTAACCGATGAAAAAATATTATACCGGCAAATTTGTACTTGTGTGATTTTCTGGGATGTGCAAACTCTCTTGTTTGTGCCATATCATGCTCATGTGTACTCTGTGTAAGTTAAGTATGACGAACGACATGTTTTTCATTTCTTATTTTCTCAACCCAAACCCGTTCCAAAGGATAGGTTTGGGGAGGAGGTTTATGTGCGTAATTTTTATGCGACTGTACTTGGCATTGTTCTCTCAAAAAAAATATTATAATAAGTCTCGGAGTGGATCTGTGGTACTTGTTACCACCGTTAGTCATGTTGGGCACGTTTCAAATACTACCTATATACCAGCGTGGTCCTAAAAAGCCATATGACCGTGAGGGTTGATGGCGTGTATACCAAACCAGGAAGCACAAAAGTGCGGACTCTCGGTAAAACGGACACTACCAAAACAATGAGACAGCAGAGTCCAATGAGGCCATTAAATAAGCATACGAGTCATTACATTGACTGGAAAAAATGAGTATGCGAAAAATTATTAAAATTTAAAAAAACTGAAAAAAAGATAGAATGATTACCATTTACAAGTTTAAAGCTATAGAGTGTTGATTAAAGTCTCATATGACTTAACTGATAGAGTACTTTGCATGAGGTATTTGAGGCATGTTTGTGACGTGAGTCACCTTCCTTTCTCTTTTTGATTGCTTAAATGATTACCCCTACTGGACACTTCCAAGAGAGAGAGATATATAGTTTCATAGGATCCACATATGTGGGATTACCGGGTTAGACTTAAGTTCTATTTACTCGGGAAACGAACTTCTTGGATTTTTACTTGTTCTTCCACAATCGTTAGTGTAATTTCAAACCTCTTGCATCTTTCGGGTTTAATACTTGCAATCATAGACTCGGTAGCTTGGGAGCTAGACTTTACTTGTGTGTCTATGTGTTTTTACTTTTCTAGTTTTTTAGAGAGTCTATTGCTTGAGGACAAACAAGGGTTCGGTTTCGGGAGTTTGATGAGTCGGTTTTACACCGTCTCAATTGGTCTTTCTTACCATCTGATGAGACGATAATTTAGAGTCTCATTTGGTTCTTTTAAGCAGTCTTTGTTAGTCATTGTTTAAGGTTTTATAGTGTTTTTGTGTGTTTTTATGCTTTGGTTCTTTGTTTGTGTTTTGTAGGATTTTTGTGTCCCAAAGGTGAAAATTGGAGTGGAAACATTGGTTCCAGATCTTTGATGTAGAGTAGTTGGGCGAAAACGGAAGTGGATTCGGAGTTCGGACGAAGATTTGAGATCAGTTTTAGCGAAGCTTGCAGAAGTGAAGTTTTATAGAGCAGTCTAGCCATTTTAACCATAACTCTCTCATATGATATTCGATTGACCTCATCTCGGAGTCCATGGAAAGATAATTCAAAGGGCTAAAACTTTCGTTCAGAAGCATAGCCATATTCCTCCTGAAGAAAAAAGATACAGACGTCTGAATCTGGCTGGCTGAAAACATCCTCGCAGCGGCGAGGATTTTTGCTCACCGCGGCGAGAACTTACGAGAGCTTATTTGCTGGATGATTTTCTGGTCGAATTCTGCTAGGATTCCCTCGTTTTTTCTCCTATAAATAGGATTCTTTACTTAGAACATAACTTCTACCCTAATTATACATAGGAAAAAGCTCCAAGAACTAGGTTTTGACATTGATTTATATTTGGAGCTTGGTTTACCTCTTGTAAGAAGCATCGATATCGAATCCTTGGTTATCTTTTGATAACTCTCTATTATTTATCCTCAATTCATGTTTTCTTCTGTTTATCGAATTGTATGATCTTGCATGCGATTATCACCATGTTTATGCTTGGCATATTCAATACCTTGACGTCTTTCATCTTTGCTTCCCTCATGAGTAGTTAAATCACTCCGAACACGGTAGCTATGTTATAGTTTTGCATATTCGTTTCTAGGGTTAGGATTCGTTCATATAGGTTCGTCTAGTTCAAAATCGTCGTAAAAACCTTCAATCTATTAAGCTAGTTCAAGACTTTCAAACTCGTTTTCGGTTAAGGATCGTGGATTGACGACCCACACACTACAAAAATACTGGTCTGTAGTGACGAATAGATCCGTCGCTACAGACTAGCGATCCGTCGCCCTAGCTCTGGCGACGGATAATAATGTCGTCGCCCCATGGAGCTGTGGCGACGGATAGATAATCCGTCGCCCAATTCGCGACGGATTATCTTGTTTGACCCTTTTTTTTATTTTTTAAGAAATCGATTATTGGCGACGGATAGATTCTATCCGTCGCCCAGTTTAGAGACGGATAGATTATATCCGTCGCCACTGTCGCCCAATGTATTACTGGAATTAGTGACGAAATCTCAAATTCCGTCACTAATTCCGTCACAAAATAATTTTTTTTTTAAATTTTGTTTTTTCTAATATTAATCCCTGTTTTTTGTATTTCACCTATTTAATCAATACAATGCTCGATAATAAATCAATCATACGGAAAATGTTTCAATAAATGATAAATCAAAAATGTAATATCCCAATAAGTCTAAATTATCCGAACAAGTCTAAATATAATATATCCAAACGTACATAGTACATATACATAACTAGCTACCAGACGGGGGTGGGTGCTGGCCGAACTGGAACATGAAAGCCTCCATTTGTAACCGAAGGCGCTCGTTCTCCTCCCTTCGTTCTCTGTCGCGCCACTCCATCTTCTCCCTTTGTTCTCTATCGCGCCGCTCCATCTCTTGAGTTAGTCGTGCAACATGTTCTGCAACCTGCGACTGTACCATATCCGAGACCTGGGCCTGTGTGAAAACCGGACGTCTAGACTGCTGGGATGATGATGAGGAGAACCCCGGACTAGCCAAGCTCAAACCGAGGCTCCCAAGTCCACATATTCGTCCTTTCATGTCCGGTTTGTTGACCTCTAAGAAGATGTTGTCAACTTGTTCAGTTGACAGCAGATCACCCTTCTCTTCCTCCTACCTCGCTACCTGAGCATCAACCTCAGCCTGAAATCGTAAATAGCAGATATCATGATCAGTTACTGTTTTTCAAAAATAACTTGTAATAGTGTACAAATATGAACTTTAAGCAACATAAACATACCGCAATAGACTCGGCCCGGGAGTCAGTCCATACCCCGCCCTTATGCTTGGCCTTCTTGAAGATGTCATACTTGGATTTCACCTCCCCCCGTGACATCTAAACAACATATATGGTCAACAATTTATCATCTCACAAGTAATAGAGCAGAGACATAATACATACACGTAATGCTAGATTGAAAAAAAAAACATATATATACTTACCGATTGGTAATAATCAGTGAGAGTAGATCGCCTCCCAAGGTGGTGAACGGCCCTTCCTGCTGCATCAGACTGAGACGCCCGACTCTGTTTGTTGATCTAGGCATTATTCTCGACATCAGTTCGAGACCAGTAGGCATCCCAAAGGGCCCACTCCTCTGCATCAACCTGTGGAGGCATTGGGCCATTCCGATCCCGAATGGTTTTCCAAGTATGGACCATATCCCTGTACAGTTTAGATCCCACAATCTCGTAAACACGCCAGATCTGGGGGATCAATCTGCTAGGAATGAAGTACTCCTTCTACATTCCCAATTTCATACCACATCCAAAGTCAATATATATAACGTCACCATGTTACATCAATTTAATAAGATACAACAACATAACAGATATGTTGACATTCCCAATTTCATACAACATCCAAAGTCAATATATATAACGTCACCATGTTATATCAATTTAATAAGATACAACAACATAACAGATATGGTGACTAACATATCACCCAAACAAAGTGGCTAACATACCACTTACATATAGTGGCTAACATACCACTCACATTGTCCTAGATTTTACTAACACAATGGTGACTAACATATCACCCAAATAAAGTGGCTAACATACCACTCACATACAGTGGCTAACATACCACTCATATTAAAACGATTATAATAACAAATAAAGGAATGTCATATTTTAACTTACCCACAGCTCATCAAAGTACTCGGCCCTCATGCGGTCCGAGATGTGAGACCAACACTCACCACCCTGCCCCGGTGGCTCTCTCCTGCTCCGAAAGATGTCACCTAGTTTGTTGTGGACCTCCCGAGGCCATAAACTGTTGTCAATGTATAAGATACAAGAAATAAATATTTATTACTTTAGTACAACAATTTATACTTGTCAACTATCATAAGTTATGTTCTACATATTTAAGAAGAATGTATAATACTTACTTGGCAGGACCAAGAGGAAAAATCACAGGCAACCCGTCCCACTAACGTTGGAATTCTGTGCATCCCACTCGAGGTAGGGACAATCGTCCTCCTCCTCCAGTCTGTGTCTGGGATGACTAGTAGATCCCCTGCTGCTATGACCGGCTGGTGGGGTCTCAGGAACCTGAGACCTGCTGCCCTGACTAATAGAGCCCTCACCCCCCTCTGCCCCTGTCCCCGACCCATCACCATCATGCGGCTGGCTGCGTGTGGGGGGGGGGGGGGGCGATAGGTGCGTGGTCTCTGTCGCGGCATCTGCAAAACATGTAACAAATACAATAAAATGTGTAAGTACGAGTTATAATACAGAACAAATTATAAATAACACATGTAACCATTTTTCATGCAGAACAGAAATACTCAAGTCTTATCAACTACTAACTAGTTATAATACACATAATATACCGTTATCGCCGTCCTCTAAGTCTACATATTGGTCCTCGTGTAGATCAAACAACTCATCATCTGCTTCTATGGAATTTTCTGCTTGTTTATCGACATCCTCTTGTTGGTACGAGTTGGTAATTGAGTCGTCTTTCTCAATGTAATCCACTTTCGAGCGAGCACGAATAGGTATCGCAGCTAACCATTCCGCCTTATCGCGTTTCCTGCTTGGATATTCAAGAAACACCACTTGTCGTGCTTGAGTCGCCAAAATAAATGGTTCATACTTGGTTTTGTACCTCTTCTTTTGGTTCACATCAACCATTTCATACTACTCGTTCTTCCTCGTACCTCCTGGATTAGGATCATACCACTCAACATCAAACAAGAAGGTTCTTTTCAATGGCAAGCCGAGATATTCAATCCTCACTATTCGTTTTAGCTTCCCGTGGAAATCAAACAAAGCAGGCGTCTCCATAATCCGCACCCTTAACACACACCCCGGAGTTGCTGGTCGCCATGGCCGTGTTACATTCAGTCGTGTGGAACCTAAGGCCATTGACTATATAACCTGGGAATGTGTAGACCTTTTTGGATGGCCCCTCTGCGAGAGCCTTTAAGTATAGGCATGTGACGTTGTTAATAGGATTCCGGACATACTCTTTGAACCAATCTGGAAATTCTGATTCCATTTTTTAGTCAAGTAGTTCCTCTAGTGTATCCTCTGTCATCTGAGGATTTTCTTCCAAACAACGCTTTTTGAAATCACTGCAAACATTGATTCGATGATAAGTCTATAATTGAAGTAGAGACTTACGTAGCTATATTAAAATTTAAAGAAAGTGTTGCTCACCTCGCAAATAGCAGCATATACTTGTCAACCTTAGCACAATTCGTGAGGACATAATATTGAGCTGCTTTCAACTCCTTCCCCGTAAGATATTCTTTCTTAGCTCCACCAAGAGGTCTCCCTGATACCCTAAAGACAGATAGGGACAACTCATCATCCGCTTGAACTTCAAATGTGTCTGCATTTTGAGCCGGCCTTGATGTCTTCGTAGGGACGTGCTCATCAAAGTAATAAGAGCAGAAGGTTGCAGTTTCCTCTCGAATGTAGGCATTGGCAATCGATCCTTCATGTTTACCTTTGTTGTTCACATACTTCTTCAATTTTCCAAATACCTCTCGAATGGGTACATCCATCGATACTGAACCGGTCCAGCAAGTCTCGCTTCATGTGGAAGGTGAAAACCAACTGCACATGTGACTGTGACATACCAAGGGATGGGGTTTTCCTTCATTGCGAAATTTAAGCCTCATAAGCATTGCGGTTTGTAACTGGCTGGCCTGTCGAAATTTGCTACAAGAATCGAGTTCGTTGATTCAAGGTGGAAGCTTGGAGGTTCGAAGTAAGGATCATCCGACTTGAAGTTAAGACTCTTTTGTGGGTGAATGGTTTATATGAACCTAAGAGGTACTCAGAAGTCTAACCCCCAAAAACTCTAGTATGTATGTCTAAACTTTGTATATTTTGTTGTGCTAAATATGATTTGTATGATAATCATGTGTTGAAAATTACCATAACACTTTGGTGAGTCATTTATCATGTGATATGATAAACGCATTCGTGACATCTAGTGATTAGATTTCATGAATAAATCATATGGATACGATTATGGTGGGTTAAGGTCACCCTCCTGCATTTCATGAAGCGAATTTACCCAACAATATCCACGCAACAAATTCATTAATTGAAACAAAAGGTAAATTTTAAAGAGCCACATTTACAAGACCTGATATAAGGGCGCATCACTTTGACACTTGCCCAGTATCTTCCCACACACATTTCAATTTTTCATCTAAAATTATGCGTTAACTAATAAATAAAGGTTTCTAGGACGGTGGGAGTATCAATCATGATTTTACATAGAGTTTGCCAAAACTAAGAACCTTCGAGTGTTTCAGGTTACAGGCAGTCTCTTACATCTAACAAAGCGGCAGTACCAATCTCACAAGACACAAGAATCAGAGTGCTGTGCTTCATTGCGTACAAGACTTGTTTCATCAGGACATTGTTTTCAAGCAACAATGATTAAAAGGACAAAGAAAATTGCTAGGATATTTATGATGTTGGTAGTTATATTAGCTAGCATAATCACCACCATGGCCAAAAGCCATACTGGAGCAATCTTTAGAATAAAAACACAAGTTGCTTTAGATGCAAACTAATGTTAATCATTTACAGATGCTAATCAGAATAGTAACCAAGTCATCGCTTCTCTAACACAATTACTCTTTGTTGCAAGAGATACAATACAACTTGGATAAGAAACACTGCAAACCTTACATTACCAACAGTTTGGACATTGATAATGATCAACAGTCAACACAAATCAGGGAAAATGCAGGAACACTTCTAGTGCATACTTCATGAGACTTGTGCTGAATACGTGTTATTACATTGCACGAAATTGCCCATGCTGTTACAACCTGTATCAAAACCCCTTATTTCCAAATTAACCAATAAAAGGTGCAGAAAGAACGTTTCTAACCTGAAACAAAGGGATTTAGTTCAAGGTTTCTGAAAGTGAAACATGGGGCATTTCGTTCAGTAGAAAGAACAAGGTGACATTCTGCAAATTTGCATAAATACCAAGGTTTTATGCAATTATCCCAAATGAAACGAGAATTAGTCATCCGAGCTATAGTCACTCGATTCCTGGAGTATGGGTAATGCAGCACAGCAGAATGAGTCCTTGTCTCGAACAAGAAGACAGCTCCCACTAGAATTCCATTTCAAATCAAATACAGAAAAATGGGGAAACGGTACGTTAATGCAGTAGGCCCGTCGTGAAGGGGTCCACATGTACAAATTGTTACTTCCTGTGCATAATACTAGGCGGGGAGAAGTAGGATCCCAAGCCACAGTCCGAATGGGATCTTTTTGTATCAAGATAGATGCAAGCTCGAGATGTTGCATGTCCCATATCCACAGGACAGTTGGCATGCTGTCGTTACGCGTACATATGTATTGGCTGTCATTGCTCCATGACAAGAGACCTGGCTCAAATATAATTACATGAAGAAAATTTAGAATATTTGACTGTCTAAAGTGTACAAGCAAAATAACACCAAATTCTGTAAGTAATTTTATTTTATTTTTGTAGTAGCCTATGGTTAGAGGAATTACATCGAGTCATTGATCTACCAGATAGGTGTGGTTTGGCGTGATACTGGGGTGGGCGGTGCAAAATTTCAAAACATAGGGTAGCTGCTATGTAAGATTATTCAACATACGCATGTCAATGTAGGCCATGCATATGAACCCATGTGGAACATTTTAAACCGTTCCACGACGAAGCATAGAAGTGCAGACCGAAGCTTTTAGGATAAAAATAAAATAAAAAACAGAATCGTGTATGCATTCCAACTGGTTTCAGCTTCTCAGAAATTGAGAATACAATCAATTTTCAAAACAAATTACAGGTACAGAACAAAACGTCAAATTGGGAATTTCTGCCCAGGCAGAGGGAGTATGATAAAGTGCAGCCGAATCTTGTAAAATGTGAAATGTGCACACATGTCTTACCGATCCCTTGCTTGGGATTTGGTCTGTCTGCTGCAGGCTTTTGTGAAGGAAGAGTAATGGGCACCTCCATAATATCATATCTAACTTGAACAAATGGCTCAGCAGTATTATCTGTTAAGTATATGATGTATAGAATAAATATTAAGTAGACAATTTCTAGTAAACATCTCATTAAAAAATGGGTCGAAAAGTTCAAATTTTTGCAGAAAGGTTATGACCGCCAACTGTCTGAAACCAGAAGATTTTACTAGCATGTGTGCAACAGAACATGTATTACTAATTCATTTTAACCATTAGACAGCAGCCAACCATCACGGAAAAAGTGTGCCATGACTATTATTAAATTGTTTCTGATTCCAAAAAATGCTTTTGGATTCCAGAAACAATTAGATCAGATTGAGAAACCGAAAAGAAATATAATTATCAATTTATCATTGTTCAGTAATCTGTAAGGCCCTACATAACTTGCAAAGCAATGGCCTATCATCATATAACTAACTATCATTTTCAAGCCCCAGCCTTCTCCGATGAAAGAGTATATAATATGTTAAGATTAATAATATGAAAGAAATAAACACAAACTTTTTGTAGATAGTTAGAATAATAATTTTGTGGCTGAGAGAAGAGATTGCTAACAAAACGCAATGGCACAATGATGTATGCTCTATAGTCCAACAAGACGAAGCATTACTTGATTATAAGTTAACACTAAGTAATAATGCTTCATTGAATATTAATTTCTAAACATACATATTCAGTGTGAAATTGTGTTAAAACAAATTATTAATATTTTCAAACATCAATAAAAACGGCAGGCCCGTGAAGGATTAATTAACAAGAATTAGGGGAACTCACCAGCATTTCTTTCAATAAATTCATCACTCAATGATAATCCTGACATGTCAAGTTGCAAAGGCTCATCTACTTCCTGAGTTTGAAAGAAAGGAATTTAAGAGAAGTCCTAAAGATATTTAATCACCTAAACAAGTAAGAAGTTTTTTTACCTTGAAAACAGCAGCACCACAGGGGCCACGGACGGTGGATAGATGAGTAAATTCTGCAAATACTTTCCATGTCAAGTGATTCAAAACCCGTATCATTTGGTCGTAGCTTCCTACTGCTAAGAATTGGCTACAGGGTGACCAAGACATACTTTTTACTCCTAATCCACATTCATATGCTTGATACTTAGATAAGCAGCGCCCATCTGGAGAATATATCAGAACCTAAACCAAAACCACAGTAACGATATATTAAGGTGCATAACAAGACATCCAACAGCAAGTTCTTGATCTTCACTTATTAGTTATTTACATAATGCACATGACAGGAAGCACTTGGCCATTGATAGTTTTTCTCTCTAAATAAGGAAGTTCTTGAAAGGGAAAAGTCACAGTAATAAGCAACAGTGTGAGAAACAAACATATCAAAAGTGATGATTCCACAAGATGTGAAAGTTAAAATTATAGAATGAACATCTATTACACAGTTATGTTTCGTCTTTGCATGAAGCTGTCAGAAACAAACATAATCACAGGTAACATTCTTTGCATTATAAATGACGGAAACGGCAAATAAGTTACAACTATTCCTGTAGGGGGAGCTAAACTATCTAGCTATCATAACATGAAATAACAAAGAGAACCAAGATTCATGTTTAGGTGTTGCAGCACAAACGTGATTATAATTCATAGTATATGATGCATACAATGTTACAAAGTGATCAAACTATTTTAATTATTATACAAAAATAAGCAATGCTATCACAAGTACCTTATATTCAAGAGGTGAATCCCAAATAACTATGGCACTATCATCAGGTGACCACTGAATATCAGACAAATCCACTGTATCAACAGCAAAAACACCCATGATCTCCCAACTATGACATGAAAGAAGATTAACATAGTCTTTGCAGTCGCGTCTCGTGCATATTGCAGCATATTTGCCATCTCTAGTAAATGATACCCCTTTAGAACCTTGTTTTGGCCCTTGCACATGAATGCATGCAGTGTTCAACAGTGACCAGACTGTCAGCCGTAGCTGGAAATCAGAAGTGGTGAGTATGTGGCGGCTATCAGGGCTCCATCTTGCGTAAGAAATACCTGCAGGACCCTCATCTATCTTGCAAGTCCACTCTGGCTGTGCCAATGACCATGCTTGTATCACAGGCCTCTTAGATAGACCACAGAGTATGTACTCAGAATCAAGAGCCCATTCAATGTAAGTTATTTTATCCAAGCATGAAAATAATTGTATCACCTGTTAATGAAACAAGATAAAATTATAACTCAAAGCCTGAACGCATGATACTCAACAAATAGTTGTCTTTTGATATCCCAGACTCCTATTAAACAATAAAGTGAACACAAGCGTCTGTGTGTTTAACTACAAAACCCTGCTGAGAATTGGAAAAAATAATGTAGCTTAATACAAGTTTGCAATCTTCTAGGAATGACTAGAGAAAGCACCCTGTAATTCAATCGTATATGTTTATTCATCAATTTCTTACTAATTGTGTGTTCAATCATGTTTTGCAACTTGAGATACAATATAATGCTGAATAGAAATGACTTGGCAACTTCACACTCCCCGGTCCCTTAACCCCTACCACTCACACCACAAATTGCCTTTTTAGGAAATTGATCTCTACACCTTAACAATCAGTGTCAGTAATTGCTACCTGCAGCCACTGGTATACTTACCTTCCAGATGCACCATTTCCTTCCAGATGCACCATTTCCTTTTTCACTGTCCAGTAAAATAAACTTCCCTGAACAACACATCTCAATGTCCAACTTATGCAAACTACACTGCCTTAGAGACGTGCTCCAGCCGTGAGAATAAGAATTAATTCTTCAGTTGGATCAGCTAATTGACAAGGAGATTCGATACTACTTCACCAAATGACCAAGTTAAGTAGGAAAATAGAGCAACTCTGATAACTCTACTTCAATCAAACTGAATCACACACACCTCATTCCACATAGAAGACAGTAACTAGAGCAACAACAGTAAAGATAGCTTTACTTGATTACTATCCCAGCTTAACTCAGGACAGGAACTTTTTCTTCATAACAAACCAATCTAAAATGTGTAAGTATCTGTACTCTTCGTCTGAACAAAACAGAACTTGAACATAACTGATATGAACTCAACTTATTTGTAGAACAACTAAACAAATCAGAACTGAAATCAATGAGTTACCAACATAACATAGGCTAAAAACTCAAAATGGCGAAGATGAACCTTAAGAGACAGAACATCACGGACGACGAGGCGATAATCAACGGCAACAGCCAAGTATCTAGCATTGGGAGAAAATGCACATGGACCAGCCTGCTTGTAAGTTTCAGAGAAATCCATCGAGATTCAGAAATTCAGTAGCTAATCTGTAGTAAGTGTGAAATGTGAATTGACATTGAGTAGATCTATAGGTAGGTTATCGAAGATCTGCAAGTGAAGATGAAATTGGAGGTTTGAAAATTCAAATTGAAAGGAAATCAATTGTCGAGAGATGGTGATTGTTTTTCGACAGCGGAAAGTGCATATTTGCGCTTAGTGCGGGATTTTGAGTTTTATATATATTTTCTCCTGGTTTTCCAGATAGCATTCCAAGTGCTGACTTTAGATGGCATGTGTGTTTTGTTCTTTTTTCTTTTTCTAAATATCCCTTATTTTAAGAATGAATATTTATCTACTTTTTTATTATAGTCACTGTAGAGCAACTGTATTTACAAAAGAAACTAAAAGTCAAAAGGGAATGAAATGCATTATTATTCGTTAGAATAAGCTTTTGGATTTCGATGATCAACAATATATGTGCTGGTACTAACCCGTGGCGATGTCACAGTATAAATTAATAATAAATAAAAAAGAAATAACATAATAGATTGTAGACATTTATAAATCAACAATTGAAATTAGGATTTGAATGGGGGCACCAGCGATCTGCAAGGCAACACGAGAAGCACACTGGAACATAAGATCCAAATGGGGACACCGGTGAGGACTCTGACGCTCAAGCTAGTGGGTCTAGAATATGTAGAATAATAAACACGAAAGAGACAGAAAGTACTTATCCTTTTCTGAATGCAATAGCTCTTCTGGTGGCTAGATGCGAGTTCAGTCGGATCGGTGATCGGGTCAGCTATGGAAAGAGTCGAACTTGTGGCATAAGTGGTCAGATGGAGGTAGAGATGCAGAAGTGGCGGAGATTAGGGTTTTGACCTTTAGATGGGAACTAAGGAGAAGATGATGTTCAGAACTCAAGTAAAGATGGCGTACACACAGCCCTTAGTAGTTAGGGTTTAGCAAGTCATGGTTGATACTAGATCTCAGATGCCCTATTGAGTTTCCCTTCTTCTCCTTTTATTGAGATAATTGTCGCATCTTCCAACGGATCCTCATCACGAATCCCTTCTTTGTCGGGATGTAGTTGGAGACGTGAGATGTCGTTGGAGAACGCATTCTCCATCATCTCTAAGTTCCCGTAACCAATTCCTTATTTTGGGATGTAGTTGGAGATGTGGGAAGACGTTGGAGAATGGATTCTCCATCACCTTTAAGTTCCCGCAACTTGGTCCATCCCATACATGTTCGCATCTCTTGGGGTTTAACGGCTTATCCAACTCCTCAAGCAATTGGACTTGGGGTGACTATTTAATGGGCTAGCTCGTTAGTCACTATGAAGGTTACTTGGAATACCTCACTTGTCGATATAGTTCAGCCTTAGATGAACTTATCTTAGGCGAGCCGATCTGACTTCATGAATTGATCCAGGTCGTTTTGTCGGGATGGTCTCAAGGAGCATTGGACTGGTCCAACTCATTAATTGAATTACAACGACCTATCATGTAGATGTGGTCTTGTTGGTCTAGTCCAAAATTTATGTGGCGAATTTGGAATGCATCGAACGGGCCTGACATTTATCAAACCGTTGGGCCTTGCTTGGACATGTCCAAACGATTGGGCCGAGAGCGTATTTTTACCATTACATAATTTAATGAAGCATATAAGATAGTCAAAACTCCGTGTAAAAATAGCTCCGAACAGACCTCTTTCAACAGCTTCGATCAAAGCTATTGAAATACTCCAATGGAGCTGTAAGTACCGGTCCACTAGAGCTGAATAAAAACTCCATCGGAGCTGTTAGCTGTTCTGGGGAAGAGCTGTAAAACAACTCAACACGGAGCTGTAAAAACAGCTCTGGATCTGGAGCTATTTGCAGCTTCGGTTGGAGCTTTACTAGTACTATAGCTATGATCGGAGCTTCTTCTGAAGAAGATGAAGGAGGAGGGAGGAGGAGGAGGAGGAGGAGGAAGAAGAAGAAGAAGAAGAAGAAGAAGAAGAAGAAGAAGAAGAAGAAGAAGAAGGAGGAAAAATAATTGGGTATGTTTTGAAATATAAGTTTTATATTGGGGCATAATTTACAATAATATTGTTTCAATGTTTAAATTAAAACATTAGAGTCAAATGTGTAGTATGTTGAAAATTGTAAATTGCAACTAAGTTCAATTAATTTTTTTTTCCGCTTATTTTATTTATGCTCAACTCAAAAATCACGTTTTGGGTTTATGTGTAATTGTTTGGATAGAAGGAACGAACTGCAATTGGTTCAAATTTAAGGGGCATTTTACATAATTTTCCCTATATTTTATATTAGGTCTCCTACACGCACACGACCCGTTAATTAGTAACTAATACATGCTTAAAAAAGCTATATTACTCAAACACGTACCAAACTAAAGTACAAAAGTGTATAACACGATTAACAAGGTACGTTCCCAACAACCCCCAGGGTGACATGTGGTCCCCAGAATAAGTATATTATTTTACAAACATAATTTCACATGTTATGGTGGGTTTTTTTACACCATACCTCTAGCATATCCCCCACCCCCTAAAGAAAATTTAAAATAAAAAATGTACATTTTACTAATTTAACTATAAAATGTTGCGGTTCAGTGTATATGATTCATTTCATACTAAGTTTAGATGGAAACTGTGCAAGCACATGCCTCGGACTAGTTATATTCAAGGTAGTTTGTTATATTATATCCTTTTCGTGTACCTTTATCTTTGATTATTTTACACTGAAACTAACAATATCATGTGTCTTGTATATGTGCATTACACTTCTCTAGCATCTCGTAAACTGGATTACATAAAACAACAACAACAACAACAATAATATTAATCTTCCAATTTGATGGATATGACTACCAGGCCGTGGATTCAGTTGTGGCCATAGGCGAAAATTTTCTTGGCCATTTCTATGGCTGAATTCTGAAAATGTCTGCTGTGGGACGTGGCTCAAATATGGCTATGAGATTTTTTTTTTTTTTTTACATATTTAACATATTAATTATAAGAATATTTAGAGTTTGAAATTAGTGAAATCACACTTCAAAATATTTAAGAATGGAAGAAGGGAGAAAGTTGAAGTGTGGTGAAATGTGTGATGATGGGTGTCAATATATAAATCTCGAGAAAATATGGACGTTGGTATAATTTTTATATTTTATTACTATATATTTATTTTTTTAAATAAAAAATTAAAAAATAATAAACTTTGTGGGCCAGCTGGCCCACCATATGAGACTGGTTTTTAAAACAGCCGTGCCCCGTGTCTGGGGCACGACTACCTCATGGCCACTCCTGTGGCCCTATGGGAGTGGCCTAATATACTAATTCTTATTTTTTTCTGTTGGAATCGTGAAAACTACTTTCTTTCATTATAAATAAATAATAAACACAAATAAATAAATAAACTATCTCCAAATTACAAATAAATGCTAATTTGGTGTGTGCGCGCACTCTATTTAGACAAAGTAAGATTATTCACTGAAAGGAATTGGGAAAGAGAAGAGGAATGATTGCAATACATGTCAGGTAATTAACGCTTTGATTAGTTTTTGGGGGATTCGTTACCCAGTACAGTGTGAACACTGTTTAGTGAACTAAAACAGAAGATTTGAAGAACATGCTAACGAGATACAAAATCATCCAATTCAACTACATTTTGTCAAATTAGAATTATACGCTTCAACTATTCACTCTTGGTAATGTCAGAATAAGTATATTTTATTTCTCTCTCTCTCGTTTTAACAATAAACCTCATCCACTCATTTATGTCTGTCTCTTCACTCTCATTTATTAGTGGGTCCCCTTTCTCTAAATATGTCATATCTATCTCTTCTATTTTTTTTCGCAAGAAGTTAAAAATATATTGAAGCCCAGTAGGAGTACGCAACTAAGAGGGGCATACCCCAATAGAAAGTACAAAAATCAACAAACAATCACATCCAAAACTAGCTCAAATAGTAGAACTAGTAATAAGCAAACAGGACTCAAATGTAGTATCCTAGGAAATACTTACTCAACATACATAGTCCCAAAGCATACAAACTACACAGAGTTATATAAAGGTGAACAAACAGCATCCAACATGTAGTAACCATCTCAGTCTGTCCAGGCAAAAACCTCTGGTACAAGTAAGTAGACTGCGCACAATTAATCTTGACTCCAGAAAAACTCTATGATCAAGATCCCATACTCCAACATGAAGCATGGATAGCCCATTATAGTAGCATGTATGTGCTCAGACCTCCCTGGGCTTCAACCCAAACAGCAAATCAACAATAGTTCAATACTCAGCAAGCCAACACCGGAGACAACACAAAAAAGGACCCTGGCAAAACCTCCAGCTCAATCCAGCAATTGTAAGCAACCTGATCCACATACACTTGAGCACAAACAAGTTAACATGTCCCAAGCACAAATCAATAATACAGTAAAAAACCATAGAGCTAGTTTAGCTCAGTATACCAGACAGATCCACCCTTTCACACAAAGAATAGAGCCCAACCAATACAAGGTCAAGAAACCTCCCAGACAGGAGAACAGACCTGTACATAAACAAACCAAGCCAACCAAGACTAACACAAGTTAGAGCCTTAAGAGCTTATCAATAGCTCCTTTAATGAGTCTGTTAGGCTTCCTCCTGCAAGTAATAGTCAAAATATTCACCAAATTATGAACAACCTGCTTACAGAGAACACTAGGAACAATCACCAAATTTCTAAAACATTTCTGATTCCTGGCACTCCAAATGGCATTCAATATACAACCAAAAGCAGTAGCCCTAATCTTATACACCAAAGAAGACTTATTAGAACTATTAGCAAAAAATGCAATCCAACTAGTTACAGTAGCCCCTCTAAATCTAACACCCAGAGCCCCCATAATGCTATCAATGAGACTACTAGCCACAGTGCACTGACATAATCTATGATCATGAGAGTCAGGGGCAACATTACACAAACTACACATAGTATCAGTTAATAAACCAAAACTCACCAATCTGTCCTTAGTAGGAAGCCTCCTCAGCACCACCAGCCAATACAGAAAAGCCATTCTAGGAGTAGAAAAAGAATCCCACCTGATGATACCAAGAAATTGCATCCCCAATAGGAACAAACTAATCATAAAGCACCTGTGTCCACTTATGCTTAGGCAACCCTGCAATCTCCTGCACAAAGTTAGGCTCCTTGTTTAACAGATCCCTTACTCTTAATGTAGCCTTCCACCACATTGAGTCAGAAGGTTTACTCAAAACAGTCAAAATATCATCATTTCTCAGCTTATAGGCTTTAACCCATGCAGTCCACACAGTATCCTCTCCTCTACTCAGAGCAAGATTCACAACTTGAGCACCCATTAAGAACTTATTCCACCCAACACCTCTTTGATCTGTAGACCTCCATTCAAGAAAGGTTGACAAACCATCCTCCAAGCCACCAGAGCTTTCCCACTACCAATACTCCCAGACCACAGATATCTTCTACAAATACTCTTTATCCTTTTAGCCACACCTGCAGGGAAAGGGAACGCAAAACTCCAAAATCTTTGAATACTTAATAGAACAGACTTAACCAGCTGAAGCCTTCTTGCATAGCTCCTAAGTTTAACACTCCAACTCTGTACTCTACCAGTCAACCTCTGAATCAAGCCCTCATAATCAGAAATCAATAACCTCCTAGGGCTCAGAGGGACACCAAGATATCTCACAGGGAAAGAACCTTCCTGAAAGCCCAATATGTGTGACAACTGATCCTTAACATGAGGAGGCACCCCTGCAACAAGCACAGAACTATTGCCCTGGTTAACCTCCAAACCTGACATGGCAGAGAAACTACTCATCACATCTTTAACTGCATTCATAGACCCCACATCTCCCCTACAAAATATGAGCAGGTCATCAGCAAAAAGCATATAAGACCAATTCTACCACATTTAGGATGAAAATGGAACCCATTAACACCATTAACCAATCTCTGTTTAAAAAGCCTAGCCAAATACTCCATGCAAATGACAAACAAATAAGGGGAGAGGGGATCCCCTGCCTTAGCCCTTGCTTTCCTACTAAGTTTTCCTCAAGAACCCCATTTATACTAAAAGAAAACCTAGCAGCTTGCATACAAGTCATAATCAGATTGACAAAACTAGTATCAAACCCTAGTCCTAACAAGACATGAGAAAGAAAAGACCAATTAATTGAGTCATAAGCCTTCTTATGGTCTATATTAAGGAAGCACCTAGGAGAAATACTAGCTCTACCATACATTCTAACCAATTCTTGGGCAACAAAAATGTTCTGAAACAAATCCCTACCACTCACAAAGGCATTCTGACAAAGATCAATCAAGTGAGGCATGAGATTTTTCAACTTATTAGCTAAGACCATAGTAATAATCTTGTAAATCACATTGCAACAGGAGATAGGTCTAAAGTCAGAAATAGAAGAAGCATTTAACTTTTTAGGTAATAAACAAACTGCAGTGGAATTAATCTGAGTTAGAATCTTCCCTGAGTTTTGAAATTCCTTCACTGCTGCACACACCAAAGGCCCAGTGATTGACCAACTCTTCTTAAAGAAACATACATTCATACCATCTGGCCCTGGACTTTTGAAATCAGACATAGAAAAAACAGCTTTTCTCACCTCCTCATCAGTAATCCTAGCTCTCAAACCATTATTCATAGCATCAGACACCAGAGGACCAAATTGAAACACAGTACCATCCATCTCAGTCACCATCTTCTCAGTCCCAAAAAGATTCTTATAAAACTGCAGAACATGAGTAACAATGCTTTCCCTATCATTCAGCACAATCCCATCTTCAATTGTGAGAAGCCGCATTTGATTCCTTTTCGTCCTAGCTTTCATACTATTGAAAAATAACCTGCTGCAAGCATCACCATTCTCCAACCAATCTAGTTTAGCTTGTTGTTGCAACTGACTGGCCCACAACTCATGAACAGTGCAATACTCCTTTTAAGCCTCTGCAATAGCTGGAGCAAGATCCCTGATACTAGGATCATTCAACAATTGAGATTGCAAATCAGTCAAGACCTGAAGCTTATCAGCCACCCTCCTTTCTAAATTCTGATACTTCCAAACATTCAACTATTTAAAATCCACCTTCAAAGCCTTAATCTTAGTAACCAGCTGATACATCAAACAACTATGCACCCTAGTTATCCACACCCTGTCCAAAATAACCAGGAAATCCTTATCAGAAGCCCATATATTCTTGAATCTAAAAGGAGTCCCCCTCTGTCTAGTCTCAGGAAACACTTTAGTAATACTAAAAGCATGGTCTGGCACCTCAAGAGGAAAGAACTGCACAGTTGAATCATGAAACATATTGAGCCAGTCCTGATTAATTAACACCATGTCCAACTTACAAAACACATGAGAATTAGACCATGTATACATAGGCCCACAAAACCTGTGATCCAAAATCCTGCACCTGTCTAGAGCATCCTGCAACTCAGTCCCAACATTACTAACCCCAGCTGATTCACTCCATTTCTCAGAAAGGTCCTTAACAACATTCATATCACCTGCCACCATCCAAGGCACAGACATTTGGGCACCAATAGAAGCCAACTCATTCCACAAAACCACTCTCTGCTCAGGTAAATTCATAGCATACACAATAGTGACATAACAAGACCATTGCATATCCTTAGACTTCACCAAACAATGAATAAATTGTTCATGCTTACCCTGAATACTAACATCAACTCTACTAGCATCCCAAACCAATAAAATTCTACAATTCTTACTAAAAGTCACATTACTATCCACAGACCACCAATTCTCCAATTTAGCCCTAATCACATCAAACTTATCTTGTGTAATGCTAGTTTCCAAAAAACCGCCAAAGGAACAACCATGTTTAAACATCACTCTCTTCAGAGCCTCCTGCTTAAGGGGATGATTCAATCCCCTTAAGTTCCAAACACTGATATTTAAACCTTTATCCATGAGGCCCAGGGCCTTTCCTTGCATTTGACCTCAAATTCCTCTGCCCCACACCCTCAGGCACTCTACCACCATTTCTTTTAGCCCCCAGCCCCCTGGCCTTTCTGTACCCCTTTACCCTTCTGCTTACTCCTATTACCAACAGATTCCCAAGCATCATCATTTAGAACATCATCAAAATGCATAATGTCACCTACATCATCAGTCCCATCCCCCTCAGAAGCTTGACCGTCCTCATTCACTTGAGCCAAAGTCCCAAACCTATTGGATTGATTCACCCCTAAACTAGAACTAGAAGCTCCAGCATCTGAATTGCCAACCAATCTCTGCTTTCCTCCAGACAACAATGGAGTTCCTCTCAATCCACCACCATCCTCCATTATAATGTCCTTCCCTGAATCACACTCTCTGACCCTCTGCCCTGACCAGAGCCACCACCCGCAGAACTATCACCACCACCACCACCATTAAGCAAGTAGAATTAGGTAACACCACACCAGTAGCAACCCAAGCATACTGAGGAATATAAGTGCAATTCCTTATACTATGACCAAACTTGAGACATTTATAACACTGCAAAGGCCTAGTCTCATAAACCACTTTCTGAACAAATTCCACCCCATTAGGACCTTTCAATACCACCTGATCCAGTAACTTCTCTCTAGATTTCAACTCAACCAAAACCCTAGCATAGGCTAATCTCTCTTTAGTAGCAGTTAAATTTTCAATATAGCAAGGCTTGCCAATATGACTAGCAACTTTCCCCAACATACTAGGAGACCAGAACTGTAAATCAAGGTTCGACAACTTAATCCACACCGGATAATCAAATTACTAACTAGGATCAAGAGCTGTACCAGGTCGCCATTGTTTCAGCAGTAACAGATAAACTCCCTTGATCATCCAAGGACCTCCTCCATATACATCCAACATCTCCTCCTTAGATTGAAATCGGAACACAAATACTCCACTATCCGCTACATGAATATGCGGCGTCAGATTCCACCTACTAGCAACAAACCTATTCATAGCATCCACAGAAATCTTCGCAGCAACAACTGTCCCGATCAAAGCAAAACTCCAGAATTCAATCGAATCACGAACATCATCCGCAGTGAAATCCACCACCGAACGCGTAATCGGCGCAGAATAATCGATCACCACACCATTCTCAGGCCTCCGATTGCTAGAGAATATATCATTCCAACGTCTGGTACTCTTCTGTGCCAATCGGCCTGGATCCTCCAGATTTCGGTCAACAGCACCTTCATTCTATACATCTACAGCACCACGAGATCCCTCCCCATCCAATTGCTGCAAATCATCCTCAAAATCACCAGCCGCAGCCACAAATTCCTCCTCACCCCCAAAATTAAGCTCCTGCACATCCTCAAGCTCATCAAACGACTCAGTAGCCCCTTGTAAATCCACAAACGATCGCCTCTTTGACATTGTTAATGGCAAAGGAAAGGAAACTACAATAGAGTATGGTTCACCAATTTGATGTTTTGAGAATCGCCTAGGACCTTTCCAAAGAGCGATCTATCTTCATGAGATGAATGCAATGGTCTATCTCTTCTATTTTTGTTCTTCTTGTTACATAATTTATGCCCAACCTTTCTCTATGGGCCTTTTTCTCTCATGTCTGGTAGACTAATCGGTCCAATAAAGGTGAGTTGGGCCCGTATATGGGCCAATATACATTTGATGACTATTCTTTTTGGGCCCATATACATTTCATAATTATTTTTCTAGGCCATATAACAACTGTTTTTGGGCCTGTATTTGCTGGACCCATATACATTTCACGACTAATTTAGGCCAAGAGCGATCGTAAAAAGGCCAAAGATGTTACAAATGACTAAATTTGGGCCATAAAATAAACTACCAAACTCTTTATGAATCACTTTGTTTCTAGAATCAAATCGAGATAGAATGAACATATACTTCATTTCTGCTCTCGATATCAATTAAATAGGAATCGAGTTAGGACCAAGAAACAAAAGAAATAGAGCTCAGGGGTGTTAGACCCGTTTGGTCGTTCTAAAACTCTTCATCTTCATAATCCAATTCCGTCAGCGGTGGGGTGCGATAGCCATGGAGGGCGGTCGAGTGGGATGGACATAGAGTGTGGTGGATGACGGTGGAGGAAGGCGACGGAGTGGCTATTGTAGTCTTCATTTCGATCTCGATCGTAGGAACCGACGTCTTAACATAGGTATGTGTTATCTTGTTATCTTTTCCAAGAAAAGGAAATGGCAGATATAGAAAGCTGAAGGATTTGGGTGAATTTTTTGGGGGAAGAAGAAGATTAATGAAGGATGAGAGAGACGAGAGAGTTTAAGATAATGAGAAAAGATGAGGGATGATTTGGATAACAATGAAAGATGGATGATCTGATATAGATTTGGTAATGGGCAAAAGATTGTGTGAGATGGATTAGTGGAGGATATGCCAGCACGTCAAGGCCAAACTAGGTAGACCACAGTCTATAATTGGGAGAGGAAATTATATGATCCATATAATGCGCAAGGAATAGAGTTGTATGTTAATACAATCGAGAAATAATGATCATCCTAGATCAACAAATGCTCCAATATCTGTACTGGATCATAATAAACCCGTTTTTTCTCCATATTTAAATAATAATCATAATAGATCTACACTAGTCTAAATTTCAAAACAATGGAGTATCCAAATCAGGAAGGTTAGCCAAGTGGACAATAGAACTGGGGGATCAAACGATCGAGTATCAAGCTCCATCTGCCAACAAAGCACAAGTCCTAGCTGATTTCCTAGCCGAATACCCAGGAAGCGCAGAACCACAAACACTAGGAGATAACCATACTCCGACCTGCGCAGATGGCCCACCAACAAGTGAAGTTTTGACATTAGCTAAACCATTGCAGATACAGGGACCGGAAAGAACCTAGAGACCGACCCTGTGGCAGAATGGATTCTAGCATAAAGACAAAGTCTCAACTTACCGCCCCCACCCAAGGGAGAGCCACCCGTGACCGCCCGAAAACATAAACCGACCCAACAAGTTACCTTCACCCCAAAGGAGCTTGATCCGGACGAGAAGGACATCTGTGAACTTTATGTGGACGGATCATCGGCCGCTCATGCTGGAGGAACGAGACTTTTGCTCATCAGTCCAGAGAGCACAGATGGAGTATGCCGTACGCCTAACATTCCCTGTCACCAACAATGAAGCCGAGTATGAAGCATTGATAGCAGGGATGAGAATGGCTAAATCGGTAATGGCCAGAAAACTCTGCGCCTATTCAGACTCCCAACTGGTCACGGAACAGTATTCGGGAAAATTCACGACCAAAAGTGCCTCGATGATAAAATACCTAAAGGTGGTGAAGGACTTGGAAAAGACATTTGACTTATTTTCTCTGACCAAAATCGGGCGAACCAACAACACTAGATCAGGTGGTCTGTGTTGGTCCATATAACGACAAAGTAAAAGACTAGAGGGGGGGAGGGGTGAATAGTCTTTTACAACTTTTGACAATAAAACAGTTTTCTCAGATATGTGTGAAGATATCTGATACTTATATTCAGAGAGCGGAAGACTTTCTATGTGATAAGTGCACGTGCTTTGCAAGATATAAGTGTGTAAATACTCAGCAAGGTAAATAAAGCAATTAATAAGCTGCATAAAGTAAATAACACATATCTTTATAATGGTATCTGAGGGTGGCGTAATCCCTCAACTAATCCACTCGCCCTTTCTCAGGACTTCAAATTCACTAAGATAGATAACAATAATCCTATCCCTTGATTTCCTTTTACACTAGGTTCCCAACCAAGTGTTCCCCCTGAGTTATTCCCCGACTTTCTCAGCCAAGTACTTCCTATACTCAGAAACGTTTGAGCTATTCCTTAGTTTCCCAAACTAAGTACTTCCTGTGCTCAGTAACCTTGGAGTTTTTCCTAAGTTTCCCAAACAAAGTACTTCCTATACTCCACGTCGTGTATGGTGTTGGTTAAGGTAGATTGTCAGGTGAGTAGTCTTAATAACTTTCTCAGTTATGTAGGACTACTCTATAGAACAAGAATTACTTAACACACTTCACAATGTGTGGTGATATGTTCTTTACTGACCAAAGTCTATGTTAAATGTTCTAGAGAATGAATCTCAGATACTTGATCTTTTGATTCAACTCTTTCACATATAGCAATGCTTGTTAAGGATCAGGACACTTAGAACTTTCATGCTACTTAGAATTCAAGAGCTTGGTGCAACAGTAAGCTAGAGAATAAGTAGGTTGAAGGCTTGTATGCTTGAATGAATAAGTTTGTAGATGTGTAAGTTCTGTGTTCAAGTGTGTCTTTCAAGCATTCTAAGTGGTGATATTTATAGTTGAAAATCATGCCATTTGAATAGTATCCGTTGAGCACAATGAAATTCAAACTATTGATATCTGTAAATAGTACTGCAGAAGACGTTGTCTCTTTTCAAAGATTTCCTCTTTTGTTCAGATGTCTTTGTCTGAGCATTTATTGCACTGTACTGTTTTTTATCCTGTAGTGCCAACGGAACTATGCGCGCTTTCTGAAGCATTGCATGTCCTTTTCCAGAGACCTTCACTTCTCCAGATACCTATTGAAACATTGTTTCCCAGAAACATAGTTTTATCCAAGGAATCTGAGCGTGGGTTTCTGTGGGCACTTTTCCTTATTCAGTAACCTTGTGTTCTCAGATATCTTTTGTGAAACTTGTTTATTGAAAAATACTTTTTTCTTCAATGTATCTGGAAGTAGGTATCTGAGGAGACCAATATCCTTAGTCTTCAGCAATCTTGTGCAGCCTTCGAATCTTCAATACGTTGAACTCTTCTGTCGGATGCCTTCTTTTTGGTCTTCTTCAAGGATATAAAAATTACATTCAGAGACCTAAGATCCTATACAAGATTTGCTAGACTAACATACTCAGTAAACTTCATCTTTTACAATGTTCAAGTGAACTAAGAGTACTAGTTACCTTTCTGAGCTAAGATAAGTCATTAGGTTGCTGATTAAAATCTAAACAGATATTCCTAACAGTCTGTCAAAGGGGGCCATAGCCTCTGGAGCAATTGATACCAGAACAATAGTCCTAATGACAGCCAACGAATCAGCCATCACCACCATGAAAGAAATGGCTAACATAGGTGTCATAAATGGGTCCAATAATTGGATGAGCGATATCATACGATATCTACAGAACGGGGTCCTACCATGAGACCGTGAACCATGTCAAATAATTGGAACACGTATGAATCCGCTCCAAAGCCGAAGCCTATGCGGAGTTAGGCAAACACACGTCTCATGGCATAAAGATCACTCATTTGACCATATTGGGTAATATTTGGTACTCAGAAAGTGAACCACCAGCATTATGAGAATCGGCACTTTTGTGCGTGTCGTTTCCAGTACAGGCCATCAACCCTCACGACATATGACACATTGGCCACGTCGTTATTTGGATAGTATTTGAAACCTGCCCAACACGATCCTCGATGGAAACACTTCGAGCCCTTTTTATCATAATTCATTAGATTTATTAAGCATAAAGAGCAGGAGGCAACATCAAGTGCGAGTTAAGGTACGAGTAAAAATAGTCAAAAAGCAGCAAAAGTGGGTTTTACATAAAGCAAAGACACAGGAGACTCGACCCCTTTCAACCTTGGTTTCAAACAGCCTTTCAGACCCTAAGCATCACCACTGTAAGCTACAAAACAAGATCAGCCAAAGACAAGCTGTACATTGGAGCACGTAAACACACGAGATTTAAAAAAGAAAAAACAAACAACAGCATCACTCGTACTAAACTTCCAATGTTGACCGTGATGTTGAGTCAACATTGGTACTCAACACTGACAGTCACATAGAGCACATACCGAGAGATCTCCGGAGATTGAAGAATCTCTCACTATCTAAGGGTTTGGTAAAAATATCTGCAAGTTGGTTTGTTGTGTCGATGTGTTCTATGTCAATCACTTGCTTATTGACCAAGTCCCTAAGGAAATGATGCCTAATATCTATATGCTTAGTGCGAGAATGCTGAACAGGGTTCCTAGAAATATGTATGGCACTAAGGTTGTCACAGGACATCAAGAGGGTAGCACTTTGTAGACCATAGTCATGTAGCATATTTTTCAACCAAACTAGTTGGGACACACAACTTCCGGCTGCTACATATTCAGATTCAGCAGTCGAAAGTGACACACAGTTTTGTTTCTTGCTATACCAAGACACCAAATTTGGACCAAGATAAAAGCAACCTCCACTAGTGGATTTTCTATCATCTAGATCACCAGCCCAATCAGAATCACTAAATCCCACCAGATTAGTGTTTGTATCACATGCAAACCATAATCCTAGATTAACAGTTCCTGATATATATCTAAGGATTCTCTTAACAGCAGTTAAATGGGGGATTTTTGGGTTAGATTGATACCGGGCACACACGCAAACTGAGAACATGATATCTGGTCTACTGGCAGATAGATACAAGCGACTTCCGATCATTGATCTGTACAATTTGGGTCAACATCCTCCCCAACATCGATTCTGCTTAGCTTCAACGATGTAGCCATCGGAGTACTGCACGGTTTGGCACTTTCGAGCCCAAATTTTTTGATCAGATTTCGTGCATACTTTTCCTGGGACAAGAATAGACCATCTTCCTTCTGTTGGATTTGAAGTCCAAGAAAATAGCTGAGTTCTCCTATCATACTCATCTCAAAGGTACCTGTCATAGCTTTCACAAACTGATCTACCATAGAGAGATTAGTTGAGCTAAACACAATATCATCAACATATATTTGAGCAATGCACAGATCATGTCCTTTTCTAAGGATAAACAGAGTTTGATCTCCCTCCCCCTTTTTGAAACCAAAATCAACTAGAAAATCAATTAATCGAGCATACCAAGCACGGGGAGCTTGCTTCAAACCATACAGGGCCTTTTTTAGTTTATACACATAGTCGGGGTGACTTGGATCTTCAAAGCCCTTAGGTTGTTCACATAAACTTCTTTATCAATATAGCCATTCAAAAAGGCTCCCTTAACATCCATTTGCTTCAGTTTAATGTTTAAAGCACACGCAATAGCAAGCAGAAGTCTAATGGATTCTAATCTAGCCACAGGAGCAAAGGTTTCATCAAAATCTATTCCTTCAACTTGAGTGTAACCTTGAGCAACAAGACGAGCTTTATTCTTAATAACTACCCCATTTTAATCACTTTTATTTTTGAATATCCATTTTGTTCCTATGACATTCACTTCTAGAGGACGAGGCACTAAAGACCAAACTTCATTGGTTTTAAATTGGTGCAGTTCGTTTTGCATGGCCTCTATCCAATACTCATCTTTTAAGGCTTCTTTCACATTCTTGTGTTCAATAAGCGAAACAAAGCAAGAAGAACTTACCGTTTGGCACAAGGTTGCATTGCGTAGCGTTTCCTTGTAGTTCTTCTGGTGTTTCCCCTAAGAGTCATTCTTACCCTTGGATCACCAATGACTTGAGTGCTTGGGTGATCTTTACGAATCCTTGGAGGTGGATCACGTCTTATTGAATCCAGTGGCACATTTGATTCAGAATAGGTTCATCTTCATGTTCTGAGACAGATTCATCTGATGAGCTCTCCCCCTGCAATGTTGGGTGCGATGTTGAGTCAACATTGTGATCAACATTGCCTCCATCTTCTCTGACAGTTCCAATATCTGGGGAATCTGGTCTAGAACCTGCATCTGACCATTGAGCTTCAGGTTTTGGAACGACATCTCCATCAGCATCTGGTCCTATGGTAGGCCACGTGTAGCCTTCAAGAACAGATTTCCATGCACGCCCTTCAATTGATTTGATGTAGGTTCTGACCCATATCTTCCAGTAGTGGTAGTTCGACCCATCTAGCACAGGTAGTCTGTTGAAACTTGAATTGATAGCGCCCATCGTAGTAGTACCAAATCCAGACACCAATTAATTAGGTGGCTGGCTCTGATGCCACTTGTTAGAACTGAAGGACCGGGATTGGTACTTCTGGACAGTTTCGAACGATGTTGACTATTGATGTTGAGTCAACACCGTTTCTCAACGGTGAACAGTGATCGACAAGACTACGACAACAGTGAACTGTAATTGATAGAACTCTATAAAGTGCAGCGGAATAAAACTGAACACGAGATTTCTAAAGCCGGTATATAAAGATACCGACGGTGCCGTAGCAAAACTTCTACTAAAATTGAAAAGTAGAATTACAAAAAGAAGTTTAATTCAATCACAAACGATTGATTAAACTTACAGAAAACTAGGCCTAGAACAGATAAGAAAAACCTATTCTAGTTCAATGATACTAGAGTAATTCTCAATCTTTAGAGAACACTCACAAGTAACACCGAAGTAAAAGTCTAGTAAAGCAAGACGCCTAAAACATATAATCTTTTTTCTTCAAAGGCAGCAGCCTTGCAAACGCCTCCTTCTTCTTCTATATATAATTGCGGCAATCTCATCACCGGAAGAAGCAAGTCGGCAGCAGGCAGCCCAAGTCTTCCCAAACTTGGATTCTATGATAAGGAAACTTCCTTTGATGTATTAATGGTATAAGGAGTCTTCTAGATATCAATCTCTTTTAAATCTCACTTTCCTTATAGCATAATATTCTTCCATGAATCATTATGGCAGCTTCCTTACAACAATTATGGATCCTTTAATCTTCAAGCCCATCACGCCTATTCCTCTTATTTTCCTTTTTGCTACAGTGCTCGTTTTGCTATAGTAACTGCTACAGTGCTGCTACAATAACCAATCGTGATCCATTAAGCATGTTGAGGCCCAACTTGATATATCCTACAAAATAATCATAGAAAAACAACTACAAACGTTGAACCGGTTAATAAACGAAGAAAGGCCGAATTAACAAAACAAGTGCAATATAAATTGCATTTTCAATTTCAATAAATAACAAAATAAAAAATGTAATATCCGGAGCAGGAGAAATTATCCGAACAAGTGTAAATATAATAAATCCGAACGTACATAAACATAACTAGCTACCAGACGGGGGTGGGGGCTGGCCGAACCGGCACATGAACTGCTCCATCTGTAACCGAAGGCGCTCGTTCTCCTCCTTTGTTCTCTGGCGTGCCGCTCCATCTCTTGAGTTAGAGTTGCAACCTGTTCCCGGACCTGTGCCTGCACCAATTCCGAGACCTGGTCCTGTGTGTAGACCGGACGACTGCTCGGATGATGATGAGGAGCACCCCGGACTAGCCAAGCTCAAACCGAGGCTCCCGAGTCCATATATTCGTCCTTTGCTGTCCAGTTTGTTGACCTCTAAGAAGATGTTGTCAACTTGTTCAGTTGACAACACATCACCCGTCTCTTCCTCCTGCCTCGCTACCTGAGCATCAACCTCAGCCTGAAATCGTAAATAGCAGATATCATGATTAGTTACTGTTTTTCAAAAATAACTTGTAATAGTGTACAAATATGAACTTTAAGCAACATAAACATACCGCAATAGATGAGGCCCGGCAGTCGGTCCATACCCCGCCCTTCTGCTTGGCATTCTTGAAGATGTCATACTTGGATGTCACCTCCCCCCGTGACATCTGAACAACATATATAGTCAATAATTTATCATCTCATAAGTAATCAGAGACACAATACATACACATAATGCTAGATTGAAAAAAAACATATATATACATACCGATTGGTAATAATCAGTGAGAGTAGATCGCCTCCCAAGGTGGTGAACGACCCTTCCTGCCGACGATCGAGACGCCTGTTCGCTCATTGATGTAAACATTGTCCTCGACATCGATTTGGCCATGAGGCATCCCAAAGGGCCCACTCCGCTGCATCAACCTGTGGAGGCATTGGGCCACCCCGATCCCGAATGACCTTCATAGTACATACCATATCCCTGTACAGTTTAGACCCCACAGTCTCGTAAACACGCCAGATCTGTGGGATCAACCTGGTGGGAATGAAGTACTCCTTCTACATTCCCAATTTCATACAACATCCAAAGTCAATACATATATAACGTCACCATGTTACATCAATTTAATAAGATACAACAACATAACAGATATGGTGACTAACATATCACCCAAACAAAGTGGCTAACATACCACTCACATATAGTGGCTAACATACCACTCACATTGTCCTAAATTTTACTAACACAATGGTGACTAACATATCACCCAAATAAAGTGGCTAACATACCACTCATACAAAGCTAACATACCACTCATATTAAAACGATTATAATTACAAACAAAGGAATGTCATATTTTAACTTACCCTCAACTCATCGAAGTACTCGGCCCTCATGTGGTCCGAGATTCGGCTCCAACACTCACCACCCTACCCCGGTGGCTCTCTCCTGCTCCGGAAGATGTCACCTAGTTTGTTGTGTGCCTCCCGAGGCCATAAACTGTTGTCAATGTATAAGATACAAGAAACGAATATATATTACTTTAGTACAACAATTTATACTTGCAGCTATCATAAGTTATATTTTACATATTTAAGAAGAATGTATAATACTTACTTGGCAGGACCATCAGGAAAAATCACAGGCAAGCCGTCCCACGTGACATTGGGATTCAGTGGATTGAACACGAGGTAGGGACAATCGTCATGGTCACCCTCCAAAGATGTGTCAGTGTTGGTAGAGCCTCGCCGCTCTCTCCTATTGGGGGGTCTCAGAATCCGAGACTGCCTCGACTACCAGAGCCCTCCGCCCTCTCGACCTGCCCGACCCAGCACTATCATGCGGCTGGCTGCATGGGGGGGGGGGGGGGACGATAGGTGGACTTCCTCTGTCGCGGCATCTGCAAAAACATGTAATAAACACAATAAAATGTGTTAGTACGAGTTATAATACAGAACAAATTATAATAACACATATAATTACTCAAGTGTTATCAACTACTAACTAGTTATAATACACATATAATTACTCAAGTGTTATCAACTACTAACTAAACTAACTATCAAATTACATATACAAATCAAATTAATCAAATTACATATACATATGAAATTACATATAATTGATCAAATTAACTAAACAAGCTACTGCATACTTTATATAAACATACAATTGAGAATAAGTAGTCAAAAATTAAAAAATCCCAATTTTTCAAAAGTTAGGGTTTAGAAGTAATACCTTTGATTCCGAAGAAAATAGCGGATGAAATTTGAAATTGAAGGAAGAAACGAGCTCCTCGTCCAACGATCTTCGAATTGACACCAAGATTGGGAAGAATCGACAACAAATGGCTGGATTTGACGGAAGAGAAAGGAAGAAAAACGAAGGAGAAAAATGGCGAAAATGGCTTATGCTTCTGCCAAGATCCGATTAAAACCCTTCTGGGCCGACGGACACGTATCCGTCGGCCCAAAAGGCCGATCCATCGCTATACGGGGCGACGGATAACTATATCCGTTGCCCCGTAGCGGCGGATAACATATCCGTCGCCATTTTTAATTTTTTTTATTTTACATATAAATATTAACGACGGATAATTTATCCGTCGGTAATATTTAATTTTCTTTTTTTTTAAAAAAAATTCAAACACCGGGCGACGGATTAATAAAATCCGTCGCCAAATCTAGCGATCCGTCGCTATGGGGCGACGGATCGTCGCCAAAATCCGTCGCCCCTTTCCATCGTTTTAGCCCAGTATTCTTGTAGTGTCCCCGGACGAATGCTTGATGTAAAAATATTTGGGCCACCACTTGGACGAATGGGACGTCTCGAACCCATCTAAAATCTCAAGCCCCGACGATGAGTGAAAAAGTAGAACCCCGAGTTGGGACTTGAAGAAATCGTAAAGGCAGATAGGAATTTTTTGAAAGAAGACTCATGGCCTTTCAACTTGAGGATGACCGCGAAGTACATTATCGTCCCTAATGCGTTCGGAAGGACTTGAGACGGACATAGCATGGTGTGTCGGAAAAAGTCCGCTATTTCGGGAATCATGGGTAGCCTCCACCCACACTTAAAAGCCTGCACATGGAAGGTGAGGCACCCTTCCGGCGGATAGTACAGTGTCTCCGACGGTCCGGGAATAATGATCTCATAGTCCCTCGGAATCTCATACAAATAGTGGTGACTGTCGATGTTCGTGACCTTGAGACTTGATGAACATGTAGGAATTATATTGTCATCGTTCTGTTCAGCATCCGGCCTCAAAGGACCAATAGGAACGGTCCTATCAGTCTTAAACTCCAAAGCGGTCTTGGTGGACTTCTTTTTAGCCGCCTCCTTCTTCTTACGAGTCCCCGAACTTTGCCCAACCTCGGACACAAGAATGAGGGCCCTTTCCGGATTGACCTCAGAAGCGGTTGCCTGAGGACCCGGGTTGCTGTCTTCACCAGCAGACGGACTAGTATTTCTAGCATTAGAGGTCCCCGCGGCCTCTCTATTGTCCTTCACAGAACCGATATATCTGCTATATGGGGACTAGACTTCTAATCAACACAATATAAATAAGTCCGTCCTTCACTTTTGACCGACTGAAGTTTATGGACGGACTACCTCTGGTCTTGTCCTGAATATCGTCGTGAGTTCAACGCGCCACCTATCTCCGGGACCACGTATCAACCTATCACCAAGCCGACCAAACTCCGGAATGTCAGAGAGCTTGTCCCCAGAGCTCAACACTATAAATAGGAGGCATTTACTCCTCATAATAAGAGGTAACTACTTCGCAATAATCCACTCTCTAAGTTTCGAGGTCCGGGCTCAGGCTTGATCCGCCTCCTAACTAGTTGAATCTTAGTCCGGACTGTCCAAGGCAGGCCGGCCCAAAAGCGTCTAACCTCTTCTCTTCTTGTTTACAGTTTAGCCACATCTAAGTGTCCAACCGATGGACCATCAGACAGGGACGGTCTCTCTTGACTGGTGGAGCAATTGCTATCAAGGAACTCTACACTGATGATCTCTTATTCCCAGGCGGACTCTTAATCTATAGATGGACTTATTTAACTAAGGACTTCGAACTGAGACCTAACTATAGGAAGAACTATAACTACGCTCTGACGGACTCGCTTTGACTTTGACTCTGACTATTGACTTATCCAGTTTTACCCCACATCAATAGTGATGTATCGGACGGGACAAATTCAATACACAATGTGTTTTCGAGGTGTCAAACTAAATTTAAGCTTAAAGGGTTTTTTTTGCCTTGATAATAGTTTCGTTCATAAATTTTTTTATGTACACTATCTGGAAAAAAAATGTATCTTCGTTGTTCATGCCTACATAACTTTAGCCAAACAAAATATCCTTACCACCTTCATAATAATTATCGCATCCTTTTTCGTTCAAATTTGAAAAACAACAACTGTTAGTGATGGTGCTGCCTTCCATGCATCACTGATTGCTAATAGCTAGAGACTGTGAACGACTCGCTATTGGAATTGATTCGGACACAAAAGGTTTTGCAACATCATTTGTGCCCTGAGAATTCATGTCAAGATTTGTGGGTTTTCCTCGAGTAACGATCGAATGAAATCTGAAAGTGTGATTTTTAACACTTCTTAGATTAATTCGGCCTTTCTTCATAATTTAACCGGTTTGACATTTGTAGTTGTTTTTCTATGAATATTTTGTAGGAAATATTAATTTGGTCTTCAACATTACTTAAAGGACTGAGATTGGTGAGCTTGGGCCTCAAGGAAGAATCCAAACACAATCTGGAAGAGCTAGAAAGAATCCAGACGTAATCTGGAAAGAAGCTAGGTGCAGACAACTTAGGAAAGGAAGAGTTTGGCAAGTAATGGGCACATAGGAAGCAAGAAGGAAATAAAGACCTTGAGATATCTATCTAAGGAATATTTCCTTCCAACAGAACGCAAGAAGCTGGAAAAGAAAATCTGTCGTTCTTCTTCATGGTCGACTGGAACATATATATACAAGAAGAACGCTTGCAATAAAACTACACGTTGAGAGATTTAATTCACAATTTATTGAGAGTTTGGTTTTCTTGCTTTACCAGGCATTGTTGTCGAATTCACTTGTGAGTAGTCTCTAAGGGTTGAGATTTACTATGGGGTCTTCGAACTAGAATAGGTTTTTGATTGTCTGTTCTAGGTCTAGTCTTTGCAGTTTAATCATTCGTTTTGTGATTGATTAAACCAAGTTTTGTAATTCTACTTTTCTTGATAGTGGAAATTTAGCCTAAGGCACAGTCGGTATCTTTATATACCAACTAGAAAGTAATTGTGGTTGTCAGTTTTATTTTCCGATGGATTATGATCATATCTGTTTACTGCTGTCAATCACTGTTGAAGACATTGTTGACTCAATACCATAGTCAACGTTGTCTGTCCCAGTTCACTGTACCAGTCCCGGTCCAAAAGTTCTAACAAGTGGCATCAGAGCCAGCCACCTAATTAATTGGTGTCTGGATTTGGTACTACTACAATGGATGATGAATTTACAGACTCTGAAGGAACCTGTTCTACTAACTATAACTGTTTACATGGTGATGTGGTCAAATTAGTACTTGATAAAATACAAAGTAACTAAAGCAGTGTTGAGTAAACAAGCCTTAACTACGAGATCGTTCTCAAGGAGCTAACTAGGCAACTATGACGTTTCCAAGTATCAAATGTAATAGTTTGCGGTAACAGTTTGTAAGATTGAGTTTGTTTTGAAGATTAAACTAAGTAAACTAGTAAACTCACATGAGTTTTGAATCAAGAGAGGGAAAATAGACATGGTAGCATTTCAGAGAAATTACATACGGATCAGACCAAGTGTTCATATGCTGTCACAGCTACATGTCCAGATAATCACCAATTTCAGTTTTAACCAAGACATTCTTTGAAGATGTAAAGTAGGAAATCAATCGATTGTCAGACGATTGATTTTTAACCTGAATGGTTTTGAAGATTCGAGAATAGAATACTGAAATTGGGGTTTTTTTACGAAGTTTGAGAAAAAGCTTAACACATATGAACAAACCCTAGGTCAAGATCCTAATTCGATTAATCCTACATTACTACCGCATCTATCGAAGGGTTTAGCTACATATCACGAACAATAACATACACAATGACAGTCATGAATGAATCAAGCATGAGAAGAGAGATTATAAGCATAAATCGATCAATCAAGCACAAAGAAGAAGATATTGTGAAAGAAAGAAAGATTCAAATGATATTCTAACCTCAAGATCGAAATCCAATGTCAAAGGAATGATTACAAGTGAAAATTGAAGGTGAACCAAGGCAAGAAAACCAAACTAGGGTTTTTCTTGCTTGAGAGTGAAAAAAGAAGTAAGAAAGAAGTATTTTTAAAATGTCTAAGTTGATGACTAAAAGAACAGAGCCTTCTGAAATTTCCGCGTGAGACGCGTCCCGGAAGAAGTGAGACGCGTCTCGCGCCTTCTGGAGACGCATCCTAGGACGCGTCTTGCGATTCTTCAGTTCTTGGAAATTGTCGTGAGACGTGTCCTGGATAAAGTGAGATGCGTCTCGCGCTCTTTGGAGACGCGTCCTAGGACGCGTCTTGCCGGAACTTGGTCTGGGATGTAACGCATGTCGGCTTCTTTTCACCAAAAATGCCAACTTCAAGACAAAAACTCCAAAAAGTACCTAAATAAGCCACGACCTGCACAACACCAATAAAACACAAAACACATAAAAACGCACAAGAAACACTAAAATACACAAATAAAAACTAACAAAAAACAGTAAAGAGAAAGAGATGAGACACTAAAATATAGGCTCATTAAACCCCCCAGACCGAACCTTTGCTCGTCCTCGAGCAAACAAACTGTTAGGAAATTTGTTAGATATTTTGTTAGAAATATCTGTTTAGATTTTGATCAGCAACATGATGACTTATCTTAGTCTCAGAAAGGTGATTAGTACTCTTGGTTCACTTGAACATTGTAAAAGAGGAAACCCACTAAGTATGATAGTCTAGCTAATCTTGTATAGGATGTTAGGTCTCAAAATGTAATATTTATTTTATGAAGAGAAGACCAAGAAGAAGACATCCAAGCAGAACAAGTTCAACGACATTGAAGATTTGAAGACTGCACAAGATTACTGAAACAGTTTTACAGATACCTTGGCCAGATATCTTGAAGAGATGAATAGTTTTAAACAAACTGTGTCACAAGAGATATCTGAGAAATAAAAGGTTTATCTGAAAACAAGGAGAGTGTCCACAGATATCTATTCTCAGATACCTTGAGCTTTAACCACATTTCTGAAAAAGAAATATATATATTGCAAACAAAGTTGTTTCAATAAAAGTGGTATCTGAAGTTAAAGATAAGAACATGCAAAGAATCAGAGAAATCTGATCAAAGTTGTCTCTGATACAAAGCATAGTTCCTTTGGCACTATAGGACAAAAGTATTGTACAATGCATTAAATGCACGGACAGAGATGTCTGAACAAAAGCAACAGTAGCTTCTGAAGAAGAAGACAAACTCACATAAAGATTATACAGATATCAATAGTTTGAATTTGATTTAAGCCTAACGGATACTATTCAAACGGCACTCAAATTCATCTATAAATATCAACACTTAGACTGCTTGAGAAGACACACTGAACACCTTAGACAAACTGAACACATATCTTAATCTCTCAAGCAAACTACTTACTCTCAAGCTTTCTGTTGCGACCAAAGCTCTTGATCTTAAGTAGCACTGAAGTTCTAAGTGTCCTGATCCTAAACAAGCACAGCTATCTGTGAAAGAGTTGAATTGAAAGATCAAGTATCTGAGATTCATTCTCTAGAACATTTATCTAAGACTTGGGTCAATAAAAAGAACAAGATACCATACATTGCAAAGTGTATTAAGTATACTTGATTCACAGAGCAATCTGATTAACTGAAAAGTTATTAAAGAAGCTCATCTAACAACTCAAACCAAAACCAACACCATCACTAGCGTGGAGTACAGGAAGTACTTAGTTTGAGAAACTAAGGAATAACTCCAATGTTATTGAGCACAGGAAGTACTTAGCTTGGGAAGCTAGGGAATAGCTCAAAAAGGTTTCTAAGTACAGGAAGTACTTGGCTGTGAAAGCCGGGGAACAACTCAGGGGGATAATTTGGTTGGGAACTATTTGTTTAAGGAATCTTAGAATAGGATTTTTGTAAGGTGGCCTCAATTATCTATTCTAGTGAATTCTAGGTCTTTGGAAGACCGAAGTGGATTAGTTGGAGGATTACGCCAACCCCAGATACCACTATACTTGTTGTGTTGTTTACTTTTTTGTACTTACATTTCAGCAACATACACATACACTTTAACTGTTTCTGCACTTATCTATCTTAAGTCTTCCGCGCTCTGAATCTAAGTATCAGATATCTACACAGATATATGAGAAATAGTTTTTATCGACAAAAGTTTTAAAAGACTATTCACCCCCCCCCCCCCTCTAGTCTTTTACTTTGCCGTTATCTGGACCAACAAGTGGTATTAGAGCAGGAGGTTCACAAGCCTTCTGCACTGAACCTAGATCCCCAGATAGGTGAAGGAACTTTGTCCATTTTCGAGGACTATTTAATTTGTGTGTTAAGTGTGCAGGAATGTCTCTGAGTGATGCACCCGGTCTCAAACCAGAGAACTACGAGAAATGGAAAAATAACATGATGCTCCACCTTAAAGCCATAAGTGACGAAATGATCGAAGTGATAAAGAATGGCCCAATAGTCATTCAACAACTTAAACAAGTCATGGAGGTTTCTAATGGTAGAGACAGAGATCAAAGCGAAGGATCTTCACAAACTGATGCGTCAACAAGTGGGAGATCTACTAGTCAAGTTATTTACGAACCAAAGCCCAGAGAACTCTGGACATCGGAAGATGCCAAGAGAAATCGTCTGGATGGTCAAGCTCGTAATATCATCATCAGATCGACACCTGAGCACACAAGGTAAACGTGGGTGCTAAAAGCGAAAAGTTACTCGCAACCGATTGAAGAAATCATTAAACCGAGAAAACCAAAGAAAACAAGTTCGAAGTTCTCAAGTTGAAATTTCAAAATTTCAAACAAGGACCCACTCAAACTCTGGAAGAACTTGATTTCAGATTTACCACTCTCATGAGTGATATGGCAGCACTTGGGAAAGCAGATACTCCCAATGTAAAAGATTAAGACTATTGTCAAGTCTTAACCACAACCGGAGCATACTAAATTCTTTATTTTAACCAAGGAATGCCAAATATCACTCCAGTGGAACTCTTCTCACATCTTGCTACGGTTGATTATGAGACAACACAAAGAGAACAAACAACTGAAAAGTTGCAGAATATTGCTCTAGTTGCTCAAGGAACTTCTGAAAAGAAGAAAAGCAAGGAAGAAACTGAGGATGCTCTTGCTGCAAAGCAAATGAGCAAATATGTCAGTCGAAAAATTGAGAGAAGAAAAGCCAAAGAGAAGCTGAAAAAGCATCTAGGCTCAAACTATCACCAGTACAAAAATATGCAAAGCTCGCTGAACAAGCCAGCTCAGAAAGCATCATGTACTGAGGTAGTAGAAATTGGAAACGATATCTGTTTCTATTGTCAGAAACCTGGTCACTTCATGAAGGATTGTCCTGCCTTCAACAAACTAAGGACAGGTGACAAGAAAGATAGAAGAATCTTCAGAAGAAGCCAGAAAGCTTTATTAACTGAAGAAAGAAAGAAAATCCAAACTCAACTGGATGCTCTAGACGTTGAGACAGATTCTGAAGATGACAATTCAGAGGACTCAATATTACCATCACCAGAATTATGTGGAGTTACTCATGATATAATCGACTTCGGCCTCAAGAAGAATGAAATGTGTGGAGTTGCTGAATTTGACGGTCCAGACATCTCTAACATAGAAATCTGTCTTATGGCTGATGAGGTAACACATACTTCTTATTATACTTATGAAAGTGATGAAGAAGAAATAAAAGATCTAGAAAATCTCAGGAAAGAACTTGACATCTATGAAAGAGAATTTCTAATGATCCGAGCTAGAGCCGAAAATCTTGAGGAAGAAAAGAATTCTCTTGCAAAGGAAAATTCTCAATTAGTTAAGATATCTGAGAAAAAGGATGCTGAAAATGCATTTCTCAAAGCTCAGATATCTGAGACTGAAAAGTCACATAAAGAAGCAATGGCTGAATTACGAAAGAAATATGAAGATCTTCTTTCTGAGAACAAGGAACTCGAAAAGAAAGAATTATCTTTTCAATCTTATGCCAAAGCTAGTGACACTTCATCAAGTACAATCTTACTTAAGAGATCATTCCTAAAAGAAAGGACTTGAATTGAATACAGACAGATTGTTCTATCACTCAATAAGAGTGAGGAAAGAAGAACATTTGTAAGTACTCAAGAAGATGGTTCCCATGCAATCTATAGTATCGATCGAAGACGAAGATTGTTGACAAAGGAAAGGCGATGACTAAACCTTTGTGGGAAAAACAAGTCAAAACAAACTGCTGGGCATGTCTCGAAAAGAAACACAACACCGAAAAGTGTAAACACCCACAAGCTATGTCTCTCAAAAGGGTAGAATTGCGAGAGCCGCAAATTCTCCCATGTCACTTTTTCCGAAAGAAATTGACCAACCAGAGACTAGCAAAGTCACGAGAAAAGATCTCGATAGCTTCAAGTGCTCAAACGGTATCGCTATAAAGGCATCGAAACAACTTGCTCATGAATACAAACAGAGCAAGAACGATGGTTAAAGGCTAGAATTGCTCAAAGCAATTATCAAGTGGAAGTGAATCAAGCCCGAAAATCAATGCAGACTAGAAGAAATCGGCAGGAAAGCTAAGTTTGTCAAAAGCAAACTCGTAAACCTGACACTATCTGAAAGCACCAAATGGAGCACCTAGGAACACACCAAGGAAGAAAATAATTCTTAATAATGATAATCATTCAATTAGAATTCTCCTTATGTTCCTATCGACAAAAGAATGTTCCAAGGAAATTCATTCAAAATGGATTCCTACCGAAGATTGTTTAGTCTGATGGTTCCAATCAAATTGAGAACCTAATCTCCTGTTCCTCAGTGTGCGTAATGCTTCCGGACTAAAGCACAATGGCTATTTGATAGTGGATGCGAAAGCACATGACAGAGACAAAGCAACCGTCGATTACAAAGCTTGCAACACAGGATCGATATCGATTTCTTGAGGAGAATTAAATCCTCTCTGGATTTGGCAACGCCAAATTGGGAACTTTAACAATCACCGACGTACATATGTTAAGGATTTGAAATATAATCTATTTAGCATGAGCCGGTTTATGCATAAAGGTTTTATCAGAAATTCAAAGCAAAATATCGCAAACTAATTGACAATGAGTCAAAGGCATACCTTGGTTGCTTTCGGCGGAAAGGCGCCTTTATGTTGCCGATTGGGCATCCGCCACAATCAAGAATGTCTCATGGTGAGTCAATCTGGTCACATGTAAGAGCACTGGTTATGGCACAAAAGAATGAGTCACTTGAACTTCAAAACTCTGAACAAACTTGCCAAGAAAGAGTTAGTGGTTGGCCTTCCCAAAATATCTTTCAGAAAGGATGGTATCTGTTCTGCATGTCAGATGGGGAAACAATCCAAAATCTCTTTCAAGTCCAAAACTAGACACTCTAGTGTTAGACCACTGCAACTACTATATATGGATCTTTTTAAATCATCTGTAACTAGTTATGCAGGAAAGAAATATGGTCCGTTGTTGTAGATGACTTCTCAAGATTCACTGGGTCTTTTCAAACACAAATCGATGTGGTGGAGATACCAAACTTGTCAAAAAGCTTGAAGTCATGAAAATGACAAGGTATCTCGCAATCGTAATGCACTATGGTAATCGAAGTTTGTCAACCAGTACATAAAGGAGTTTTGTACCTGCAAAGGCATACAACACCAACTTTCCTCTGTAAGAACACCTCAACAAAATGGTGTTGTAGAAAGGAAAAACAGAACCCTTAAAGAAGCTGCAAGGACGATGCTAGCTGACACTGAAATAAGTGAAGTTTATTGGGTTGAAGTCGTAAACACAAACTGCTACACTCGTAATGTATGTTTGATAAACAAACACCATGACAAGACCCCTTATGAAATCTTGGTTGGTAGACCCCCTAATATCAAACATCTGAGAGTATTTGGTTGTAGATGTTTTGTTCTAAACAATGGAAAAGATTATCTGAGAACATTTCAACCAAAGGCAGATGAAGGTGTATTTCTTGGTTATTCCACGAATAGCAAAGCCTACAGAATTTACAACAAAAGAACAAAGAAAATTGAAGAATCGCCTATGTCAGATTCTATGAAGGAAGTAAGAAAACACCTCCAAATGATGAACTCTCAGAAAGGTTCAAAGAACTAATGTTGAGGGATTCTGAAGAAGAATCCTCATAAAGGAGAAACATCATTATGGAAAGTGAGGATGACTCTGACGTAGAAAAGCTTGACATGCCTAGTAACAACCAGATGACTCACAAACATGATGAAGAATTTCCTATGAAACTTTCAGAAATGGAAACTGAAGATATTCATCATGAAGCTATCTCTGGAAATAATCTCTCTGAAAGACATGTTCCAGATAGCTCAAACACTGAACAAGTGTCAGACATTAATTGCCCTTCTGAGGAGCAAAATGTCTTAGATACTGAAAAAGTATCAAATCAAAATCCCAGTGATTCACATTCAAATCATTTGGATATTAATCCTACTAGCACTAAACCTATGATGAGATGGATCAAGGATCATCCTGCAAAAGATGTAATTGGACCAATTAATCAAGGTGTTAGGACTAGGAGAGCAATAGCTGAAAATGCTAATTCTCTCTTTGGATGTTTCATCTCAAATATTGAACCTAAAAATATAGAAGAAGCATTAGGAGACCAAGACTGGATCTCTGCAATGCCAGAAGAGTTGGATCAATTTGAGAGAAACAATGTCTGGAAATTAGTTCCATTTGTGGAAGGAATATCTGTGATTGGAACTAAATGGGTTTTCAGAAACAAAATGAATGAATCTGGTGAAATAACCAGAAACAAAGCAAGATTGGTTGCCAAGGAATTTACCCAGACTGAAGGCTTAGATTTTGATGAGTCATATGCACCAGCTTGCGATTGATGCAATAAGACTCTTTCTAGCCTTTGCACTCATAAAGATTTTAAAGTTTATCGATGGATGTCAAAAGTGCATTCTTGAACGGTGAACTTGCGTAAGAAGTTTATGTTGAGCAACCACCGGCTTTGAAGTTTCCTCGTAAAGTAGAATGGTCTATAAACCATGTAAAGCTCAGATGGATCAAACAGCTCCAAGAGCATGGTATGACACTTTGGCCAAATACCTTCTGGAAAGTGGTTTCAATAAAGGTGAAGTTGATAAAACTTTATTTACCTTAAATCATGATGGGAAACTACTCTTAGTTCAAGTATATGTTGATGACATCATATTTGGATCTAAGGACAAGCAACTTTGTAATGACTTTGCAAATCTCATGAAAAGTAAGTTTGAGATGAGCATGATGGGAGAAATGAATTATTTTCAGGATTGCAAGTCAAGCAACTCAATGATGGAATATTCATTAGTCAAACAAACTATGCAAAAGATATGCTCACAAAATTCAATCTTAAGCCTTCAAAAGAATGCTAAGATACCTATGAGCATTGGAACCAAAATGACCTATCTTGAATCGATAAGAGTGTTGAAGAACATAAGTATAGGAAATTGATAGGTTCACTACTTTACCTCACCGCAAGTAGACTGATATTCAATACGTTTGGAGTGTGCTAGATTTCGTATAAATCCGATGCAAACACACTACAACATTGCTATGAAAATATTAAGGTATGTAAAAGGCAGAGATGTAGGATTGTGGTATCCTAAAGAAAGCGGATTGAGTTTAGCCGGGTACTCAGACGCGATTATGCCGGATCATCGCTGATAGGAAAAGCACCTCGTGAACTTGTCGGTTCGGTACTAGACTTATCTCGTGGTTTAGCAAGAAGCAAAACTCAATTGCAACTTCTACCACAGAGGTGAATATATTGTCAAGTTATTGTGCAACACAAATTCGTGGATACAACAACAACTTAAAGACTATGGACTCGATGAAAAGAAAACTCCCATTTTCTGTGACAACACAAGTGCTATTGATTACACGTAATCCTAAATTTCATGCCGTAACAAAGCATATTGATGTTAGACATCACTTCATCGAGACCATGTTGAAAAGGCAATATAGAGATACTCAAGATTGGCATCAAGACCAACTTGCGTATATCTTCACTAAGCCACTACAAGAAAGTAGATTCTTAGCCTTAAGACATAGTCTTGGACTAATGGAACTACCAATGAACCAAAAAGTTCGAGAATCTAGAACGGGCATCCAGAGAAGAGGTATCCGAACGGGCATCCAGAGAAGAGAAAAGATAACCGAACGGTATCCGTATAAAAAAGGCTAAAGAGCAAAAGATGACTTAAGATCTCTGAGATGGGAACTCAGATATCTGAATCACTCTATAAACGGGGAACACAAAGGAGAATAGTACAACTATCTGCAGTCAACTACTCTCTTGAAATTCGCATTATTTCTATCTTGATGAAAAAACTTGGAAAAATCCTAAGTATAAGACAGATTTAGATGCAAACAGTGTTCTTGGTCATACAAAAACGTGATTCAGATAGCTAATAGCCAAAATTCATTAAATGGGCACAATTACACTTGTCGATTGTGATCATTGCTGAAGAAGCAATGGTGACCCTTGATGAAATTAAGCGTTTGATCTATACGGTGGAAATTAATTCACAGTAAATAGTGGACTGTAAAAAAAATTCTGACAAAGCCCACTTTGCATTTAATGCCGAACTAGCTTTTGCTCACGCCTGCTTGCAAATCACAGATACGTACACACAAAATCAATTTGTATGTATTTGTCTGTTGAGATTCTATTGCTATATATATAGGATTTTGGCAAAAGAAATCACTTTCGCCTAATCCAAAATTCCGACTTGCACAAAAATAGCAAAACCTTCTCTTGATTCTCTGCAAACCTTCTACAATCTCTGCAAATCAAGATTAAGTTTTTCTGCAAAGAATTACTGAATCAAATCTCTTTCAAACACCAATCCAAATTCCCTACACTATATAAAGAGATGGCCCCAAAGAATTCTTCCACACAGAAATCTCAATCCTCCACTGCATCTGAAAAGCAAGCAGTGAGTCATTGTGAACAACCGACCGGTAGGAGATTTTAATCGACCATTGGACTTCAAATCACGTAATGATTTGGGGTGGTGCCATGGTTTAGGAATACCTCACTACCGCAATAGAGAACCAAGCCGACGTAAAGTCGATTCTTGACATGCTTGAAAAGGCACAAATCAAGGGTTTTCTATCCGTCGCCCAAGTGGAATTTCATCACCGATGTGTTGGAATTTTACAACAACCTGTGATAATTTCCTGTGTTTCAAGGCACCGCAATAGTGTTCAAAAACCTCACCAAGGAAAGGAAATCCTTCGGACTTAACAACTTTCAGAAGTTGTTTGAGTTTCAAAATCTTGGAAAGGATTTTGAAATAAACACCAAGGATGATGATCTCCTGTAGGTGTTAAACAATTATGTTGACGCGTGTGTGATCTTGAAAATCGATACACCCACCGAGTTCAAGCTTATCGACATCCGAACCGGACATCCGATGGTTCATCGATGTATCGCTTGCATTCTTCACAGATGCTTTGATGGTCTACAAGGAGGTGTGACCGGATAAGCCAAGAACGATGGATCATGATGTTCTTGCTGAATCAACAAGACAAAAGGCCGGAAAACCCTTTAATCGGGAAAGTACGCCTTCATGAAGTTTGTGAAGAAGATTCAAGGCTTCGAGCCTAAGATCGCCAAAGGACTAGCTGAGCCAAAGGCCACAGTAGGCTATGGTCTGAAGATATGCTACTTGCTGGAAAAGCTTGGCATTTAGCTCAGAGAGACGGCTGAAATCGCCAACAGTAACCTACTCTACAAATATGAGTATACGAACATATGAAAAAGGTTGCTGGATCTCAGAAAGGTTATAAGAAGCGAAAGACTGAAGAGGTATCTGAGGGAAAAGTTGCGACCAAGAAGCCCAGAACTTCAAGAAAGAAGTCTGCTGGCCAATCAGAAGACACACCCATAGAGGTTGTTGATTCCCAGATACCTGCAGCCATTGCCGATGAACAAATTAATACAGATGAACTCATCAATGCTGCAAAAGAGTTATCAACTACTGAACAAGTAGACTCAGCAAGAGAAAGTGCTTTCAAAAATGTGAAGACTATTACAGAAAGCCTTGCTGATGAACTCATAAATGCTGCCAAAAGTGGTGAAAAACACCAAGCCCTATCTGCAGAAACCGCAGGAATTATGGACCAATCAGTTCCGAATGCTGATGAGAGCTCTGACGATGAAGATGATGAACTAGTCATCTCTCAAGTTCTAGAAAGAACAAAGAGGGCTAAGGTTACTGTAACAGTAACTGGTGATAAGGTTTCTGAAAAAGAACCTACACCTCAGGTTGCTGAACAATCACCTATAGCAAAGGTTGTTGGTGCAAACACATCATCAGGGAACATTTCTTACGCACAACTTCAAGAAGCCCTGATGAGTGGTAATTTAGTGCTGGCAGATGCTGATGAAAATGCCACATCTAAAAGTCTGGAAGAACCTACTAATGATAATTCTTCTGCTTCCAGACAACCACAACAACCACAACCACAAAAGCCACAAGTGGTTGATGAAATGGTAAATGAACTCCATTTCGACTTACCAGCAATGCAGTATGCTGAAGAAAATCCTGCAAAAGAGCAGGTTCCCCAACTCAATGAGAGGGATCAAACTGAGACATCTACTCAGAATGATCAACCGGGGGAGGCAACTGAGTTGCACACTCAGGAAAGGTGTGAAGTACCTAAAACTCTGTACTGGAACAAGAAGACCAAAGTATAAAAGGGTCACAAGTTCCAGAGACCAATCAACCTAACAATGCTCAGGTAGCTGAATGGTTTAACTCCTACCTTGTGAAAAATTTTATGCTTGTATATCTTGTTACTTATATGAAAATTCTTTGTTACAGGCTGAGTTAGAAACACAGAAACAACAGGAAGCTGGAAAGCTTGCCTCAGAAACTAAGAAGGAGGTTACCCCAACCTCGCCTCTTAAGAAATCTGAGCCTGTACCACAGGTGATAATTGATTCTTAAGATAACACTTTTCAGTCATTTGTCTATGTGCTTAATCATTTAAAGTAAATGTTTCTAATAGGCTCCAACTGAGAAAGAGGAAGATAATGCAGAAATGCCAGAGACGAACCTAGAGACCGACAAGGTTTCTGAAGAACACATCATTGAGCCTTCTAGCATGAAGGTACATGAAAAATCAGTGATAAGTATTCTTCATCATGGGTTATCTTAAACTTCTTCTAAAATATTCAATACTTTGTACTTACAGGCTCATTCAGAAGTAGAAATGCAAAGGGAAAAAGTTGCGACATCCCCTGCATCAATGGAAATTGATGAAGCTACCAAGGCAACATCACATGAAAGAATACCAGAAACTGAGAAAGTTTCTGAGAAAATGACTCTGAGCTTCCTATTGAGGAAGTAAGTCCAAAACTCAGAACTCATTAAAGCATTCTTGCACAAATTCTTTCAAATAATTTCCTAAGTATTGTATTAATCTTAATTCTCAGGTTCAAGAAAGAAAGGTTGATGAGGACCAGACTTCCAAGTCTCCACCTCACAACAAGATATCTGAGACACCAACTGTCTCAGTAGCACAAGTCTCTGAGCCTAAAGTACTTACTCAGGTAACTCAGAAACTAAACTACACTTCTACTCAGATATCTATAAAAGTTTTGAAGCTCACTCAAAACTCTTTCTTTCAGGCTCAAACAAGTGCAAAGCAGGCTCCCAATGATGAGAAAAGGGACCTACTTCCCTTCTTCAAAGCTCAAACCCTGCCAAAGCATATTCAATGCTTCAAGAAATGGCAAAGGTTAAGGTGCTCTGATCTCTCTGAAATATTGAGAATCACAGATCAACCAACCGCATTTAGCACGAGCTCTTGACTTGGAGATGTATATCCATGCAATGTTCCCTCTTGAGCATACTACAGTAATTTATTGCATAAGGATTTCTCCAGAAGTGGCGCCTGCTTGATACAAGCCTTTGAACAGGCAGATGGTCGACAAGATTACAGATGGCATTCAAGCCGCTTCGCCCTGCATCGCAATTTATACCTTCTGAACAAGAAGAGGTTAATGGGCAGAAGATCACTATTCCTGAAGTGATCAATCTTGTATCTGAAGATGATGAGGAGGAAGAGATAAACGAAAACGACTTCGATGAACCTCCCACTGACCATCACCAAAAGGATGACACTGACAAAAAGGATGATGATGATGCCCCTGCACCAGGGACCGGAGGAATTTCACAAAGAAATCATGCCTCAACTGCTGAAAAGCAAACTGAGAGGAAAGCACAGAAACCTTCGTCTCCATTTCCTCAAAAGTCAACTCATCCATCTTCCCAACAAAAGGTTATTACGGAACAAGTAGTTGAGGATTCTGAGGAAATCGCTCAGAAATTGTTAAATACTCAATCCGTAATCGCTCAACTCGCATAACTGTTGGAAGAAGAACAACAGCTCCATCTTCAACAGGAAGACCAGATAGCTAAATCCAGAGACAAGCTTGACCAACTACAAGATCAATATCTGCAAGAGATGATTGCTTACTCTGAGGTTAAAGAGCTACAGGATGCTGTAAATGCCATCACCAAAGAAGTCGATACTGAAGAAGTATCTGAAATTAAGCATGATGCTAAGGCTGCATCATCTTCAAAAGAAGTACCATCCTTCTCCCAAAAAGGGAAGAAACCAATCTCTGAGATGGTTGCTGGACTCGACACAATCGATGAGAATGTCCAAGAGGATGAAGATCACTGGGCTGATTACTCAGATGATGAAGAAGACAAGACTTTGGCAGAGCACCGCAATGAACATCTAGCGGTTTCACACTTGAAAAGGAAACTGATTGCTCCTGAAACTTTCAGCAAACTGCCAAATGTCCACTCCCATGAATACATGAACAGATACCAAGTACTGGCTCATCTGAAAAAGGAGATGTCTTCACAAAACAAGGAAGTAATTGCCTCCGTCCCCTCTGAAATGAAAAAGTTCACTGAGCTCGTCACTCAGAGAACAACTAGCATAGTCATTGCTCAAAAAGATCTGGGAATGATAAGGGACGATGATGCGTCTTTAGTTGAAAAAGCTTTCCAAGAGGCAAGTTACACTGCTGGAAAAGCAGATGCCATCCTAGGCCCATTGGCAGAGCTCACTGATAAGGACAATAGACTTATCAAGCAAAATCAGCAGCTCAAAGCCGAACTTCAGAAGTTGGTCACTGCCTATAATTATTTGCAAGGGCATTTTAACTCTCTCTCAGATTCTTTTATGAGACTGAGTCAGCAAACAATGACTAAGGGGGAAAGAGTGTACAAATCTGGACCTCAAAGTCAGGGGGAATGGGAAGAAGGAGAAGAAAACAAGAAGAAATCTGAGTCAAAAGTGCTCGAGAGGAAGAAGAAACATGAAAACTTCCACCCACCACTCGTAATCAATGAACCCTCCTCAAGCCAAGTCATTGCAAATAGTAGCAGCTTCCCAGAAACCTACTGAAGGAACTACAATGATAACAAGGGCCATGGCACAGAAACCTCCAAGGAGTACCAAGGCTCCAAGGAGAAGACAGGTTAAAGGGATTGATGAATCTTCTGAAAAAAAAGAAGAAGGCCAAATCAAGTCCCTGGGCAATGAAGAAGGCTGTAAAACTCTCACAAGATTTAATCTTGATGATGATGAAGAAACTGATGAAGATGAAGCTCCTCTTCACAGAAAAAGGAAAATTGAAAGCCTAACTGAGCCCATAGTTGCAAAGACCCTAGTAGCTAAAACACCCTCTGGAAATACCAAGTCTATCCAGGGTGGTTCTTCAAGCAACAACCCCAAAGAGAATTCAAGACAGAGAAGGAACAGACTGAGAGCTGAGCAAAGACAAAGTCAACTTCCACTCAAGCCAGGAGAAGCCAAAATAGAGTATGTGAAGAATGACAATGATTCCTCTGTCTACAGGTGCATCAATCAGAAAAATGGCTATTGGATTCTGGAACTTAAGCATCTACTGGTAAATTCAAGATTTCCAGAACCAATCCATAAACAACTTATGGCATGGAGAAAAGATAAGCCAACCTTGATCAACACCAATCACATTAAAGCCTGGTTGGATTTTGAAGTTGTCAAGAGAACTGAAGCCATGAGAAAGGACCTCTCTGATGAATGTCCATATGGAAAGCCAGATGATGTGCACAGAATTCTGAATATCACAGGAACAGGCACAAGAGCAAGACTCGCTGTGGAACCCTATGAGTCGTTCTATCTAACTGAAGATCAATACAAGGGTGACATCAGATATCTGAGGATTATCTACGAATACTTCAAGCTTTCAGATATCAGAATAGAGCATGCCTGGAAGTGGGGAAAGTATCTGTGGGTCAAACATTTTGTCAAGAAAAATCCTACCAAAACCTACAAAGAGGTCTGTGGATTTGCCAGAGACACTGAGATGCTCGTCAGAACACTTCTCTATTATTATTCTGATGACATCAAAAGGTTTGGAGATAGGAAATTTGCAGACTGATCCATAGAACTACTGTTGAAGACTTGAAGAGTTGAAGACTTGAAGACTAGTCTATTAGGATGTTTACTTGGAGCTTGGCTACTCCTGTTGTCCTAATTTACATTTTTTTGTTGTATTTTTGATGACTGAGCTAAACTTGTTTTATGTATTGAAGTTATCTGTAATCTTTCTTTGTAACTTATCTGAAGAACTTACTCTCAGATAGTATTCTATAAAAGATAACTTGTCAGCAAAGATCACACCTTGTGATTTGGTTGATGTTTACTTTCTGCACTTAATTGAATGAATTGAAAAATCTTAAGAAATGATTAAGTGTTGGATTGTTCACTCATCCAGATTTGTAATAGGTCAGATAGTCATCGTTGACTGATCAAAAAGGGGGAAATTTGTTAGGAAATTTGTTAGATATTTTGTTAGAAATATCTGTTTAGATTTTGATCAACAACATGATGACTTATCTTAGTCTCGTAAAGGTGATTAGTACTTGGTTCACTTGAACATTGTAAAAGAGGAAACCCACTAAGTATGATAGTCTAGCTAATCTTGTATAGGATGTTAGGTCTCAAAATGTAATTTTATTTTATGAAGAGAAGACCAAGAAGAAGACATCCAAGCGTAACAAGTTCAACGACATTGAATATTTGAAGACCGCACAAGATTATCAAATAGCTTTACAGATACTTGGCGGATATCTTGAAGACACGAATAGTTTTAAACAACCGTGTCACAAGAGATATCCGAGAAATAAAAGGTTTATCTGAAAACAAGGAAAGTGTCCATGATATCTATTCTCGATACCTTGAGCTTTAACCACATTTCGAAAAGAAATATATATATTGCAAACAAAGTTGTTTCAATAAAAGTGGTATCCAAGTTAATGATAAGAACGCAAAGAATCGTAGAAATCGATCAAAGTTGTCTCGATAAAGCATAGTTCCGTTGGCACTACAGACAAAAGTATAGTACAATGCATTAAATGCACGGACAGAGATGTTCGAACAAAAGCAACGGTAGCTTCAAGAAGAAGACAAACTCACATAAGATTATACAGATATCAATAGTTTGAATTTGATTTAACGGATACTATTCAAACGGCACTCAAATTCATCTATAAATATCAACACTTAGACTACTTGAGAAGACACATGAACACCTTAGACAAACCAACACATATCTTAATCTTCAAGCAAACTACTTACTCTCAAGCTTTCGCTATGCACCAAAGCTCTTGATCTTAAGTAGATCAAGTTCTAAGTGTCCCGATCCTAAACAAGCACTATACGTGAAAGAGTTGAATTGAAAGATCAAGTATCCGAGATTCATTCTCTAGAACATTTATCTAAGACTGGGTCAAGAAAAGAACAAGATACCATACATTGCAAAGTGTATTAAGTATACTTGATTCACGAGCTATCCGATTAATCAAAAGTTATTAAAGAAGCTCATCCGACAACTCAAACCAAAACCAACACCATCAACGGGCGTGGAGTATGTGAAGTACTTAGTTTGAGAAACTAAGGAATAACTCCAAGGTTATTGAGCACAGGAAGTACTTAGCTTGGGAAGCTAGGGAATAGCTCAAAAAGGTTTCTAAGTACAGGAAGTACTTGGCTGTGAAAGCCGGGGAACAACTCAGGGGGAACATTTCGTTGGGAACCATTTGTTTAAGGAATCTTAGAATAGGATTTTTGTAAGGTGACCTCAATTATCTATTCTAGTGAATTCTAGGTCTTTGGAAGACCGAAGTGGATTAGTTGGAGGATTACGCCACCTCCAGATACCACTATACTTGCTGTGTTGTTTACTTTTCTGTACTTACATTTCAGCAACACACACATACACTTTAACTGTTTCTGCACTTATCTATTTTAAGTCTTCCGCGCTCTGAATCTAAGTATCAGATATCTGAGAAATAGTTTTTATCGACAAAAGGTTTAAAATAATATTCACCCCCCCCCCCCCCCCCCCGGTCTTTTACTTTGCCGTTATATGGACCAACACAAACTAACTAGACTCGACTAGACTCTAAACACACAAACATAAAGGAGTTAAACGACCAAGCTACTGAGCCAACAGTGCTAATTCCAAACCCAAAGGATGCAAACTTTTTGAATTTTCACCAACGTTGGTAGAGAACAAAGAAAAATCAAACAAGTTTGTTTCCTAGGTAAAAAGAAGTTAGAGCTAGTCCGATAGTCCATCACAGGTAATCAATTAAGCCACTCTCTCACAACTGGAAGTGTCCAACAGGTTAAAATGCTCAAAAGTAAAGTTGGGCGTTAACTTTCGTTACAAGGTACCACTAATACCTTATGATAAGTTTGCTCAAATAATCGGGTCGAAAAGGACTTTGGCAGGTGACTTAATATTCTAGAGTTAAAGACTGAAGCTGCTCCCCATATTCAAAATTATTCATCCAAAAAGTCAAACATGACTGCATTATATAATCATTTCATGGCCTAATAGCGCTCTTTTTGTCTCAATGTTTTGCATGTGTCTGTTTTACCGAAGGTCTGCACTTTTGTGCGTGTCGGTTTGGTGTACGTGCCATCAACCTCACGGACATGTAGCTTTAAGGCCACGCCGGTATGTGGTAGTATTTGCAACACGCCCAACACGACCAACGGTGATCAATTAAGACCATAGATCCACCCCAAGACTCAAACATCAACAACTTTAGGGAGCAGCAAACAGACTCTAATAATAAACAAAGCTACAGTCCAGCAATAGTCGCAAGGTGGGAATTATCAAAAGAAAGTGTGCCGTTCGTCATCCCCTATTACAAAGAGTGCTCATACGCATGAAGTGGTGCAATAACTCAAAAAGAGGACATTGCCCTACCCAAAAATCACACAAAACAATGCTGGCACAAATTTTTTTCATCGGCAGGAAAGGCTTCTCACAGGATTTTCGGACTAAAGAACTAACTAGACTTCCTTTTTTCAGAGGAAACAAACTTATAAAAAAAATTTCCTGCCCCCACTACTAATTAGCAAAGACTTAAGACATAAGCATCAAGTGGGTTTAGTACTAGCAAAAGGGGCTCGACTTAGCAGTTACTCCGACTCAATGGAAAAGAACTAACGAAAAAAAAAAAAAAAAAAACAGCAGAAACACAAACAAGAGACAAAACAAAAGAAACACACAAGAAACACAAGATGAAGTCTCCACCCTCCCCCAACAAAGAGAAGCTTGTCCTCAAGCAAGAGAAAGGAGAAAGAAACATCTTACAAAATTTTGTAACCCGGCAAAAGCTTTTCGTTTTACCATTTTAGTAGTCCGACCAAAATAATGGTATTTCCATTTTTTGTAATTGAACCCACTAACCCACTTAACTAATATTCAATTAATCAATCATATTTACAACTTTATCAATTCACTATCCATATTTTATTTATTCTTTACTATATCTTCATTTAAATTCTATCCAACTTTATACTTTAACAACCCACTACGATATTTTATTAATTCTTTATTATTTTTCCACTACAATACTTGGTACTGAATTTTTTAGTATTTTGTTGACAAATGCAAACGGGGAGCTTGTGCCGGGACGAAGCAAGCAATAAATAGACAGAATAAAGTAGGATATACAATGAATAATGTATGAGATAAATTTTTCATATAAGTAATATGAAGTTGAGACGTTCAAAAAATAGAATGTATGGAAGGTTCCTCATCCGACTGGCATCCATTAATTTTTATCGGATCGGTTGTGGTACTAATTTGATGAATAGAACAACTCTACCGTTTAGATATGTAGAAGTATGAGATACAAGGCTCAATCCACCACAAAAGAAGATATTTCTCTCTAGGAAAAAGAGACAACAAATGATGGCTCAAAATCCGTCCCGTGGCCGCCACAAGAAAGCAGGCCAACGGAGACGTCGACACGGCATCCATCGGGAAACACAGCCATCGATGACAACGGTGCAGCCACCGCGGCTGTCTTGGAGAATGATTTGAGCCCTTTGCGGCCTGTTTCACCCCCACCGGAACCAGACCCACCCGACGACGGGACGGTTACCCTCCCCGTCAATTCGACAGAGGCATAGCATCAACCAGTGAATTCTGTTTCACCAAGCACGAATCCCCCAAAGCCGATTGACCCTCCGCCGAATCTGGCCAACAACGCCCTAATCGATGGGATTGATTCCAATCGAACTGCAAATACACAGGAACAACAGGTTTCTCCCCAAATTGCCCCTACAACCTTGCCACCGGAACCAACTGAAAAACGACTATGGGTTGACGTAATTAAAGGCAATCGCCTTCCTCAACAAGGCCGTGGAATCAAATATATCGCTCCGACAGAGGTGGACGGAAACCTAGAAATCGTAATTGATAATGATGATGTTGCTTCTGAATTAGAATTTTGGGAACATACCTTGATCTTTTTTGTGCTTGGAGGAAATCTATCCGTGAATGTTGTTAAGCAGTTTATGATTAAGAACTGGCAATGTGCGAAACTCCCTGAACTCTATTATAATGAAGAAGGTTACTTCCTAGTCCGATTTCAATCTGCAGTGGACATGAATGTAGTTCTACAGCATGAACCTTATTCGATCTTTGGCATGCCTATTTTTCTACGACAATGGACACAAAACTTTTCTCTACAAGATGACCTACTCCGTGTAATGCCAGTCTGGGTGAAGTTCCTGCACTTACCACTCCACCTGTGGGGTGATAGGAGCATTGGCAAAATAGCTAGTGCTATTGGAAAACCAATGTTCACAGATGAATGCACTGCTCACAAGCTTCGAGTTACCTATGCTCATGTTCTGATTGAGGTTGATGTTACAAAGGAGCTCTGTAAATCGATACCTGTTATTGATAACAAAGGGAAAAAGATTTTACAACCGGTTGAGTATGAGTGGACCTCGGCATTCTGCGAAGCGTGCCAACAAGTTGGACATGAATGTGGGAAAACCTCGCCCCCACAGTCGATAGAGACCCCGGCACCGGAACCTGCCGTGCGAACAGCTGGGACACGGGCACCTCCAGGGAGAAGGCAGGCTGGACACATGCAATGGGTGGCCCGAGGGAATGCAGCAGACAGGGCACCGGCTAGGCAGCAGAACCGGGCACCTGCTGCAGCTGATGTTGCTGCGCAACCTGCTCTAGCCACGGGATCGGGAGGAAGACCGACCCCGCCCCCACCAGTGGACCCGGACGCCTCCACTTTGGGAGCTGCTCCACCTACTTGTGCATCTACGTCACTTCCACCAATCCAAACTCAGAACGGGTTCGAGGCTTTACATCGTTTAAATGACCCAGATTCGCCTCCAACCCGGCATCAATGTTAGCCTGGAATGCACGGGGGCTGAATAAAGTAGCAAAACATCGAGAGGTTAGCTCCCGCCTCAATTCACTTAATGTCAATATTGCTGCTTTACTCGAAAATAGGGTCAAGGAACCAAATGCTAGTCGTATTCGATCTCGGTTTGGACACAAATGGAGATTCCAGGACAACTATTCTCATCACCCGAATGGTCGTATTTGGATTCTCTGGAATGATCAGCGGATTAAACTTCAAGTCCTCTCTAAATCGGACCAGTTTATACACTGTGGCATCTATGATCTATAGGACACTCTCATTCAGTGGATTACTTTTGTGTATGCGCATAATACACTAGAGAAACGCATGGATTTATGGACGGACATTGCACATCTTGCCACGACGTTATCGGGGCCCTGAATGGTTATTGGTGACTTTAATAATGTCCTCGGGCCGCTCGACAGAGTGGGTGGCAACCCGGTAACACCTGCTGAGTATATGGATTTGGAGGAGAATATGGACATCGCATCTCTTGTAGAAAAGGATATGGAGGGTGACTATTTTACTTGGTCTAATAAGCAGCATCGGACGATTATATATTCTCGTATTGACAGGGCACTATGTAATCCTGATTGGTACACCAAATTCCCCTCCTGGAAGATACTTGTTCTGGACCCTGGAATCTCGGACCATTCCCCTTTACATGTCATAGATTCGGCTTCACCTACACATCGCCCACCTCGCCAATTCCGGTTTATGAATAACTTGGTGGCCCATGATGAGTTTCTTGCTACTGTCAGATTTGTCTGGAACCAAGAAGTCCACGGTCAACCCATGTATATATTATGGCGGAAATTGCAAATGTTGCAGAGACACCTCAAGCCTCTAACACGGCAACTCCTAGGCACGGCCCGAAACCTTGAGGCAGCACGGGTGGAGCTATCCAGAGCTCAACAAGCCCTTATACAAGATCGATTTAATGTGGGACTCATCCAACAGGTTAAGCTGCACTCTGAGGAGGTAATCAAATGGAATGAAATGGATGAGATGATTGCAGCACAGAAAGCCAAAGTCCACTGGCTTCGTATTGGAGATGGTAACAATGCATTCTTCCATGCCACTGTCAGAGAAAAGAACCACAGAGTGACTTTATCTAAGCTCCAAACTCCGAATGGACAATTCATTACTGAGCCACAGGACCTAGAAAGAGAGATCCTCCGCTTCTATGGGGAGTTAGTGGGCACGGCAGCCCACCACCTACCCCGGGTCAACATCGAAGCCCCAAGAGCAGGCCGACAGCTGAGTCGTGCGGAAAGATTGGGGTTGATCGAACCTGTCTCTGAGAAAGAAATCTGGGAAGCAGTTAGTGACATTGGGGACAATAAAGCTCCAGGAATTGATGGATACAATGCAAAATTCTTCAAATCTGCCTGTGGAATAATCAAGGGAGATGTTATTAGCTCGGTACTGGACTTCTTTAGCTCAAACCAGCTATATGCTGCGGCTAATTGCACTCTGGTCACGCTCATCCCAAAATCCGCCTCGGCTTGTACCATGAAGGAGATGCGACCAATTTCCTGCTGCTCTACGGTGTACAAAATCATTTCCAAAATACTCACCATGAGATTGAGCCGGGTTATTCATTCTATCGTTGATGAGAGTTAATCGGCATTCCTACCGGGAAAGGTTATACATGATAATATCTTCCTTGCAAGTGAGCTTGTTCGTGGTTATGAGCGTAAAGCTATTTCTCCCCGCTGTATGATACAGATGGACTTACAAAAGGCCTTTGACACCGTTGAATGGGCGGCTTTACAGTTGATTCTAGAAGAACTGGGGTTCCCGACACAATTTGTGACTTGGATTATGACCTGTGTAACAACTGTCTCATATTGGTATGTTATTAATGGCGCCCCTTCCACTCTTTTGAAAGCTAAGAGAGGCCTCCGACAAGGTGACCCCATGTCCCCCTTGCTGTTTGTAATCATGATGGAATACCTTCATCGAGTTCTGAGCCTTCTCAGGAAAGTCCCAGACTTTAATTTCCATCCACGATGTGAAGAACTGGGTATAACCCATCTGTGTTTCGCCGATGACCTTCTTCTCTTTGCCCGGGGAGACCTCAGATCCGTTGAACTATTGCTCGACCATTGCCGCATGTTCTCGGCTTCGACAGGCCTCACTGCGAATCCCTCCAAGTGCCAGATTTTCCTTGGGGGGGGTCTCTCGATCCGTGAGTGATGATATTGTTAGTGCAACGGGATTTAAGCTAGGCAAAGTGCCCTTCAAATACCTTGGGGTGCCCCTCTCCACACGGAAACTTACTATTCGGGATTGCCAGACGTTAATTGACCGCATCACATCGCGTATCAGGCACTGGACCTCCAAACTCCTGAGTTACGCAGGTAAATTCCAACTTATTCGGAGTGTGCTGCATGCTATGACCAGTTATTGAATGCAGGTTTTCCCCTACCTTCGGTGGTACTCAAACGCATTGAATCCATCTGTCGCTCCTTCTTATGGAGTAACACGGATGCTATCACCAGGAAATCACCCGTCGCTCGGGACAAAGTTTGTGATGAGAAGAATGTCGGGGGCCTCAACTTAACTTCGCTTGCTGATTGGAATAAGTGCAAAATTGCTAAACTACTATGGAACCTGTGCACCAAAGCTGATAAACTATGGGTGAAGTGGATACACTGCTATTATATAAAAGAACGGGATGTCATGGAAGTCACAATAACTTCGAACTGCTCCTGGTTGCTGAAAGCCATAATGAAGGCACGAGATCTCGTGCAATCTACTAGTATGTGGACGATGGCCTTGCTTGCCCCACATTTTCCCACTAGACTACTTTATAAGGAGATCCGAGGGGCTAAACTGGAAGTCAAATGGAAGAAATTCTGGTTCGGAAACAAGGCAAGGCCGAGAGCTCTTTTCTGCACTTGGATGGCACTCCATGAACGACTGGCAACACAAGACCGAATCCGCAGATGGGACCCGAGCATCGACTCGACCTGCCTCTTCTGCCCACAAGTAGAAAAACAGCAGCACTTATTCTTCGACTGCCCCTATGCGAATGGAGTCTGGTCTCGGGTACTCACATGGCTTAAGATCAACCGCACACCACAAGGATGGAACTTGGAATTTGACTTGATGTGTCGACGCTTTGGAGGTAAACATTGGAAAGCGAAGCTCCTAAAAAGTGCCTTCGCTGAGACTATCTACGCCATTTGGATGGAGAGGAACGCAATCCTCTTCAGAAACCAGACCGCGAACCCACGACTGGATGCGAAGATCATTGATGCCATACTCAACCGCGCCTGGACGGATCCACGCTTGCGAACACACTGTGCTCAGTTAATATTAGCTTGATAGATTAGTCTCTCTCTTGTTTTCTACTAGTCATTTAGCGTTTTTCTGGATACTTTGCCTGGATCTCTAGATCGGCATGTACTTAACAGATTGGAAGGAAATAAAATGTTTAATGCTCTTTCCAAAAAAAAAAAAAAAAAATGGAATGTATGAATTTGAATTTGAAATGGAGAGAGTATATGATCAGCCGGCCCCTGCCTTTTCAAATCAGTTCTGTTACCCAGTAAAAACCAACACCTTCACAGCTTCAACGTAATTACCTATTCATATTCCTATTTGTTTTTTGCAATCAATAACCCAGATCAAATCAACACGAAGCTGCAACACAATTTCCGGTTCCCATTGCCTTTTCCGAATCAGTACTATTTATTTGCAATTATACGAAATCCCGCTCTTGCACACGACATGGCCACACTAAAAAAGATTATGGATTGCTGCATCACACTCCACAACATGATAGTTGAGGATGAGCGCCACAAATACCTAAACTATGACAAGGAAATCGAAGAGTTCGAACAATATACCCGTGAGAATGTACCCCATGTGATTGACGGAGTTAAATGTCAAAGCGCAATCTACAATAAATTCTATCCCAGAATACATGAACTTTTCACGGCAAATGCACAGTAGGTGCACGCATGAAGAACACAAGCAGACTTGATGGAACATATTTGGAGGATGCGTTGACTGTGGAGCTTGCCCAATCGTGTCGTGTGTGTTTGTTAGTTTAATGCATTTGTGTGTTGAATGTTTGTTGCATTCCATTTGATTTTTAAATTCTCTGCGGTTTGTTATAATATATTCTTGCTTAATAAATTATAAAACGAGTTTTAAAAATGCAATTTTATTAATTTCAACTTCTAAACACTCTTATAATATGTTATATATGTTTTAAAAAAAAAAAAAATTCGAATTTCATGACGGCTCCGTGACGCGCCACCCAATGCAGCAAAATCTCGTCACGGAACACGTCACGGAGCCGTCACAAATGCGGTAGTCTCATATGTGAATCTGCAACGCAATTACCCGTTCCCACTGCCTTTTCAGAGTCAGTACTATTTACCCAGTACAAATTAACACCTTTGAAGACCCACATAACGTCCATTCACCCCAAACTAATGTCAGTGTTCTATTCAGCGTGATATACCCAACAGTATAAAGAAGCAAAATATTTATGGATTTTTCCCATCTGTGGTTGAAACGATCTTCCCAACTAGACCCTTTTGATTTTAATTTTTGAATTCTACTTGGTACCGTCTATCAAGTTGCAACTCAAAGAAATAAATCATGGTGAAATTTGATTTTTTTTTAAACATATTTAACATATTGTAAGAGTGTTTAGAAGTTGAAATTAATAAAATTGCATTTTTAAAACTCGTTTTATAATTTATTGAGCAAGAATATATTACAACAAACTGCAGAGAATTTAAAAACTAAATGGAAATGCAACAAACACACAACACACAAATGCATTAAACTAACAAACACACACTACACGATTGGTCAAACTAACATCTCCAAATATGTTCCATCAAGTCCCTGCTTCTTCATGATTCATGCATTTCGGAGAATTTTGTTGATTGTGCAAATGGGATCTGAACTTTCAATCTTCAAGACTCCTACGCTCAGAGAATTTGGCTTCTTTGTGCGTTACCGGATTCGGAATGGCAGGAACAAATGTAGCCCAAGCTGGGTAGATGCCATCGGTTAGGTAGTAAGGCATGTTGTATTGATGGCCATTGTCCTCAAAGTTGACCTGAGGTGCCGTGCCGTTCAGGAGATCATCGAACACCTGTGAACGTTGCACGATCGACAAGTCATTGTATTTTCCGGAAATCCCGAAGAATGAATGACATATCCAAGTATCTTGGGATGCTACTGCTTCTAAAACAAGGGTAGGCTTTTTGCTTCTGCCTTGAAATTGACCGTTTCACGCCTTGGGACAGTTCTTCCATGTCCAGTGCATACAGTCGATACTCCCAAGCATGCCCACAAATCCTCTTGCAGCGTTGATTGCTAGAATCCTTCGAACATCGGCTTCATTGGCCCTCCGCATATATGTTGGACCAAACTCAGCCACCACAGTGTCACAAAAATGCAAAAGACACTCGAGAGCCGTGCTTTCACCAAGTCGGCAATACTCGTCAACCGAGTCAGCAGAAGCCCCATAAGCTAGCATGCGAATGGCTGCGCTACATTTTTGTAGTGTGGTTAACCCCGGTCGGCCAAGAGCATCTGGCTTGCATACAAAGTAATCATCTTGACGCACCACACCAGAAATCACCCGTTCGAACAACGGCCTCTCCATTCTAAATCTCCGTTGAAATTTATCTGCATATGGTGGGTTAACCCCGAAGTAGTCTTCCTCCAATTGTTTGCCACGCTCTTCTCGACTTCTGTCAATGTAAGCACGCTTCTTCTTAGGCCGTCGAGGCTCGTCCGGTTGTTGCTGGAATTGTTGGATCATATTTGGTACATTTTGCATTATCATGCTTTGGATTTGTGCGAAAGGATTGGATGAAGAAGAACCAAGCAAGCTTTCATCATCAGATGATAAATTGGACATGATTATCTTTGGAAAATTGAAGTAGATGGAGTGTTTTCTGTTTAGTTAAGATAATGGAAGAAGGGATGAATGCAAGTAGTTTGTTGTGTCTGAAAATGTGTTCTATGGTTGCATTATATAGACAGGTTGTGGGAGATGTGTGACTCATTTCTTAGTCATAGCTGAGTCACAATGCATTGGATGCCTCATTAATTGAAGATAAGATGTCTGAGAAATTGAAGACAAGATGTCTGACAAAGCAAAGATGAGATGCCTGACAAAGTAAGGATAAATCACAAGACTTACTTTCTGTAATTCAAATAATTCAAACTCAAATTCAAATTCAAATTCAAAGCACACTGATTTTATTACAACGGACACTTGGAAGAGTAAAACACAAACAAGCCACACTTCGGGAAGTAAAAAACAAACAAGCAAACTAAACAAGCTCCCAACTTTAGCCATTACTCGGACGGAAACAATTCCTTCTGCAGTGCATCACAAACTCCCTTATGTTCTGGGGTCAAGTTGGCATAGTTCCCCATAAGTGTCATCCACATGTCCATCTTCTTCTCCTTCATACTACGTTCCTCCTTTTGCCGGGCAAACTCCAGCTTCTGTCTTTCCAACTCAAGGTATTGCGGATAACTTTCATTAAAGTTAACCCATCCTTTGCTCATTGCATCCATTGAGGAGTTGCCAGAACTACCACCTCTAGCCATCTTCTTTGCCTTGTCACGACTAGGATGTTTGTTAGTCGTGACACTGTCCTCACTTTGGCGCTTGCTCCCACTACTAGCACCTGCTAATTCCATTGGTTGATCATCATCAACTGGAACCTCAACCCTCGGAGTTGTTGCGGCCTTCTTGTATTTTTCCTCCAAGTTCATCCTCGTTTCCCACTCTGGGTACTGTTTCATGTCATCCCACTGCTTGAATAAGATGAATCCGGCGTTACAACCGGACTTCTCTTTGTAGAATTCCTGGGATGTTTCAGTTACATTGGCTTCATTGTAACCACTCCGATCGCCGACAACCCTAGTAGCACGATCCATACAAATCAACCACCAATTAATGTCATCTCTCATCCGCTTAAATCTGAGACGAAGTGAATCATGACTCCGCTTTTTTATCCAAACCGGACATCCTCCCATCGCTCCGCACGTCCTCGAACTTCTCCTCGACTTTCTTGAACAAACTTTCGTACCTCTGATTCGTGCCAATGATCGGATTTGCACTAACAACCATGTAACAAGAGATGAGAACCAAGTCCTCATTCGTGTTGTAGGGTGAGCCCTGTCCTTCCCCTTTATTGGTCGTCCCTCCTTCCGTGTCTTTGGCTTTGCCTTTCCCACACCTCCGGTTCGGTTGAATTTCAGGCTGCGTTTCAGGAACAACTTCCGGTGCTTGCGAAAATATTGGTGTTTGGGAGATTGGAGAGTGGTAATTTTGAGTGTAGGGGTCTTCGTAGGAGCTTTCGAACAAAGGGCGAACGAAGCTCGGTTGGGATTGTTGAGAGGTGTTTTTGTTAAGCTTTTGCATGCACGCTTCGTAGGCTTCGGGTGTGTTTTCTTGCATCCACCTCAGAGTTTCCGGAGTAAACAAGTTTCCGTCCATGTCGCCGGAAAAATGAAGTGGAGATGGTGTTTTGGAGTGAAGAGAGTGTTTTAAGTTTAATTAAGAGAGAAAGAGGAGTTGGAGATGGGATGATCCAAACATAGTCAAGACTGGTCTCATTTTATAGATCTCGAAAAAATAAAGCCGTTGGTGATTTTTATTTATTTTTTGCATTTTCATTTTGAAAGTTATAGCCATTTTAGACTAAAAAGGAATTTGAAAAAAAAAAACCACTCTGAAGAGGACAAGTGGCGTGAGATTGGTGGCGAGGCGTCTGACGCCATCGGCGCGTTAGGCAATACAACTCTTCGCCGATGGCGCGTCGAGCGCCATTGACTGCAATGCAGGCCGTCTAAGGGAGTTTTTGGGATAGAGATAAAAGTATAAGTTATATTAAAATTTATTTGTTTTTAACTCGATTTTCTGAACTTTAGTTCTTAATTAATTTTAATTTCTACGTCCTTAAAAATAATAAAGTCATGGGTTCGATTCTCGTCGGGAGTGGACTTGTGATCTAGTGTATGCTAGTTATGATAGATTGAGTGATGATGATATAATGATCACAGATTGAGTGATGATGTAATAATTGATACGAATGATATATTAGTTCAATTGATGTAATATGATTGTAATAGTGATATTTTCAAAAAAAAAAAAATTTACTTCCTCCGTCTCGGGAATAACTTCTCACTTTGACTTTTTACTGTCAAATTTTTCCAACTTTGACTACGAATTAATCTTAAACCGTAAATGTAAAATGTTCAAATTTTTTATGTAATAAAACTTTAGGAACTAAATTTCACTATATAATTTCAAGATTCATGGAAGCATCATCGAGATCACATGGCATTAAAGATTCATGCAAGGAACATAAATTGATGTAAAATGTCACTATTGAAAGCATCCTCCTCCGTCCAAGTTTGGAAGATGACAACAATCACAGATGGAGCTGCCTTCCAGCGCCGATTGCTATTGGTCGGAGAGGTTGAAGGACTCGAACAGCACAAACTGACTCAATTATATGGTTCCTGTAGGGAATGAAAATTGATGTAAAATATCACTATACTTATTTGGGGAGAATAATTATTTTTAGCATTAATCGCGACAGTGAGTCTTGTCCTGAGAATTCATGTCAGTTCGGAGGATTGAGTAGTGATCGAACGAAATCCATCATGTAAGGAATCAATTTGAACTGTGGCATGGGAATGCTTTTTGGTTCCCACCAATATACCGATTGTGCAAAGTATTGAACTACAAAAAAGTTAACCCAATAACTAAAGATTCTAATATAGTTGATATATACATATGAGTCCGCCCCCGCCTCTTGCCGAACCAAGGTGACTTAATACGTTTTATACATATGCGTTATTGGAGTCCGCCCACAAGCTTGATCGTCCGCACCAGAACCCTTCTTATGATCAAGATTCCAGGTTGAAATGATGAGCCGGTCCGACCTCCACATCCCTCACCACGGACATATCTGCTATATGGGGACTAGACTTCTGATCAACACAATATAAATAAGTCCGTCCTTCACTTTTGACCGGCTGGAGTTTATGGACGGACTACCTCTGGTCTTGTCCTAATATCGTCGTGAGTCCAATGCACCACCTATCTACGGGACCACGTGTCAACCTATCACCAAGCCGACCAATCTTCGGGATGTCAGAGAGCTTGTCCCCAGAGCTCAACACTATAAATAGGAGGCATTTACTCCTCATAATAAGGGGTAACTACTTCGCAATAATCCACCCTCTAAGTTTCAAGGTACGGGCCCAAACTTGATTCGCCTCCTAACTAGTTGAATCTTAGTCCGGACTGTCCAAGGCCGGCCGGCCCAAAAGGGTCTAACCCCTTCTCTTCTTGTTTACAGTTTAGCCACCTCTAAGTGTCCAACCGACGGATCATCACACATGGACTGTCTCTCTTGACGGGCGGAGCCATTGCTATCAAGGAACTCTACACAGACGATCTCTTATTCCCATGAGGACTCTTAATCTGTAGCCGGACTTATTTAACTAAAGGACTTCGAACTGAGACCTAACGATTTAGGAAGAACCATAACAACGCTCCGACGGACTCTCTTTGACTTTGACTCTGACTATTGACTTATCCGGTTTTACCCTACGTCATATTGGCTCCGTCTGTGGGAAACCCTAAGTACAAAAATGTCATGGCACCATCCAAGAGACAGACAAAAAGGCTACATGTACCCGTCCCCGATCTACGGCCTCCAACGCCGGACCTTCTTCCCAACACCAATAACAAGCCTCTGGTGGCAACAGACACTCCGGGGAAAATAAGGTCATCTATGAACATGACGAGAGAGATGGGAACGAGGCCTCCCTCTCCACCTCAGAAAGGATTGCAGAACAAGCCCCAACTCCGCCACTAAATTCACCTTAGGCACCAATCATACCAATCATAGCAAACGTGGCTCACGTGACTGCTGATGGAATACTAGCCGGGTTCAACGAGGCACAAATTCAACTCTTGCAAGCAACCCTGCAAATGAGAACCCAACCACCCAATCCTATGGGCATACCCATAGCGGAGGCCCCAGTGTACACCATCCAGAATCAACCACAAAGGTAGGCAATGGCAGAACATGTGGCTGAATCTAGAGGACCTCCATATTCATGAAATACTGATCGATCTGAGAACATCAGAGCACCAAGCAGGAGAGCTCCGGAGGATCTGAGGAATCTACCTTCGTTAAACAACCGAGCCCGCATTAATCAGGGGAGTAGGGGGGAGAACAGGGGAGTCGAGGGTGGGAACCCTCGTGACCCCACTTCTTCCCGGGTCTCTACAAGAGGCCGACGCCCACGGGACTACGAAAGGAGAGATCAATATCATGATCAATACGCTGACCAGGAAACCCTCAGCGGATACCGATGAGACACACCTCCATGCACCTATAGGCGAAACCACCAGGATAACATATCACTTACTCCAGATGAAAGAAGGGAGCACGAAGAACACTATAGGAGAAGAGGGAGGAGTCAAGAAAGACGTAGAGAAAGAACCAGGTCTAGGTCTGAGAAAGCCCATCGACGGGATTCACCCATGAACGAAACAGAAAGAATTAAAGAACAAGTCCGAATTCATGAGGCAGCTCTGGACCTGGAACGATCAAAGTTAGAGTCACTCACTCAAGCCAGGGACATTATCAAATATGGACGGAATGTAAATCCTTTATGTTTGGCAATAAGGAAGGCAGAACTACCTCTGGGGCGGAACCCACCCGTATCCAAAGAAACGTTTGATGGAAATTCATGTCCCGTCGATCACAGAATTCGTTTTGAGGCATCTCTAGGAGGAATGGGCGTACCAGACAATGTGAAGGCCCAATTATTCCCTAATACCTTCTATGGACCAACAATGACTTGGTGGAAACAACTCCAACCAGATTCCATCATGTCCTGGGATCACTTGCTGGCAAAATTCACCCTGAAATTCGAAAATTTACTGGAAACACCCCGACCTGTTAGCTATCTAGCAAAAATCGTACAAAAAGAACACGAGAGTCTGAGATCCTTCGTGAAGAGATTTAAGCAAGCCGTAGCCATGGTAGAGCAACACCCCATTAAGGAATGAGTCATCCACATGGGTGAAAAATACCAATAATGCTTCATTCCATTACATTGACGCATGCATAACCACCGAACGGGAACTTACCGACATGGTCAAGAATTTCTTGAGCACAAATGAGACTCTTGACAAAATGGTGGTAAGGGCTGAGGTCAAGAAAGCCAAACCCGTACAGGATAATCCAAGATTGGGAAACCAGCACTTCAAACTGAAAAGAAAAGGAGACAGGAGGGGACAGATCGAGGAAAGAAGAAGATTCCCGCGCAAGCTTTACATAAACCACACTGACTTGAAGGCTCCCAAGGAACAATTCCTCACCATCATGCAAAGTACAGGAGTCCCGTTCGAATGGCCGGCCAAACAAAGAGAGACAAGGTTCACCAGAAACTCGAATGAGTATTGCCACTTTCATAGACAAGTGGGACACTCAACTGGAAAATGCACACACGACGTCATCACCTCTGCCATAACCGTCTCCTCCACACACGACGTCATCACCTCTGCTGTTAAACGGAGTCTCGCAATTGCTTTCTTAACGTGTTCAAAGGCAAACGATCAGTGGAAACCGATCAGATCGAGATGCGTCTAGTAAAGATGCTGGAAAGCTTGTTCATCCAGATCCAGATCCGATCTCATTGTTTCTGGAGCGATTTTCTCTCTACTTTTGGTGATTCATTGCGCGATCATCAGGTAATGGCTGTTGAAACTTGATTTTAGTGTTTTTGAGTTCGATTTTGCGTTTTGTTGCTTTGTTGTTGCTCGATTTTTGCGTTTTGCTCGTTGTTGCTTCGTTGTTGCTCGATTTTGCGTTTTGCTCGTTGTTGTTGTTCAATTTTCGTTGTTGTTGCTCGATTTTCAATTTTCAGTTTCATCTCTTCAGTTTCATCGCGATTGTTGTTGTTCGATTTTCGTTGTTGTTGCTCGATTTTCAGTTTCATCGCGGTTGTTGTTGTTCGATTTTCGTTGTTGTTGCGCGATTTTCGGTTTCATCTCTGTTGAAACTGTCTAGGTTTTAGTAAGTATTGTCCAGTTTTTAACATGTATCATCTACTTTTTATGATTTTTAGATTTGCAATGTGGTTGTGTACACTGTATATGTTTTGGTAGGGATTTGTTGTCTGTTTGAATTTTCTGAATGTTTTGTGTGAAATTGTCTAGTTTTTAACATATATTGTCTACTTTTTAATGTTTTACAGCTTTTTGGTTTGTAATTGTCTAGTTTCGTGTTGTCTAATATTTGGTACATTAGGATAGTTTCATGTTGTATGTCTAGTTGTTACATTATATTGTCTAGTTTTTACATCATATTGTCTAGTTTATGCGAGGAGTTCTCTAGTTTTTACATTATATTGTCTAGGAATTCTCTAGTTTTTACATTTTCACTAACTATCAAATTTACTAACTGATCTCAACATATTTGTCTAGTTTTTAGAGGATATTGTCTAGTTTTTACGAAATATTGTCTAGTTTTATTATCAAAGTGAACATAATTGTGTATATTGTCTAGTTTTTACACTATATTGTTTAGTTTATGAAAGGAATTATCTAGTTTTTACATGATATTAAATTTATTTTTTACGAGATATTTGTCTAGTTTTTACGAGATATTGTCTAGTTTTTAGTGTATATTGTCTAGTTTTATGATCAAACACGAACATAATTGTCTATATTGTCTAGTTTTTACACTATATTGTGTAGTTTAAGAGATGAATTCTCTAGTTTTTACATTATATTGTCTAGTTTATGAGAGGAATTTTCTAGTTTTTGTATAAATGTTCAATGCTTTTTTTTTTGTATAAATTGTGAAGCTTGATTGGACTTGGTTAACTTGGAACTTTTGACTGTGGTGTTTTTCTGGTGAAACATATGGAGCTGTTTCAAGGAACTCCTTTTCCTTGATATAAGAGACCTTATGCTGATGATGATTTTGGAGAGGGTGTATTGGATGATATGAAGAAGAATGCTCTGAAGAAACTAAAGCAATCGAAGAAAAATTAGTGTTTTGAACTGATGATGATATTATCTAGTTTTGTAACTGAATTGTATAGTTTTGTAAATGAATTGTCTAGTTTTATTACTTATCCAGAAATTTACAGTGAAACATAATTGTCTATATTTTCTAGTTTTTACATTATATTGTCTAGTTTTTACTTATACTTGACCCGTTTTTAATGAATCCGGGTCAAAATATCCGCGAAAAACCATAAAAAAACCAAGTCGAGAAAAAATGTATAATTGTCTAGTTTTAACATTTGAAGGGGACTTTCGGGAATTTCCTATATATAGGGGTCTTTCGCAAGACGGACTCTTCAGAGAAATCAAATACGGATCAGGCCAAGTGTTTATATACTGTCATAGTTATTTGTCAGATAAATCATCAATTTCAGTTTTAACCAAGACATTCTTTGAAGATGTAAAGTAGGAAATCAATCGATTGTCAGACGATTGATTTTTAACCTGAATGGTTTTGAAGATTCGAGAATAGAATACTGAAATTGAGGTTTTTACGAAGTTTGAGAAAAAGCTTAACACATATGAACAAACCTTAGGTCAAGATCCTAATTCGATTACTTTATTAATCCTACTTTACTACCGCATGTATCGAAGGGTTTAGCTACTCATATCACGAACAATAACATACGCAATGACAGTCATGAATGAATCAAACATGAGAAGAGAGATTATAAGCATAAATCGATCAATAAAGCACAAAGAAGAAGATATTTCTAAAGAAAGAAAGATTCAATTGATATTCTAACCTCAAGATCGAAATCCAATGTCAAAGGAACGATTACAAGTGAAAATTGAAGGTAAACCAAGGCAAGAGAACCAAACTAGGATTTTTCTTGCTTGAGAGTAAAAAAGAAGTAAGAAAGAAGTGTTTTTAAAATGTCCAAGTCGATGACTAAAAGAACAGAGCCTTCTGAAATTTTCGCGTGAGACGCGTCCCGGAAGAAGTGAGACGCGTCTCGCGCCTTCTGGAGACGCGTCCTAGGATGCATCTTGCGATTCTTCAATTCCTAGAAATTGTCGTGAGACGCATCCTGGATAAAGTGAGACGCGTCCTAGGACGCGTCTAGCGGGAACTTGGTCTGGGATGTGACGTGTGTCGGCTTCTTTTCACCAAAAATGCCATGTTCAAGCCAAAAACTCCAAAAAGTACCTAAATAAGCCACAACCTGCACAACACCACTAAAACACAAAACACATAAAAATGCACAAGAAACACTAAAATACACAAATAAAAACTAACAAAAAACAGTAAAGAGAAAGAGATGAGACACTAAAATATAGGCTCATCAAACCCTCCTGACCGAACCTTTGCTCGTCCTCGAGCAAACAAACTAACTAGACTCGAGTAGACTCTAAACACACAAACACAAAGGAGTTAAACGACCAAGCTACCAAGCCAACAGTGCTAATCCCAAACCCAAAGTGTGCAAACATTTTGAATTTTCACCAACGTTGGTAGAGAACAAAGAAAAATCAACTAGTTTGTTTCCTAGGTAAAAAGAACTTAGAGCCAGTCCAATAGTCCCTCACAGGTAATCAATTAAGCCACTCTCTCACAACTGGAAGTATCCAGCAGGTTAAAATGCTCAAAAGTAAAGTTGGGCGGTAACTTTCGTTACAAGGTGCCACTAATACCTTATGATAAGTTTGCTCAAATAATCAGGTCGTAAAGGACTTGGCAGGCGACTTAATATTCAAGAGTTAAAGACTGAAGCTGCTCCCCATATTCAAAATTATTCATCCAAAAAGTCAAACAGGACTGCATTACATAATCATTTCATGGCCTAATAGGGCTTTTTTATCTCAATGTTTTGCAGGTGTTTGTTTTACCGAAGGTCCGCACTTTTGTGCATGTCGGTTTGGAGTACATGCCATGAACCTCACGGACATGTAGCTTTTAGGCCACGCCGGTATGTGGTAGTATTTGCAACACGCCCAACATGAACAACGGTGATTAATTAAGACCATAGATCCACCCCAAGACTCAAACATCAACATCTTTAGTGAGCAGCAAACAAACTTTAATAATAAATAAAGCTACAGTTCCAGCAATAGTCGCAAGGTGGGAATTATCAAAAGAAAGCGTGCCGTTCGTCATCCCCTATCACAAAGAGTGCTCATAAGCATGAAGTGGCGCAATAACTTAAAAAGAGGACATTGCCCTACCCAAAAATCACACAAAACAATGCTGGCACAAATTTTTTTCATCAGCAGGAAAGGTTTCTCACAGGCTTTTCGGACTAAAGAACTAACTAGACTTCCTTTTTACAGAGGAAACAAACTTATAAAAAAAAAATTCCTTCCCCCACTACTGATTAGCAAAGACTCAAGACATAAGCATCAAGTGGGTTTAGTACTATCAAAAGGGGCTTGACTTAGCAGTTAACTCCGACTCAAAGGAAAAGAACTAACGATAAAAAAAAGAAAAACAGAAGAAACACAAACAAGAGACAAAAGAAAAGAAACACAAAAGAAACATTAGATGAAGTCTCCACCCTCCCCCAACAAAGAGAAGCTTGTCCTCAAGCAAGAGAAAGGAGAAAGAAACATCTTACAAAATTTTGTACTCGTTTTTTGTCAATCTGGACTCTTCCGTCGATCACGGGTCTTTGCTTATGGTTATAGTCGTCAGCTCGACTTCTTCAGCACTCTTGATTACTTTGCGCCTAGGGGCCTCCCAGCTTTCCTGGTTCCCTTCCTACCCTGCAAATGTGAGTAGATATATAGGGGACCAGTACAAGTCCCCATGTAATTCTTCCTCCTATCCTGTGCAGTTAATAATGTAGGATCAGAGTAGGCTAGCAACTTTCGTTGCTTGCCTTGTACCTCATATGTGCAGGTACGGGAGTAGATGTCGATAACCATACGAGTTGCTTTGATAAAAGGCCGCCCAAGAAGCATAGTATCCTTTTCGTTTACACCGAGGGGTTGTGGCGGTGACTCAATTATCACAAAATCAGTAGGCACAACAACTCCATCCAAATCCACTTTGACACCCTCAATTAAACCCATAGGTCGGCTACGAGACCCATCTGCGAGCAGCATCATGCACTTCATTGGTTTCATCCCCTTAAGACCAAGCTCTTCGTATGTGCCAAATATCATCAGATTACAGCTGGATCCTGTGTCGACAACTCCAACTACATCAGGAGTCGCTCCTATCCCCACTAGCAGATTGAAACTGGCAGAATCACTTAAATAGAATGAAGGAATTTTCATTTGAATAATATGAAGTTGAGACGTTCCAAAATAGAATGTAGGAATTTGAATTTGAAATGGAGAGAGAGAGTATATGATCAGCCGGCCCCTGCCTTTTCAAATCAATCCTGTTACCCAGTAAAAACCAACACCTTCACAGCTTCAACGCAATTACCTATTCCTATTCCTATTTGTTTTTTACAATCAATAACCCAGATCAAATCAACACGAAGCTGCAACGCAATTACCGGTTCCCATTGCCTTTTCCAAATCAGTACTATTTATTTGCAATTATACGAAATCCCGCCCTTGCACACTACAGGGATACACTAAAAAAGATTATGGATTGCTGCATCACACTCCACAACATGATAGTTGAGGATGAGCGCCACAAATACCTAAACTATGACAAGGAAATCGAAGAGTTCGAACAAGATACCCGTGAGAATGTACCCCATGTGATTGATGGAGTTCGTATCCGACGAGCGCAATCTACAATAAATTCTATCCCGGAATACATGAACTTTTCACGGCAAATGCACAGTAGGTGCACGCATGAAGAACTCCAAGCAGACTTGATGAAACATATTTGGAGGATGCGTTGACTGTGGAGCTTGCTCAATCGTGTCGTGTGTGTTTGTTAGTTTAATGCATTTGTGTGTTGTATGTTTGTTGCATTTCCATTTGGTTTTTAAATTCTCTGCGGTTTGTTGTATATATTCTTGCTCAATAAATTATAAAACGAGTTTTAATAAATGCAATTTTATTAATTTCAACTTCTAAATACTCTTATAATATGTTAAATATGTTTTTAAAAAAATTTTTAAAAAATTCGAATTTCATGACGGCTCCGTGACACGTCACCCAATGCAGAAAAATCTCGTCACGGATCCCGTTACCAGTAGGTGATGAGTCACGGAGGCGTCACCAATGCGGGTAGTCTCATATGTGAATCTGCAATGCAATTACACGTTCCCACTGCCTTTTCAGAATCAGTACTGTTTACCCAGTACAAATTATCACCTGTTAGGATTATCTGTTTAGATTTTGATCAGCAACCTAATGACTTATCTTAGCTCAGAAGGTGATTAGTACTCTTGGTTCACTTGAACACTGTAAAAGAGGAAACTCACTAAGTATGATGGTCTAGCAAATCTTCTATAGGATGTTAGGTCTCGAAATGTAATTTTTATTTTCTGAAGAAGACCAAGAAGAAGGCATCCAGCAGGAAAAGTTCAACGGATTTGATGATTTGAAGAATGCACAAGATTGCTGAAGACAAAGATTTTTCAGATACCTATGTCCAGATATCTTGAAGAAACAAGTGTTTCGTAACACAAGTGTTGCAAAAGATATCTGAGAATAAAAGGTTTCTGAGAAGAGGAAAGTGCCCACAGATATCTACACTCGGATACCTTGGACATAAACTATGTTTCTGAAAAGAAATATTTTATAACAAATTTGTTTCAACAAGTGGTATCTGGAGTTGTGATAATCGATGGAAAAGAACATGCAAAGCTTCAGAGAACTCTGATAGTATAAAGATATCTGATACCATGCATAGTTCCGTTGGCACTACAGGACAAAATATAGTACAGTGCATTAAATGCATGACGAAATGTCGAACAAAAGCGGTAACCAAAAAGAAGACAAACTCACATAAAGATTATACTCAAATATCAATAGTTTGAAATTGAGTTAAGCCTAACACATACTATTTAAACGGCACTCAAATTCATCTAAAAATATCAACACTTAGACTGCTTGAGAACACACCTTAGAACACACACAGAACTTACACTCTCACACAAGCTCTCTCAAGCAAACTACTTACCTTCAAGCTTTCTGTTGCGACCAAAGCTCTTGATTCTAAGTATCACAAAAGTTCTAAGTGTCCTGATCCTTAACAAGCATTGTTATTTGTGAAAGAGTTGAACTAAGATTTCATATCTGAGTTTCATTCTCTTAAACACTTATCATAGACTTGGGTCAGTAAAGAACAAGATACTATACATTGCAAAGTGTATTAAGTATACTTGATTCATAGAGCTATCTGAATAACTGAATAAGTTATTAAAGAAGCTCACCTGACAAACAAACCTAAAACCAACATCATATTCGGCGTGGAGTACCGGAAGTACTTAGTTTGGGAAACTAAGGAATAACTCCAAGGTTGCTGAGCACAGGAAGTACTTAGCTTGGGAAGCTAAGGAATAACTCAAAAAGGTTTCTGAGTACAGGAAGTACTTGGCTGTGAAAGTCGGGGAATAACTCAGGGGGGACACTCGGTTGGGAACCTAGTGTATTTAGGAATCAAGAGAATATATTTGTAAGGTTACATCATTTATCTGTCTTAGTGAATTCCAGGTCTGAGAAAGGCCGAAGTGGATTAGTTGAAGGATTACGCCACCTTCAGATACCACTATAAAAAGACTTGTGTTATTTACTTTCTGCAGTCTATTACTTGCTTTACTTATCTTGCAAAGTATTTACACTTATCTTGCTGAGCACGTGCACTTATCACAGAAAAGTCTTCCGCTCTCTTAAATTAAGTATCAGATATCTACACAGATATCTGAGAAACTGTGCATATCGACAAAAATTTTAAAAGACTATTCATCCCCCCTCTAGTCTTTTACTTTGCCGTTATTTGGACCAACAACACCTTTGAAGACCCACATAACGTCCATTCACCCCAAACTAATGTCAATGTTCTATTCAGCGTGTATACCCAACTATAACCGTGGGTTTGGTATTGCAATAGAACCAGCCATACAGCATTGGTAGTATAAAAAATTATGTTTGGTTGGTTTTGTGATGTTGGGATTCCTCCTAGACTGCCCGATATTAAATTGAAGGGCAGCTACTTGATTGGCTAAAGCTGTCTATGTGGCAATACACAGTATAACCTTTATAAATTAATACTCGATAAATTAATAACCTCAATAAAATTAATAATTTGTTCAGTCTCAACTTGGGACCAGTACAAATTTAGATCCCAATTAATAAAATAATTAAATAATAATTTTTTTGAAATGCCAGTGTATATATATTGGTGCCAATGAAACTATAAATTAATAATTACTAAAAAATTCCATATATATGTGTGTGATACACTTCAAAATTCTAAGATTGTTTAGTAAAAGTGAATCTATAGTCACTTGTTTTTTGTTGAACTTCAAATTTATATTGAGTTCATCTATAAATCTCTCTATTGCACTAAAGAGTTGGGGCGTTATCTTCTCGTATTGCAACAAAAAGTTGTGAAGAGTTGTTGCCGCTTGCAATGCTTCTTTTGGAGTGACCAGTTCCAAAGCTATTGAATCATCCTCAGCTTCATCATCGACCGGATTTTGAATGGTATCCGCCACAATTTTTTAAATGCTTTGAAAATTCGTAACCTTCATTATTTTCACCTGGATAATCTAGCAAGTGATTCACATCCATTTTGTGTCGATAATGCATACCCGTAATCAAGTTCTCAAGCTCACGAATGTCTAATCCAGAATTTGCATCGTTTAAATCACTTGAGCCGGTTTGATTCGCCGAACGAATTTTGCAGTGTTGAAAGCAATTTGCTATGGCCTCTTGTTGTAATACGAGAATGTTAATTGAAACTTATTTTTCTAATTTATTTTTCATCTCTAACTAATATACATTGTAACTAGTATATTGGACTTGGAAATTTAAAGGTCATACGTGAAACCTCTTTAAATTAATAAATTATTAATTTATCGATATAATAATATTTCACTAAATTAATAAAATATACCGGTCCCAACATTATTAATTTATAGAGGTTTTACTGTAGAATGAGTTATGCAGAACCAAAAAAAAAGAGGGGCTTGGGCTAAACTATTTTTTGGAACATTGTCCACATAGGATAATTCGTATTAAATGCTGACAATTGCGTACGTTATGCGAGTCGAGCATTACTTAGGCTAGGCTCAACTCGGCTCGTTAGATAAGGTATTCGAGCCGAGCTCGAGCCTAAGTTTGAGCACTTGTTGTTATCGAGCCGAGTTGATGCTCGACAAGGATCGATAATACTCGATTAATTTTTTTAAAATATTTATATATAGTTTTTGTTAACGACCTCGAACTCGGCTTGACTAATGCTCGAGCCAAATGAGACGAGCTATAACCTACTTATCGTGACTCAAGCTCGGAAAAAAGTTAGCTTTGTTAACAAGCCGAGCTCGAGGAATGAGAAGCTCAGCTCGGTTCGTTCAAGATCACTACATGCGATCTATTTGCTAAATAATCCTTATCTACCGATTTGGATAATTTGCTTCATCAACGCTGATCATTGCTATTTGTCAGTATTGCATGTTCATGTAAAAAATGCAATTAACCTAGACTCTTTATTTGAAGGAATACACATCTCAAATTAGTAAGTATTTTCTAATTTTTGTATTCAAATATGGAGTGATATTAAATTATAATGGTAAATTATGTAATTAAGAGACTGTTTGGGTTGCGATTAAAGTCTGGCTTTAATTAAATTGTCCTTCTCACCCTATTTACCATACGACTTTAATCGAGTTGAACAATATCTTTTTTAATTCACCAACTATTCATAATTCAATTGTGTTTTATCTATCCACCTACTTTTCTCTCACTTTACTTTTTCATTTATTATAAATTTAAATCAATTAAATAATGTTAAGCCCAATCAAATAATTTTAAAAACTCTTACAAACATCAATCACGCTTACACACCCTATATAGCAACTCTATAAAATCTATGAAATTATAACACTATCCAAAAACAAATTTTCACAAATTATTTAAAATTGAGTTACTATTCATATTTAAAATCCGATTAAAACCCGGTCTATTTAAATCGCATGCCAAACAATCACTAAATAGTTAAATTCTTATAAAAATCAAGATTTTTCTAAACAAAAGCAATATTATATCACGCCCGTGCCAAGTGTATGACACTCTTATCAGCTCGATAAGCTTTTTTTTTTTAGATAAGCATGTTACGTTACGCCTAACTGGCAGTTTATGATTAGCTAGGAGCTTGTTCAGTTGGTAGTTTATTTATTTTTAAAAATAAGTTAGCTAATTTATTTTCATATATTATATTTAGCAAATCAGCAATTAATTTACTCAACACTTTTATAAAAATCAACTAACTAATCAACTACCAACTAGTTTATCATCAGTTAGCTTATGAGCTAATTGTGAATGGTTATTATACATATTTGGTAAGATCAATTCTTTTAGTATTAAACTTGCAAAACTAAATTACATAATGAGAATTGGACATATAAATTTAATATAATATTGTTAAAGTATTTTACTACTATAAGTTAGAAATAAAAATATAACAAGAGGCAAATTACTTTTGCCCCCCAATTAGATATCGTAATAACATCGGGGCCCCTAACATTTCAACGATAACAAATTGGTCCCTAAATTAACAAATTTATTCCTAAACAATTACATATTAGGCCCTACAAATTCATTTTTTGGATCAATATGTAATTTTTTAGGGACCAATATGTTATTGTTGAAATGTCAGGGCCTCCGATGTTATTAGGGTGTTTATCAGGGGGAGCAGGTGTAATTTTCCAATTTTAACATGTTTTATGCAAGAGTTAAAAGTCAACAAGCTACAAATCCCACGAGCTCCTTCCTAGCCGCTAAACTCTGTGTGGGAGGGGAACCTTTTAAAATTAGAACACTAAAGGGGTTTTATGTAAATATTTGCATGAACATTATGGGTGTAATGGGAATTACATTAATATTTAGTCTCAATTCAATTAAATGCAACTACCAAACACAAGTCAATATTGGGCTTGGTCAAGTGGCCTCCTCAAATGTTACAAACTAAACACTCAATTTTCTACTCCAATCCCATTCTAAAGCCCCATTTTTTAGAAATAAAATAGTGTTTTGAACTCATTCTATAGACTGAGTCCAAAACGATACCAAACGGAACGTAAAGAAGCAAAATATTTATGGATTTTTCCCATTAGTAGTTGAAACGATCTTCCCAACTAGACCCTTTTGATTTTAGTTTTTGGATTCTACTTGGTACCGTCTATCAAGTTGCAACTCAAAGAAATAAATCAGGGTGATAAGGGAGTGTTTTGGATAGAGATAAAAGTTTAAGTTATATTAAAATTTATGTGTTTTTAACTCGATTTTCTGCCCCCTCAAGCTACTGCTATGGTTGATGAGGCTCTTGATATGGGTAATGAGGGAACTGCTGGTTTGGGTTACACTAGTTCTTATGACTCTTCTGCATCTGATGTTTTTATCTGTAAACCTGACAAATTTTGCTCTAAGGTAACCATTAAACCTCTTTCTGAACTAATTGATGGACCAATTTTTGTAAAAGAAAAAGGTGTTTTGAATGAAGATAAGATAAAATCTTTTTTGTGTCAGTACTGTCTCAAAACTGGACATATAAAACCTTGCTGCTTTCAGTATCAAAAAGTTTTGAGAAAGAACAAGAAAACTGAAACAGCTAATGTTGATGTTAATGTTGCATCAACTTCGAAGTCAATAGTGTCAGTTTCTAAGACTCAAACATTAGTAGCACCAGTACAGAAAGCTAAACCTACTGGAACTGTGAAAAACTTGAAAGAAAAGTCTAAGAAATATTGGGCACCCAAAGAAAAGTTAGTATGCAATGTTGCTTTTTTTGTTGCTACTTCACCTGACAATGCAGGATAATGGTACTTTGATAGTGGCTGCTCAAGACACATGACTGGAGCTAAAGACCATCTTACCAACTTTGTTCCTCAACGCACCGGCATCGTAACATATGGTGGATCTCACAAAAGTAGAGTACTTGGAAATGGTGTACTTAACCTTGATGGTTTCCCTCTTTTAAATAATGTATTCTTGGTAGAAGGTCTAACTGCTAATCTTATTAGTGTCAGCCATTTGTGTGATGACGAGTTGAAAGACAAGTTTAATAAACATGCATGTAAAGTGTATACTCGCAAAGAGAGAAATGTTGTTATGACAGGTGTCAGGTCAACAGACAATTGTTATGTGGTGGCTGATCCCCACAAATGCAATTTGGCAAAAGAAGATGATGTTGTGATATGGCATAAGAAGCTTGGTCATGTGAACTAGAGGAACTTGGAAAAACTGATTAAGCTTGAGGCTGTTAAAGGAATTCCAAAGCTCGGGAATGGAGGTAAGCATGTGTGTGGTGACTGTCTGAAAGGCAAGCAGACTAGAATCGTTTCATCACCGTTTCAAATAAAAGGATGTAAAAGTACCTCTAACTGCTTCGAACTAATGCATATGGATCTTATGGGTCCGATTGAGGTTGAAAGTCTAGGTGGTAAGTGGTACATTTTTGTCATAGTTGATGATTTTTCTCAATTTACCTGGGTAAGTTTTTTAAAAGAAAAATCTGAAACGTTTGATTCTTTCAAGAAACTGCATGCTAGGATCAGAAATCAATACTCTACTGTTGTTCAAATAATTCGAACTGATCATGGTAGGGAATTTGAAAATCAGTTCTTTGCTGCTTTTTGTGAAAAGAAAGGAATTTTCCATGAATTTTCTACTCCTAAAACTCCTCAACAAAATGGAGTAGCTGAAAGAAAGAATCGCACCTTGCAAGAAATGACTAGGGTTATGTTGAGTTCCATGAATTTATCTAAAAGGTTGTGGGCTGAAGCTATCAACACAGCTTGCCACATCATTAATCGTGTCTACCTTAGACCAGGAACTACAACAACTCCCTATGAGATCTTGAATGGTAAGAAGCCCAATCTTAAGTATATTCATGTCTTTGGCTGTGCATGCTATATACTCAATGATAGGGAAAATCTAGAGAAGTTTGATGCAAAGAGTGACAAGGGTATCTTTGTTGGATATTCACTTAATAGTCATGCGTTTAGAGTGTACAATCCAAGGACGTAAACTATTCAGGAATCTATGAACGTTACTTTTCATGATTCTATCCCTTTTGCTCAGAAACAGGTTAGTGCAGGTACTAAACCAGAAACTCCAGAGACTGTCAGTGAAAAACCGATCAATGTTGAGAAGACTGTTGACTCAACACTGCCCCAAACAACACTGTCTGACAGCTCCTCAGATGAATCTGTGTCTGAAAAAGGAGAAAAACCTGAACAGGAGACAACTGAACATCAGTTTGAACCTCTGGACAACATCTGACGTGATCCTCCTCCTAGAATTCGAAGAAATCACCCTAGCACCCAAGTGATTGGAGATGAATAAAGGGATGAATCTGAGGAAGAACACTAGGTGAAACTACAAAGATATGGTAAGTATGTCCACACTCTGCCAAGAGGTCAGCTCTTCTTGTTTTGTCTCTCTTTCTGAACCTAAGAATGTGAATGAATCTTTGAAAGATGATTACTGGTTAGAGGCAATGCAAAATGAACTGTACCAATTCAGAACTAATGAAGTTTGGGTTTTGGTCCCTCGTCCTCTGATATTAATGTCATAGGTACTAAGTGGATTTTCAAAAATAAAAGTGATGAAAATGGTGTTGTGGTGAAAAAAAAACCCCGTCTTGTTGCACAAGGGTACATTCAAGTGGAAGGAGTTGATTTTGATGAAACTTTTGCTCCCGTAGCTAGACTCAAATCCATTAGACTTCTTTTAGCCATAGCCTGTGCTTTGAACATTAAACTGAAACAGATGGGTGTTAAAGGGGCTTTTCTCAATGGCTATATTGATAATGAAGTTTATGGTGAAGAGCCCAAAGGATTTGAAGATCCAAACCACCCTAACCATGTGTTTAAACTCAAAAAGGTTTTGTATGGTCTAAAGCAAGCTCCTCGAGCTTGGTATGCTAGGCTAACTGAGTTTTTTGTCAGCTTTGGTTTCACTTTAGGGGAGGGTGATCAAACATTGTTCATTCTTAAACAAGGAAAAGATCTTTGCATTGCACAAATCTATGTTGATGATATTGTGTTTGGCTCAACTAATACTTCCATGGCAGATCAATTTGTCCAAGCTATGACAACTACCTTTGAGATGAGTATGATAGGGGATCTCAGCTATTTTCTTGGGCTACAGATTCAGCAGCAAAGGGATGGTCTCTTTTTGTCTCAAGAGAAATATGCCAGGAATTTGATCAAAAAGTTTTGTATGGAGAACTCTAAGCCGTACAGTACTCCTATGTCTACCTCTGTAAAGCTGAGTAGAATTGATGTTGGAGAGGATGTTGACCCAACATTGTACAGATCAATGATCGGTAGCCTTCTGTATTTGTCAGCCAGCATACCTGATATCATGTTCTCTGTGTGTGTGTGCCAGGTATCAGTCTAACCCTAAAATCCCACACCTGACTGCTGTTAAAAGAATACTCAGATATATATCAGGAAGTGTTTAGTGAAACAAACACTAATCTAGTGTGATTTAGTGATTCTGATTGGGCTGGTGATCTAGATGATAGAAAATCCACTAGTGGAGGTTGCTTTTATCTTGGTTCTAATTTAGTGTCTTGGTATAGAAAGAAACAGAACTGTGTATCACTCTCAACTGCTGAATCTGAATATGTAGCAGTTGGGAGTTGTGTGACTCAATTGGTATGGTTGAAAAATATGATGCATGACTATGGTCTTCAAAGTGATACCTTGTTGATGTTCTGTTATAACCTTAGTGCCATAAATATCTCTAAGAACCCTGTTCAGCACTCACGCACGAAAGACATAGACATTATGCATCATTTTCTTAGTGATTTGGTCAATCTGCAAGTAATTAACATAGAACACATAGATACAACCAATCAACTTGCAGATATTTTTACCAAGCCTTTAGATAGTGAGAGATTCTTCAGTCTTAGAAGATCTCTTGGTCTGTGCTCTCTGTGATCTTCGATATTGAACCTATTGTTGACTAGACATCACAGTCAACAATGGTAGAAAGAAAAGTGATTTATTTTTGGTTTGCTTCTTGTGTCTGCTTTTGTGCTTCCGTGCTTGTCTCTGGTTGTTACTGTTGCCCAGCTCTAAAACGGGGTTCATTGTTTTTGAAAGACTACTTGAAACCAAGGTTTAAAGGTCTCTAGTTTGGAGTGTGTTTGTTTTCATATAAAATCCATTTGTGCTGATTTTGGATACTTTTGCTACTCGTACCCTGTTTCGCACTTGATGTTACCTCCTGCTTTTGTTCCAACAATTAAATGAAGTCAAAGAAAAAGGGCTCGAAGTGTTTCCATCGAAGGTCATGTTGGGCAGGACCAAATACTACCCACATACCGGCGTGGCTAATGTGTCATATGTCCGTGAGGGTTGATGGCCTATACTTTCAACTAACACGCACAAAAGTGCTGATCTTCGTAATGCTGCTGGATCACTTGCAAAATTGAGTACCAATTTGCCCAATATGGCCAATGACTGTCTTTTATGCCATGAGACGTGTGTTTACCTTACTCCGCATACACTTCGGCTTTGGACGGGATTCATACGTGTTCCAATTATTTGACATGGTTCACTGTCTCATGGTCATCCCCACTCAAAATCAAGGTATTTGCTTTAAAAATTGAGGTGATGTCGAGTGTCTTTCTTTGGTATTTCCCTCTATTTCTTTTTTTTACCTTCAGCATTAAGTGGTGTTAACCTGATCTGCACTCTCTTTACTTGGTCTCCTAGACATCTTACAATAAGAGTGGTCTGATTTTTCGATGTTACCCTCAATGATGAGTCAACTTTCAGTTCAACGGAGACTTTAAATGTATTTTGCTTCTTCTGCTGTGTTTTTTCTGTGTTGCTCTGTGTGTTTTGGGTTTGAGGGGGAGTATAGGTCCAGAAATTCCTTGTTTTTTTTTTTTTAGGTCTCTTGCATTGTATTCTTGCTCTAAAAAAAGTCATTTTTAAGAATCAAGATTTTTGGTCAACCTCCCTAAGGTTTATCTGTTTATCTGATTACTTTGACTCAACGAATAACTGTTTTACTTGCAACTTTAATCCTTAATTAACAGTTGTGCACACTTTTCGTTGCTTTGATATATGTTTGCAGGAATCTACCTTGAAACAAACCCAACAACACTCATCATGACTTATCTTATAAGTTGTGTAAATGACCATCCACTCTTATCCTAAAACTGCCCTCCAACTGATCTAACCTCTATTCCTGCTTCTGCTACCACCTTTGCCAGTGTTGAAGACAATGTTGAGTCAGCATGGTTTCTTCGCATTGGTACTTTGTCTACATGTCCTCAACAAATTACCAAGATGTTGAAGTTTTTCAAAAAACTTTATTTTCTTTCTTTTCTCACAAAAAGGGGGAGAATGTTTTGTTCAATTGAACTCTTGGTATTTTGTATTAAGGGGGAGTTCTAGGAGCAAGGGGGAGTTGCTTGATATTGTCTTGTTTTTCTTACAAACTACTTGTTTTGGTTTTGTGAAGAAAGGCAAGAATTAAGGGGGAGATTGAAAGTGCAATTTTTAGCACTTATTAGATTACCTTTCTTCATAATTTAACCGGTTCGACATTTGTAATTGTTTTTCTATGAATATTTTGTAGGAATTATCAAGTTGGGCTTCAACATTACTTAATGGACTGAGATTGGTGAGCTTAGGCCTCAAGGAAGAATCCAAACACAATCTGGAAGAGCTGGAAAGAATCCAGACGTAATTTGGAAAGAAGCTAGGCACAGGCAACTTAGGAAAGGAAGAGTTTGGCAAGTAATGGGCACATAGGAAGTGAGAAGGAAATAAAGATCTTGAGATATCTATCTAAGGAATATTTCCTTCCAACAGAACACAAGAAGCTGGAAAAGAAAATCTGTCGTTCTTCTTCATGGTCGACTGGAACATATATATACAATAAGAACGGTTGCAAGAAAACGACGCGTTGAGAGATTAAATTCACAATTTATTGAGAGTTAGGTTGTCTTGCTTTACTAGGCATTGTTGTCGAATTCACTTGTGAGTAGTTTCTAAGGGTTGAGATTTACTTTAGCGTCTTCAAACCAGAATAGATTTTTGATTGTCTGTTCTAGGTCTAGTCTTTGTAGTTTAATCATTCGTTTTGTGATTGATTAAGTATAGTTTTGTAATTCTACTTTTCTTGATAGTGGAAATTTAGCCTAAGGCACGGTCGGTATCTTTATATACCGGCTAGAAAGTAATTGTGGTTGTCAGTCTTATTTTCCACTGCTGTCAATCACTGTTGAAGACATTGTTGACTCAATACCATAGTCAACGTTGTGTGTCCCAGTTTACTGTACCAGTCCCGGTCCAAAAGTTCTAACAAAATCCACAATGTAAGTAATCAATTTCGATTGTGGCATGTAAATGCTTTTTTTGGGTTTCCACAAATATCGGTTTAGTAATTTGCTCAATATTAGTATCGCCATCGACGATCGAATGCAACTGATCTTAGCTAGTCTTTACATGGACGAATTAATGCGTGTCGCTATTTAAATTTTAGTTTCTAGGGAGTGTTCATCATCGAGTGAAACAGGTTTTAGTTACGTGGGTTACTTAATTTCACGTAGACGGGTATTATAATATGATCATCAATGGACTATCTGACTGATCGAGTAACCTATTCTACATTTTAGGGATGTAGCCACACTAGTATAGTCGTGACTTGTTGAGGTTTAACATGAGGCTCGTCTAAGTTCCTAGGTCCGTGATGGGTAGATGATGTACTGTTAGGAGCTCATAGATAGTCGGCCCATCATCCTCTTTAGCGTCATACATTACCAAACAAGTAGAACGATAAACTGCGTTTTTATATTCGTTTATATGCATTAAAGTATTAGTACTTTGAATGAAATCTGATTCATTCACATTTAGGCTTTGGAAGTATAGATGTAATTAATGAAACATCTGAATATTTTATGGTAATTAATTAAATTACATGGAGTAATGTGATGTTAATTGAGAAAGTGAAGCTGCTGAAGATGGCAATGAAGAAAATCAACAATGGAATAACCATCTGTTTGGTTGACTCAAGTCTTTTTAAAATTGAAAATTGAGTTTGATTTCTTCTTTGTTTGAGTTTGATTTCTTCATGGTTCTGGCTGCTTCATATAGCATATGTTGTGTGCTTCTTGTTGTAGTAATTGCAATCGTTTTTGCATATTAATAGGTCTAGTAAGTGCAGTATTTGTAGTAGGTCTATGAGATACCCAAGATAGTCTATGTAATCTCAATGCTAATTATCATTTAGAAGACAATATAATGCCAATGTATGGTCCCTAGTTTTGACTAGGGCTGTTCAAAAAACCGAAAAAACCGAAAAACCGAATCGGAACCGAACTGAAAAACCGTACCGGAAAAAAAGGGTTCAGTTTTCGGTACAACATATTTTATCATTTCGGTTTTCGGTATATTTCGGTATAAAATCGAAAAATTTCGGTTTTATACCGAAAACCGATATATTATAAATATAGGGACAATTTTGCAATTTGCACAAGTAATAACCCAAACCCTAATACATATTACTCAGCCTCCAGTGTCGAGTCCATCCCAAAATTCATTTGTCACAATTTCATACTTCATCTCTCTTCCTTTCGTCTCGTCTCGTCTCCTCCTCTTCTTTAGCTAATGGAGAATCCTACCGATTGAATCGATCTTCACATGATCTCGTGGAGAGACAGAGAACAGAAAAGAAGAGAACCACATGTCAGTCACTAAGGCCTTCGTTTCTCTTTTCGAGCTTCACCGTTAGCAAGAAGGCAAGATCAGATCCAATGAAGAGAGAAAGATTCATTACGCTGTCTATGCTTAATTGTCCAGGCACTTTCATGCTCTACCTCTCTAGATTCGGTTATATGAAAGGCTGTAATGGATCTGTGTTGATTTTTCCAATTATGAGTCATTTTGCCTAAATTATAAAATTTCAATTTTTTTGGTAAAAACCGTACCGATACCGAAATTTTTCGGTATTATACCGAACCGAAACTAATTCTCGGTTCGGTTTTCGGTTCACAGAAATATAGTTACCGAAATTTTCGATTTTCGGTTTTCGGTACGGTTCGGTATACCGTTACCGAAATGTACAGTGCTAGTTTTGACAGTTTGAAAATGGAATGTCATCGGGTTTTTTTGCTTTTGTTTGGCTGGTAGGGGGTGGATAAGTTAATCGCAATGGTGGATAAGTAATATAACTAAGAAAGGCGAAACAAGGGGTGTACGTTTGCCATTTCATGTTTAAATTATTTGTAAAAATTAGACAAATAGTAATATTTTTATAGTTTTCCGCTATTTTATGAATTTTCTAAACAAGAATAGGTTTTAGTCTACTTGTTGACCAACTAACATTGACATGGAAAATTTAATGGCAGAGGGCGCATATGTAATTTAACGTTGTATTATTTGTAATTTCACTTTATATATTAAAAACTCCATACAATAATATCGTCGGACTGATAAAAAATATTTTTATAAAGAGTTTATTTCTAAATAGAATTTTTTTTAAAGCATTTATATACAGGTTGGGACCGTAAATTTTTATTATTATAGATAGTTTATTCCGTTATAGAGTATTCTTTTAGGGGGTTTTTACTGTACATGGAATGTATACGTAAATTTACCTAAATGTAAACCCACTATCTCCACTTATTAAACTTTTAACCACTCTATATCATACTCACTCCGTCCATTAAAAGCTGTTCAGTTTACTGTTCATGCACATAAATTAAGGGGAATAATATTATAACTCTAGTACATGTGTGGTGTTAAAAGAAAATTAATAAATAAGCATAGAAGAGAGAATGAAGAGAATGGAGAGTTCATTCTTATGTCAATATGGAATTACATGGTAGGTATTTATACAAGAGAAAAGGCATACCAAGGGACTAATAGTATATATGAAGAGACAATTAATTCTCCACTAACTTGTATGCATTACTCCTCCCATCCACTAACCCATGTATGCATTACTCCTCTCATCCACTAATACATGTATGCATTAACCTTCTCATCCACTAACCCATGTATGCATTAAACTTCTCATCCACTAACTCATGTGCATTTATCCATAACACTCCCCTTGAATGAACATGAGGTGGTGATGGTTGGTACGCGAGAGATATACTGCCTCATTAAAAAGCTTGCTAAGAAAAACCCATTGGGATAAAAATTTAGTCAAGGGAAAAAGAGTGCAGTGCGTAACCAACTCCCCTGATTGAAGCATCACTTTACATCTTCGAATCCATGCATTCCAATCTTCTAGGCCAACTTCTCAAGTGCTGATGTTGGAAGTGATTTGATGATCAAATATGCAGAAATGTTGTACTTGCATGTGATCTTCTTCTTGTAGGTCTTGAGCGGGAACAACTTCGTCGTTGTATACTTTTATCTTCATGTGGAAGAATTTCCCGAACACTTGAATATAATTTCTTCAGATCCAAATGATCACAATCATGGAGATATCCTGATGATTATATGCGCTTATGATGTTGTCTCGTTAAAAACCTTACTAGGAAAAACCTAATGGGATAAAAACCTAGAAAGGGAAAAAGAGTGCAACTTTTGCTCATGCAATGCGCAAAATTAATCATTGTTGCTTGATTACTATGTCGCTTTAATTTACAAGTAAACGCATACTTTCTTCAAGACGTATAGTAAGGAATATTAAAATTCAAGTTAATGCAACAGTTATGAATTTGAATTCTTATTTGACATATGATCGATTAAGGTACTTCTGTACCATGTTAATCTCAATGTTAACAATATGTCATCTTTGTAAATATTCTTTTACATGCTCAAAATTCAGGTTTAGCTAACATTGGTGTAACCAATACTACTCGTCACGAGTCTTGAGAATGTTTATCTCATAGTTCAGTATTTCACTGTGGAGAATACATATTTGTATTTTAGCAACGTGAAGTTGAGTATAGAAGTTTCATATATGAAACATTAGTTCTTCAAGAACTTTTTTCATCTAATCCATGTTTGCTAACATGATACTTTTAGTCTCCTTCCGGGACTAACTGATGGGATGATATCTCCCCTCATTGAACTATCTCAAATCATTTTACTTGTAAGTCAAATCAGTCACTATTCATGTCCACAACCTGTGGGTTGTGACTAACTGGTAACATATAAGATCACGATTATCATGTGTGTATGCAAATGAGTCCTAAGCCTACTAAATGATATGACAATAAAGATATTATGCATGACGAACTTCACTGTATCTAAATGTACATGACATTGACTCAATAATGCAGCGTATCTCAAATTCGTAAATCAAAAGGACTTCAAGTCCATGAGCTCATTTTATATCATCATCATGATGTCATCAAATGGACTTACATGTAAGATCCCCATTTACATGTCCAATAATATATGTCCATCAAATCTTGCATATGCTTGGAAAGTTTCTCGATTCCATGTATACCGGTATTCTCTTTGCTAGATTTTCAAGTCAGTACTGATCATTGATATCTGAATATTTTGGAGGTACCATTTCATTTCATATAGGCCATCTAATAATATTCAGATATATGTGCCTTTCATGGGCATATCATACTCTTCAAGATGACCAACTGCTTTATCTTGCCATTTTCCTATATTGTACGTATTTGGAACCGCATATATTGCACTTCAGGTGCATTGATCATTAATACTATAGTCAAGATACCTAAATGTTCAACACATACCATTATATCACTGATTAGTAACTCTGTATGCCTCAAAATTGGAACATAGCGGGTCAGCAGTCAAATCATAAAATTTTATGGTTGAACATATCTCGGAAATTTTGAAAGATATAACTGATATAATATATGATACATCATCATCCTTTTGAACATCTATTTGATGTATCTCATATTTAACAAGTCTAAATTTCCGATTTGACTTGGGGATCAAACACTTATTTTTTTAATTTTTTTTACCAGCTTTATCCATCATCCTCCCCTTAAGGTGGTAAAAACTAATCTCTAAGGGATAGGTTTATGGGGCGTTTTATTATCATGTCTAGTTCTCTTCTGGAGAACATAACAATGGGGAAGTTAACATATTTGCACAGTTGAATTTTATAGATAGTGCTGAAAAGAAATTTGTCCCAAAATAGAGATCAATTACTCACTCAATAAACTTTAATTGTATAAACAATTGAAAGATACATGTAGACTTCTGGCAACTTGTATTGTATCAATATTATCAACTTGATGAGTGTAATATTGCTCATTTTCAAGATCTCAATTTTCGTGCTTACTCAATGTTGTGTCTTGCCACTGATACAATCGGATTACAATACGAGAAAGCTTTCAGCACATAATTATATTATGCATATGGAAACTTCAGGTTTCACAAAAACGGTTAAGTTGTAACCGGATGGCCTAATTTGTCACATCAAATATGATTTTGCATATTTCAATATTATTATTTCCTCCCAATCTTCTGGTTGGTAGTGACTAATTCTTAGAGAATGCGCCAATCTTCTGGTTGGCGGGTAGTGAAATTTTATAGCGCTTGTATACAAAATTAATTTTGATACTGGCCAGAACGATGTGACATAAAGAAATGAATTATTGTCTTTTTTTATTTGGCAAGACATATAGTCATCAACTCCTTCAAGGAGTAAGTCTAACATGTGTTCTTCTGGAACACAATGTTCTTCAACGTAGTTACTCTTCTAGAGCCTGAACTTTCTTTTGAGGCTTCATTTATATTTAAAAACTACTTGAATAATCTATATCAAGTAAGTTTTGCACTTCAGGTGGTAAAAGCATCAAGTGATTCATTTGTAATTATGCCTTCTGAGCACTTGTCACTTATGACTTTATACTACTAGTAGTAGCAAACTCTTCTAGTGCTTTCACACAACATCAAGTTGGAAAAGTAATATGCAAGGACTTGTCAATCCATATACAGTTGGCTAATAGACGTAGTAAATAAAAGTGATTGCCACTTTGGCCAAAAGTTCACCAATAAATATGATGATACTAATGAGCATTCACGAAATTACTTGTAATGTCCCCTCTGAATGCTAACATCATTATAGATGTTGTATAAACATTGTTCGATCCCAACTTCAGGTTTGGTAATCGACTTTGTGCTTCAGATTGAAAATGTATTAGATGCGAACCGTTGTACATATATCTTATAATATGTCTGATTATTGACATAATAGATTATAATTTGTACACTCTTCATGAATAGCAATAGCTCTATAAGAGTATATATGACATGCCAATTTCTATCCAAATGCTCAAACAACAAAATATATGTGTCCATTTGGAGAACAAAATCTCCCAACTACAGGTTGGCGAGATATATTTTGTATTTTCATTTACTTCTTCCAACTTGAGGTTGGATATTTTAATACATTTCTCCAAACTTCAGGTTAAGATTTATTTGATCACTCGTATATTTTTCTCAACTTGATATTGATGAGATCTATTTCATGCTCACTTCTGGTGAAGCTATGAACAAAGTTCCATATATGCATATAATTAGCAAAATGTTCACATTCACTTTAGGGAATGAGAAGAATCAATTTTTAGAAATTGATTGTGTTCTTTCATTTAAAATTTTAAAACTTTTTTATTTTTCCAACTACTTCTCGTGGTTACTTGAGTATGGATCAAATAATGTTGGTTCTTTTTAATGTACCAACTTGTCATTAGCTCATTTTGCAACTCTCTTAATTTTTCATGTATCTCCAATCACTTCGGGGAAAGGAGAAACACAATTTGTATTTGTTAGTCATTATATAAGATAACGACTTTGCCAAATAAAGTGAACTTCTAGTTCATCATCATGTAAAATATGTATGAATAACAATAGTTGCATGACGCATATTATAATACTTTAGTCTACGGGACCAAACATTGTTTTGTGAGCTAGGGGTATATCTTTAACACATACATATCAAGTATATAGTGGCCTTCAAGATCCAAGTATGCTCATGATTGCTACTTCGGGAGCAATAATAAGAAATTATATTTTTATGAGAATGACTTCATAATATATATGCTTTACAAAAGGTCACTAGCACACATATGATTCTAACTTCAAGTTGGGCAAGCAATAAAACATTAATACTACCGACTTCAGGTTGGAAGCTATCACTTTCTATTTGCAATTTTTGTAAATGGTCTATATTCATTTACTTACCACTTCTGGTAGTTTGCAATTATTAAAAATTTGGATCAAATGTCCGTGTGAATGATCAATAACCATAATTTTCATGGTTTTGTATCTCATATTCACTTCAGGGAATATGGTAAACAATATTGTATTTTATCAATGCTTGAAAGGTTCATCCAAAATATGAGTTTGTGTATGATTCACCACTAACAAGAAAATTTAAAGTGGTAATATAGTGAGAAAAGTAAATTCAATTATGTAAATAAACAAGTAAAACTTATCTTGACCGAGCAATCCTCTAATTATCACTTTGATAATATGTAACTCGATGAATAGGGATGTAAGATTGACGAATAGTCACGTGAGTACATGTATCCCATCATCTAGCAACAATTCTTAGGCAATAGTTTACACGGTAACCTGTAGACATAGAAGACAATTAAATTATATATTGCAAATTTGCAAGAAAGACTAGTAGTAAATGAAATTGAGAGAAAGAGTAGTAATAGTGTAATATGTGATTGATAGACTCATGTCATTTCATGTGGAGTTGCCGAGTGATGATGATCATTATCCATGGCCAATCGAAACTCTCCTCTTCTTCTAGCTTTGCCCTCGGATCGCAGTTTAGATTGTCTATCAGTTGGTTGAGCACTATCGTGCTGATAACGTGTTAAAAAGAAAATTAATAAATAAGCATAGAAGAGAGAATGAAGAGAATGGAGAGAATGGAGAGTTCATTCTTATGTCAATTTGGAATTACATGGTAGGTATTTATACAAGAGAAAAGGCATACCAAGGGACTAATAGTATATGAAGAGACAATTAATTCTCCACTAACTTGTATGCATTACTCCTCTCATCCACTAACCCATGTATGCATTACTCCTCTCATCCACTAACACATGTATGCATTAACCTTCTCATCCACTAACCCATGTATGCATTAAACTTCTCATCCACTAACTCATGTGCATTTATCTATAACATGTGGTTTACTTTATAACATTATTAGTAGTTGCTTTGATTATTTAAATTAATTTTTAATTTTTTTTAGGAGTAGTGCATGATATAAAATTTTATATATGTTCCTAAATGGTAAAGAAATGAAAGTGAACAACTCTACCGGGACGTCAAAATGTTAAAATTGGACAACTTCTCGGATGGAGTATATATATAGTTATACCATATATTTCTCTGCCGTATATAAGTATATTTTTTCTCATTTACCTTAATATTTTGTGGTAACTTTGTTGACCACAAAAGTAAAGAGTAAGGTTGTCTTGAAACGGACAAGCACGCAGTAAGATTTTACCAACAGTTATAACGTTGCAGTTGGGTTATATTGGATGAGAAGCTCTATAAATAATAGCCGGATCAGTGTCTGAGCAAGCATCGCAGCTAGCTCAAATTCCCTAAAATTTCTAATACATTCATCCACATTTTCGTCTTTTTACCTTGTTCATACACTTGGCTTGAGTTCATTAACTAATCAAATATCCTAAACTAGAGAACATTTCCAAGCCTATATATAGTGTTAAACAAGTATGGATCCAAGGCTGTTTGAAGCAGCTCGAAGTGGTGATGTTATCGAACTTCGTAATCTCACCGCGCATAATCCTTTCCTCTTCATACCCGCAGAATCAACAGGTGGACATAATCCTATACACATTGCTTGTATGGCCCGTCACATTGAGTTTGTCAAAGAGGTGATGCATCACAACCCTGGATCTGCCGAAGAACTGAATGCGGAAGGTGTGAGCCCTTTGCATATAGCCTCTGCTTACGGGTATTTGGATATAGTCATGGAGTTGGTCAAAGTTTGGCCACATCTGTGTTTGGTTAAGGCCAAAAACGGCAAACTTCCCTTGCACTATGCTGTCGTCCAAGGACAAATCCAAGTCATCAACCAGCTTCTTTCGTTCTGCTTGCATTCAATTGAAAAGGAGACTAATGAAGGAGAAACTTGTTTTCATATTGCTGTGAAATACAATCAACTTGACGCTCTTAAAGAGTTGACGAGGGGGAGAATGGCACCATTGGTCCCGTCGAATAGGGCCAATGGCTCACGCAGTACCACGTTTGGTCGGCCTGTCACGAATTGTCCTATATTTTGTTTCGCCATGGATTTTAAAGGACTTTTGGCCAATTTGGCACGAATTCAATGGTCAACTGCCTATGTGGACGACAGTCAACGGGTCAAATGTGCCACATCACACGGACACCTAATTACTGATTAAAAGAAAATGAAAAATAAATTCAAAAATTCAAAAATGAAAATAAAATTATAAAAAAATTAAAATAAATTCAAAATTCTGTAATATTAAAAAAAATTCTGTAATATTAAAAAAAAAAAAGTACAGATTAAAAAAAAATACTAAAAAGAAAAAATCGAAAATTAAAAAAGAAAGAGTAAAAAACGAAAACCGAAATGAACAAAACCTAACAGCCCATCGTTCTCCCAAATTTCACAGCAATCATCAGTTTCCATTCTCCCGCTATTTCCAGTAGCCATCGATTTCCAGTAGCCTGCGAGGATGATAAAGGAGCGGCCGGAGCACTTGAACAACCTAGACCCACCGACAAACAGTAAGTTTTCTTCTCTATGTTAATCCGTTAAATTCAGTTTACTGTTGAGTTATGTGGGCCATTCATCCATGCCCTTTATGTCGAATAAGGTACAGAACATGGTCCCTCTGAGTTGTTTAATGGTGGTAGATGGTGGAAGATATGTGTGCATTTATTCCTTGTGTCTACCCCTTTTACCATTGTTTATGTGTTCATGATAAAATATTCCTTTCGATCTTTGTTTGTTTGTGGTTTTTCCACCTTATGATAGTATTTTATATCTGCAGGTCGGGTCAAAAGCTGTTTCACATTAGTATTACATTATGGAGGGAATTGGTCGACAAGGGACTGGACAGTGGTGTATAATGGTGGGAAAATCAAAAAATACGATTAAGTTCAGCTTAAGAATTTGTCTGTTGGACTGATTAAAGCCTACTGTGATGACTGTGGAGTTAAGAATGTTAAGAAGATCCATGTGCAAATTCTTGGATCCATCTACGAACTAACTAGTTGATTATACATTGGTACAAATGCTGATTTGAAAAATGCTTGCAAAGAGTATACTAAACAAAGGGAGTTTCACTTGTGGATTGAGGGTGAACTAGTTAGTGATGATGTTGAGGGGGGAAGTATTGACAGTAATGTTGATGATGATGGCAGTAATGGTGATGATGAGGGCAGGACTGGTGATGGAAGTGAGAAGGCATTGGATGATGATATGCCAGTTAATGGAGATGATATGCCAGTTAATGGAGATGATATGTCAGTTAATGGAAATGAGGAACCTGAGAATACAGTTGATGATAATCAGGTTGATTTGCAGCAGGAAGATGAATACAACTCAAGTATGGATGATGACTATGAGGAAGAATCATATGAGACTGATGATGATGGTTGGAGAAGAAATGTTGATACATATATAAAAGAGAATTTGAGGGAACTTATGCATGGTCCATCTGGAGTTGAGCATATGCAGGCTTATCTAACTGGGCCTAATGTACTGCAACATAATGTTAGTGGTGTAAAACCCCGTTTTATTTTTGTATTTATTATTATAAAAAAAACTTTATTTTTTTATTTTTGTTATAGATAATAATGTTCCTAGTGCTTAAATTAGTGTTTACTTTTTTTTTTATAGTTTAATGAGAGTCCAATTTGATTTTAGGACTAAATTTGTACATATTCCCCATTATACCCCTCACCCTATTCAACTCACTTCCAGTTCAATCAAACTCCTTCCTCACGATTCTTTCTTCTTCTTCTTCTTCTTCTTCTTCTTCGTTCCTTCCTTTCCTCGTTTTCTCCTTCTTCAGTTCCTTCTTCCTTGGTCGCTTCTTCCAAATCGACTTCTGTGTTTACGCCGTCTCTACCACCAGCAATCACGAAATCGATCTCAACCAAAAGAGATTCACTCGCCTTTAAGCTCCGCCCCTTCTCCGTCCGTTGCCAATTCGGATTTCGCCCGATCGGTAAGTCTTATAAAATCCCTCCTCTTTCGACAATTGATTCGTTATTTACCCTTCTCAGGAGACTCTCGACTTCTTCGTAGCACCAATTACAAGTTTAGAGAGCTTTGATCCATCCATTCGTTCGTGAATTTGGTCGCTTTCGATTCGCCCTCAGTAAGTGCTTTTCTTCCTTTTGATTTAGTTTGGGATGGGTGTTTGTGTGATTGTATCTTAGTGGTGTTTAATTTCGAATTGAACTTCCCCCTTTTCTTCTTTGAATTCGGACCTGCTCTGCTTGTAGTTTGCTGTGCTCTGCTTTGTTTGTTAGTCCGATTCCTGTACTGAATCTAGTTTCTTCCTCGTCTGCTCTGTTTTCTTCCTGTATCGATTTCGACCTTTTTTTGTGTGTTATTGTCGACTGATTGTTGTCGTTCTGTGTTCGTCTGCTCGGTTTCTGTAAGTCGAATTTGGTTCAGAGGGTGTGTCTTGGTTGCTTGTGCTTTGTTTTCTTCAAGTTGAGCTCGATCAGCTATGTTTTTCTTGTTTGTGCGCGTGGACTGTGCGAACTGGGTCTGCTGTGTTCGACGAAGTTTGATGTTTGCTCTGTCCAAGTCGAACAGGCTCTTTTCCGTTCCGATTTTTTTTTTACGGCTTGGGTCTTTGCAGTCGTTTGCTTGATTCTTGTTGTGTGCTTGCTTGTTTTCTTGCAGTCGGTTTACTTGTTTCCGGTCTGCCTTCGTTGCACTGGCAGTCGGATTGTGCTAGTTGTTGTGGTTGATTGGGTTTTGCTGTGAGTTGTACTAGATTGGTAGTTGTTTAGATTGGGTTCTGTTCTTCTCCGTTTCTGTACTGTCTGTGTCATTGCAGTTGTTTAGCTGTTGTCTCCGTTCCGTCTGGGTGTGCGTGTTTGATGTGTCGAATTGGATAATTGGCGTGCTGTTTTAAATCCGAATTTCCTTCATCTGCCCTGCTCCTGTAATTAGTAATCAGTTCAGTTTGTGTGTTGCTGTTTGCGGACTGATGTGTCGAATGGTGATATGCTGTGTCGATTGTGTTAACTGCTTAGATAGTGCTGACTGTGTGTTTGTTGATTGGCTGTGAGTTGCCTGCTAATTCTGGTCGTTGTTGCTCGTGTTTGAGCTATAGGTATTATCTGTCTTAGACCTGTTCTTGGGTTGCTGTGGCCGTGCTGTTTTGCTTTGGTTGATCGATATTTTGCCACTGAATCGATTAAGTATAGTCTTGCTGCTGTGTTTGCGTGTTCGTGTTATTATTTTTTGATAATTCGAGTTGTAAATTCTTTGGTTTCTCTTGGTTTTCACGCATGCTCGCTTTTTATTTGGTGTGCTCTGTTTACATTGCAAAATTCTGATCGTGTTCGTTTCAATTTAATTCGCCTCGGTCCTTTGACATGAAACAGTTGTCTCTGAGTGGTCCGCATGTGGTTATTCTTGTTTACCATAGGTGCAGGTGTGAAACTCATCGATGTATGTTTATTTTGCTTTTTATGTTCACCTTTTGTTATCTTTGTAGTGTCCAAGTAAATCATTTCTTCTGCGAATTTGTTGACAACTTGACTTGTGGATGAGTGGTTGCATAGCAGAATTAGTGATTTATGGAGTTCTTCGGTTCGATCCTAGCTAGGTTTTCTCATAAATTTGTTTATTTTGATTCTCATAATTGATAGCGATAAAATTGCTAAATTATATGTAAGTATATGCCTAGTTGATTCTACTCTCTTATGCTCGATGTGTGGGGTTTAAAGGGTATCGTTAAGTTATTTTTGCGTCAGTATTAAGTAGTGTTACCTTTTATCAGGATTTGCGGGTTGCTAAGTTTACGAGGTCATCTGAGGTGAGTGTTCTACCCAAAAAGTATATGTATAGTTTGCGAAACTACAAGAAGCTATTTTAATATAATATATATAGTGTTGCATCTCAAACATTGCGAAATTCATGAAATCAAAATTCTGAAAACTGCATCAAATCTTTTTCTCATGCTTCCGCTCTAAAAAGATATATATGTATATGATTCATGATGATCTTCGTTTGATTCGATTGACTGATTCGCTTCGACCGATATGTGCGCAATTGTGGTGGGGGTTCCCGATTGGACATACTTGGGCAGTTGTGTCTGTCGAGTTGTTCATGAGGTGCCTCTGCTTACTATCCCGTGACGCGAGGCAGAAGTCGCCGAGGTCATTGGGAGTAGTAGTGTTCCACCCCTGTACCATGGCAGGGTATTCGTCTTCGTCTTCGTTTGTGATGGTAGCACCACATGCGGGTGATAAGGGCTTGGATTGGGGTTATAAGGTTGTTGCACCAACGATAATTTATTAAACGCGTTATATGTTTCCTTGATTATTTTATATTATGATTCGTTTGATTTTTAAAATCATACTTCGTTATTACATAATTCGTTATTCACTTAGCAGAACCTCAGAAGTTTTATCTCACACTTGATTTGTTACCTTCTTGTAGATTTCGGAGTCTAGTGGAGGACCGAGTCGGGTAGACGTTCAGCAACTTGAGTGAAAGTGGGTTATAAATGGGATTTTTTTTTGTGACTTTTATCCGCTGTTTGTAAAAATAGTGTTTTCGCAAGTCAATTGTTCAAATTTTAGCTTCTCAAAGCTTTTAGATTGTCTTCCTATTATTGTTTTAACGCCCTTGTTCTTTTTAAAATTAGTGTAAATTTTCGGGGCGTTACAGTTGGTATCAGAGCTTGAGTTTTTACTCGAGCTATACCGGGATATAATTTTCGGACCTTGGGTTGTGTGAGTGAGGTGTCTAAGTTGCTGAACATAGGTTGTGTCTTTGTGTTAACTGGTTCTCGAGTCGTTGTTTTGTTAATAAGGTATGAAAGTGATTGACGTATGAGTGCTCAGTTTGATTTGCTTGACATATGTGATTCTAATTTTTTTTTTGTATCATATGAATAAAATGTTACCAGCTTGTGTTGTGTGGCGTATTTTTGCATGTTATCTGCTCTCATTTAGTGGCCCAATAATTTCCTTGAGTTAGTATAAATCACTTGTAGGCGGCCGACTACATAATGATTCGTACTAACTAGAGTTAATAAAGGATCACTATTTGGTTGTATGCTTAGATATTCGGTTTAATTCTTTTATCTGATGATCATTTGACAATGCGTCCCAACTTGATTTAGCCCCGTTTGTTCCCTTCGTTATTTGTCAGTTGAGTTATAATTTGTATGTTTGCGTTAGTTCCTTGATTCTTTGAAGTATTTCATGTGGTGTGCTTCTTCTTTTCTATTGTTTCGTTTAATGGTATTCTGATAGGCGTAATTATCCTTCCTGGTATTGTAATACTTTTATGTGACTGCATTTATATCTATGTTTAAGCTTGCCTAAGAATGTTATAAATGTGTTATTGCCAAGGAAGTTTCTGAATAATGTTCTATGTTGATTATATTGTGCCTTGGAAAATAGAGTTCTTAATTACTTTTGTGTCGAGCGTGACGCATGGAACATTCAACTTTTATTAAATTCTTAGCATGCGCTTTCAATAGTTTATCTTCTGTAAGTGATAGATTATTTGTACCATTACTTACTATACTAGCATGTATAAAAAGAGTTACTTTTCTTACATATCTCTTTACTTGATGTGTCGTTTCGATTCGAATATGTTGAGAATGTAGGATGCTTATTTTCTTAACTCGAAATGTCCTTGCCTTGTTGCGTAAACTTGATTGAATCTCATATGTTGTTCCGGTTTACTTTTATACTATGTTAGATGCTTATTTGTAAGGACGTGCGAAATTTATAAATCTAAATCAGTACTAGGGTGATATTACTACATGAAGTGTTTTCTTACTAAAACTTTGACTTAGCTTATTACGAGTTTGCTCTTTTGCTTGAATGTCTAGCATATGTTACTTGAATGAGTTTTAAAATAATTTGTTGAGTGTGGCTCTTAATACTGCTCTCTTCCTATTGGCCCTACTATTAGAGTTTTAGATTTTAGTAAATTGCACTTTTTGGTATTTGAGGTTAATTGAGCTAATTAATTTGACTCAATTGTTGTGAACTTTTGGGTTTGAAAAATCAAATTCTTTGTTTTGTTCCATGATATCAAGTATGATCAGATGATTTCCAGGTATATAACATGTTTATTATTAATAGTGAACCTATTTGAAAAATGACCATGTTATGTAAATTCGATATTTATGCAAATCATTCTTTCCATGTATCTTATTAGTCTGTGTTTACTTCTGCTAGTAACTTATTTGCGGGACTTATGTGGTAGTTTTTAATTTCTCGTTCGATAAAACCCATCTTGATTAACCTTCACCTTCCATCAACCTTCTCTTTCTTCTCTAGTCGAATTTAGTAACTCACGTTATAACTTCTTACAGAAAATGCAAAATTTCAGACTCTTTAGCAAACATTCACAGCTCTTTCATCTTCTTCGTTGTAATCCTCCTGATCTTGATTACTTAACCAGATTCTCAATCCCACCAAACTCCTATCGATAAGTTTCTTGGCCTCTTATTAAAGATTGTCTTCTCTCCTTCTCCTCATCACTCGAGAAACCCTCTTGATTTTGCTCCCTGCTTAGAAATTTAAAGAAGGCCTACCTTGTCTATTACAGTGTGTTCACTTGTTAATTAGCCTTCAAGTATGTTATTGTTAAGTTCTGAATCTACGTTTTATACGAAGTCAGTTTTCTGAGCTCTTCATTTCTTAAGGTGAGAATTTGGGGACCAAATTCCTTTAAGGAAGGGAGAATGTAAAACCCCGTTTTATTTTCGTATTTATTATTATAAAAAAAACTTTATTTTTTATTTTTATTATAGCTAATAATGTTCCTAGTGCTTAAATTAGTGTTTACTTTTTCTTTATAGTTTAACGAGAGTCCAATTTGATTTTAGGACTAAATTTGTACATATTCCCCATTATACCCCTCACCCTATTCAACTCACTTCCAGTTCAATCAAACTCCTTCCTCACGATTCTTTCTTCTTCTTCTTCTTCGTTCCTTCCTTTCCTCGTTTTCTCCTTCTTTAGTTCCTTCTTCCTTGGTCGCTTCTTCCAAATTGACTTCTGTGTTTACGCCGTCTCTACCACTGAATCACGAAATCGATCTCAACCGAAAGAGATTCACTCGCCTTTAAGCTCCCCTTCTCGTCCGTTGCCGATTCGGATTACTTGATCGGTAAGTCTCATAAAATCCTCCTCTTTAAATCGATTGATTCGTTATTTACCGCTTCTCGAGACTCTCGACTTCTTCGTAGCACCAATTACAAGTTTAGAGCTTTGATCCATCCATTCGTTCGTGAATTTGGTCGCTTCGATTAAGCCCTCGATAAGTGCTTTTCTTCCTTTTGATTTAGTTTGGGATGGGTGTTTGTGTGATTGTATCTTAGTCGTGTTTAATTTGAATTGAACTTCCCTTTTCTTCTTTGAATTGGACACCTTTCTGCTTGTAGTTCTTGTGCTCTGCTTTGTTTGTTAGTCCGATTCTGTCTTGAATCTAGTTTCTTCCTCGTCGCTCTGTTTTCTTCCTGTATTGATTTCGACCTTTTTTGTGTTATTGTCATTGATTGTTATCGTTCTCTGTTAAATGCCTTTCGGTTTACGTAAGTCGAATTTGGTTCGAGGTGTGTCTTGGTTGCTTGCTTTGTTTTCTTGAGTTGAGCTCGATCACTCTGTTTTCTTGTTTGTCTTGGCGTGGGCGGTCTGGCTGGTCTGTGTGTTCGAAGTTTGATGTTTGCTTTGTCCAAGTCGAATGTGCTCTTTTCCGTTCGATTTTTTTTACGGCTTGGGTCTTTTCGGTAGTTTGCTTGTATTTTCTTGCGATCGGTTTACTTGTTTAAGTGCGCCTTCGTTACCGCGATCGGATTGTGCTAATTCTTTGTGGTTGATTGGGTTTCTTTGTGAGTTGTACTAGATTGGTAGTTGTTTAGATTGGGTTCTGTTCTTCTCCGTTCTGTCTTTATGCGTATGCGTTGCGATTGTTTATTTGTTGTCTCCGTTAAAATGCAGGTGTGCGTGTTTGATGTGTCGAATTGGATAATTGGCGTCTTTGTTTTAAATCAATTTCCTTCATCCGCTCGCTCACGTAATTAGTAATCGATTCAGTTTATTGTGTTCTTTGTTTGTGATGTGTCGAATGGTGATATCTTTGTGTCGATTGTGTTAATTGCTTAGATAGTCTTGTTGTGTGTTTGTTGATTGGTATGAGTTGCACGCTAATTACAGTCGTTGTTGCTCGTGTTTGAGCTATAGGTATTATCTGTCTTAGACTGTTCTTGGGTTCTTTGTGGCCGTCTTTGTTTGCTTTGGTTGATCGATATTTTGCCTTGAATCGATTAAGTATAGTCTTCTTCTTTGTGTTTGCGTGTTCGTGTTATTATTTTTGATAATTCGAGTTGTAAATTCTTTGGTTTCTCTTGGTTTTCACGCATGCTCGCTTTTTATTTGGTGTGCTCTGTTTCTATTGCAAATTCTTGTCGTGTTCGTTTCAATTTAATTAGCCTCGTCCTTTGACATGAAACAGTTGTCTCTGAGTGAATGCATGTGGTTATTCTTTGTTTACCATAGATGCAGGTGTCGAAACTTCGATGCATGTATGTTTATTTTGCTTTTATGTTCACCTTGCGTCTTTGTAGTGTCCAGTAAATCATTTCTTCTGCAAATTTGTTGACAACTTGACTTGTGGATGAGTGATTGCATAGCAGAATTAGTGATTTATGGAGTTCTTCGGTTCGATCCTAGGTTTTCTCATAAATTTGTTTATTTTGATTCTCATAATTGATAGCGATAAAATTGCTAAATTATATGTATATACTGAGTTGATTCTACTCTCTTATGCTCGATGTGTGGGGTTTAAAGGGTATCGTTAAGTTATTTTTGCGTTAGTATTAAGTAGTGTTACCTTTTATCAGGATTTGCGGGTTGCTAAGTTTACGAGGTCATCTGAGGTGAGTGTTCTACCCAAAAAGTATATGTATAGTTTGCGAAACTACAAGAAGCTATTTTAATATAATATATATAGTGTTGCATCTCAAACATTGCGAAATTCATGAAATCAAAATTCTGAAAACTGCATCAAATCTTTTTCTCATGCTTCCGCTCTAAAAAGATATATATGTATATGATTCATGATGATCTTCGTTTGATTCGATTGGTGATTAAACCGATATATGCTTGATTGTGGTGGGGTTCCGATTGGACATACTTAGGCGGTTATTATGCATCGAGTTGTTCATGAGGTGCCTCTTACTATCCGTGACGAGAGGCGAAGTCATGAGTCATTGGGAGTAGTAGTGTTCCACCCACGTACCATGGCGGGGTATTCGTCTTCGTCTTCGTTTGTGATGGTAGCACCACATGCAGGTGATAAGGGCTTGGATTGGGGTTATAAGGTTGACTGCACCAACGATAATTTATTCGCTTCGTTATATGTTTCCTTCGATTATTTTTATATTATGATTCGTTTGATTTTTAAAATCATACTTCGTTATTACATAATTCGTTATTCACTTAGCACAGAACCTCACTGAGTTTTATCTCACACTTGATTTGTTACCTTCTTGTAGATTTCGGAGTCTAGTGGAGGGCCAAATGAGTGAGCGTTCAAAGACTTGAGTGAAAGTGGGTTATAAACGGGATTTGTTTTGTGACTTTTATCCGCTGTTTGTAAAAATAGTGTTTTCGCAAGTCAATTGTTCAAATTTTAGCTTCTCAAAGCTTTTAGATTGTCTTCCTGTTATTGTTTTAATGCCCCTGTTCTTTTTAAAATTAGTGTAAATTTTCGGGGCGTTACAAGTGGGCTTGGAGGACAAGGTAGTGGCAGCAGGCCTAGTGGACAAGGTAGTAGAAATGGTCAAGGTAGTGGTAGCAGGCCAAGTGGACAAGGCAATGGAAATGGACATGGTAGTGGCAGCAGGCCCAGTGGACAAGACAATGTAAGTGAACAAGGTAGTGGGAGCAGGCCTACTGTTGAACTAGATGAGGAAAGTGATAGTGATGGAAGTTCTGATAGTGAAAATATTGTATTGCAAAGTGATGATGACTTTGATTCAGCTTTGGACTCAAATGGAAGTGATTTAGAAAGGCCTGCAAATAGACCAAAGAGGGTTCCTTTTAGGCCTGAAGATGAGTACAACCCTCAGTGTGCATTGGGACAGACCTTTCGTAGCAAAGCTGTACTGATAGAAGCCATACATGCTCATGCAATAAAGACTCAACACAACTTGAAGGTTATTAACTATATGTCATTTCATTTTCAATTAAGTATGCTATTATGTCACCTGTATCTTAATATGATCTCATATATTATTGTCCTTATTTTACAGATTAAGAAGAATGATGCAGTTAGAGTGTATGCTATATGTGAGGGTTTAAACACTTGTCCATGGAAGTTGACTGCAAGGGTGATTAGGGCTCAATGACGTTTCAGATTACTGTTTACTGCCATGAGCATACTTCTTGTCCAAGTTATGAAGTGAACAATTTGACATCAAACTACCTAGCTAAGAGGTTCTTGCACTGGTTTAGGACTGATACTGTTAGGAGCATTGAGGATTTTAGGAAGGATGCAGAGAATGAACTTTCCTTGGATATCACATGGGATCAGGCTAGAAGGGGTAGGGAAAAGGCTATGAAGATGGTGTAAGGTGATCCATATGCTCAGTACAGCAAGTTGTATGACTATGCTGCAGAGTTGAGAAGGAGCAATCCTGGATCCACAGTACTTGTTGATATTGAAGAGAATGGAGAGTTCAAGTCTTTCTATATATGTTTTGCTGCACTGAAGAAGGGTTTTAGTAGATGCAGACCATTGATTGGAGTAGATGGGTGTCACTTGAGTTATCCTGCCAAGGGAGTGTTGTTGACATGTGTGGGCGTGGATCCGAACAATAAACCATATCCAATTGCTTGGGCAGTAGTAGAGAAAGAAGACAAATGCACATGGGATTGGTTCTTCAGTGTCTTGAAGGCTGATCTAGAGTTAACCCCTGCAACAGATTATACATTGATCAGTGATAAACAAAAGGGCCTGATCAAGTCATTTGAAGAGTTGTTTGTTGGTGGTACTCACAGGTTTTGCATCAGACACATGTGGAAGAATTTCTACAAGGCTGGTTTCAAGGGGGAAGGGTTTAGGGATGCTCTGTTCAAAGCCTCAAATGCTACTACTGAGGGAGATTTTGTTGTGGCTATTGAGGAGTTGAGATTACTTGATCCAAAGGCAGTGGACTGGCTCAATGATAAGGATCCAAGACATTGGAGTAAAGCATATTTCAACACACTACCTCTATGTGACATGACTCTGAACAATGGATGTGAGTCATTCAATAAGGTGGTGTTACCAGCTAGGGATAAGCCAATAATCACCATGTTAGAGTGGATGAGGGAGTACATGATGAGTAGGCTGCAGAAGAATAGGGACTATGCAAAAAAGAGGTGGATGAATCAGAGATTGTGTCCTGCAATCAACAAGATAATGCACAGGAGAATATATAGGCTGAACAAGGTTATCTCTAGAAAATCTGATGACAACAATTATCAGGTATATTTTCAAACACTTATGTATAATTAGTTACTCAGTTATATTATGGCATTGTGGTATTATTTTCAAACACTAATTTTCAAACACTTGTGTATAATTATTTACTCAGTTCTAATTAAATGTCATGTGTTAGGTGAGGGAAAAGAAAGGCAGTGGAATGTATAATGTGGACTTTCAAAATAAGAGTTGTACATGAGGAAAGTGGCAATTAAATGGCATCCCATGTCTACATTGTGTTAGTGCAATGGCAAGGGCTAAAGAGGACCCAATCATGTTTGTTGATGACTGCTACACAGTTGAGAGATATCTGAACTTTCCAGTTTGAATATTAACAAGTCGGTACCCCTCCTTTTTTGTTAAAGTTGCTTGTACTTGCTACACGCCCTTTGCATGTCTAGTGTATCCTTCCCTTGCTGCTTCTGTAATTGCGCTTGTCTTTAGTAATAGGCTCTTTGCGATACATTCGGTCGAGATGCTAGTTGATGTGTTTCTCCTGCATGCTTATAATATGCCCATTTTCCTCACTGATGCCTTGTACTTTTGTTTGGATGTCCTGTTCGACACAACCCTTCTTGACAATGCATGCTTACTTGATGATAAATTGATATGGGTTGTGGCGTACGCCCGTAAATTGTCTCTTTTATTGCCGTGACGTAAGGGGCAGATCGTGGTGCCATTGGCACAGCTTTGTGTGCCAGGGCTTTGGGGCCCCTGTCCTTCTGTGTATAGAACAACTGAGGGTTTAGACCCCCTCTTTTTTTTTTTTTTGGGACCTCTGGACTTAATAAGATATATAAATGAACTCTCGGACAATAACAATCATCGTTTCTGATCCGTTTCCTTCTGCCCTAGGATATCCGGGAGCGATAGTCAAAACGTTCACGAGGCGTGGGATTACCATGATGGAGTAGATTCGGGCGGTGAATCCGCGGGCATGAGCGTGTTCGTAGAAGATTATCTCGTGGATGTCTTATCTTCTAGAGATTCTGACGCCAGGCATGGAACCCATGATGTAGTCGATCCTCCGACGGACGAACCAGTGGTCGAAGAAGATGTTAATGAGGCGAGATCGTTAGTCCAATCTCGGACTATAGGCGGTGTGGGAGAGCCTGTAGATCCGAATGAGCCTCAGATTGAACGTGAGGGCAACAGCGGGCATGAGGCTGATGATTTGGAGATGTTTGAGGCTGGAGTGGAGGACCATGTTGTGGTGGAGACAGGTTCGTCCAACCTTGGTACATCTGGGAGACCTGATGATGGTAAAGAGGAGGAAGAAGGCGGAGAGGAAGAAGGTGAAGATGGGGAGGAAGGAGAGGAAAGTTCTCCCGATGTTTGTCCCCGGAGAGGTGCCGGTCGTCGGGTTGTATTGCACTCTGTCGCTCAATCCGACCTTCCGTTAGTTGAAAGGTCGTGGTGCAAGGCGAGGATCAAATTTCCTCGTCTGCGTCCATGATGGTGATAGCAGATGAATTTGGAGAGCTAAGCAGACGGGCTTCTTCCTACTGTCCATCGAGGTCAAACCGAGGAGATTCCTAATGGGCGAAAATGGGAGATCCCGAGTCCGAGAAATAATGATCCCGATCCGGGCATGCATTCTATAACCCATTGGTATATGTAAATGCGAGGACCTTTCTCTGGGTAGAAGATCCCCATTGCCGAATCAAGAACATTCGAACCATATTGGTATAGGTCCGAGTCGTTATCCCAGTCCCTGGGTAACCTTATTTGTTTTGTAATTTTTGTAAGAAGAAGGCGAACGGTGAATTTGAGAACTTTAAGCGACTCTTCCATGTTTCTTTTAGTCCGGGGAATCCCCTTTTTTACACCTTTATGAATAGGAAACCCTATAACTTCATTTCAGACTCCATCTCGTCGTTGCGGTCGAAATGGTGGGATAGGTACATTTTTGTACGGATGGCTTTAATGCTAGGGATGTCCTAGAGACAGAGGGACCGATGGGGGCTACCCACAAAATTCCTAAGGGAGAGTATCCTTGATTGGCGCCCGCTTCCGAAGAACGTTGCTCCTTGGGTGGCGGAGATCCACAAGAAGAATGATCCGCCTACCTACCCATTCCACGGACTAATTTGTCAGCCGCTGCCATATCTATGCGGTCGATGATGTCGTCGTCGGAGGAAAGATGATTTCGATGAGTCTAACTTATGATTTGTGCGGCTCCGTGTTTTGAATGTCTCGTCATGAATTTTCTTATCTCCGATATTCCTTTTGTTTTTCTATTATCCGTTCGTATTCTGAAATGTTTACATTGCTATGTAACTCACTGGTTCGACTATATCATGTCGACACTCGTCGAAAAGAAGAGGCAGCAGAGAGAGCAACAATCTCTGGAGGTCGCTGCTGGTCAGAGGACCAAGATTATCAACACGTCCGCTGGTCTTCCTATGGGAGATCCTAAGAATGCGGCAGTGTTTGCCGCAGAGGAGGAGAGACGAAACAAGGCGGGAGAAGACCCAAAGCCTTAGGGTGCTGTGAGGCAAAGCCCCACATTACTCGGGCGCCATTGCCTCCGTGCCACCATTCTTTGGATCCGCGCCTCAACAAGAAGTGTTTATGCGGGATGCCATAACGTCTGGGTGGAAGAGGAGAGCTCCCACGGAGGTATCCCAAGCAAGCAAGAGGCAGCAGCTGGCCGCCGTTCTACCGACAGACCAGGCCGCTCTCAACAAGGAGTATGAGCGTGCCTGCGGACTTCCCGAGGTTGAGCGGGTCGGTAGCCTCAATGTACTATATCAGCAGGTTCGTGATCTTCTGATGGTTTTCTCATTATGTTCTTATGACCAGCATACAACTTATTTTTATACGGATTCTTTGCAGCTTGGATGCTTCATCCGAGCAATGCAGTGGAAAGCTAGTGAGCGGGCTACCATTGAGCACGAGTTGTTCAAGGCCATGGCCAGTTCCGTGGATGAGGCCGAAAAAGTGAAGCGATTGGAATCTGGTGAAGGAGCATGGTGAAGTTCCATAAGTCGACCGGTGGGAGGCAATCAGCGGACTTGGATTGGCGGGAGGGTTTCACCTGTAAATCAATGAGAGCCTTCCGAGATATGAAGGATTACTGCCGAAGACCTCCAATACGCTGCGTCTTGAGGCGAGATTTCATGAAGTCGGATTCTTTCAAGTTCTTCATGGCGGACAAGTCCGAATCTCGGTGAATGGGTTCTCCATCGCCATCGGTCGACTCTGATCGAGGTTACTTCCTCAAGATTTCAATTGGAAGACGGAAGGGTTAAACCCTTCTGCAGATGCTAACGGCGTGGAAGTTCCCGTGGATGTTGTTTCGTACGATCGGTTGGCCGCTTGTGAGTTTGCGGATCTTGTCACTGAGGAAGGTGAACTGGAGATCAAGAACGGTGGACCCTTCCTCCCGAAGTGTGTGCCGGATGCCCTACAAAAGGTGTGCTTCGTCCCATTCGAGAATTATCGGGCCTTCCTTAAGGACTGGTATTACATGCCTTCCCGGGTAGTTGGTTTTGCTAAGGATTTCAACCTGTTCGAGCTCGCGGAAGCCCTTGCTGCCCAAGCTGCTGCCAACTCATCTACTGCCGATCCGCCTCGCATTGGAGAATTGGGTCCGAGCCAACCCAATCCTCAGTGAAGAATCTGGGGTATGCCCCGTGAAACTTATGTAATGTCTTGAATCTGCCTTTCTTCGTGGCACGGAACGTTGCCTTGAACAATGCTGCTTTATTTTTTATCCGTACTAACTGTCTGTAAAACAATATTTCCTGTAATTTTGAGTTATTGCCTGCTTTCTGCTTTATTTGCTTCCGTTCATCGTTCGTATGCTTAACTATCATAAAACACATATCTGTGAAGAACACGGATCGCAGTAGATGGCGTCCGACGTAGAAGTCAAAACCATCGTTTCACGAATTTTCGTACCGTCCGTGATTGCTAAATCCAATCGACCTTTGGGATGCGTGATTCTTCTAGAAGGAAGGAAGGTGAAGCAGTGAATTTGTCAATATTACTGCGTCCCATCATCTGCTGAGCCGTCGGATGAGTGAGACGTGTTGAGATCGTACGGGTTTGTCACTACTATAAATAAGAAAGGGGTAAGTGCCCTTTTCTTCTTTTTAACCCTTTCTCCTAATCGACTTCCCTATCCTTCCAGAGAGTCCGTCCAAATGTCCGTTGCAGCCAGAGAACTAAACCATCCCAGGTTTGATCGCTTCACATCCTTTGGGTGGGTACTGCTGGGTCAAGCATCCCCATATTATCCGGAAGGGGACCGGATGACCCAATCATCCTCGACTTGAAGGGACCCTCCTCCGTGTCCGGATAGTTAGTGGGCTAGCCGCGAAAGAGCGGATTGTGAAGATGATCCGCGGAGGATCCGAATCTGTGACGGCTCAAGAAGCTCATGGTGGTTGCTCTAATCGCAGGCTCGCTCGGGATCCGTTGAGAGAACAAGGCGGGGTATGCTCCGTTAAAATATCTATGGTCCTCGGACCTTTATAATTTGTAACCTCCGTACAATTTAACTTTATATTTTAATATTTGGATTGATTTCTGAAAATTGCCCGTTCTCCCACTCTCTCCGCGTCAAATTTTGTTGACTCGCATGTATTACAAAATTGACTAGCAATTAGGTTTGATGGGCCTGATTATGTTGGATGACTCAAGTGATCCAGCCTTCGCCGTTGATGTTGTCAGATTGTCAATGACGATGACGATTGGTCGGGGTATCCTATATAAAGACACAGCCCAAGCCTCAAGAAGCCGCTCAAGCCGATCTCAGAATTCCCCTTCTTCTGTCTTTGTCGATCTGATTTGTAGGTTTCTATTCCTTTCTTCCGACCCTCCTTTAGTGGCTCGAATCTCTCTTGAATTGGTTACGTTTTCCTAATTTCAAGGGAGTTGGAGTCTCTAAAGATGGTTTGGCAGAAAACTTGATTGTTTCAACTTGTTCCCGTTGTTTGTTTTGCCGGTACTTCGCTCTGCATTGCACTGGATTCCTATTGCCAACAGAGATTTTATCACGTTTACCCGTATGCAGGTATATCATGGTGTTTCTCCAGAAACTTTCTCTGTAGACCGTGCACCATATCGTGCATGTCCAGACAAAGATCCAAGATTTGTAGACTGCGCTGGCAGTATTTTGTACACTTGGTTCGCATGTATGAATAGAATTCATTGTGTCTTTTCTTGTTACCATGTCTGATAAATTCCGAATCTACGAATCTGAAAGATAAAAGTTGCATTGATTTGACGGAAATTCAGTTACAACTTGTAGGCTGCATGGCCAAAGACAAAAAGGGATAGTAAAAACAGAACTGACGGAGTTCCGTATGATAAACAGTTGAGGTTCAAAAACAATCAGACAGTCTGGGCAAAAACCCGCTTAATCCGTCCTACGGGTAAAACATTTGAAGATTTCTAGCGTTCCAGGTACGTTTGAGAGAGTGTCCGTGTTCATCTTCCAATTCGTAACTCCCGTTCACTCTCGCTCCGACAATCTTGTAGGGTCCTTCCCACTTGGGCTTGAGTTTTCCAACGTGGCTCAAGATGTCGGCCCGACGAAGTACTAAGTCTCCGACTTGCAAGTTTTTTGCCTGAACATTCCTGTTATAGGCCCGGGCTGCCGTTGCTTGATACCTGTGAATATTAGCGAAACTTCGTTCTCTTTGTTCCAAAGATATCTAAGTCAAATGTCCGAGCTTTATGATTGTCGAAATCATTAAACTCTTGGACTCGCATAGTCTCGACCGCAATTTCCGCCGGTATGACTGCTTCTGAGCCATAAACCAAAGCTAATGGGGTTTCCCTTGTTGCAGTCCGTGCAGTCGTGCGATGGGCCCATAGTACGCCATCCAGGTCGTCTGCCCAGCTTTCTCGGGAAGTTCTCAAACGCTTCTCCAGGATTTTGACTATTGTCTTGTTTGTGGATTCAGCCTGACCATTGGCTTGTGGGTATCCGACGGATGTGAAACGTTGTTCGATTTTGAAGGAGGCAAGCCATTCCTTGAGCTTCTTGCACTGAGCGCCGTTATCCAAGACTAGAACTCTTGGTAGGCCGAAGCGGCAAATGATGTTCTTCCAAATGAAGGTCCGCACTCGACTTTCCGTGATAGTCCTACAGCCTCCGCTTCTACCCACTTGGTAAAATATTCCACCGCCACAATGAGGAATTTCTTCTGTTGGGTACCCCTCGGAAATGGTCCGACAATATTGATACCCCACTGATCGAACGGACACGCTATGATTGACGGAATCATAGGGTTCGTCGGACGATGTGGGATGTTTGCGTAATATTGGCAATCATGACATCTCCGGGCGTGGTCGGCGGAATCCTTACCAATGGTAGGCCGATAGTAACCTTTGTCAGATGATTTTCGGGCAAGAGTCCTCCCGGAATGACTCCCGACTTAGTTGTGTATCTCTTTCAGCACGGTTTGTGCTTCCTGTGGGTTCAAACATCTCAGGTGAGTCCCGGCAAAAGATCTCTTGTACAAATCGTCACCCAGTACAAAGTATCTATTTGCTCGGCATTGCACACTCCTTGATTCTTTCGGATCGACTGGTAAAGACCCGTCCTTGAGATAGTTAAAAATGTCAGTCATCCAGTTTCTTCCTGTGTCAACTATCATGACCGCCGAATTGGGACTCATGACGGATGAGTCAGTAATGGTGAGTAGGATTACTCTCCTCGTGTCTAGAGTCAACAGAGCAGCGTATTTCGCCAAGGCATCAGCTTTTTCGTTCCAGGCTCTATCAAATTTTTCCAAGGTGAATTACTCGAAGTGGCTGGCCTCATTCTTGAGTAACTCAAGATACTTGATCATCGAAGGACCTTTTGTGGCAAAAGTCCCTGAAAATTGGGCTTCGACGAGCTGTGAGTCCGTGTATGCTTTGAGCTTCCGGGCTTGGAGTGCCTTGGCTAGACGCAGCCCCACTAAAAGTGCTTCATACTAAGCCTCGTTATTGGTAACTTTGAACTCCAAAGAAATCGCATAGTCGACTTCCGCGCCATCTAGGCTCTTAAGGTAGATTCCAATTCCTCCTACTCTTCCAGTGGAAGAACCATCCACTTCCAATGTCCAGATATCAGAAGGATGTTTTTGGGTTTGGAGATCTCCTGTGAGCTGCTGAGGTTCCGATCTTGGTTTCTCCCTTTCCGTGATTTCCGTTCTGATGTTGTCTGCACCGGAGTTTCTGGGAACATCATCAAGAAGGAACATTTGGTTGACCCGAGTTTCCGCATCTGACAAAGGAAAGGGCCGATTGATGAACTGAGCCTCCTCGAGGTTTTCCGGATTGAACTTTGGCGGAACAGGCTTTCGGACTATATGCTTGGTGACTAGGCATTCGAGCACACTTGCTGGGACTTCCTCTGAATCCTCCTCTGGATATTCCGCTAGGAAGTCGGCGAGGACTTGAGCCTTTTTGGCTGACGGAGCCTGGTAGCAAATGTCGTACTCACTCAGCTCGATCGCCCACCTAGAGAGTCGTCCTGATTGATCGGGCTTTCCTAGGACCTATTTCAAAGGTTCCGTAGTTAGTACCACTATTTTGTGAGACTTAAAATATGGTTTCAACCGTCGGGCGGTGTAAACCAGAGCATACACAAATTTCTCAATCTTCACATATCTTGTCTCCGCCCCAGCAAGGGCTTTACTAAGATAGTAGATTGGCAAATGATCATTAGCTTGAATCCGTACTAGTACGGAACTCATTGCCTCTTCCGTGATTGCTAGGTAGAGGTAGAGTGGTTCTCCTTCCACGGGTTTGGAGAGCAGCAGAGGGGAATGGAGGTACTTTTTCAAATTTTCAAAAGCCTCAGAACATTCCGCGGTCCACTCAAAGCTCTCTCCTTTCCGGAGGATTTTGAAGAATGGAAGGTTCTTTTCTGCGGATCGGGAAATGAAACGACTCAAGGACATTAGGCCTGATAAGTTGTACCTCGTTGAGGTTCTTCGGATGGGGCAGATCTAGGATTGCCTTGATCTTCTCAGGGTTTGCGCTTATCCCGCTCTCCGTGACCATGTATCCTAGAAACTTTCCTCCTTTCACCCCAAACGTACACTTTTCGGGGTTCAACTTCATTCCATATTTCCGAAGGATGGAAAAGATGCTCAATATGCTCCTCTTCAGTCTTACTTTTAACAAGCATATCGTCCACGTAGACTTCCATAGTTTTCCCCAACTCCTCCTTGAACATCTTATTTACCAACCGTTGGTATGTAGCTCCCGCATTTTTCAACCCGAATGGCATCACCTTGAAGCAGTACACTCCTCCTGCCGCGAAGAAGGCTGTTTTCTTGATGTCGTCCTTGGCCATACGGATTTGATAGAAGCCCTGATATGCGTCCATGAAGCTTAGGAGCGCACATCCCGCAGTAGAATCTACCAACTGGTCTATGCGAGGTAGTGGATAAGGATCCTTCGGACAAAACTTGTTGAGCCTCGTGAAGTCATTACACATCCTCCACTTTCCTGGGGCCTTTTCGACAAGTACCACATTACTGAGACCGGTCAAGTACCTAACTTCTTCAATGTGCCCTGCTTTCAGGAGCCGATCAACTTCAGTGGATATGATTGCGTCCTTGACTGGGCCAAAGTCTTTCCTCTTCTATCGGATATATTTGATCGAGGGATCCATGTTCAGACGGTGAACAGTGATTCTCGGATCTATTCCCTTCAGATCATCGGTGCTCCAAGCAAATACATCCCTGTTGTCTCGGAGACAAGCAATAAGTTTCATTTCTACTTCTGCGCTCATCTCTTTTCCGATTCTAGTCTTCTTTTCCAAGCTCCCAACAACAATCTCGATTTCCTTGAGAGTTTCGTTAGGCTCGATCCGTGCAGTTCTAGGGAACTTCTCCTTCTGGCTTCCTACTCCTATCTGCGGATTCTCCCGTCATGGAGAACGACTTTCGACGGAGGTCACAAGGATCGCTTCGTAATGGGGGCAGATGCCCTTCTCGTGGACATAATGTAACACTCCCACGCTTCTCAGATGTTTCCCCACCTCTTCTCCTACTCCGAAGGGAGTTGGGAATTTCATTCTGTTGTGTAAGGTGGATGAAATAGCCCGTAATTGATTAAGTCCTGGGCGCCCAAAGATGGCGCTGTAGTCGAATGTCTGGTCAACCACAACAAATCGGACCAACTGTGTGACCCTGGCCGGGAAAGTTCCGAGTGAAACGTGTAACATAACACTTCCTAGTGGTCGAACAGTTCCTCCTCCTAACCCTAGTATAGAGGTGTGAACTCTGTCGTAGCGGATTCTTCCCAACTCCATCTGATCTAGGGTCCTCTTAGAAATGATATTCGAGGAACTCCCGGTATCTACCAGAATTTTGTTCACTCGATAAGTCGCGATGGTCAATGAAACCACAAGAGGAACATCCGGGTTGTCAATCTCCTCGCCTCCTGCTGTAGGAGGGGGGATTTCGCTATCGTCGAAGGATATTGCATTCGTTCCTCGAATCGCGGGGGCACCGTACGCCCTATCATTGTTCCGAAGATTTTGGGCGGTCCGCTCTCTTGCATTCCTGCTATCACCTCCAGAGGTTCCGCCTGCGATAGTGTTGATCACTCCGCTGTACGGAGGGTTCTCCATCACCATCTCATCGCCGTATCTGTACGGACATCCTTCCGTGCGTGGCGGATAGCCTACTGGCGGAGGTGGCAAAGATAGGGGGCGAGGTGGCGGGTCAATAGCGTTATCCTCCCTTCTCCGCTCCGTTCTATCATGCCTGGAGGGCTCGCCCGCATATATGTGCTCCTTCAACTTGCCCTCTCTCACCAGGTGTTCGACCTCTGTTTTTAACTGGATACAGTCGTCAGTCTCATGACCTCGGCTCTTGTGAAATTTGCAGTATCCTTTTGCATTTCTGTTTCTCCGATTATGGGATGGCTTGGGCCACTGGTTGTCCAACTTTTTCTCAACAATGGTGGGCAAGATGTCGGATCTCGGCTTGTTGAGGCGTGTGTAGTCCGCAAATCTCCTAGGCGGACTCCTCTCTCTGTAAATGCCCTTGTCTCTGTGATCTTTCTTCGGGTTAAACTTCCCCTGGCGTTGTTCTTGTCTTTGCGGTTCCTTCCCCTTCTTCGATCCTGCTCGGACTGGAACGTTCCTTCGGTATTCTTCTTCGTACATCACCTCCTCACAGATGTCATCCACGTGTTTTTCACTCCTCACTTCCTGACTAGAGAGCTTCCTCCGCAACTCGGAGTTATAAGTATTAGCGTACAGGTGACGGACCCGTTCTTTATTACTATGGGGCTCAACTCGGAGTACTTCCGTATTGAGGCGATCTAGAAAAGTTCGAAGATCTTCCTGCTCTCTTTGGATAACTTCGGCTAGGTGCTCCACGGTACGTTTTCTTCTTTTTGATTTTCCGAACCGTGCTAAGAACTTGGAAGATAGATCTACATACGACCTTATTGACTTGTTTGGCAAAGCGGTGTACCAATCCATAGCCGTTCCGAAGAGGGTGGATGAGAACGTAAGAGCTTTAGTATTGTCACTCAGCCCCTTGGAATCCATCTTGCTGTTGTACCTTGTCAGGTAACCCACGGGACAAGTATCCCCGTAATAGTATTCCAAATTCGGAATTAGTTGGTCCGAGTTTCTATTTCTTTCTTTTTCCCTCATGATGTCATCGCATAGAGGATTTGGTGCGCTGGTAGTGATCTGCTCGTGGTCTTTTACCAGGCGTCCGAGGTTCAGAATTTGGGTTTCTAAAGCTTTTTGCTGGGCGTATATTTCGTCCGCTGTCATGACCTCTCCTGTCCGTGGATGGACTGCGACATCCGCAGGGAGTTCGTCTAGCCGGACCACTAGAATGGTCTCCGCTACATGATCTCTGTCTCTCATGGGGGCTTGTCGCGGACCTCCTGGATGCCTGTTACCCCCTTCGTGGTACTCTCTTCTCCCATTCGGGCTTCCTCACCCGAACTTGGCGGCGAGGCCCGTCGGTCTAGAAGGTTTCGCAAATCCTCATGGGGCAGCTGGTCTCCCAACCTCTGTTGGATCGGACGCTGTCTGTTTCTTGACAATGCGGGCTCCACTTGAACCGGAGTAGCCACTGGCGGAGTGGCTTGCTGAGGATAGGCATTGTTACACCCTAGGCATCCTTGGATAATCGTGAGCAATCTATCAAACTGAGTTTCACTTAGTCCGAGGTCGCTTGTGCGGACAACGCGACCATCGGGCATTGTAAACTATTGTCCTGTGGTAGGGCCTTGAGCTTCTGCCGGAGAAACTCGCGCTACTCCTTCTCCATGGTCCGCAGGCATGACATTCACAGGGACACTTTGGCCTCCCCTAAGCGAGATGTCTCTTCCCTCATCCGAGGATGGGCTGGCGGTTTGCCCGTCGCTCGGATATCTCCTTCCGGCGTTCCTTCCAGACCAATGCCCTTCGTCCCCGGTGGTAGGCGTCGCATGCGTGTTGGTGGAGTTCCCTCGCCCGGTACCAATTCGTCTTTTAAATCTCGTTAAGCCATTAGCACAACACAAACACAGATCTTTTTGTAAAATTCCCACAGACGGCGCAAAAATGTTGAGGGATAAAACCTCAAACACCAACACTACTACTACCAGTAACCTAATCTAGGATCCGCCTCCAACTTGAAGTCCGAGCAAAGGCTTGTCCGAGCAAGAGTACCTGAAAAGACTAATTGGGGGTTAGAAGGGGTGACCCGGATTGTCTAAGTCAATCCGGAAGGAGGCTTTACTCAAAGGAGAATTGAAAGCTCTCAATGCAATAGTAGTGGGAAAGGTTATGAAATCAAGGGTGCTTATGACTTAGGGGACAGCACAATTTTCCTGGGAATCTTACTTACCTCAAGGTCTTGGACCTTGTTATATTATAGTTATATCATGCTTATGAAGTGGCTCATAAGATGATGCCAGTGTATCTCGATTTGGACACCAATGCTACCTTTGGCCCTGGCCCTTAGTGAAAGAATCAATACTAGTTAATGGGTGCAGGAGGGTAGTTTGGACCTTTCCTCTGAGTCTTGTTCGCATGTTGGTCGTGTAAGTCCCTCGGGTAGATCCGCATGATTGGTTGACTCTGCCTTGGGTAACTCAAGGTGTCCGGACCTTAGAGTTTCACGGAAGCATCTCGATGGTTCTCGAATCGTTTGGTCTTCTTTGTCTTTGGTGGCGTCAAGATTCTCTCGTCCGGTCCGTTTAGCATCTTAGGGTGACAGCGTTAAGATTGGGAGGACCAGGTAACCTTTTGTCAGGTTCGGAAGTCATCCATCTAGCTTGGTCGGACCTAGCTGAAATGGCGTGCTGACTTGTGAGTACTAGTTGACCTGAGATTGTTTCCTTTAGGACGGACCACGCGAAGGTCGGGCTAGCTTTGAATGGCTATCTCAGCCTTGATGCGCTCTAGGACACGCTCTATGGCGCCCTTAACGGATTGGACACATATTCGTATCAACAAAAACCTTCCAAACTGTTGTTTTTCTTTCCTCATCTTCCTAAGTATATTAGGACATATTGCTCCTTCATACCTCAGCATACCTTCAAACTTAACTTGTATCCTACTCATTAACCTAGTTCTGATCCATTCCCACATAGAAATGATTGGCAAATCCCTAGAAGCCAATATATATGCGTTGAAACTCTCAGACATATTGTTCACTAAGGAACAACATTTCGTCCTAGTGGGGAAATGAGATCTAGCCCAATGCTCGGGATTAATGGAACTAAGCCACCTATAAGGAGTGACTTCATTCTCCTCAACTTCTGGATACAAGTCCTTAATCTCTTCCATGATTGTTTTACATTCATCAATTGTGCTTACTAATGCTGCCCTCCAAAAAATCCTCTTCATGTCCAAACCTCTGAATTTATCCTTGAAGTTATTATACATATGTCTCAGGAAAAACCTGTGCTCTGCTCCAGGTGCTAGCTCATCAACTGCATCAAGTAACCCCTTTTGTCTATCAGATATAAATGCCCAACCATTTTCTTGATAAGAGCCTATTTCTCTCAACAAAATCCCCAAGAACCATATCCAAGTGTCTCTACTCTCTGACCCTACATATGCCATAGCAATGGGATACAAATTATCATTTGCATCTCTACCAATAGCAGATAAGAGTTGTCCTCTATAAACACCTTTCAAAAAGCATCCATCTAGGCCTATAATGGGCCTGCAACCGGCCTTGAAACCAGTTTTCAAGGCTGCCAAACCAAAATACATTCTCTCGTATTCTGGTGGGTTCAACTCCTTATTCAGTTTCATCTCACACTGAGTCCCTGGGTTCGTCATAACCAATGTAGCACAATAATCCCACAGCTTCTCATACTCTTTCTTCACATCACCTTTAACCAACTCAAGTGCATACTTCTTAGCTTTATACATAATGAAAACACTAGGACTAATTTTCATTGTATTCCAAATTTTTCTCTCCATCTGCCCAATGTCCATGTTAGGTTGATCCCTAAACTCATGTTGCATTCTCTTACCAATGTACTTGTAAGTAGCCTGCGAATTTTTTATAGGTGCAGAGCATTTATGGCTACCTTTTAGAACCTTCACTTGGAATGAGTTTGATTTCATATACGATGAGGTGTGAATATAAAAGTCACAGAACTTCTTCTTGCAATATGCAGAAATCTTTTTCTTTTCAGCTCTCTCAATTTATCTAAATCCCACCCACTCCTCACAGCCCAATCTCTCAGCACCTCTTTATAAATAGCTCTACTAGGAAAAATCATACCCAATTTCATCTTGAACATATCCATGTTTGGATAGTTTCTCTCCTTCCATTCTTCATACACAACTTGGTCCTTGTGTTCTTCATCATCAGACACATATACCTTCTCTAACTCATCATCACTGCCCGACTCATCCTCACTGTAGAAACCGTCAGCGGCCTCTACATAGACATAACTCGAGGTGTTATTTATTTGAACGCTAGAATTTCCGGAGATTGTATCATTTGAAGTTGTTGGCAACGGTGTCGTCTTGGTGGTTAAAGTATTGAGCGTTGTTTGTGCAACACTCTCATCATCATTCCTTCTTGATGGTCCAGCATCATCAAGATTTCTTCTTTCTGCCCTACTTTTCTTTCTTGCCTCCTTCATCAACTTCTTTCACATTGCTTCCTTATTCCTAAGCAATTTATACTTCCTATACTCAACTACTTCATGGTCCTCAGCCCTTTGCTGGAAAATATCATCATCCTTATTTCCTTCAAAGTCATATGCCATCCATTCATCTTCAGACTCAATTACATCTGTGATCCTAGGCTCATTAGATGCATCTCCTAGCTGAGTTGTGTGTGCCTATAGTCATATTTTCACAAAAATATTATTTATGGATTTGAAAAGTCAAGAATTTTTTTTAAAAAAAATGAGATAAAAAAATTATACCAACTATGAATGACTTACATTATAATCATGTGTCTGCTCTTCAGTATTGAAGTTATCTTGAATTGGGATTTCTTCGGGTCTTGCCATTGTTCCATCAGAATAGTACTCCTCTATATGTCCTTCAGGTGTGTTCATTATGGGTACCTTCACATGTGTGTACATATATATTAGAATAGAAATTTAAAAACAAAAATCCACTAGAAACTAGATTTATTATGATACTTACACTATCATTGGTGTGCAAGTGAACATCATGTCCCCGAGCAAGGTCATCAATCGCCTGAGACAAAGTACTGTCAAAAACTTTGGGATCCATGTCACCCCATTCTGCAGAAAATTAATCTACATGTAAAGGGGGGGGGGGGCATCATGTACTTCATTTGCCACTTTATCTGCCGCCATGACTGGCGTTTCCTTCATCCATACAGTCAATTGCTACCTACCCTTATGCTTCTTTTGCATATTTAGAAAATCTTTATCATCTTTGAGAAGTGTAATCCTAGTTGTTATGGGCTCATCAGGATCTAAGTAATATAAATCAAGATGTGTTGCACTCTTGCCTGTAACTTCCTTATGCCAGTTATAGAAATCAAATGCGCACAACTCATCTATGTCGACCCCCTTATATATATGCTCCGTGCCTCCTACGTAGCTTAGTTTTGGACACCAAAGTACTTGTCCATCTACCCATACACACACAGTTATTTGTTTCCATACATCAGGATTCATCTGTTGAAAGATAATAAGATAGTTCAATGTTTAATGAACAATGGAAAAAACAAATTTAAAAATTCATTGAATAGGAGGAAGTACTTCACATGTAAGCATGATTAATTGGTTAGTTTAAAGTTCACATTCAGTTGACAATATGGTAAAGTTCATATAGAACATGACAAAATCATGTAAAGCATCAAAGTTCTAGTTTTTTATTCTCATGATCAGTATACTATACATTCAACATAATAATAAATTAATCAACAACAACAACAGTTTGGGTGTTTATTATACAATACACAAGATGACAAAAATCAAAACCCAATTATATATACTAGTTAACTGAAGTCACCGTATACTCATAATATCAAGTGTTCAAAGTAGTCATCACTCAGTATCCAAATTTCACTCAATTTAACTCCATTCAAACGAATACATACACACATCACATTTAATGACTTTTCATTTTCAATTTCAATCGGTAAAACGGTGCAGAGAGCTCTGAAATTAACAAAAACCCAATCTTACCTTCTGGTCAGCTCGGCAACGCCACAAGTTGGCTTGATACTTCGACGGTGCACGGCTAATCGATGGAAGCTCGTCGGCGATTACGCTCAATTTGGGCGAGGGTTTTGATTTCAGGGCAAGGAAGGGTTGTGTTTGTCTGGATGGAAATTTCATGAATTGTGTATATATATTTAGGGTATTTCCGTCTTTTCATATTTTAATTTAACGCCGTTAACTCCATATAAACGGAATGGTAGTGAGTGTACGTGATGCATGGTTTAGTATAAATTGGGGGGATTTGGTGCAATTTAGATAATTGAGGGGGATCCGCGCTAGTAAATGATAATTGAGGTGTGTTATGTGCTGTTTACCCTTAAAACATACAACATGTTGCCAAATGGAACGCGAGATGTAATACTCGTGGTGATTGTACTGATTGCCGCAGCAACATTTCAAGCTGTCATTAATCCACCTGGTGGCCTTTGGCAGGATACAGTCAAGGACTCACACTCAGCTGGAAAATCGATCATTGCGACCGTGGATTCATCATTGTTCTCCATATACCTGTATTTCAACTCGCTTGGATTTATGGCATCTACGCTCTTGTTGATGTTTCTAACTTCCTCTGGCGACACTTCAGCTGGTCTATTCACGATGACTTTATATTCATTGTGTGCAACATATATTATATGCACCATCATGATTACTCCTCATTGGTGGTATTCATCTTTACCTATTCTTATATCGGGCGGAGTCATGTATTTAACGTCAATATCGTAAAAACCAATATGTAATTGTCACCTCATTAGAGTTTAATTAATCCAACTAGTCGCCTTCTGTGACACATGAGAGGTCAGTTGGGTGCTGGTTATGGTTGTTGTAATTCTGATAAGGTTCTTTCAGAGAATTATTGAGTTTAATTTGTAGTAGTAATTGTTTGTTGGATTGAGATGTTTTCTTGTAAACAAAGAGCAAAATGCCCCATCAACACTTTTTATTCAATGTCTTAGAGTTTTGGTTATTTAGACCGTGGCCTTGTCTGGTTAAGCCCGAAAATGTCCGAGCAAGTATATACTCACATCGAAAAATAACGTGAAACTGGAAAAAGAGGTTGCGTATTGATCTTGTAAATTGACCTAATAATCTGTCTCAACATATCATTCTACTCAACAAAAAAAAAAAAAAAAGAAGAAGAAGAAGAAGATAAAAGTATGAAGGAAATGTACCTAGCTTTAGCTTTGTGGATGCCTAATACTTGAATATGTTTATTGACAAGGATGACAGTGCGGTGTTCGAAGATTTTGCATTTCTTCTTTTAATTTCTGATAATTCAATAAGATAGTCTCTTTTAGATTTGTTAGTATTTTTATGTAATGAATTTGTCAATCAAATAATGGTTCTTTTGATATTTATAAAGTAGTTTTTTTTTACATTCTATTCCTATTCTAGTTCTTTATTCCCTTGATTTGTTAATTTTCACTTAATGTTTTAGTCAAATTATGAATGACAGAATTTATAAAATAAAATAAAATCATTAAATTTAAATAAGAACGTTTATAACATAGTGGAGTTACTAAATATTGTTAATTCATGTAAGTATTCTGGTATTTTATACAATAAAAAATGTCAAAATACATCATTAGCGTGGCATTTGATCATATAACAATTAAAATTTGTTTTGGCATTAGAAATTGTCTCATAACAATGTTTATTGTTATACTTAAGAATGTAACAGTTTATACAAAAAGTGTCTCATAGAAAGTGTGACATTGTTGAATGACAAAGCATTATGTCTTCAGTGACATAAGTGAGTGTGTCAATTAATTGTAAATATATGTACATATAGTGTCATTTGAAATTGTAACATACCCAATTTGTTATCTCATTTATAATTGTTACTAGTAAACAATTTAGTATCAATAGGAACTGTTATCCTAATTAAAATGAATGACACTTAAAAAGTGTTAATATACCAACAACTTATGACATTATACATTTAGCTACATCGCTACTTGTGGTATTATCATTAAAATGGCACTAAATTAATTTTTGTTACAAGAAACACCTTATAGTTACATAATTTAATGATGCTAATTATGAGTTTTGTTGCAGTGGTTCAAAAATCAAAATACATTACCACTATGACCATTACGCAGTATGACATTGCTTTATGGAGTGTGGTTGACCGTTGGCTATATTTTTAAAATCTTTTCTAATCGCTCTGCACAGAAGTTGGAAGGACAAACTTTAAAAAATTTATAAAATTTTAGTTCTAGTTCGAACACAATTTTTTTACAACTATCAAAGTTGAGTTTATGTTATAAGTTTATTAAAGTCCTATATGTTAAATTCATATATCAAACAGCCTAAATAAAAATGTTTGAAGCTACAAATTTAATGTTTGTTTGTATGGGTTTTTCTACGATCAAGCAGTTCTGCCCTGCTTGACAAAAGTCAGTCAATCACAAATTAACACGTTAATTTCATTAAATGTAAATATGCTTAAATGAAATAATAGTTAATTCTATTTTTCTTTTATTTTAGAGAGTAAATTTGGGTATTTAATGTTGGTTGTAGAGAGTGGGTGTATGAAGATGGTGTTCGAAATAGAATGGAGAGATTAGTCTGCTAAGCAGAGGGTGGCCCTCGGTCCTTAATACTTTGTTTGCCCCGCTCTGGTGCCTACGGTGAACAGCAAACAGTCTCCCAAGATAGAACAACAGAGAGTTAGAATTCTAGCATTGAATTGCTAACTCGTTGAACTTGGCAGAATAGAAGATTCAGGCTTTTAGAAAGTATTAGAGAAGGAAAGAAGGATTGCAGTGTGTTGAAATCCGATTCTGGGGGTGTATTTATAATATTGAAGAGTTGCAGTATGAATAGATGTAGACTTTCACGAACAGGTCCTTGCAGAGACAAAAATTCCAACGGACAAACCTTTTGAATTTCTCTGTTCAGTTACATCCCTTAGCGAATGGACAGATTCGTTCACAAGCAGCCCAAACGAATAGACAGATCTGTTAGGCCTTTTTTGCTTCAGACTTTCTATTGGGCCTGACCAAAACACAATATGTTTTTAGCCCAAAAAGATTATAGTCAACTCCAGACCGCGACCCGCGAACCCACGGACCCCGAACCCTACGACCCTCGACCCGGGCCCGGCTCCTGGCGGAGCCAGGCGGGCGCGTGTGGTCAAGTGAAGGAGCATCTAGCTCCTCCCCCCTTCCAAAACCATGGGTGCCCCAAGGGCCCAAACTATTAGCCCAAGTCTTGGACTATTATGTAGTTCCTTCTTCCTCAATTTTAGCCATGTGGGACTTCTCCCATTCCAACTCTTGGCATTCCATACTCAATGCACCAAACAATACACTTTGAGCTTCAATTACTCTTTCACCTTTCAATGAATTTTAGTAATTCTTTCTCAAATATAATCCACTACTATAGTAGATTATTCACGTACAAAGAAACTTCATTTCTAACGTGTGGGGGCCCCATTGGTTTAGGTGCAAAGACATGGACTAGCCTCATTGTAGACTAAAATTCTAACAATCCCCACATGAAAGAGGATTGATGCTCACAGCACTTCAGGGTGCTCCAGCCCAGAATTTCTGGCGGAAAATCATATTGCATCGGGATCGATTGTCAGCGACATTGAATTGTCCCTAGTAGAATACCATCGGATTTACTTGCCACAAGGTGGATGTGGTGCCTTGAACCGGTCGGCGTTTTGTGTAAACCAAGTCAATGATATCAACACAATAATTCTCCTTATTGCCTAGTTCCATTGTTTCATCCATTAAAGGCCTTGGACTCCCTCGGATTCTTAAGTGTTTACGTTTGAAGCGGACTAAACTTCACAGTTAAATAGGTTATCTCGTTCTAAGACCATCCTGCCAATGCTCCGCTCATAAGCTAAAGAGATTAAGAATCTCTTCAGAGATCATTAAGAGTTCAGTGACTCAACCTCCGCCCGTTTCTGCAGGAGCACTTAATGTCTTTCACGGGGATGGCGCGGGTGGAGCAAAAGCTCCTAAGTGCTTTTACCTCGAAGTACAAAACTTCACGAGGCACGTACTGGTCCTTTACAACTTAGTTTTCCCATTGAACCAAATTCTTGGGATCTCCAGTCAGTATGGTTCGGTTTCCACTGTAAAGTTCCTTAATTAGTGGGTCATAGGCCCATTCCCCTAGACTGACAACTCACTTGATCTTTAGGTATAGCTTTAGTTAGCGGATCCGCAATGTTATCCTTTGATTTCACGTAATCAATAGTGATAACCCCCGTAGAGATCAATTGCCTAATGGTCTTGTGTCTACGACGTATGTGTCTAGACTTGCCATTGTACATGTTACTTTCTGCCCTTCCTAGTGCTGACATACTATCACAGTGTATTGTCACGGAAGGCATAGGTTTCGTCCAACAAGGGATGTCCTCTAAAAATTCTCGAAGCCACTCTGCTTCTTCTCCAGCTATGTCTAAAGCTATGAATTTCGATTCCATCGTGGATCGGGCGATGTAGGTTTGTTTAGAGGACCTCCAGGAAACAACCCGGCCACCAATGGTAAACACATACCCACTTGTGGACTTGGTGTTTGTACTGTCAGATATCCAGTTTGCATCAGCGTATCCTTCCAATACCGCTGGATATCTTCCATAGTGTAATCCATAATCTATTGTGTACATTAAGTAACTCAATAGTTGATTTAGTGCCTTCCAGTGGTCACTCCTTGGATACGCGTAAATCTGACCAACTTCTTGATCGCATATGCAATATCTGGACGAGTGCAGTTCATCAAGTACAATAGACTGCCTATTATCCGAGCATATTGCACTTGCTCCACAGGATCACCATTATGTTTGTCTAAACATTGACTCCTGTTCAAAGGTGTTTTCACAGGTTAACAGTCAAAGACCCCAAATCTCTTCAAGACTTCTTCAACGTAATGAGATTGTTATAGCACCAAGCCCTCGGACGTCTTAGAAATCTTTATTCCTAAGATTAAATCCGCCACACCCAAGTCTTTCATGTCAAAATGTTGTTTCAACATTTGCTTAGTTTTCATGATCAATTCTAGACTACTTCTGGTAATGAGCATGTCATCTACGTATAAGCATATCATGACAAAGGACTCAACGTTCCCTTTTACATAGATACACTTATCACATTCATTAATAGAAAAGCCCTTTGACCTTAGCGTGTTGTCAAACTTTTTGTGCCATTGTTTAGGAGCTTGCTTAAGTCCATACAATGACTTGACAAGGCGACAAACCTTCTTCTCTTTCCCTGGAACCGCGTACCCTTCAGGTTGTTCCATGTATATTTCTTATTCCAACTCTCCATTTAGGAAAGCGGTTTTAACATCCATTTGATGTATCTCAAGACCACGCAGCGCAACTATGGCTATGAATACTCTAATGGAAGTTAACCTTGACACAGGAGAGTATGTGTCAAAATAGTCAAGGCCCTCCTTCTGTCTGTAGCCCTTGACCACTAGACGAGTCTCGTATTTATGAATAATACCATCTGCTTTATACTTTCGTTTGAGTATCCACTTGCAACCCAGAGGTTTATTTTCCGGAGGAAGATCAACCAATTCCCAAGTATGGTTATGCAGTATGGATTCCATTTCTCTCTCAATGGCCTCTTTCCAAAGAGCAGCGCCAGGGTTGGACATCGCCTCTTGGATTGTCTTTGGTTCATTTTCCACCATGTAGGTAAGAAAATCAGGACCAAAATCCTTCTCAATCCTTACCCTCTTACTTCTCCTAGGTTCGACATCAGTAGCTTCAACATTCTCTTGATGTGAACTTTCAGGTTCTGCAGAATTTTCTTGAAGTAAACCTTCAGGTTTTGCAACATTCTCTGGAGGAGGACCTTCAAATTCTGTCTTAGAGTCAGTTGGTTCAGAAACCCCCACATTTGAGCCTATTGCAGTTTCATAATCTCGTTTACGAGAGACTATTTCCTTCTTATCCTTCCTAGGAAAAAATTCTTCAAAGAAGTGTGCATTTCTTGATTCTATAACAGTACCCTCATGGATATCGGTTATAGAAGACTTATGCACTAGGAATCGATTGGAACTACTGTTACTCGCATACCCAATGAATGAAATAGTGTCTTAGTTAATTTTGCCTCCACACAAACTTCGCACTTAGTTTGAGGATCGAATTCAAAGGACAGCAAATGTTTCAATTTAATTAACTTTCGAATAGCATTGTAGTTTGTATGTCCTAATCTATGGTGCCATAAATTAGATAACTCAGAAAGTAGGTAGAATGCTTCATTTCATTGCTCTCCAAGGAGCGAAGTACAGACATTACAGATATCTTAAAGAGCCCATCACTTATGTAGCCCTTTCCTACAAACTGACCATTCTTCAACATTACAAACTGACTAGACTCGAAAGTAATTTTGAAACCAGCTTTGACCAATAGCGGTCCGGACACCAGATTCTTGCGGATATCTGGAACATGCATCACTTCATTCAGAATGAGCTCCTTCCCAGAAGTCATCTTCAGAAGCACCCTTCCAACTCCTTTCACCTCCGAAGTAGCATCGTTCCCCATGAACAACTTCTTATCCTTCACTGGAGAGTAGGTAGAGAAAGCAACCTTGTCGGAACATATGTGGCGGGTTGCACCCGTATCCCTCCACCATTACCTTGGATTTTCAACCAGGTTAGCCTCCAAGACCACAACAACAAAGGAATTGACCAAATCTTCCACCATAGGATCATCTTTTGCCTCAGTAACATTGGCCTTTTCCTTCTTGAGTTGGTTGCAGTCTGCCTTCATATGTCCAGGCTTCCCACAATTGAAGCACTTTCCCTTGATTTTCCTGGACGTTCCTGGATTCCCGGAATTCCCAGAATTCCCTTGAGACTTCACGTCCCCATCACGCCGCCTGCGCTTCTTGTTGGAATTCCCCTTGGACATTCCCTTAGAATCCACCAGGTGAGCCTTGGCATCCATGGGCTACTTGCCTTTGACCAAAGCCCTGCGGTTGTCTTCCTGAATCTGAAGCTTGATGACCAACTCTTCAAGCCCCATTTCCTTGGTCTTCAACTTGAGATAACTCATGAACTCATTCCATGATGGTGGCAGTTTCTCAATCAATGAAGCAACCAGAAGCGACTCATTAGGCTTCATGCCCTCTTGTTCCAATTCGTGGAGAATCATTTGATACTCCAAAACCTGACTCATCACAGACTTAGAGTCAGTCATTTTGAAGTTCAAAAACTTCCCCACAATGAACTTCTTCACACCAATATCCTGTATGCAGATGCCGTGTCGATTTCTCCCACAATTCCTTGCGTCTTGACAGAGCAGAAGGCGGTGTAGAGAGCCTCAGAAAGACAATTCAGAATGTAGTTCTTACACAGGAAGTCGCTGTGGACCCAAGCATCATAGGCCATTTGCCTCTTCCGGTTGTCGTCTTGAGCGGCCTGCACTTCCTCCGTAGCCATAGCATTTTCATCAATCTCCTTCAGCACGGGCGGAGTAGGTGGATCAACAGTGACGAAATTGGCCAGCCCGATAGTCGCCAAATAGAACATCATTTTCTGTTTCCACTGTTTGAAGTTTGTCCCCACAAACATCTATGGCTTCTCCCCATGGTTAGCAGGAGCAGCATTCACACGAACAACAGGTACTTCAATGCCAGTCGACATCTTCGATACAGTAAACAAAAATCTTAAGTTGTTGGTTGTAGAGAGTGGGTGTATGAAGATGGTGTTCGAAACAGAATGGAGAGATTAGTCTGCTGAGCAGAGGGTGGCCCTCGGTCCTTAAGACATTGTTTGCCCCGCTCTGGTGCCTACGGTTAACAGCAAACAGTCACCTAAGATAGAACAGCAGAGAGTTACAATTCTAGCACTGAATTGCTAACTCATCGAACTTGGCAGAATAGAAGATTCAGGCTTTTAGAAAGTATTAGAGAAGGAAAGAAGAATTGTAGTGTGTTGAAATCCTATTCTGGGGGGTGTATTTATAATATTGAAGAGTTGCAGTCTGAATAGATGTAGACTTTCGCGGACAGGTCCTTGCAGAGACAAAAATTCCAACGGACACACCTTTTGAATTTTTCTGTTCAGTTACATCCCTTAGCGAATGGACAAATCCGTTCAGCGAATGAAAAGATTCGTTCACAAGCAGCCCAAACGAATAGACACATCTATTGGGCCTTTTCTGCTTCAGACTTTCTATTGGGCCTGACCAAATCACAATATGTTTTTAGCCTAAAAAGATTATAGTCAACTCCAGAGCATGACCCGCGAACCCACGGACCCTCGACCCACGACCCGTGACCCGGCTCTTGGCGGAGCCAGGCAGGTGCGTGTGGTCAAGTGCAGGAGCATCTAGCTCCCCCCCTTCCAAAACCATGGGTGCCCCAAGGGCCCAAACTATTAGCCCAAGTCTTGGACTATTATGTAGTTCCTTCTTCCTCAATTTTAGCCATGTGGGACTTCTCCCATTCCAACTCTTGGCATTCCATACTCAATGCACCAAACAATACACTTTGAGCTTCAATTACTCTTTCACCTTTCAATGAATTTTAGTAATTCTTTCTCAAATATAATCCACTACTATAGTAGATTATTCACGTACAAAGAAACTTCATTTCTAACGTGTGGGGGCCCCATTGGTTTAGGTGCAAAGACATGGACTAGCCTCATTGTAGACTAAAATTCTAACAATTAATTTTAATACTTGTACCTTTTAATTTAAATACTCATAGGGCGAAAGAGCAATAACTTTGCCTCTTTTTGTGATTTGATATGATTAAATTGTCTGTTGTCAAGTAGGTCGAACGTGTCTGACCGTGAAAGAGCCCTGCAAACATTAAACCTGTCTCTCAAAGTATCTCGCAAAAGTTTATACATTTAATAAGGCCTCCACATTAAATAAATAGGTAATAAAACCAGTTTGGCGTTTAGTATCTATCAGAGCTTAAATTTACAAACTTTCTTTTCGTAATTTTCTCATGTTATTATTCAAGGTAGAGGGAAGATTCACGGGGTTTATAGGAATCCATATACAACTCGATGTTGAGACATGAATCAAAATCAACCAAAATTACAACAAACAGAATTATGATCCAAAAAAAAAGAAAGTGCTACGAATATTAAAGATGAAACTAGACTTTGATTCAACTTTAAAAAATGTATCACTAGATAGAATAGAGAACCAAGCTTGCCACTTCATAACTATTAAGTGTTCCACACCCCAAGTTGTGAGAAGACTAGAGTGTCCAATCATTCCGATGATATCCCACTACAAAAAAAAAAAAAAAAGTTGTTTCCGTCGCTAAACAGCGACCAATCCGTAGTGATAGATTTAACGACGGATAATAAGGTCGTCGCCTTTTTGCTCGTCACAAGCTCTTTAGAGACGGATAAATTATCCGTCTCTAATTAGCGACGGATAAAATGGTTGACCGGCATTGCCCTTTTTATCGACGAATAATTTTTTTTTTTAAATGCATAAATCTACAGATTTGGAGATGAGACGGATAAATATCTAGTTTTATCTAGATTTGTTGTATTTACCTACATATTATTTGGAGACGAGATGATGCAATTTTTATCTATAAAACTGGATATACAATAAATCGACAATATACAATATTGTATATACAATATACAATACAATATTCGAATAATACAATACAATATTCAATAATACAAAGAAGATCGATCTTCACGAATTTCAACGAATCTTGGTGGATCTTGACGAGATCTTGATAAATCGGACGGAGGCAATCGTGGTGGTGGGAGGCGGTGGGAGGGAGATCTCGTGGTGGATGGGAGGTGGAGTGGTGGTGGTGTGGTGGTGATGGTGGTTGCAGTGGTGGTGGAAGTGGGGAGGTGGTGGAAGGGTGGTGGTGGCAGTGGTGTGGTGGCAGTGGTAGTGGTGGGGTAGTGGTGCGGAGGTGGTGGTGGAAGGGTGGTGGTGGTGGAAGGGTGGTGGTGGTGGGTAGTGGTTGGAGGAAGGAGAGATGAAATTGTGAGTGGTGGGAGGAAGATGAAGGGTGATGTGTCAAATCAAAGTTCTAAATTTATTTAAAGCAAAGAGTTAATTCTCAACACTACGAAAACCTGTAGTGTAGTGGAGTTAACCCCGAGGTCGGTCTCGAAGGACTTAACTAAGCTGAGTCTTGTTTACGAATAGTAATTACAGTAAAGAAAGCAGTAAAAGGGTTGTTAGCGAATTTGTTCTATATTATCTATCTACTTATGAAATCTAACAAGAAAATAGATTTATCTAAACGACAATGATATGATTAAAGAGAATTATGGAACGGTAACGTGAAACAAGCTAGCTAGCAGGATACATACAATTCACAGGATAGATTAAGCAAGTTGTCACAATCTTGAGTTCAAAAATAAATAGCACTAGTGGAGGTGTCAATTCCACTAGGCTACAATCAATCTAGCTAATCCTACTATTACTGTTTGCAACTAACTGTTAGATTGAAGCAAAACGAAAAACATTTAGGTGTATTGATTAAATGTTTAATCTAACAGTGATATTGACGGATTGTGCATCAAACGTAATAGCAAGATATGCGATTAATCTAAAAACCACAAGTAATCTAAACCCGATGTACTTCGAATCTCATGAACCCTATCTAGCATGCATTGAATCAGTCACCACCCCATAATAGGGGTGTTGAGCTACTCATATTATGCAAAGACATAATCAATATTGTATATAAACAGGCTTCAAACATAATCTAAAGCAAGAAACAAATATTCGAACGGATTGACACAATTTACCCTTTGTTGTCCCAAACCCTAGGTAGAATTGAAGAAATGAAACGAATCGATGCGAAAAGCTATGTAGATAATCTCCCAATCAATGTCAATCTTCGGATTACAAGATAAATGGTTCAATTACCTCTAATAATAGGTAGGTAATTGCCTTGGAAAGGTTCTAGGTTAAAAAGCAATAAGAAGAGAAGAATAATAATGAAGTTGTCTAGAAAAAAGGTTCTTATCTCATATATATAGGTGAAATAACCTAATTACGACGAATCGGAAAAATGGAAAATTGGCGAAAACAAAAGCTGGCGTCATGAGTTTTGCAATCATGCGCCGATTTCTCGTGCCTACGTAGAGTTCGCCCGATTCTTCCTGGAATGACGGTTTTGCCCTTTTGACTCCTTTTGACTCCAATTCCTGATATTTTGGCCTTCCCGCTTCACTTCTAGCATCCATTCGAGGCATTAGAACTCCATATCTTGTAGATGCACATAAAATGCACCATTTTGCCTTCAATTAGCGTGGTTTAGCCAAATACATACAAAATACACAAAACATTAAAATGTAATAAAATACCAATAAAGCACATAAAAACCATACTTGAGAATGGCAATAAGACGGTAAAAAAGAACAAATGAGACGATGTAAAATCGACTAATCAAACTCCCCAAACCGAACCCTTGCTTGTCCTCAAGCAACAGACTCTCTAAAAAACCTAGAAAAAACAAAAACACATGGACACAAAATAAAGTCTAGCTCCCAAGCTACCGAGTTTACGATTGCAAGTAACAAGCCCAAGAAATGCAGAAGCTTTGACATCACACTGGCATTCACAAAATAACATGCACAAGTTCAAAAAGTTCATTTCCAAAGTAAATAGAACTTAAGTCTAAAACAGCAGTCCCCCTCAAGTGGAACATATGCATCTATTCTCCCACACTCCTGGAAGAGTCTAGTAGGGGCAATCACTCAAGAATATCAAGAGATAAGGAAGGTGACTTGCGTCACAAAGATGCCTCAAATACCTCATGCAATGTACTCAATCAGTTAAGTCGGAAGGGACTTTTTCATAGCTTTGTAACAATCAGCAGTAGACTCATAATAAGGCGGTCGTTCTCTCTTTTTTCAATATGTAGATATTTTTTCATTTTTTGCATACTACATAGTCTCGAAGTAGAGAAAATATTAATCGGATTTTAGAAATCTGCCTTTAAAAACGAAGAAAGCTATTAATAGATGTACTTAATAATGAGGTATCACAAGAAAAAAGATTCAAGTAAAGAAGAACGCTTTTGGCTGTTAGAAACTAATCGAAAAAAGAATGCTCTGCTGTTTGTTTTCTTTGCAGTCTTATATATGACCCATATGCTTGTATATATTTTTTCTGTCTCAATTTTTTGGTAGTGTCCGTTTTACCGAAAGTCCGCACTTTTGTGCGTGTTGGTTTGGTGTACACGCCATCAACCCTCACGGACATATAGCTTTTAAAGGCCACGCTGGTATATAGGTAGTATCTGAAACGTGCCCAACACGACTAACGGTGGTAACTAGTACCATAGATCCACTCCGAGACTTTTTTTTATTATTTTTTTATTTTTGAGGAAACGAAAAGCCTGAACACAGTCTTTATCAATACAAGTAAGGCACATAAACATCCTCCCCAAACCTGGACTTTGAATGGGTTTGGCATAAGCAAATAAGAATGTAAAACATGTCGTTCGTCATACTTAACTTACACAGAGTACACATGAGAATGATGAGGCGCAAAAAAGGGAGTTTGCACTTCCCGAATTGAATCACACAGGCGTCGGTACAATATTTTTTCATCGGCTACGGTTTACTCACAGGCTTTTTGGACTACAAAATTAGAACAGACTTTCTATTTACAACAGAAACGAACTTAGTAAACTTAAACATGCAAACTGCTAATAGTCAAGGATCAGTGAAAGCAAAAGCATTAAACATGTTTATTACATGCAATAGACGCTCGACTTGGGAGACAAACTTAGACTCAATAGACAGAATAAGAAATACAAGATAAAGTACGAAATACAGAGAAACAAACACATCTGAAAACATGCAAGTAAGAAGCCTAAGGTAGATCAAAACTCGAAACACCCCTCCCCAAACCTGAACTCGTGCTCACCCTCGAGCAAACGAGTGAAAAGAGAAAAAGTAGAGAGTTGATAAGACAGAGGATTCCCTGATTGAAGGTTTCCAAGATGCGGAGAAGGTTGAGGCGATGACCTGATACTCAAGAAGAACGTTAGAAAATAAAAAACCGAGCTAGCAGGCGAAAAGGAGGTTTTTTTTTGGCGTCGCCATTTCGAACTAGTGACGCCTTGATTTGGTTACATTAGGCGGTGTTGCCGGTTTGCTAATCAAGCGTCGCCAATTATTAACAACTAATCGGCATCGCCGATTCTTGTGCCGATGGTTTGCCCCACTTTCGACCTTCTAGCTCGATTAGACTCGACTAAAAATAACAAGATACACTAAATGAAAAACGAAAAAATCATGAAAGCGAGAAAAAGACACACAAAAAGATAAAAAGAGACAACACAGACACATATATGGATAAGTACATGAAAGCTACCTCCCTCCCCAAACCTAGACTAGAGATGGTCCACAGAAAATAGGCTAGAAAGGAAGAAAGCTGAAAATGTACTTCCTTGAAATGTGTGGTTGCTGCTATCCATTACCGAGCGGGAACGAATCCCTTGCATCCTTCACGCCTAGTTCAGCAATTTGGGAGCCATCCTTAGCTCCTCTTCTCCTGTTTTCCATGATTCCCTGCAAACTAAGATAAAAATAAATCGAAATCAAAAACTGAAATAAAACTAGGGGAATCAGGGGGAAAGTAAAAATGACAAAAGGGGTCGAAACTCCCTGTCCAATCTCGTGTGCAAGCTGGGGCTATTATGTACAGATCACTAGAAGATGGGGGAATGGAGTGTGAATCTGATGGTGGCATCTGGGTGGTATCAGGTGTCTGCTCCATCTCCAAATAGTCAGAAACTGGTGGTTTAGTCTCTTCGCCGGTCACATCGGTGGACGTCTCCTCCTCCATGACCAACTGATTATCTAAACTCTCGCAAACTCCTTCAACTGAGACGAAAATTTCTTCTTCAGTTACAGTACCAGTGGTTTTAGATTTGTTGAAGCCAATACACAGATAGTTGATTACCTCCTCTAATTTCTGAGGAGTCGGTGTCATTATTATTCCTTGTGTTGCTCTATCTACCATCCCTTGGCACTCACTTGTTATATTCTTGTAGAAAACTGTTGGTCCAGATAACGGCAAAGTAAAAGACTAGAAGGGGGGGGGGGGGGGTGAATAGTCTTTTAAAACTTTTGTCGATAAACACAGTTTCTCAGATATCTGTGAAGATATCTGATACTTAATTTCAGAGAGCGGAAGACTTTTTTGTGATAAGTGCACGTGCTCAGCAAGAAAAGTGTAAATACTTTGCAAGATAAATAAAGCAAGTAATAAACTGTAGAAAGTAAATAACACAAGTCTTTTCATAGTGGTATCTGAAGGTGGCGTAATCCTTCAACTAATCCACTTCGGCCTTTCTGTTAGGAATATCTGTTTAGATTTTGATCAGCAACCTAATGACTTAACTTAGCTCAGAAAGGTGATTAGTACTCTTGGTTCACTTGAACACTGTAAAAGAGGAAACTCACTAAGTATGATAGTCTAGCAAATCTTGTATAGGATGTTAGGTCTTTGAATGTAATTTTTATTTTCTGAAGAAGACCAAGAAGAAGGCATCCAGTAGGAAAAGTTCAACAAGTTTGAAGATAGAAGACTGCACAAGATTGCTGAAGACAAGGGTTTTTCAGATACCTATGTCCAGATATCTTGAAGAAACAAGTGTTTCGAAACATAAGTGTTGCAAAAGATATCTGAGAGTAAAAGGTTTCTGAAACGAGGAAAGTGCCCACAGATATCTACACTCAGATACCTTGGACATAAATGATGTTTCCGAAAAGAAATATATTATAACAATTTGCTTTAACAAATGGTATCTGGAGTTGTGATAATCTCTGGAAAAGGATGTGCAAAGCTCCAGAAAGCCTGCATAGTTCCGTTGGCACTACAGGACAAAGTATAGTCTGAGGCATTAAATGCGGACGAAATGTCACGAACAAAAGCGGTAGCCGAAGAAGAAGACAAACCCTTTGATTACTATACTCAGATATCAATTGTTTGAAATTGAGTTAAGCCTAACGGATACTATTCAAACGGCACTCAAATTCATCTATAAATATCAACACTTAGACTGCTTGAGAACACACCTTAGAACACCCTTAGAACATTGAATACTCTCACAAGCTCTCTCAAGCAAACTACTTACCTTCAAGCTTTCTGTTGCGATCAAAGCTCTTGATTCTAAGTAGCACTATAGTTCTAAGTGTCCTGATCCTTAACAAGCATTGTTATTTGTGAAAGAGTTGAACTAAGATTTCATATCTGAGTTTCATTCTCTTGAACACTTATCATAGACTTGGGTCAGTGAAGAACAAGATACCATACATTGCAAAGTGTATTAAGTATACTTGATTCATAGAGCTATCTGAATAACTGAACAAGTTATTAAAGAAGCTCACCTGACAAAATACCTTAACCAACACCTTAATCGGCGTGGAGTACAGGAAGTACTTAGTTTGGGAAACTAAGGAATAACTCCAAGGTTACTGAGCACATGAAGTACTTAGTTTGGGAAACTAAGGAACAACTCAAAAGGTTTCTGAGTACAGGAAGTACTTGGCTGAGAAAGCCGGGGAATAACTCAGGGGGAACACTTGGTTGGAACCTAGTGCATTTAGGAATCTAGAGAAGATACTTGTAAGGTTACCTCATTTATCTGTCTTAGTGGATTCTAGGTCTGAGAAAGGCCGAAGTGGATTAGTTGAAGGATTACGCCACCTTCAGATAACACTATAAAAAGACTTGTGTTATTTACTTTCTGCAGTTTATTACTTGCTTTATTTATCTTGCAAAGTATTTACACTTATCTTGCTGAGCACGTGCACTTATCACAGAAAAGTCTTCCGCTCTCTGAAATTAAGTATTAGATATCTTCACAGATATCTAAGAAACTGTGTTTATTGACAAAAGTTTTAAAAGTCTATTCACCCCCCCCCCCCCCCTCTAGTCTTTTACTTTGCCGTTATCTAGACCAACAAGTAGTATCAGAGCAGGAGGTTCCCAAGCCTTCTGCACTGAACCTAGATCCCATATAAGTGCCCACTAACTGCTTTTCACCTACACTTGATTTGTTTGTTTAGTGTGTTTGCTGCAGGATTTCTTTAAGTGACGCCCCAATTCTCAAGCCAGAGAATTATGAAAAATGGAAGAACAACATGATGCTCCACCTAGAAGCCATCAGTGACGAAATGATCGAAGTAATAAAGAATTTCCCAATAGTCATTCAACAACTCAAGCAAGTCATAGAGGTTTCTAATGGTAGAGATAGAGAACAAAGCGATGGGTCTTCACGCATGTATCGTCAACCAAAGGAAGACACGCCAACAAGTTATTTATGAACCAAAGCCCAGAGAGCTCTGGACATCGGAAGATGCCAAGAGAAATCGACTGGATGGCTAGGCTCGTAATATCATCATACGTTCTACTCCAGAGCACATACAGTGTAAACTGTGGGGTGAAAAAACGGCAAAAGTGGCCTGGCAACTTATTGAAGAAATCTGTGTTGGCACTGAGAAAACAAAGGAAAATAAGTTCGAAGTTTTGAAGCTCAAATTCCAAAACATTAAACAAGGTCCCACAGAGACTCTTGAAGAACTAGATTTCCGGTTTACAACACTTATGAGTGACATGGCTGCACTTGGTGAGAGTAATAGATATACCCAGTCAGAAAAGATTAAGACTGTTTTGAGAATTCTAAATCATAACTGGGAGCACACAAAGTTTTTCTACTTTAACCAAGGCATGCCAAATATCACTCCTGTGGAACTTTTCTCTCACCTTTCCACTGTTGACTATGAGACAACTCAAAGAGAACAAACAACTGAGAAGTTGCAGAATGTTGCTCTAGTTGCTCAAGGAACTTCTGAAAAGAAGAAAGGCAAGGAGGTGACTGAGGATGCTCTTGCTGTAAAGCAAATGCGAAAATATGCCAGTCGAGAAATTGAGAGAAGAAAAGCCAAAGAGAAGCTGAAAAAGCATCTAGGCTCAAACTATCACCAGTACAAAAATATGCAAAGCTCGCTGAACAAGCCGGCTCAGAAAGCATCAAGTACTGAGGAAGCAGAAATCGGAAACGATATCTGTTTCTATTGTCAGAAACCTGGTCATTTCAAGAAGGATTGCCCTGCCTTCAACAAACTAAAGACAGGTGACAAGAAAGACAGAAGAATCTTCAAAAGAAGTCAGAGAGCTATGCTCACTGAAGAGAGGAAAAAGATTCAAATCAACTGGATGCTCTAGATATTGAGTCTAGTTCTGAGGATGAGGATTCAGATGATTCCACACTGCCTTCCGCAGAAATGTGCGGTGTTTCTCATGAAGTAATTGACTTTGGTCAAAAGAAGAAAGAAGTGTGTGGAATGGCTGAAGAAATCTTTCCAGATATCTCCAACATTGAACCTTGTCTAATGGCTGATGAGGTAACACATACTTCCTGTTATACTTATGAAAGTGATGAAGAAGGAATCAAAGATCTGGAAAATCTCAGAAAAGAACTTGATCTCTACGAAAGAGAATTTCTAATGGTTCGAGCTAGAGCCGGAATTCTTGAAGAAGAAAAGAATTCTCTTGTAAAGGAAAATTCTCAAATAATCAAGATATCTGAGAAAAAGGATGCTGGAAATGCATTTCTCAAGGCTCAGATATCTGAGACCGAAAAGTCACGTAAAGAAGCAATGGCCAATCTTCAAAAGAAATGTGAATATCTTCTTTCTGAGAATAAGGAACTCAAAAAGAAAGAACTATCTTTTCAATCTTATGCCAAAGCTAGTGACACTCTTACTGAAGTACAATCTTACTTAAGAGATCCTTGAGAAAAGAGAGGACTTGGGCTGGACACACACACAGACAGTTCCACCACTCTGAATAAGAGTTATGAAGGACGAACATTTGTCAATGCTCAGCAAGGTGATTCCCAAACAATCTACAGTATCAGTCAGAAAGCTAAGATTGTTGACAAAGGAAAGGCAGTTGCGACCAAGCCTTTGTGGGAAAAACAAGTCCAAAGGAAAACTGTTGGGAATGTCTCTGAAAAGAAACATAACACTGAGATGTGTAATCACCCACAGTGCTATGTCTCTCAAAAAGGAAAAATTGCAGGAGCTGACAAATTCTCCTATGTCACGTTTTCTGGAAAGAAAATAGATTATCCAGAGACTAGCAAAGCTGCTGAGAAGAGATCTCAGAGAGCACCAGGTGCTCGGAATGGTATTGGCTATAAAGCCATCGAGAAACAACTTGCTCGTGAGTACAAACAAGAGCAAGAACGATGGTTAAAGGCTAGAATTGCTCACAACAATTATCAGAAGTGGAATATGAATCAAGCCACTGAAAATCTGAATGCCAGGGCTAGAAGAAATCTGGCTAGGAAAGCTAAGTTTGCTGAGAAGCAGACTCAGAAACCTGACAGGTATCTGAAAGCACTAAATGGAGCACCAAGGAACACACCAAGGAAGAAAATAGTTCTTAATGACAATGATATCAATCATTTAACTAGAATTCCTCCTTATGTTCCTATTAGACAAAAGAATGTTCCTAAGAAATCCATTCAAAAACGGATTCCTACTAGAAGATTCTTTAGTCCAGATGGTTCCATTGTTGGTATGAGAACCTAATCTTCTGTTTCCTGTTTTGTGCAGAACACTCTAAAGAGTAATTCAAATTGGCATTTTGATAGTGGATGTGGGAAGCACATGACAGGAGACAAAGCAAATCTGATTGACTACAAAAAGTGCAATGATGGACCAATTATCAGGTTTGCTGGAGGAGATGAAAATCCAACCATAGGTTTTGGAAATTTGAAGTTTGGAGCCCTTACAATCTCTGAAGTACTTCATGTAAAGGGATTGAAATATAATCTCCTAAACATGAGTCAATTAGTAGACAAAGGGTACACTGTCAAGATCAAGTCAAAACTATGTAAAGTGATTGACAATGAGTCAAAGCAGACAGTCTTAGTTGCAAGGCGTAAAGGAAATCTTTATGTTACTGATTGGGCATCCGCCACAACCGAAGAATGTCTCATGGTGAGTCAATCAGCCACATCAAGAAAATTGGCTATGGCATAAAAGAATGAGTCACTTGAATTTCAAAACTCTGAATAAGCTAGCCAAGAAAGAGTTGGTGGTTGGTTTACCCAAAATGGCATATAGAAAAGAAGGTGTATGCTCAGCTTGCCAAATGGGAAAACAATCCAAAACATCTTTCAAGTCTAAAACTAGACATTCCAGTGAAAGGCCACTGCAAATGTTACACATGAATCTTTTCGAATCCTCAGTAACTAGTTACGCAGGAAAGAAGTATGGTCTGGTTGTTGTTGATGATTACTCAAGATTTACTTGGGTTGTCTTTCTCAAACATAAATCTGATGCAAGGGTTGAGATACCTAACTTGCTGAATAAGCTCAAAGTCATGAAAAATGACAAGGTATACATGTCGAGCAGACCGTGATGCGAGTTTGTGAACCAGTACATCAAAGAGTTTTGTACCTGCAAAGGTATACAACATCAACTATCTTCTGTAACGACACCACAACAAAATGGTGTCGCTGAAAGAAAGAATAGGACCCTGAAAGAAGCAGCAAGAACAATGCTTTCTGACACTGAAATAAGTGAAATCTATTGGGTTGAAGCTGTAAACACAGCATGCGACACTCAAAATAGATGTCTGATTAACAAACATCATAACAAAACTCCTTACGAGCTTTTCATTGGTAGACCCCCTAGTATCAAACATCTAAGGGTGTTTGGTTGCAGATGTTTCGTTCTTAACAATGGAAAAGAATACTTGAGAACATTTCAACCAAAGGTAGATGAAGAAGTATTTCTTGGTTACTCTCTGAATAGCAAAGCCTATAGAATCTATAACAAAAGAATGCAAAAGATTGAGGAATCTGTTCATGTAGCATTCTATGAAGGAAACAAGAAAGTACTCTTGAATGATGATCTCTCAGATAGGTTCAAAGAACTAATGATTAAAGATTCTGAAAAAGGATCCTCAAAAGGAAACAATTCTACCATTCAAATAGAGGATGAGTCTGACAATGAAAAGCAACCTATGCTTAGTAACAACCAGATGACTCTAAGACATGATGAAGAATTTCCTATGAGAATTCCAGAAATGGAACGGGTTACTTAGAACCTTCATCATGAAGAGGTATCTGATATCCATGGCATTTCCCATGTGTCAGATATCCCAGATACTGCACAAGTATCTCATCAAGATCATATTGATTCACATTCAAATCAAAATGATATTGATCCTACTAGTTCAAAACCCATTATGAAATGGATAAGAAATCATCCTGCAAAGGATGTGATTGGTCCCATAGACCAAGGAGTTAGAACTAGAAGAGCAATTGCTGAAAATGAAAATTGTCTCTATGGATGTTTCATCTCAAACATTGAACCAAAGACTATAGAAGAAGCATTAAAGGATCAAGATTGGATCTCTGCAATGCAAGAAGAGTTGAATCAATTTGAGAGAAACAAAGTCTGGAAACTGGTTCCATTTGTTGACAGAATATCTGTAATCGGAACCAAGTGGGTTTTCAGAAACAAAATGAATGAGTCTGGTGAAATAACCAGAAACAAAGCTAGGTTGGTTGCCAAGGGATTCACCCAGACTGAAGGACTAGATTTTGATGAATCTTATGCACCAGTTGCAAGATTGGATGCAATAAGACTCTTTCTAGCCTTTGCAGCTCATAATGACTTTACAGTTTATCAAATGGATGTCAAGAGTGCATTCCTAAATGGTGAACTTGCTGAGGAAGTCTATATTGAGGAACCACCAGGCTTTGAAGTTTCCTCATAAAGTAGGATGATCTATAAGCTTCAGAAAGCTCTGTATGGGCTGAAACAAGCTCCAAGAGCATGGTATGATACATTGGCCAAATACCTACTAAAAAGCGGTTTCAAGAAAGGAGATGTTGATAAAACACTCTTCACATTGAACCATGATGTGAAACTACCTTTAGTTCAAGTATATGTTGATGACATTATATTTGGATCTAAAGACAAGCATCTTTGTGAAGACTTTGCTGAACTCATGAAATGTAAATTCGAGATAAGCATGATGGGAAAATTGAATTATTTCCTAGGGCTGCAAGTCAAGCAACTCAATGATAGAATATTCATTAGTCAAACAAAGTGCAAAGGACATGCTCAACAAGTTCAATCTAAAGCCTTCTGAAGAGAATGCTAAGATACCAATGAGCATTGGAACCAAGATGACCTATACTGAATCTGACAAGAGTGTTGAAGAACACAAGTATAGGAAATTGATTAGATCTCTACTGTACCTCACTGCAAGTAGACCATATATTCGATATGCAGTTGGAGTGTGTGCTAGTTTTCAGACAAATCCAATGCAATCACACTACAACATTTCTATGAAAATATTGAGGTATGTGAAAGGTACTGTAGAAGTTGGATTGTGGTATCCAAAAGATAGTGGATTGAGTTTGGTTGGCTATTCAGATGCCGACTATGCTGGATCACTACTTGATAGAAAAAGCACATCGGGAACTTGTCAATTTCTTGGTGCTAGATTGATATCATGGTTCAGCAAGAAACAAAATTCAATTGCCACATCTACCACAGAGGCTGGATATATTGTTGTGGGGTGTTGTGCTTCACATATATTGTGGATACAACAACAACTCAGAGACTATGGACTCAGAGGCTGAATACCCATTTTCTGTGACAACGCAAGTGCTATTGCCATAACTCAGAATCCTAAGTTTCATGCTAGAACAAAGCACATTGATGTTAGACACCACTTCATCAGGGACCATGTTGAAAAAGGCAATATAGAGATACTCAAGATTGGCACTGAAGACCAACTTGCAGATATCTTCACTAAGCCACTACAAGAAAGTAGATTCTTAGCCTTAAGACACAGTCTTGGACTAATGGAGCTACCTAAGAACTGAAAAAGTTCAGATATCTGAAGAAGATATCAAAGGAGAGAGAAAAGGAATTTGGAAAGGGTATCCATAGAAGAGAAATCTGGAACGGGTATCCATAAACCAAAGGCTAAGGGTAAAATAGCTATTTAAAGATCTCTGAGACGGGTACTCAGATATCTAGATCACTCAGTGAGGGGGAACACAAAAGAGAATAGTACAACTGTCTCTAGTCAACTACTCTCTTGAAATTTGTATTATTTCTATCTTTGTGTAAAATTGTGAGAAGACAACAAGTATAAGATAGAATCAGATACAAACAGTATTCTCATTCACACAGAAACGTGATTCAGATAGCTAATAGCCAACATTCATTAAATGGGCACAATTAAAATTGTTGATTGTTATCATTGCTGAAGAAGCAATGGTGACCCTTGATGAAATGGGCGATTGATCTTTACGGCAGAGATTAATTCTCGGTAAATAGTGGACTGTTGAAATTCAGACAGGGACCACTATGCATTTAATGCCGAACAAGCTTTTACCCACGCCTGTCTGCAATACACAGATACTTACACACAAAATTAATTTGTATGTATATGTCTGTTGAGATTACATTGCTATATATATAGGATTTTGGCAAAAGAATTCACTTTCGCCTAATCCAACATTCAGACTTGCACAAGAATAGCAAAAACCATTCTTCAACCTCAACAAATTTCTGTTAGTTTTTCTGCAAAGAATCACTAATCTCTCATCCAAATCTCTTTCAATCTTTCAAAATACTTGTACTATATAAAGAGATGGCTCCAAAACGTGCGTCTACCCAAAAATCCCAAAATACTACCACTGGTACTGCTGAAAAGCAAGCACCAGAGTTGGCAGTTGTAAACAATCGGTTGGTAGGAGACTTCAATCCCGATCATTGAACTTCAAATCACAAAATGATTTGGGGTGGTGCCATGATTGAGGAATACCTCACGGCTGCTGTTGAAAATCAAGCCGATAGAAATCTGATACTTGACATGCTTGAAAAGGCAAAAATCAAGGGTTTTCTATCAGCTCTACCTAGTAGAATCTCTTCACTAGATGTGTTAAAATTCTACAACAACTCCAGGATTATATCCTGTGTTTCTGAAGGCACTGCAATAGTGTCTATAAAAACTTCAGTCCAAGGAAAGGAAATCCTTCTGGACTTAACAACTTTCTGCAAGTTGTTTGACCTTCAAAATCTTGGAAAGGATTTTGAAATAGATACCAAGGATGATGATCTCCTTGAAGGTGTAAAACGACTGTACAGTGATGTGTGTGATCTTGAAAAATCAGATACATCCACTGATTTCAAGCGTGCTGACATCAGAACTAGACATCTGCTGGTTCACTGGGATGTGTTGGCATGCATTCTTCACAAATGCTTTGATGGTCTACAAGGAGGTGCTGACCAGATAATCCAAGAATGCTGGATGATGATGTTCTTGTTGCAACGACAAGATAAAAGGCTGGAAAACCCTTTCAATTGGGGCAAGTACGCCTTTATGAAATTTGTGAAGAAGATTCAAGGCTTTGAGCCTAAAATCGCTAAGGGACTTGCTGACCAAAGACCACAGTAAGCTATGGTCTAAAGATATGCTACTTGCTGGAAGAGCTTGGCATTGAGCTCAGAGAGAAGGCTGACATAGCCAACAGTAACCTACTCTACAAATATGAGTATACGAACATGATGAAAAAGGTTACTGGATCTCAGAAAGGTTCTAAGAAGCGAAAGATTGAAGAGGTATCTGAGGGAAAAGTTGCGACCAAGAAGCTGTTAAGACTGAAGAGGTACCTGCCGTCGCTGCTGATGAACTCATCAATGCTGCAAAAGAGGTATCGACTACTGAACAAGTAGACTCAGCAAGAGAAAGTGCTTTTAGAAATGTTAAGACTATTGCCGAAAGCCTTGCTGATGAACTCATCAATGCTGCTAAAGAAAGTAGTGATAGATGCCAAGCCCTATCTGCAGAAACCACAGGAATTATGGACCAATCAGTTCCTAATGCTGATGAGAGCTCTGACGATGAAGATGATGAACTAGTCATCTCTCAAGTCCTAGAAAAATCAAAAAGGGCTAAGGTTACTGAAAAAGTAACTGGTGTAGAGGTATCTGAAGAAGAACCTACACCACAGGTTGCTGAACAAGCACCTGTTTCAAAGGTTGCTGAAGAAGCAACAGTGTCCAGGGTAACTGGACAAATTACACCATCAGAGCAAGAAAGACTAAAGCATTTTGAAGATGCTCTGACGAGTGATAGCTTAGTGTTGGAGGATACTGCCATTGCCTCAACACTCAACAGTCTGTCTCAAGCACAACAACCACAACAGCCAAATGTGGATACTGTTGAAATGGTACTTGAGTTACAGAAACCAGCATCTTTCATTGCTGAAGAAAATCCTGCAAAAGAGCAGGTTCCCCAACTCAATGAGAGGGATCAAACTGAGGCATCTACTCAGAATGATCAACCAGGGGAGGCAACTGAGTTACATACTCAGGAAAGGTCTGAAGTACCTGAAACATCAAACAAAGAAGCTGAAATGGAACAACAAGACCAAAACATAGAAGGATCACAGGTTCCAGAGACCAATCAACCTGACACTGCTCAGGTAGCTGAATAACATTTGTGTTTGTTAATCTTGTTAATAAAATTTCTTTGTTACAGGCTGAATTAGAAACACAAGAACAAGAGGAAGCTGGAAAGCTTGCCTCAGAGACTGAGAAGGAGGCTTCAACAACCTCGCCTCTTGAGGAATCTGAGCCTGTGCCACAAGTGATAAAGAGTTCCTTAAGATATTATTTTTCAGTTATATGTTAATATACTTAACTAATTAAGTGGATGTTTCTAATAGGCTCCAACTGAGAAAGAAGAAGATAAGGCAGAAATGCCAGAAAAGGACCCAGAAACTGTCAAGGTTTCTGAAGAAAATGTCATTGAGCCTTCTAGAGTGAAGGTATATAAAACTCAGTGATAAACATTCTTCATCATGGGTTAATATAAATTCTTCTCTAATTACTCAATACTTTCTACTTTCAGGCTCATTCAAAAGTCGAAGTGCAAGGGGGAAGAGTTGCGACATCCCCTGCACCCATGGAAATTGATGAAGCCCCCAAGGTAACATCACCTGAAAGAACACCAGAAGCTGAGAAAGTTTCTGAGAAAAATGATTCTGAGTCTCCTGTTAAGGAAGTGAGTGAAAAACTCAGAGATCATTGAAGCTTAATTGCATATATTCTTTCATAACAATTTCCTAAGTATTGTGTTAATTTTAATTCTCAGGTTCAAGTGGAAAGAAAGGTTGATGAGGACCAGACTCCCAAGTCTCCACCTCACAACAAGATATCTGAGGCACCCCCTGCCTCAGTAGTACAAGTCTTTCAGATATCTACACTCGTACTCAGATATCTACACAAGTTTTGAATCTAACTCAAAACTCTTTCTTTCAGGCTCAAACAAGTGCCACTAAGGTCCCTGTTGATGAGAAAGAGGACCTGCTTCCTTTCTTCAAGGAACACACTTTGCCAAAGCATCTGAAATGCTTTAAGAAATGGCAAAAGCTCCGATGCTCCGATCTATCTGAAATCTTAAAGGTGACTGATCACCACACAAGGAGAGCACGAGCCCTTGACTTGGAAAACTACGTCCATGCAATGTTCCCCACTGAACAATATTCTTTCGGAACATTGATGGATAAGGAGTTTGTCAAGGAAGTGGCCAGAAAGCTGATCCAAGCTTTCAATCAAGCTGATGGTCAGACCAGATTGCAGATGGCATTCAAGCCTACTTTGCCCCAGACTCTACAGTATATACCCTCTGAACAAGAGGAAGTTAATGGGCAAACGGTCACTATTCCAGAAGTGATCAACCTGGTCTCTGAAGATGAGGAAGAAAAGGAAACTGATGAAAACAATTATGAAGATCCTCCTTCTGACCATCACAAGGATGAAGATAAGAAGGATGATGATGATGCCCCTGCACCAGGGACGGGAGGGATTCCACAAGGAAACATTGCCTCAGCTGCTGAAAAGCACACTGAGAGGACATCACAGCAATCCCCTCCTCCATCTCCTCAGAAATCTAATAATCCAACTCCCCAACACAAAGATACTACTGAACAAGTAGTTGAGCACTCTGAGGGAACAACTCAGAAAATATCAGATGCACAAGCCAGAGTTGCTCAACTCAAACAACTGTTGGAGGAAGAACAACAGCTACATCTTCAACTGGAAGAAAAGATAGCTGAATCTAAAGCAAAGCTCTAAGAGATTGAAAATCAAACAATCAAGGAAATGGAAGCTTATGCTGAAATGAAAGAACTCCAGCTTGTTGTTCAGGCAATTGCTGAGGAATTAGATATTGAACAAGTATCTGAAGACAAGCATGATGCTAAGGCTGCATTACCAAAAGATGTACCATCCTCCTCACTGAAAGGAAAGAAGCCCATCTCTGAGATGGTTGCTGGACTAGAAAACATTGATGAAAATGTCCAAGAGGCAGAACACCGCAATGAACATTTAGCGGTTTCTCATTTGAAAAGGAAGCTGATTGCTCCTGAAATATTCAGCAAGATGCCAAATGTCAACTCCAATGAATACTTGAACATATATCAAGTACTGGCTAAATTGAAAAAGGAGTTATCTTCTCAAGATAAAGCCGCCATTGCATCAGTCCCTGCAGAAATGAAGCCATTCACTGAGCTCATCACTCAGAGAACAACCAGTCTGGTCGTTGCTCAGAAAGATCTAGGCATGGTTCGGGATGATGACCAAAACTTGTCTGCAAAAGCCTTTGAAGAGGCTAGCTATGCTGCTGGAAAAGAAGATGCTATTCAAGGCCCACTGGCAGAGCTCACTGATAAGGATTTTTGGTCCAGATAACGGCAAAGTAAAGACTGGAGGGGGGGGGGGGATGAATAGTCTTATAAAACTTTTGTCGAGAAGCACAGTTTCTCAGATATCTGTGCAGATATCTGATACTTAATTTCAGAGAGCGGAAGACTTTTCTGTGATAAGTGCACGTGCTCAGCAAGATAAGTGTAAATACTTTGCAAGATAAGTAAAGCAAGTAATAGACTGCAGAAAGTAAATAACACAAGTCTTTTTATAGTGGTATCTGAAGGTGGCGTAATCCTTCAACTAATCCACTTCGGCCTTTCTCAGACCTGGAATTCACTAAGACAGATAAATGATGTAACCTTACAAATATCTTCTCTTGATTCCTAAATACACTAGGTTCCCAACCGAGTGTTCCCCCTGAGTTATTCCCTGGCTTTCACAGCCAAGTACTTCCTGTACTTAGAAACTTTTTTGAGCTATTCCTTAGCTTCCCAAGCTAAGTACTTCCTGTGCTCAGCAACCTTGGAGTTATTCCTTAGTTTCCCAAACTAAGTACTTCCTATACTCCACGCCGAATATGGTGTTGGTTTTAGGTTTGTTTGTCAGGTGAGCTTCTTTAATAACTTGTTCAGTTATTCAGATAGCTCAATGAATCAAGTATACTTAATACACTTTGCAATGTATGGTATCTTGTTCTTTACTGACCCAAGACTATGATAAGTGTTTAAGAGAATGAAACTCAGATATGAAATCTTAGTTCAACTCTTTCACAAATAACAATGCTTGTTAAGGACCAGGACACTTAGAACATTTGTGATACTTAGAATCAAGATCTTTGGTCGCAACAGAAAGCTTGAAGGTAAGTAGTTTGCTTGAGAGAGCTTGTGTGAGAGTGTAAGTTCTGTGTGTGTTCTAAGGTGTGTTCTCAAGCAGTCTAAGTGTTGATATTTATAGATGAATTTGAGTGCCGTTTGAATAGTATCCGTTAGGCTTAACTCAATTTCAAAATGTTGATATCTGAGTATAGTACTATAGTAGGTTTGTCTTCTTTTTCAGAAGCTACCGTTTTTGTTCAGACAACTCTGTCTGCGCATTTAATGCACTGTACTATATTTTGTCCTGTAGTGCCAATGGAACTATGCATGGTATCAGAGATCTTTATACTATCAGAGTTCTCTGAAGCTTTGCATGTTCTTTTCCATCGATTATCACAACTCTAGATACCACTTGTTGAAACAACTTTGTTATAAAATATTTCTTTTCAGAAACATAGTTTATGTCCAAGGTATCTGAGTGTAGATATCTGTGGGCACTTTCCTCGTCTCAGAAACCTTTTATTCTCAGATATCTTTTGCAACACTTGTGTTTTGAAACACTTGTTTTTTCAAGATATCTGGACATAGTAATCTGAAAAACCTTTGTCTTCAGCAATCTTGTGCAGTCTTCAAATCTTCAAATCCGTTGAAATTTTCCTGCTGGATTCCTTCTTCTTGGTCTTCTTCAAAAAATAAAAATTACATTTCGAGACCTAACATCCTATACAAGATTTGCTAGACTATCATACTTAGTGAGTTTCCTCTTTTACAGTGTTCAAGTGAACCAAGAGTACTAACCACCTTTCTGAGCTAAGATAAGTCATTAGGTTGCTGATAAAAATCTAAACAGATAATCCTAACAAATTTCCTCCATTTTGATCAGTCAACGATGACTATCTGACCTATTACAAATCTGGATGAGAAAACAATCGACTACTTAATCATTTCTTATGATCTTTCAATTCTTTCAATTAAGTGCAGAAAGTAAACATCAACCAAATCACAAGGTGTGATCTTTGCTGACAAGTTATCTTTTTATAAATTGTTATCTGAGAGTAGGTTCATCAGATATGTTACAAAGAAAGTTCACAGATAACTTTAATACATAAAATACACATCAGCTCAGTCAGCAAGATACAAAAATACCCAGTAAATTAGGACAACAGGAGTAACCAAGCTCCAAGTAGACATCCTAATAAACTAGTCTTCAAGTCTTCAAAAGCAGTTCCATGGATCAATCTACCAATTTCCTATCACCAAACCTTTTGATATCATCAGAGTAGTCATAGAGAAGAGTTCTGACAATCATCTCTGTGTCTCTGGAAAATCCACAGATTTCTTTGTAGGTTTTGGTAGGATAAAGTGTTTGACCCACAGATACTTTCCCCATTTCCAGGCATGCTCGATTCTGATATCTGATAGCTTGAAGTATTCATAAATGATCTTCAGATATCTGATGTCACCCTTGTATTGATCTTAAGTCAAGTAGAAGGACTCATAGGGTTCCACATCAAGTCTTGCTCTTGTGCTTGTTCCAGTGATGTTGGGAATTCTGTGCACATCATCTGGCTTTCCATAAGGACATTCATCAGAGAGGTCCTTTTTCATGGCTTCTATTCTCTTTATTACTTAAAAATCCAACCAGGCTTTGATGTGGTTGGTGTTAATCAAGATTGGCTTGTCTTTTCTCCATGCCATGAGCTGTTTATGGATTGGTTCTGGAAATTTTGAATTTACCAATAGATGATTAAGTTCCAGAATCCAATAGCCATTCTTCTGATTAATGCACCTGTAGACAGAGGAGTCACTGTTGGTCTTCACATACTCAATCTTGGCTTCTTCAGGCCTGAGTGGTAGTTGAAGTTGTCTTTGTTCAGCTCTCAGTCTGTTCCTCCTTTGTCTTGAATTCTCCTTTGGGGTAATGCTTGAAGAACCACCCTGGATAGACTTGGTATTTCCAGAGGGTGTTTTAGTTGCCAAAGGCTTTGCAGCTATGGGCTCAGTAAGGCTATCAATTTTCCTTTTTCTATGAAGAGGAGCTTCATCTTCATCAGTCTCTTCATCATCATCAATATTAATTCTTGTGAGACTTTTGCAGCCTTCTTCATTGCCTAGGGATTTGATTTGGCCTTCTTCTTCTTCTTCTTCTTCTTCTTCTTCTTCTTCTTCTTCTTCTTCTTCTTCTTCTTCTTCTTCAGAAGATTCATCAATCCCTCTTACTTGTCTTCTCCTTGAAGCCTTGGTACTCCTTGGAGGTTTCTGTGCTTTGGCTCTTGTTGTCATTCCTCTTTCAGGAAGTTGAGTGGTGGCCACTATCTGTAGAGCAGTCTGACTGGAGGAGGGCTCATTTATTCTGAGAGGTGGTTGTTCAGATTTTCTTTTGTTTCCTCTTCCTCTTCCTCTTCCTTTCTGAGCATCTTGATATTCTTCCCCCTTAGTCATTGTTGACTGACTAAGAATCACAAATGATTCTGAAAGAGAGATAAAGTTGCCTTGCAGTTAGTTGTAAGCAGCAAACAACTGTTCCAGAGTGGCCTTGAGCTCCTGGTTTTGTTTGATAAGACCAGTATCCTTATTAGTGAGCTCTGCCAGTGGGCCTTGAATAGCATCTACTTTTCCAGCAGCATAGCTAGCCTCTTCAAAGGCTTTTGCAGCAAGTTTTGGTCATCATCCCTAACCATGCCTAGATCTTTCTGAGCAACGACCAGACTGGTTGTTCTCTGAGTGATGAGCTCAGTGAATGACTTCATTTCTGCAGGGACTGATGCAATGGCGGCTTTATCTTGAGAAGATAACTCCTTTTTCAATTTAGCCAGTACTTGATATCTGTTCAAGTATTCATTGGAGTTGACATTTGGCAGCTTGCTGAATATTTCTGGAGCAATCAGTTTCCTTTTCAAATGAGAAACCGCTAAGTGTTCATTGTGGTGTTCTGCCAATGCCTTGTCTTCTTCATCATCTGAGTCATCAGCCCAGTGATCTTCATCCTCTTGGACATTTTCATCAATGTTTTCTAGTCCAGCAACCATCTCAGAGATGGGCTTCTTTCCTTTCAGTGAGGAGGATGGTACATCTTTTGGAAATGCAGCCTTAGCATCATGCTTGTCACTAGATACTTGCTCAGTATCTAATTCCTCAGCAATTGCCTGAATAGCAAGCTGGAGTTCTTTCATTTTAGCATAAGCTTCCATTTCATTGATTGTTTGATCTTCAATATTTTGGAGCTTTGCTCTGGATTCAACTATCTTTTATTCCAGTTGAAGATGTAGCTGTTGTTCCTCCTCCAACAGTTGTTTGAGTTGAGCAACTCTGGCTTGTGCATCTGATAATTTCTGAGTTGTTTCCTCAGAGTGCTTAACTACTTGTTCAGTAGTATCTTTGTGTTGGGGAGTTGGATGATTATATTTCTGAGGAGATGGAGGAGGGGATTGTTGTTATGTCCTCTCAGTGTGCTTATCAGCAGCTGAGGCACTCTTTCTCTGTGTAATCCCTCCTGTCCCTGGTGCAGGGGCATCATCATCATCCTTCTTATCATTCTCATCCTTGTGATGGTCAAAAGGAGAATCTTCATAGTCATTCTCATCAGTCTCCTTCTCCTCTTCATCTTCAGAGACCAGACTGATCACTTCTGGAATAGTGATCATTTGCCCATTTACCTCCTCTTGTTCAGAGGGTATGCATTGTAAGGTTTGGGGCAAAGTAGGCTTGAATGCCATCTGCATTCTGGTCTGACCATCTGCCTTCTCAAAAGCTTCTATGAGCTTGTGTGCAGTTTCTTTGATAAAGTCCTTATGCATCAGAGTAGCAAAAGAGTACTGCTCTATTGGGAACATAGCATGGACATAATTCTCCAAGTCAAAAGCTCTGACTCTTCTCAATTGGTGATCAGTCACCTTTGTTAATTCAGTCAGATCTGAGCTTCTGAGTTTTTGCCACTTTCTAAAACACTTGAGATGTTTCTTGAGTGTGTGGTTCTTGAAGAATGTAAGCAGGTCTTTTGTTGAGAATGCAGAAACCTTTGGCACACTTGTTTGAGCCTGAAAGAAAGAGGTTTGAGTTAGATTCAAAACTTGTGTAGATATCTGAGTATTTGTGTAGTTGGGTTTCTGAGTTACCTGAATGAATACATCAGGCTCAGAGACTTGTACTACTGAGGTAGGGAGCTCCTCAGATATCTTGTTGTGAGGTGGGGAATTGGAAGTCTGGTCCTCATCAACCTTTCTTTCTGCTTGAACCTGAGATTAGAAAGATAACACTTAGGAAATTTTATCAAGAAAATTTTTAGTGACAAATCAGATATCTTAGAGGTCAATTACCTCCATTGGAGGCTCAGATACTTGTCTCTCAGAGACTTGTGCAGTCTCTGGAATCTTTTCTTGTGATGAAGGCCTTGATGCCTCATCAATTTCCATATGTTGTGAGGATTGAGTGGGCAACTCCTCAACAACTTCTACTTCTTTTTGAACCTGTTAAATAGAATGTGTTAGTTTGAGAAAAATGATCAGAGATTTGTTCTTTGAAGAATATAGATATCTGAATGAAATACCTTCTCTGCAGAAGGTTCAGATACTTGTTTCTCAGAGAGCTTGGAAGTCTCTGGATTCTTCTCTGAAGAGATAGACTTTTCAGTCTCTTCATTCTTCTTCTCAGTTGGAGCCTATTAGAAACAAACACTTATTAATTAAGTGTATAAAGTACATATCTGAGTTATATCTTAAGGAATTCTTTTCTACCTGTGAGACAGGCTCATGTTCCTGAAGTGGTGAGGCTATGGAAGCCTCCTTCTCAGATTCTGAGGTAAGCTTTGCAGCTTCCTCTTGTTATTGTTTCTAAATCAGCCTGTAACAAAGAAATTATAATAAGTAACAAGATTTAGGCATAAGTTATCACAAGTAAAGAGTTAAACCATTCAGCTACATGATCAATGTCCGGCTGACTGGTCTCTGGAACTTGTGAAGTTTCCGTGCATTGGTCTTGTTGTTCTTGGACCACTTCTTTGTTGGAAGTTTCAGGTACTTCAGACCTTTCCTGAGTATGCAACTCAGTTGCCTCCCCTGGTTGATCATTCTGAGTAGATGTTTCAGTTTGATCCCTCTCATTGAGTTGGGGAACCTGCTCTTTTGTAGGATTTTCTTCAGCAATGAAAGATGCTGGTATCTGCAGCTCAAGTACCATTTCAGCAGTATCCTTATCTGGCTGTTGTGGTTGTTGTGCTTGAGACAGACTGTTGAGTATTGAGGCAATGACAGTATCCTCCAACACTAAGCTATCACTCATCAGAGCATCTTCAATATCTTTCAGTCTTTCTTGCTCTGATGGTGTAATTTGTCCAGTGACCTTGGACACAGTTGCTTCTTCAGCAACCTTTGAAACAGGTGCTTGTTCAGCAACCTGTGGTGTATGTTCTTCTTCAGATACCTCTACACCAGTTACTTTTTCAGTAACCTTAGCCCTTTTTTATTTTTCTAGGACTTGAGAGTTGACTAATTCATCATCTTCATCGTCAGAGCTCTCATCAACATTAGGAACTGATTGGTCCATAATCCCTGCTATTTCTGTAGATAGGGCTTGGTATCTATCACTACTTTCTTTAGCAGCATTTATGAGTTCATCAGCAAGGCTTTCGGCAATAGTCTTACCATTTCTGAAAGCACTTTCTCTTCCTGAGTCTACTTGTTCAGTAGCCGATACCTCTTTTGTAGCATTGATAAGTTCATCTGCATTTATGGGTTCATCGGCAGTGGCGGCAGGTATCTGGGAATCGGCAACCTCAATGGGTGCCTTCTGATTTGCCAGCAGACTTCTTTCGTGAAGTTCTGGGCTTCTTGGTCGCAACCTTTCCCTCAGATACCTCTTCAGTCTTTCGCTTCTTGGAACCTTTCTGAGATCCAGTAACCTTTTTCATCATGTTTGTATACTCATATTTGTAGAGTAGGTTACTGTTGGCTATGTCAGCCTTCTCTCTGAGCTCAATGCCAAGCTTTTCCAGCAAGTAGCATATCTTTAGACCATAGCTTACTGTGGTCTTTGGCTCAGCAAGTCCCTTAGCGATTTTAGGCTCATAGCCTTGAATCTTCTTCACAAACTTCATAAAGGCGTACTTTCCCCAATTGAAAGGGTTTTCTAGCCTTTTCTCTTGCTGTTGCAACAAGAACATCATCATCCAGCGTTCTTGGCTTATCTGGTCAGCACCTCCTTGTAGACCATCAAATCATCTGTGAAGAATGCATGCCAACACATCCCAGTGAACCAGGCGGATGTCGGTTACGATGTCGCAAAGCTTGAAATCGGTGGGTGTATCTGGTTTTCAAGATCACACACATCATCAAATTGTTTTACACCTTCAAGGAGATCATCATCCTTGGTGTCTATTTCAAAATCCTTTCCAAGATTTTGAAGATCAAACAACTTACAGAAAGTTGTTAAGTCCAAAAGGATTTCCTTTCCTTGGACCTTAGTTTTTACAGACACTATTGCAGTGCCTTTAGAAACACAGGATATAATCCTGGAGTTATTGTAGAATTCTAACACATCTAGTGAAGAAATTCCACTGGGAAGAGCAGATAGAAAACCCTTGATTTGTGCCTTTTCAAGCATGTCAAGAATCAGCTTTCTATCGGCTTGATTTTCAACAGCAGCCGTGAGGTATTCCTCAATCATGGCTCCACCCCAAATCATTCTGTGATTTGAAGTCCAATGATCGGGATTGAAGTCTCCTACCAATCGATTGTTTACAACTGCCAACTCTGGTGCTTGCTTTTCGATGCACCGGTGGTAGTATTTATGGGTAGAAGTACGTTTTGGAGCCATCTCTTTATTGCATGAGTTTTTGAAGGTCTGTAAGAGATTTAGGGTGAGAGATTAGTGATTCTTTGTAGAAAAACTAATTGAGGAGCAGAGATTTGCAGAGAAGTAGAAGAATGAATTTTGCTATTCTTGTGCAAGTCTGAATGTTGGATTCGGTGAAAGTGAATTCTTTTGCCAAAATCCTATATATATAGCAATGTAATCTCAACAGTCATATACATACAAATTAATTTTGTGTGTAATTATATGTGTATTTCAGACATACGTGGGTAAAAGCTTGTTCGGCATTAAATGCATAGTGGGCCCTGTCTGAATTTCAACAGTCCACTATTTACAGAGAATTAATTTCTGCCGTAAAGATCAATCACCCATTTCATCAAGGGTCACCATTGCTTCTTCAGCAATGATCACAATCAACAATTGTAATTGTGCCTATTTAATGAATTTTGGCTATTAGCTATCTAAATCACGAATCTGTGTGAATGAGAACACTGTTTGTATCTGATTCTATCTTATACTTGTTGTCTTTTCAAAGTTTTTCACAAAGATAGAAATGATTCAAATTTCAAGATAGTAGTTAACTGTAGACAGTTGTACTATTCTCTTTTGTGTTCCCCCTCACTGAGTGATCTAGATATCTGAGTACCCGTCTCAGAGATATTTAAATAACTATTTTACCCTTTAGCCTTTGGTTTCTGGATATCCGTTCCAGATTCCTCTTTTCTGGATACCTGTTCCAGATTTCTCTTCTCTGGATACCCTTTCCAGATTCGTTTTCTCTCTCCTTTGATATCTTCTTCAGATATCTGAACTTTTTCAGTTCTTAGGTAGCTCCATTAGTCCAATACTGTGTCTTAAGGCTAAGAATCTACTTTCTTGTAGGGGCTTAGTGAAGATATCTGCAAGTTGGTCTTCAGTGCAAATCTTGAGTATCTCTATATTGCCTTCTGCAAGTTGGTCTATCAACCAGTGATCCAGCATAGTCGGCATCTGAATAGCCAACCAAACTCAATCCACTATCTTTTGGATACCACAATCCAACTTCTACAGTACCTTTTACATACCTCAATATTTTCATAGCTATGTTGTAGTGTGATTGCGTTGGATTTGTCTGAAATCTAGCACACACTCCAACTACATATTGAATATCAGGTCTACTCGCAGTGAGGTATAGTAGAGAACCAATCAATTTCCTATACTTGTGTTCTTCAACACTCTGGTCAGATTCAGTATAGGTCATTTTGGTTCCAATGCTCATTGGTATCTTAGCATTCCTTTCAGAAGGCTTTAGATTAAACTTGTTGAGCATGTCCTTTGCATACTTTGTTTGACTAATGAATATTCCATCATTGAGTTGCTTGACTTGCAGCCCTAGGAAGTAATTCAATTCTCACATCATGCTCATCTCAAATTTACATTTCATGAGTTCAGCAAAGTCTTCACAAAGTTTCTTGTCTTTAGATCCAAATATAATGTCATCAACATATACTTGAACTAAAAGTAGTTTCCCATCATGGTTCAATGTGAAGAGTGTTTTATCAACATCTCCTTTCTTGAAACCACTTTCTAGTAGGTATTTGGCCAATGCATCATACCATGCTCTTGGAGCTTGTTTCAGCCCATACAGAGCTTTCTGAAGCTTATAGACCATCCTACTTTCCGAGGAAACTTCAAACCCTGGTGGTTGCTCAACATAGACTTCTTCAGCAAGTTCATCATTTAGGAATGCACTTCTGACATCCATTTGATAAACTATAAAGTCATTATGTGCTGCAAAGGCTAGAAAGAGTCTTATTTCATCCAATCTTGCAACTGGTGCATAAGATTCATCAAAATCTAGTCCTTCAGTCTGGGTGAATCCCTTGGCAACCAACCTAGCTTTGTTTCTGGTTATTTCACCAGACACATTCATTTTGTTTCTGAAAACCCACTTGGTTCCGATTACAGATATTCCGTCAACAAATGGAACCAGTTTCCAGACTTTATTTCTCTCAAATTGATCCAGCTCTTCTTGCATTACAGAGATCCAATCTTGATCCTTTAATGCTTCTTCTATAGTCTTTGGTTCAATGTTTGAGATGAAACATCCATAGAGACAATTTGCATTTTCAGCGATTGCTCTTCTAGTTCTAACTCCTTGGTCTATGGGACCAATCACATCCTTTGCAGGATGATTTCTTATCCATTTCATAATGGGTTTTGAACTAGTAGGATCAATATCATTTTGATTTGAATGTGAATCAATATGATCTTGATGAGATACTTGTGCAGTATCTGGGATATCTGACATATGGTAAATGCCATGGATATCTGACATATGGTAAATGCCATGGATATCTGACACTTTTTCAGTGTTAGAGATATCTGGAACTTGCATTTCAGCAGTCTCATTTTCAGATACCTCTTCATGATGAAGGTTCTCAGTAACCTGTTCCATTTCTGGAATTCTCATAGGAAATTCTTCATCATGTCTTAGAGTCATCTGGTTGTTACTAAGCATAGGTTACTTTTCATCGTCAGACTCATCCTCTATTTGAATGGTAGAATTGTTTCCTTTTGAGGATCCTTTTTCAGAATATTTAATCATTAGTTCTTTGAACCTAACTGAGAGATCATCATTCAAGAGTACTTTCTTGTTTCCTTCATAGAATACTACATGAACAGATTCCTCAATATTTTGCATTCTTTTGTTGTAGATTCTATAGGCTTTGCTATTCAGAGAGTAACCAAGAAATTCTCCTTCATCTGCCTTTGGTTGAAATGTTCTCAAGTATTCTTTTCCATTGTTAAGAACGAAACATCTGCAACCAAACACCTTTAGATGTTTGATACTAGGGGGTCTACCAATGAAAAGCTTGTAAGGAGTTTTTTCATGGTGTTTGTTAATCAGACATCTATTTTGAGTGTAGCATCTTTGTGTTCTGACTTCAACCCAATAGATTTCACTTATTTATTAATAAGCATTGTTCTTGCTGCTTCTTTCAGGGTCCTATTCTTTCTTTCAGCAACACCATTTTGTTGTGGTGTCCTTACAGAACATAGTTGACGTTGTATACCTTTGCAGGTACAAAACTCTTTGATGTACTGGTTCACAAACTCAGTACCATAGTGCATTACGATTCTGAGATACCTTGTCATTTTTCATGACTTCGAGCTTATTCAGCAAGTTAGGTATCTCAACCTTGAATCAGATTTGTGTTTGAGAAAGACAAGCCAAGTGAATCTTGAGTAATCATCAACAACAACCAGACCATACTTCTTTCCTGCATAACTAGTTACTGAGGATTCAAAAAGATCCATACGTAACATTTGCAGTGGCCTTTCACTTGGAATGTCCATTTTTGAATGAATTTCTTAGGAACATTCTTTTGTCTAATAGGAACATAAGGAGGAATTCTAGTTCAATGATTAGTATCATTGTCATTAAGAACTATTTTCTTCCTTGGTGTGTTCCTTGGTGCTCCATTTGGTGCTTTCAGATACCTGTCAGGTTTCTGAGTCTGCTTCTCAGCAAACTTAGCATTCCTAGCCAGATTTCTTCTAGCCCTGGCATTCAGATTTTCAGTGGCTTGATTCATCTTCCACTTCTGATAATTGTTGTGAGCAATTCTGACATTTAACCATCGTTCTTGCTCTTGTTTGTACTCACGAGCAAGTTGTTTCCCGATGGCTTTATAGCCAATACCATTCTAAGCACCTGGTGCTATCTGATATCTCTTCTCAGCAGCTTTGCTAGTCTCTGGATAATCTATTTTCTTTCCAGAAAACGTGACATAGGAGAATTTGTCAGCTCCTGCAATTTTTCCTTTTTGAGAGACATAGCACTGTGGGTGATTACACTTTTTAGTGTTATGTTTCTTTTCAGAGACATTCCCAACAGTTTTCCTTTGGACTTATTTTTCCCACAAAGGCTTGGTCGCAACTGCCTTTCCTTTGTCAACAATCTTAGCTTTCTGACCGATACTGTAGATCGTTTGGGAATCACCTTGCTGAGCACTGACAAATGTTCATCCTTCATCACTCTTATTCAGAGTGGTGGAACTGTCTGTGTGTGTGTCCAGCCCAAGTCCTCTCTTTTCTGAAGGATCTCTTAAATAAGATTGTACTTCAGTAAGAGTGTCACTAGCTTTGGCATAAGATTGAAAAGATAGTTATTTCTTTTTATGTTCCTCATTCTCAGAAAGAAGATCTTCACATTTCTTTTGAAGATTGGCCATTGCTTCTTTATGTGACCTTTCGGTCTCAGATATCTGAGCCTTGAGAAATGCATTTTCAGCTTCCTTTTTCGCAGATATCTTGATTATTTGAGAATTTTCCTTTACAAGAGAATTCTTTTCTTCTTCAAGAATTTCGGCTCTAGCTCGGATCATTAGAAATTCTCTTTCGTAGAGCTCAAGTTCTTTTCTGAGATTTTTGCAAATCTTTGATTCCTTCTTCATCACTTTCATAAGTATAACAGGAAGTATGTGTTACCTCATCAGCCATTAGACAAGGTTCAATGAGGTTCAATGTTGGAGATATCTGGAAAGATTTCTTCAGCCATTCCACACATTTCTTTCTTCTTTTGACCAAAGTCAATTACTTCATGAGAAACACCGCACATTTCTGGGGAAGGAAGTGTGGAATCATCTGAATCCTTATCCTCAGAATCAGACTCATATCTAGAGCATCCAGTTGGATTTGAGTCTTTTTCCTTTCTTCAGTGAGCATAGCTCTCTGACTTCTTTTGAAGGTTCTTCTGTCTTTCTTGTCACCTGTCTTTAGTTTGTTGAATGCAGGGCAATCCTTCTTGAAATGACCAGGTTTCTGACAATAGAAACAGATATCATTTCTGATTTATGCTTCCTCAGTACTTGATGCTTTCTGAGCTAGCTTGTTCAGCGCGCTTTGCATATTTTTGTACTGGTGATAGTTTGAGCCTAGATGCTTTTTCAGCTTCTCTTTGGCTTTTCTTCTCTCAATTTCTCGACTGACATATTTTCCCATTTGCTTTACAGCAAGAGCATCCTCAGTCACCTCCTTTCCTTTCTTCTTTTTAGAAGTTCCTTGAGCAACTAGAGCAACATTCTGCAACTTCTCAGTTGTTTGTTCTCTTTGAGTAGTCTTATAGTCAACAGTGGCAAGGTGAGAGAAAAGTTCCACAGGAGTGATATCTGGCATTCCTTGGTTAAAGTAGAAAAACTTTGTGTGCTCCCAGTTATGATTTAGACTTCTCACAATAGTCTTAATCTTTTCTGACTGGGTATATCTATTACTCTCACCAAGTGCAGCCCTGTCACTCATAAGTGTTGTAAACCGGAAATCTAGTTCTTTAAGAGTCTCTGTGGGACCTTCTTTAAAGTTTTGGAATTTGAGCTTCAAAACTTCGAACTTATTTTCCTTTGTTTTCTCGGTCTTGCATGATTTCTTCAATTAGTTGCGTGCCACTTTTCGTTTTGCACCCCACAGTTTACACTGTATGTGCTCTGGAGTAGAACGTATGATGATATTACGAGCCTGGCCATCCAGTCGATTTCTCTTGGCATCTTCCGATGTCCAGAGCTCTTTGGGCTTTGGTTCGTAAATAACTTGGTAGCGTGTCTCCCATGGTTGACGATCACTGTGAAGACCCATCGCTTTGTTCTTTGTCTCTACCATTAGAAACCTCTATGACTTGCTTGAGTTGTTGAATGACTATTGGGCCATTCTTTATTACTTCGATCATTTCGTCATTGATGGCTTCTAGGTGGAGCATCATGTTGTTCTTCCATTTTTCATAATTCTCTGGCTTGAGAATTGGGGCGTCACTTAAAGACATCCTGCAGCAAACACACTAAACAAACAAATCAAGTGTAGGTGAAAAGCAGTTAGTGGGCACTTATCTGGGATCTAGGTTCAGTGCAGAAGGCTTGGGAACCTCCTGCTCTGATACCACTTGTTGGTCCAGATAACGGTAAAGTAAAAGACTAGAGGGGAGGGTGAATAGTCTTTTTAAACTTTTGTCGATAAACACAGTTTCTCAGATATCTGTGAAGATATCTGATACTTAATTTCAGAGAGTGGAAGATTTTTCTGTGATAAGTGCACGTGCTCAGCATGATAAGTGTGAATATTTGCAAGATAAATAAAGCAAGTAATAAACTGCAGAAAGTAAATAACACAAGTCTTTTTATAGTGGTATCTGAAGGTGGCGTAATCCTTCAACTAATCCACTTCGGCCTTTCTCAGACCTAGAATCCACTAAGACAGATAATTGAGGTGACCTTACAAGTATCTTCTCTCAATTCCTAAATACACTAGGTTCCCAACCAAGTGTTCCCCCTGATTTATTCCCCGGCTTTCACAGCCAAGTACTTCTTGTACTCAGAAACCTTTCTAAGCTATTCCTTAGCTTCCCAAACTAAGTACTTCCTATGCTCAGTAACCTTTTTGAGCTATTCCTTAGCTTCCCAAACTAAGTACTTCCTGTGCTCAGTAACCTTGGAGTTATTCCTTAGTTTCCCAAACTAAGTACTTCCTGTACTCCACGTCGATTAAGGTGTTGGTTTAGCTAGTTTGTCAGGTGAGCTTCTTTAATAACTTATTCAGTTATTCAGAAAACTCTATGAATCAAGTATACTTAATACACTTTGCAATGTATGGTATGTTGTTCTTTACTGACCCAAGTCTATGATAAGTGTTCAAAAGAATGAAACTCAGATATGAAATCTTAGTTCAACTCTTTCACAAATAACAATGCTTGTTAAGGATCAGGACACTTAGAACTTTAGTGCTACTTAGAATCAAGAGCTTTGGTCGCAACAGAAAGCTTGAAGGTAAGTAGTTTGCTTGAGAGAGCTTGTGTGAGAGTGTAAGTTCTGTGTGTTCTAAGGTATATTCTCAACCAGTCTAAGTGTTGATATTTATAGATGAATTTGAGTGCCGTTTGAATAGTATCCGTTAGGCTTAACTCAATTTCAAACTATTGATATCTGAGTATAGTATTGTAGTAGGTTTGTCTTCTTTTTCAGAAGCTACCGTTTTTGTTCAGACATTTCTGTCCGCGCATTTAATGCACTGTACTATACTTTGTCCTGTAGTGCCAACGGAACTATGCACGCTTTCTGGAGCTTTGCACGTCCTTTTCCAGAGATTATCACAACTCCAGATACCATTTGTTGAAGCAACTTGTTATAATATATTTCTTTTCAGAAACATAATTTATGTCCAAGGTATCTGAGTGTAGATATTTGTGGGCAGTTTCCTCGTTTCAGAAACCTTTTATTTCTCAGATATCTTTTGCAACACTATTTATTTAAAAACGCTTGTGTCTTCAAGATATTTGGTCATAGGTATCTAAGAAACCTTTGTCTTCAGCAATCTTGTGCAGTCTTCAAGTCTTCAAAATTGTTGAACTTTTCCTGCTGGATGTCTTCTTCTTGGTCTTCTTCAGAAAATAAAAATTACATTTCGAGACCTAACATCCTATACAAGATTTGCTAGACTATCATACTTAGTGAGTTTCCTCTTTTACAGTGTTCAAGTGAACCAAGAGTACTAACCACCTTTCTGAGCTAAGATAAGTCATTAGGTTGCTGATCAAAATCTAAACAGATATTCCTAACAAAAACCCATAGTAACGATGCTAATGGCAAACCATGGTTCACATGCTTCTGCTGCAAGTCTTGAAATCTATGCCATGCCCCATCGAGTTTCTCTCCAGTTTCCTGTTGAAAACAAAGGATATGTTCTCTATCCAAACAGTTTGCTGAAACGTGACCATCCATTCCGCACATATAGCAAATCGGGGGATCCCTATCTTCAGTCATAGTGGTAGTGGTGGTAGCAGTGTCCGAATCCGATTCAACTACAGAATTGGATTTATCCTCCTCTTGATTATTTCCGTTTTCAGATTCTTCTTCATCAAGCTCTGCATACTCTCTGATCAATGCAACCAAGTCCTCGATCATATCCTCAAGCTGTTGAGGAGTCAAATCTAGCATTGACCCACCAAATAATCTATCCACCGTTCTTTGACAACCAATTGTGATACCATTGTAGAAACACCACATGAGCTCTCCCAATGTTAAACCATGGTTCTGATACGTCTACTGCAGCCCCTTTAATTTATACCATGCTCTATCGAGTGTCTCTCCAGAAACCTGTCGAAAATGAATGAGCGGCTTCCTAGCTGCACAATTTGCTGCAACATGACCGTCCGATCCACACTCATTGCAATACGAGTAATCCATACACTCCTGCACACACACAGAAGAAACCAAAGTAGTTCCGCCAAACAAACTATACTAAAGACAAAGGGAAAACAAACAAAAAGCTAGCTAATATATATACAACTGAAAATTACAATTCGTAAACTTGACAAAGGAGTTAAGTCCCCGGCAGCGGCGCAAAAAACATGATGTGTCAAATCAAAGTTTCAAATTTATTTAAAGCCAAGAGTTAATCCTCAACATTACAAAAACTTGTAGTGTAGTGGAGTTAACCCCGAGGTCGGTCTCGAAGGACTTAACTAAGCTGAGTCTTGTTTACGAATAGTCATTACAATAAGAAAGCAGTAAAAGGGTTGTTTGCTTCGGCATCGAATTTGTTCTATATTATCTATCTACTTATGCAATCTAACTAGAAAACAGATTTATCTAAACGACAATGATATAATTAAGGAGAATTATGGAGCGGTAACATGAAACAAGCTAGCTAGCAAGATACATACGATTCACAAGATAAATTACGCAAGTTGTCACAATCTTGAGTTAAAAAATGAATAGCACTAGTGGAGGCGTCAATTCCACTAGGCTACAATCAATCTAGCTAATCCTACTATTACTGTTTGCAACTAACTGTTAGATTGAATCAAGATGAAAAATATTTGGTTATATTGATTAAATGCTTAATCTAACAGTGATATTGACGGATTGCGCATCAAACGTAATAGCAAGATATGCGATTAATCTAAAAAGCACAAGTAATCTAAACCCGATGCACTTCGAATCTCATGAACCCTATCTAGCATGCATTGAATCAGTCACCACCCCGTAATCGGGGTATTTAGCTACTCATATTATGCAAAGACATAATCAATATTGTATATAAACAGGTTTCAAACATAATCTAAAGCAAGAAATAAAGATTCGATCGGGTTGATACAATTTACCCTTCGTTGTCACAAACCCGAGGTAGAATTGAAGAACTGAAACGAATCGATGCGAAAAGATATGTAGATAATCTCCCAATCAATGTCAATCTTCGGATTACAAGATAAACGGTTCAATTACCTCCAATAAGAGGTAGGTAATTGCCTTGGAAAGGTTCTAGGTTAAAAAGCAATAAGAAGAGAAGCATAATAATGAAGTTGTCTAGAAAAAAGGTTCTTATCTCATATATATATATAGGTGAAATAACCTAATTCTGCACGAACTGGAAAAAATGGAGAAAATCGGCGGAAAACAAAATTGGCGTCATGATTTTACATGGCGTCGGTAGCGTCGCCATTTATTAAAATCAAGGCCGCCATTTCTCTATCTATTAGAGATTCTTGGCGTCGCCGATTCTTCCTGGAATGACGGTTTTGCCCTTTTGACTCCTTTTGACTCCAATTCTTGATATTTTGGCCTTGCCGCTTCACTTCTAGAATCCATTCGAGGCATTGGAACTCCATATCTTGTAGATGCGCATAAAATGCACCATTTTGTCTTCAATTAGCGCGGTTTAGCCAAATACCTACAAAATACACAAAACATGAAAACGTAACAAAATACCAATAAAGCACGTAAAAACCATACTTGAAATAAGACGGTAAAAAAGACCAAATGAGACGATGTAAAATCAACTCATCAAAGGGGTTAATATATTAGGGTTACTAACGATATTAGAAACGGATAGGGCTATCCATCGCTATATCCTTTTTCTTTTTTTTTAACAAATTATTTGGTCAACCTAAATTAGAGACGGATTGACTATCCGTCTCTAATTAGCGACGGATGAATTAATCCAGATACTGGAAGCTGACAATGATGAACAAGCAAGCAAGAGAAGACCCACCAAATCTTACAAAGATAATGTTGAGTTATCAAGAAAAGTTGAAATGGCTGTGAGAACCTATCTATTTGATTACTCTAATGACATCATCAAATATGGTGACTTCATATACCCAGATACTGGAAGCTAACAAGGATGAAGACTTGAAGACCAACTAGTAGGATGTTCACTTGGAACTTGAAACTTCCTGCTGTCCTACTTAGTTGTGTAATTTTATTTTATTTTTTATTTTTGCTGATTGTAATTTATTGCTTTATCTTGTAAAAGTTATCTGTACTATCACTTGTAATTCTATCTAATGAACTTACTCTTAGATACCTATCTAATGAAAAGAAAACTTGTCAGCAAAGATCACACCTTGTGATTTGGTTGATGTTTACTTTCTGCACTTAAATAAATGAAATGAAAGATCATAAGAAATGTTTAAGTGTTGGATTGTTTCCTCATTCAGTTCATGATAGGTTTTCAGATAGTCATAGGTGACTGATCAAAAAGGGAAATTTTTTTAGGAATATCTGTTTAGATTTTGATCAGTAAACCCTAATGACTTATCTTAGCTCAGAAAGGTAACTAGTACTCTTAGTTAACTTGAACATTGTAAAAGAGGAAGCATACTGAGTATGTTAGTCTAGCAAATATTGTATAGGATGTTAGGTCTCTGAATGTAATTTTTATATCTTTGAAGAAGACCAAGAAGGAACATCCAGTAGAAGAACTCATTTTATTGAAGATCAGAAGACTGCACAAGATTGCTGAAGACTAAGGAGAAGTGTCTCCTCAGATACCTTGAAGAAATTAAGTGTCTTTGGAACACAAGTATTTCAATAGGTCTCTAATGCACAATAGGTCATTGAGTACGGACTTGCAAAGCCTCAGAAAGCTTGCATTGTTCCGTTAACACTATAAGACAAAAGTTAGTATAGTGCATTAATTACGAAGACATAGATGTCTGAGCAAAAAGAGGAAATCTCTGTAAAGAGGCAAAGCTCACTGCCGTACTAACTTCAGATATCAATAGTTTGATTTCCATTGTGCCTAACGGATACTATTCAAACGGCATGATTTTCAACTATAAATATCACCACTTAGAATGCTTGAAAGACACACCTTGAACTACACATCTACGAACTTATTCATTCAGGCATACAAGTCTTCATACCTACTTACTCTCTAGCTTTATGTTGCGACTAAAGCTCTTGAATTCTAAGTAGCACGAAAGTTCTAAGTGTCCTGATCCTTAAACAAGAATTGCATATTGTGAAAGAGTTGAATCCAGAAGATATAGTTGCGACTCATATCTATGATTCATTCTCTTGAACAACATCAAATCGTGGGTCAGTAAAGAACAACTTACCATACATTGAAAAGTGTATTAAGTGATCTTGTTTCTACAGAGCACTCTAAGATAACTGTACAAGTTATAAGAGCCTGCTCACGTGACAAACTACCATAACCAACACCACACAGGCGTTGAGCACATGAAGTACTTGGCTTTGGAAGCTAAGGAATAGCTCAAAGGTTACTGCGTAGAAGAAGTACTTGGTTGAGAAAACCAGGGAACAACTCTGGGGGAACACTTGATTGGGAACCTATTGTTAAAGGGATCAAGAGATAGAATTTTTTAAGGGGATCTCATCATCTTATCTTAGTGGATTCAAGTCCTGAGAAAGGGCGAGTGGATTAGTTGAGGGATTACGCTATCTTCAGATACCACTATAAAGCCTTGTGTTATTTACAAACTGCACTTTATTTATTGCTTGCTAAGTTCTTACACACATTATAGCTTGTTGAGCACGTGCACTTATCACAAAAGTCTTTCGCTCTCTGAATATATGTATCAGATACCTTCATAGATATCTGAGAAACTATTTTATCATCAAAAGTTTGAAAAGATTATTCATCCCCCCCCCCCCCCCCCAGTCTTTTACTTTGTCGTTATCTGGACCAACAGTTTCACTTGTAAATAAAAAGTCTTCCTATTCAAGCAGTCAAAAAGCCGGTGAGAAGCCTTTGTTGAGCCGATGAAAAAATATTGTACCGGCATTTGTGTGATTCTATCTGGGATGTGCAAGGGCAAGTCCTTTGCGCCACTTCATATATATGTGCACTCTTTTTAAAACGGGTATGACGAACGACATTTAGACTTGTTATCTAGACTCCCAAACCCGTTCCAAGGAACAAGTTTGGGGAGAAGGGTACTTGTTGCTTCATACTTAGGGTCATTACATTCTATACCTTTGAGCATTTGGTCGATTTTAGAAATTTATTTTGTATTGCTTGCTACCGTTCTAAAAAAAAAGAAGAAAAGAAAAATCTCGAAGTGTTTTCCCAGGATCCTTGTGATCATTCGAGATCGTGTTGGGTATTTTCAAATACTACCTATAAACCAACGCAGGGCTGATTGTGCGTATGTTGTGAGGGTTGAAGGTTTTGTTCTCAAAATCCATTCTAAATACTACCTATAAACCAGCGCGTGGGCGGTTCTCGTATGTTGTGAGGGTTGATGGGGTGTACTCTCCAAACCGACACGCACAAAAGTGCGGATTTTGAGTAACCTATTGGGATACACTTGCAAAATTGAGATAAAAAATGAAAAATCTGTTCAAAAAGATTGTAGCGCAAGAAAATATAGAAAAAATGAAAAAATATGTGCAAAAAGAGAAAAGCGCAAGAAAAAGAACGGTATGCCATTTTATCCTTACGTATTGATTTTGACCTTTTCAAGAAAAGTCCTTTCTGATCCATTTGATTTGAGTGCAAATGCATGTAATATTTGTGGCATCTTGTGACGTTTGTTGTCACCTTCCTAAGGTTAAGTCTTGAGTGATTACCCCTTTTTACTGGACACTTCCAGGAGATACTAGAGTTCCACTTATATTATCCTTGTGAGGGAATTCTATTTACTTGTGAAATGGAAGACTATGATCTTTGTAAAGCTACTTGCCAACGTTAGAGGGGATACAAGTTTACATCAGTTTTAGGATTGACTCTTGCAATATTTGTTCCGGTAGCTTGTCATTTGAACTCTTCAGTGTTGTGTTGTCTATGTGTTTCTTCTTTCTAGGACGTTTTAGAGTTTTGTTTGCTCGAGGACGAGCAAATGTTCGGTTTGGGGAGTTTGATGAGTCGTTATTTTAACGACTTATTTAGTCTTTTTTAACATATTTTGTTAAGTCCTTTAGCCTTTTATTAGTGTTTTTAGTGCTTTTTTACGTTTGGGTGTTTTTTGTATTTTTGTACTCTTATAGGTGTTTTTAGGTAAAAAGGCAAGGAATCGGAGTAGCGTACGCGAATTGAAGCTCGTTCAAAACTTCTAGAAGCACACAAGGCTAATAGTGGGCCACTACTCCAAAGAGGTTACAAGGAGGTTGAGAAAAGGGAGTCAAATGAGGAGGAAGTGATGAAAACCAACTCTTTCTCGGAGGATCAGCTCACTGCGGTGAGCCATTGTGCAAATGGGCTCACCACGGTCAACATTGTCCAGAAACTTGGGAAAAGTAGTCGACCGCGGTGAGACCTGTTCAAGCCCACGATTTTTGGCAATTTTCCCATGATTTTGAATTTGAACTTCCTTGGTTCTATAAATAGGGCACTTGTAATTCGTTTTTATCATACCTTCAGACATTCCTAGTCTACTTTCAAGCATTGTAAACATTCTAGAGATTCAATCTCTCGTTCAATAGAAGCATTATTTCCTTTCAGACGATCCCTTGTCATTGAAGAGTCCAGGTGACAATTGTGAACTACTTATTTAACTTGTACATGACAAGTTGTTATCTCTGACATCCGAGTCTTGATGTATCGGTTGTGATTTGTGACTATTTAATCATCCATTAGGTAATATCCGTTGCACGTTATTTGTGAGATGCGCATAGTGCATCCTTAACTGGTTCTTATCGTATATGCAAACTTGTGTAGATTATCCGTACTTATTATCCGTCTTTGGTTGTACTCAAAATAGCAAGAGTGATGAGCTGCGTATAGTGCATCCTTAACTGGTTCTTATCGTATAAGCACACTTTTGAAAGGATTAATTTAGCTTCGTTGTTTGTAGAATTGCATGACCTAGGATTTTACCTTATCTTGTGCATGTTAGAATTATTCTAGGACTGAAGTATCAACTATCCACACACTATTTGTTAACCACCAACACATGTGAGTCTATTCTGTAGAACTAGCTTAATCAATTCCTCGAGGAAATGACCCTGTGGTTTATGCCTTGTCTGTCTATAACAATCGCTTTGCCACTTGTGTTTTTATAAGTATTAATTTTGAGTGCATCAAGACTATGTCAATGGATCACCAGGGATGGTACTATTAGGAGAAACAGAGATTGCAAGAAGAGCATGAGGAGAAGTTAGCCAAGTTGGAGGAAGATTTCTTGCAAACTAGAGTCAAAATCAAGAAAGCAAGGGAAGAAGCACTCATAAGAGCTACGAAGGAGATGGAGGAAGAATTGAGGAGTACGCATGACCTTTTTTTATGAAGAGGAGTGTGGAAAGAAAAGAAAGGGTGATTTCAACACATGTGTAGGAGAACCATCGTACCGACCAAGGGTGATGAACAATGCAAGGAAGACTACTGGGAGAATAAGGCCAACCAGTATACTTGCGGTGAAGAAAAAGCATATCATTGAGGAGAATTCGAGCTCAATGGGAGAGTAAGCTAACTTCATTGACCTCACAGATGGAGAAGTTGACCCTACCCACAAGAATAAAAGACCTTGCATTAATTGGAATGAATTTGATGAAAGAGCAGAGGAATTTGAGAGCCAAGAAGCAAGGGAACAAGAGAAGTTAAAGGGTAAGGTCACTAACACAAATGGTTTTGTTTATGAAGAGGAAGAAGATCCGGAAGAAGACAAGGAAATAAAGAAGATGGAGAGTGTTACTCACCGATGAGGAACCTTGGCGACTCTGACTATGAGCAATCAGAGTAATTCATCAAGAGACGGCCACCGCACCTAACATGGGAGTTTTTTCGTTGTCATTACTTTCTTTTTACTTTTCGTGCTAGGGGCTAACACAAGCGTAGGTTTTGGGGGGGGGGGGTAACGGTAACTCGAAATCCAAAATTTTCGGGCCTTTATTTTTTGATATTTCTTATTTCATACACTCAATTTCCGGTTATCGCATTTATTTCTTTCTCATTTGGATGATCGCCGAGCTTAACTCGTTATTTATTTACCGAGTTACGACTCGGAGCTTATTCAAGCCTATTTAACATTTAAGTCTTTATAGTTTTGATTGGAGCACTTTCATTTACTCACATCGATTGTCGAGGGACCCATGTTCTCATCAGCAAGAGATCTTCATCTTACATTTTGAACCGAGACACATTACATGCACTTACTTATGAGTTTTTGCCATGCAACACAAAGATAAAAGAGGCAATCTTAGAATATTTTCTCTTTCTTACTCTCCTTAATCTCTTGATTCACTTATATACGCTGTTTTAGAAGTCTTTCATGCTCTAAGTGAGTCTGCTTAGTTAAAGAGAGATTATGGGAAGAAGTAAACTCTGTGAAACAAACAAGTTTTGGGGAGGAGAGGTAGAAGGAAGTTTGTGATTGCATTGTGTTGTTGCTCTCTCTCTAAAAAAGAAAAAAGAGAAGAAAGTACCATAAAAAGCAAAGGTACTAAAAGTCTCAGAGTGGATCTATAGTCCTTGTAATCACCGTTTTCGTGTTGGGTATGTTACAGATACTACCCACATACCGGCGTGGCCATAGAAAACTACATGCCCGTGAGGGTTGATGGCATGTATACCAAACCAGCACGCACAAAAGTGCAGAATTCGGTAAAATAGACACTACCAAAAATTGTAGAGACTAAAAGATCCCAATGAGGCCAACAAAAAGCATACGGTTTGAAACGACAACAAAGCTATTTGTGAAGGTATCTGATACTTAGTCTTAGAGAGCGGAAGTCTTTCTGATAAATGCACGTGCTCAGCAAGCTATAAATGTGTAAATACTCAGCAAGATATACGTAATACAGAAAGTAAGTGCAGTAAGTTAACACAAAGCTTTATAGTGGTATCCGAGGGTGGCGTAATCACTCAACTAATCCACTCGCCCTTTCTCAGGACTTGAATTCACTAAGATAAGATGATGAGTTTTCCTTACAAAATTCTATCTCTTGATCCCTTTAACACGAGGTTCCCAACCAAGAGTTCCCCCTGAGTTATTCACCGGCTTTCTCAGCCAAGTACTTCCTCTACTTAGTAAGCTTTGTGTTATTCCTTAGTTCCCAAACTAAGTACTTCCTATGCTCAACGCCGGTGTGGTGTTTTGGTTATGGTAGTTTGTCAGGTGAGCAGGCTCTTAATAACTTCTGTAGTTAAGTATGAGTGCTCTATAGAATCAAGATTACTTAATACACTTTTCAATGTATGGTAACTTGTTATTTACTTACCCAAGTCTTGATGTTGTTCAAGAGAATGAATCACAGATACAAGTCGCAACTATATCCTCTGGATTCAACTCCTTCACAATATGCAATTCTTGTTAAGGATCAGGACACTTAGAACTTTCGTGCTACTTAGAATTCAAGAGCTTTAGTCGCAACAGTAAGCTAGACAGTAAGTAGGTAGAAGGCTTGTATGCTTGAATGAGTAAGATAAGTTCAATGTAGTTCAAGGTGTGTGTTCAAGCATTCTAAGTGGTGATATTTATAGTTGAAAATCAGGCCGTTTGAATTACTATCTGTTAGGCTCAATGAAATTCAAACTAACGATATTTGAAGTTGGTACAGCAGTGAGCTTTGTCACTTTTCAGATATTTTCTCTTTTGTTTAGAAAACTCTGTCTACGCAATTAATGCACTGTACCAACTTTTGTCTTGTAGTGTCAACGGAACTGTGCAAGATTTCTGAGGCTTTGCAAGTCCTCTCTCAGTGACCTATAGTGCTTCAGATACTTGTTGAAACATTTGTCTCTCAGGCACTTAGTTTCTCCACGGTATCTGAGCCAAGGTATCTAGGGACACTTTTATCCTTAGTCTTCAGCAATCTTGTGCAGTCTTCTAATCTTCAATAAAAAGAGTTCTTTTGCTGGATGCTTCCTTCTTGGCCTTCTTTAAAGATATAAAAATTACATTCAGAGACCTAACATCCTATACAAGATTTGCTAGACTAACATACTCAGTAAGCTTCCTCTTTTACAATCTTCAAGTGAACTAAGAGTACTAGTTACCTTTCTGAGCTAAGATAAGTCATTATGGTTTACTGATCAAAATCTAAACAGATATTCCTAACACATACCCTACCTTATCCTTTTTCTAGCCTAGTCTCTGATTGCCTTAGAAGTCTGTGTATACGATAAATTACTCTTTGAAGGGAAGCATGAGTCGTAACACCCGTAAGGTTCTTATGTGAATTATGATTGATCTTGTTACCTAAGAACCCTACGATACAGTTCGATGTTCGTTTTGTCTGTTGTTTTCATGATCTTCGATATCTGACTTAGTCGTTAAAGAGCTTGATTATGAAAAAAAATCATCTTTCAAAAGTTATAAGTAAGAATACTCAGTTTAGCATCATTTCACTGTCACTTTTATCGTTTTTGCCTTGCTCAATGATGAGCAAGAAAATGGTTTGGGGGTGTGATGTGACAATGAAATGTTCGATTTTGCACGCTTTTAGACCCTCGTTTTTTGCCCAAGCTTTAATATTTGCATAATTTTATTGAAAATTACCAACTTCTTGTGTATTTTGTAGGTCTTGATTGCGTTTTCGAGGAATTGCACAATTTTGGGGGCCAAAACGTCATATTTGGGCGAAATCTAGAAAGTTTAGCGAATACGTCGATTTGGCAATTGCACGGGGTTCGAGGTGTCAAAACATGTCATGTGCCCAACCAATGCGAAGGTAATTGAAGATGCTACAACTTTGTAGTAGGCAACGTTTTGGGGAAGCAAAATTATGAAGCCTGAAATTGAAGAACAATGAAATACAGACAAAACCTGGTGGAATCGAAGGTGTGCGGTCCACAATGGACCGCAGAAGGGTGACTACGGTTGCCTGTCGACCACAGTGCACTGAATGTTCCAGAAACAGGCCAGAATCTGGCTTGTCAGTCTGAAGCCCGTCTTCCAAAACATTCCTTACACAACAAAGGGCGGTTAAGGCACATGATTTTCAGTATAAATAAGATCCTTGGGGTCTCATATTCAACACACAACTCAATGGAAGGGTTTCGTACCACAAGGCATCTCTCCTGAAAGAGAACCAGTCATCGGGGAAGTGAAACCCCAAAACCCTAGCCGTTAGCAAGCAATCAAGAAGACTTCAGGGTAGCCAAGAGCTCACCAGGATCGATCAACAGGGGAAGGAATCGAAGAGGAGAAGTTGAGGGTCGACACTCGCCATCTTCTTACGGTTTAGTTGTTCCAAACATGATTTCAATTCAGTTTATAATTTGTTTACATTCAGTTATGTCAGGCTAACTTACCTGTGTAAGGGTTAGCCAAGATCTTTGATTACTTGGTTTATATATGATGGAATAGTTTTAGCATCTATGTTGGTTATGCAGTTGTCGTTCATCCCTGTGCTGTTTGAGGAAAGATACATTGTTTATTTATGTTTACCATGGGACATTAGTATTCATTGCACTAGATTAGGAGATATTAGCCGTGTCTATAAGTTGATATTCTACCTGAGGTTTGTTGTTGAGCTAGCCACTGGTGACAACTTTAAGCTAGACGATAGTCTACATGTGGTATCTTTACTGACTGCGCTTTAGTATAAGATATGTGACATGTGTGACTCTTCAGCCGTAACAATCACTATCTATTATTTCGGATATATAAACCATTTATCAAAGTGAAGGTTAATTCTTACATGTTTTCTCTACTAGTTCGTAATTCATCAATTCTCATTAGAATTGGTTTCTGATTAAGTGTTTAAATTATTTATTCAAAATACCAAAAATCTGTCATTTACTTTATATTGAAAATTAACCATTTATTATTCTATTTTAATCGAGCGTTATTCCCGAGAGACCGACCTCTTGAGTTAACTTCTGCTATACTAATTAATTTAGTGTTTCTGGAATTTGGGTTTGGTATTATAAATTCGTAAAACTTTGGTGTTCACGGTAAAATCTTAAGTTCAACGACAATTAATTTTCCCGAGGATCTATCACTTATCCACGCCACAAGGCTTGCCAATCATGCTTGCAATCCGTCCCAACATGTGTGGCGTCCAAAATTGCAAATCGAGATTCGGAAATTTCACCCAAATAGGCAAAGTTTGCAGACTCGATGCATCTAATTTCATACCAGGATGCCATTGACGCGGTAACAACGGAAAACTTCCATTCAACGTCCAATGACCTTGATGTGCACTCAGAGATTTCGTTTTCCATTGTAGAACATGTAATCCCTAAATACAATTATGATTAAATTTATAACATGGAAGTCCTCAAATCCACAGTTTATAGCATAAAGTTGACTTGGGATGTCGTTCTCCACAGACACTTAGCATAGGAACAAGCAAATAACATTGTAATTGAATGCATAAAAGTAACAGTTTTAATCTCAAACAGAATAATCAAATCGTAGTAAACCCTAAATTGCTTTGTTGTAAATCAATAATGGAAAGGCGTAAAGGTTCCCCAGCCTCCCTCTGCTATGCTACTCCCAACTTCCTAGTTAAAATCCTACGCAGTTACCTCTAACAACAGCAGGGCATAATACTTGGTGCTTATGGCGCAGTCGGCACGAGTACCTTTACTCAGTTCAATGAAACTACTGTGTCACTCAGCATAACATCACCACAAAGGATGTATATAGTTGTATAACCACGATTTGCGTCAAATAACTATTCCATTAACATATCACGGTATGTTAAAAAGTTGCAAAAGCAGAGTTACGGCGGTTTGCCTTTACAAAAGAAAGTTAGCTACTCATAGTAAACTAAGAACATGAATAGAAAAAAAAACTAAGAAGAACGGAGGAAGAAGCTTAGTAGATGTCTTCGTGTTGTTGCTTCTAGGGTTTCCTCCTTCTGGGTGCCTAACGGTCAGCGGGTTGGGGTTTCACTTCCCCGAGGACTGGTTCTCTCTTAGGAGAGCTTCTTTGTGAGCTCTGTAGAATTCTGAGACCCCTGAGGTCTTATTTATAGGTGAAATCTCGAGCTCAAACCGCCATTGTTCAATAAGGAAGGTTTAGGAAGGCGGGCTCTAGCCTAACAGGCCAAGAATCAGCCGAAAACCAAAAACAGAGCCTTCACTGCAGCCGCCTATAGACCACACTAAACCCTTCTACGGTCTCGGTCCCCTGTGGACCGCAGTCTTCGATTGTTGCAAGTTTAAATCTCTTTTCTTCGTTCTTCAATTTCGGGCTTCGTAACTTTGTTTCCTCGAAAATTGGTCTTCTACAAAGTTGTTCCATCTTCAATTATCTTCGGATCGGTTGGTCGCATGAAATGTCAAAACCTCGAACTCTGTGCAATGATCAATCTGACGTATTTGTCCCGATTTGGCACAATTATGCCATTTTAATGCCTGAAATCGTGCAAATCCTCAAAAACGCGATCATGACCTACAAAAAATACGCAAAGTTGGTAATTGACCATAAAAGGATACAATTATTGCATCTAGGGAAAAAAATGTGGGTCTAAAAGTATGCTATATCGCACATTTCATTGTCACATCACACCCCCAAACCAGTTTCTTACTCATCCTTGAGCAAGACATAAACGATAATTAAGAAATGACCATGAAATGCGCAGCAAGAATAAACCAACACATAGACAAGCTGCCTGTTTCTAGGGTTTCAGACTCGACTGACTCTCTTAGTTTCAACCCCAACTTCATGAGTCAAGACTCCACAGCAAACGAATAACAAGTAAGCATCACTCACTACAGCCAGCGGTTACAAGTGTAACCCAATGTCCTTATAGGTGTACTTCAAAATCATTACCTCGCGGTAATGTTATGCAATCCTGCTCCCAAAAGTCAAGACACAAATCAAAGTAGTACTTAGGTTGGCTTGGTAAGTAAAATACGTAGGATAATATATAGAGGAGTGAAAGGCCAAGTATCATTAAAAGATAACAAGGTATAATAAAGGGTATTTCAGGGGGACTTATCCTTTCGGACACCGAGTTCCTTCCTTCGACTTCATCTTCTCGTAATTATAAATCTTCAACTTCTGTTCTATCATCGTAGCCACTCCATCGGTTGCTTCACAAATAGACTACTTTCTCCATTATTTTCTTTTTTCTTTTTCTTTTTCTTTTGTCATACTAATTTTGCAGTAGTTTTACTGACTCGTATGCTTTTGTGGATACTGGTTTGGTATACATGCCATCAACCTTCATGGACATGTAGCTTTTTAGGGCTACGCTGGTATGTAGGTAGTATCTGTAACATGCCCAACATGAAAACGGTGATCACAAGGACCATAGATCCACTCAGAGACTTTTGTACCTTTGCTTTTTTCGGTACTTTCTTTTCTATTTTTTCTGGAGCAAGAGCTAGTGATTTTCAGCACCGGTAATAAACAGTAGAGCCAACAAGGTTACGTTTCGATGATGATCATCTTCCACTTCTCCCCCAAACCAATTTCTCAAACTAGGGTCAGGGTTTTCTTCTCTACTTTCCCCCAAACCAGTTCTTGATCATGATCCTCCTCCATTCATTGGAACTCGTAGCTTCGTTTCTTTGTCCAAGCTCGGCGGTAGGTTGTTGTCACCACTTTAGTAAAGCAAGAATAGGATATATGGTGGAGTTTCATAAGGGCTAAAAAAGCTTTTAGCGGGGTTAGCGAAAGGTATAGAAAAAGATTCAGAAAGGTGAGTACCACAAATCATATTCATGCCGCTAACAAATAAAGACTCAAGGGTAGTAGTGTTCACATGGTTGCACACAGGACTTCAATTAGAGTAGCAAGTAAACTCACTCATCAAAGTGGCATGGGTTGGATTCAGTCAGAGCATATTTTCATCAAGCAGCAAAGTAAGAAAACAAATCCACAGCTCCTCATCTTAGTTATGGCTCACACTCAGTACTCTCCCACATATCAAAATATTTTTCAACAAGTACAAGACATTAGACATAACAGATAAGGAAAAACATAACTTAAAAGGCAAATTACTAAGTAAGAGTATTTAAAGTTAGTACAGACCGAGTAAGCAGGTAGTAATCATATCAAATTCTTCCCCCAAATTTAGCTAAGAGCAGATAGAGAAACTAGGAAAGTAAAAAAGAAAGAGAAAAGATACTCCCCTCTCGGTGTTGCTGCTTCAAATCTAGATGGTGCTTCAGGATGAGGATCCTCCAAGAGGCGGTGGAGGGTAAAATCTTTGACAGCATTGGTAGTACATAAACGGATCGACGTCGGGCAGTGGTGGGTAGTAAGGTAGATACTCAAAGTGACCACAGCCCTCGATGTTCTCTCGCTGGAAAGAGATCTTCTCATAGCTCTGTAGGTAGGTAACATGATCGTTCCACTCCGACCTCCGGCCTATTTCATTCATCTCATCTCGCTTCTGAGCACTCCCTTGACTTCCCATCTGATAGTTGTTCACAAATTCGTTGAACGAATTCATGTCAAAAGCTCCTTGCGGTTGATCTGCTACTCCTCTACTTCTAAGTTCAGCTTTGGCGGCCTTCTCGTGCATCTCAAGGAGGTGGATGGTTCTGTCTTTATCAAGAGGTTCTATGAGTCGAGCGAATCCTTACTCATTAGTAGGAACCCCATTCTTCTGGCATATAGCGGTAATGAGACCGGGGAATGGTAGGTTCCTTCTTGTGTTATTCTTCACCATTTGCATTTCCTTTACCATGATTCTTCCAACATCAATGTAGCGGCCCTCCATAATTGCGTAGACAAGAGTGGCTACATCGCCCTTGAGCCCTTTTGTGGTGCAGGGTTGGCTTCAGGTTGTGCTCCACAAAGTGCATCCAAAATCTTGCTCTTCCGTTGAGTGTAGCCTTTGGGATGGACATTCCCACTGCATCATCTCTAAATCTTTCTCCGAGTAGTACCAGTGGGATGTCTTCTAGGATATCTCCGTACTCCAACTCGTCATATGCCGGTTCCTTGTATTCTCCATGAATGTGCTCCTCGGGTATGTTGAAGAATTCGTTGTTAGCTCCCGGCCCAAACATGACTTCTACCCCTCGGATGATGATGGGGCGATCTATAATTGCATCCTTCGGTTTTTTAACCTTTAGTTGGAAGTACTCCGCATAGAACTCCCGGACTACCTCTATGTCGTATCCTCGGATAATGGAAGTGAAATTTCCCCAAGCATAGAGGCTCAAAATGTCGTGAATCCAATTAAGGGCCGGGTTCATTCCCCAATCGATCTCTATGTTCCTCTCAGTAATTACCCCTCGGTCACTATTAACGAATAGCCAACTCCGAGACTTTCTTGAAAGGGTCGTCGATGCTACCTTCTTCCCTTTCTTTGCTCTCTTAGTGCTTGGTTCACCTACATCCTTTCCTCCTTTGATTTTTCCCATTGTACTTGATGTTTATAAAGGATGGGCAAGCTAAAAATGCAATGGGGAAGATGTAATTGTAGAACAAGAGAAGAAATTGTGAAGAAAATGAAGTGGGAAAAGAGGAAAAACGATTTTAGTGTTTTAAAGGGGAGGAGTGAGTACAGCGACTCACTGCGATCCATGGCGACCATGATGAAATTCTTGCCTCATCGCTTGCCTGTGATGAATCGCGTGTTTTCGAATATATTTTTGTTTTTTTGATTTTTTCAAAAAGCAAACATAATAAATAAGAAATTTTTAAAATGATTTTAAATTTTTTTCGAAAAATAATTTTGGCAAGAAAAACGAGAAAAAGACGAAAATGGAAAATGAGAATGTAAATGCGTGAAAGTAAATGTGACCTTGGGTTGCCTCCTAAGAAGCACTTGTTTAAGGTCTTATAGAACGACCCCTGGTTGTTGATGACTCAGTTGCCGGGATAAGACCCTCATTCTCCATCGGTGTCAGTAGTCAACCAATCTTCCATAAGACTCGGGTCAGTATTCCAATCCTTCACTTCCATGTTGAACCGGTCACCTTCCCTTGTAAACTCGAACTTGTAAAGGGTACTTCCTTCATTCTTGAGTCGGTTTCTAAAACCATTGTCATCCTTGAAGTTATCGTACAATAGCCCCTCGTTTCCAAATTTCCATCTTTCGGTCATCCACTTGTCCAGATAGATCTTATAGGGTTTGTGTTAGGAATATCTGTTTAGATTTTGATCAGCAACCTAATGACTTATCTTAGCTCAGAAAGGTGGTTAGTACTCTTGGTTCACTTGAACACTGTAAAAGGGGAAACTCACTAAGTATGATAGTCTAGCAAATCTTGTATAGGATGTTAGGTCTCTGATTGTAATTTTTATTCTCTGAAGAAGACCAAGAAGAAGGCATCCAGCAGGAAAAGTTCAACAAGTTTGAAGATCTGAGGACTGCACAAGATTGCTGAAGACAAAGGTTTTTCAGATACCTATGACCAGATATCTTGAAGACACAAGCTTTTTTAAATAAACAGTGTTGCAAAAGATATCTGAATAAATAAAAGGTTTCTGAAGACGAGGAAAGTGCCCACAGATATCTACACTCAGATACCTTGGACATAAATTATGTTTCTGAAAAGAAATATATTATAACAACTTGTTTCAACAAGTGGTATCTGGAGTTGTGATGATCTCTTGAAAAGGACGTGCACAGCATCAGAGAAATCTGATAGTATAAAGATCTCTGATACCATGCATAGTTCCGTTGGCACTACAGGACAAAGTATAGTATAGTGCATTAAATGCGCGGACAGAAATGTCTGAACAAAAACGGTAGCTTCTGAAGAAGAAGACAAACGTACTACAGTACTATACTCAGATATCAATAGTTTGAAATTGAGTTAAGTCTAACGGATACTATTCAAATGGCACTCAAATTCATCTATAAATATCAACACTTAGACTGCTTGAGAACACACCTTAGAACACACAGAACTTACATTGAATACTCTCACAAGCTCTCTCAAGCATACTACTTAAGTTCTAAGTGTCCTGATCCTTAACAAGCATTGTTATTTGTGAAAGAGTTGAACTAAGATTTCATATCTGAGATTCATTTTCTTGTACACTTATCATAGACTTGGGTCAGTAAAGAACAAGATACCATACATTGCAAAGTGTATTAAGTATACTTGATTCATAGAGCTATCTGAATAATTGAACAAGTTATTAAAGAAGCTCACCTAACAAACAACCTTAACCAACACCTTAATCGGCGTTGAGTACAGGAAATACTTAGTTTTGGAAACTAAGGAATAACTCCAAGGTCACTGAGCATAGGAAGTACTTAGTTTGGGAAACTAAGGAATAGCTCAAAAGGTTTCTGAGTACAGGAAGTACTTGGCTGTGAAAGCCAGGGAATAACTCAGGGAGAACACTTGGTTGGGAACCTAGTGTATTTAGGAATCAAGAAAAGAAACTTGTAAGGTTACCTCAATTATCTGTCTTAGTGGATTCTAGGTCTGAGATAGGCCGAAGTGGATTAGTTGAAGGATTACGCCACCTTCAGATACCACTATAAAAAGACTTGTGTTATTTACTTTCTGCAGTTTATTACTTGCTTTATTTATCTTCCAAAGTATTTACACTTATCTTGCTAAGCACGTGCACTTATCACAGAAAAGTCTTCCGCTCTCGGAAATTAAGTATCAGATATCTTCACAGATATATGAGAAACTGTGTTTATCGACAAAAGTTTTAAAAGACTATTCACCCCCCCCCCCCCTCTAGTCTTTTACTTTGCCGTTATCTGGACCAACAAGTGGTATCAGAGCAGGAGGTTCCCAAGCCTTCTGTACTGAACCTAGATCCCAGATAAGTGCCCACTAATTGCTTTTCACCTACACTTGATATGTTTGTTTAGTGTGTTTTCTGCAGGATGTCTTTAAGTGACGCCCCAATTCTCAAGCCAGAGAATTATGAGAAATGGAAGAACAACATGATGCTCCACCTAGAAGCCATCAGTGACGAAATGATCGAAGTAATAAAGAATGGCCCAATAGTCATTCAACAACTCAAGCAAGTCATAGAGGTTTCTAATTGTAGAGAGAGAGAACAAAGCGATGGGTCTTCACAGACAGATGCGTCAACCAGTGGGAGACCTGCCAGTCAAGTTATTTATGAACCAAAGCCTAGAGAGCTCTGAACATCAGAAGATGTCAAGAGAAATCGACTGGATGGTCAGGCTCATAATATCATCATACGTTCTACTCCAGAGCACATACGATTAAAGCGTAGGGTGCAAAAACAGAAAGTGGCACGGCTGATTGAAGAAATCTGTGCCGGCACTGAGAAAAATAAGGAAAACAAGTTCGAAGTTTTGAAGCTCAAATTCCAAAACTTTAAACAAGGTCCCACAGAGACTCTTGAAGAACAAGATTTCCGGTTTACAACACTCATGAGTGACATGGCTGCACTTGGTGAAAGTAATAGATATACCCAGTCAGAAAAGATTAAGACTATTGTGAGAAGTCTAAATCATAACTGGGAGCACACAAAGTTTTTCTACTTTAACCAAGGAATGCCAGATATCACTCCAGTGGAACTTTTCTCTCACCTTGCCGATGTTGACTATGAGACAACTCAAAGAGAACAAACAACTGAAAAGTTGCAGACTGTTGCCCTAGTTTCTCAAGGAACTTCGGAAAAGAAGGAAGGCAAGGAAGTGACTGAGGATGCTCTTGCTGCAAAGCAAATGAGAAAATATGTCAGTCGAGAAATTGAGAGAAGAAAAGCCAAAGAGAAGCTGAAAAAGCATCTAGGCTCAAACTATCACCAGTACAAAAATATGCAAAGCTCGCTGAACAAGCTGGCTCAGAAAGCATCAAGTACTGAGGAAGCAGAAATCAGAAACGATATCTGTTTCTATTGTCAGAAACCTGGTCATTTCAAGAAGGATTGCCCTGCCTTCAACAAACTATAGACAGGTGCCAAGAAAGATAGAAGAATCTTCAAAAGAAGTCAGAGAGCTATGCTCACTGAAGAAAGGAAAAAGATTCAACTCCAACTGGATGCTCTAGATATTGAGTCTGATTCTAAGGATGAGGATTCAGATGATTCCACACTGCCTTCCCTAGAAATGTGCGTTGTTTCTCATGAAGTAATTGACTTTGGTCAAAAGAAGAAAGAAGTGAGTGGAATGGCTGAAGAAATCCTTCCAGATATCTCCAACATTGAACCTTGTCTAATGGCTAATGAGGTAACACATACTTCCTGTTATACTTATGAAAGTGATGAAGAAGGAATCAAAGATCTGGAAAATCTCAGAAGAGAACTTCATCTCTATGAAAGAGAATTTCTAATGGTCCGAGCTAGAGCCGAAATTCTTGAAGAAGAAAAGAATTCTCTTGTAAAGGAAAATTCTAAAATACTCAAGATATCTGAGAAAAAGGATGCTGAAAATGCATTTCTCAATGCTCCGTTATCTGAGACCGAAAAGTCACATAAAGAAGCAATGGCCAATCTTCAAAAAAAATGTGAAGATCTTCTTTCTGAGAATAAAGAACTTAAAAAGAAAGAACTATCTTTTCAATCTTATGCCAAAGCTAGTGACACTCTTACTGAAATACAATCTTATTTAAGAGATCCTTCAGAAAACAGAGGACTTGGGCTGGACACACACACAGACAGTTCCACCACTCTGAATAAGAGTGATGAAGGACGAACATTTGTCAGTGCTCAGCAAGGTGATTCACAAACAATCTACAGTATCGGTCAGAAAGCTAAGATTGTTAACAAAGGAAAGGCAGTTGCGACCAAGCCTTTGTGGGAAAAACAAGTAGTTTGAGCCTAGATGCTTTTTCAGCTTCTCTTTGGCTTTTCTTCTCTCAATCTCCTGGCTGACATATTTTCTCATTTGCTTTACAGTAAGAGCATTTTCCTCAATCACTTATTTGGTATCCTTCTTTTCAGAAGTACCTTGTGTCACTAAAGCAACATTGTGAACTTTCTCAGCAACCACTTGTCCTCTCTTAGTAGTTTCATAGTTGACAGTAGCTAAGTGAGAAAAGAGTTCCACTAGAGTGATATTTGGCATTCCTTGGTTGAAATAGAAGTACTGAGTATGTTCCCAGTTTTGGTTCAAGCATCTCACGATTGTCTTAACCTTTTTCAGAGTTAGAATATCTCTCACTTTCACCAAGTGCAGCCATTTCACTCATCAGTGTGGTAAACCGGAAATCTAGTTCTTCAAGAGTCTCTGAGGGACCTTGTTTGAAGTTTTGGAATTTTAGCTTCAAAACTTCGAACTTATTTTCCTTGGTTTTCTCAATACCGGCACATATTTCTTCAATCAGTTGCCAGGCCACTTTCCCCGTTTTTGCACCCCACAGTTTACACTGTGTGTGCTCTGGAGTAGAACGTATGATAATGTTACGAACTTGGCCATCCAGTCTATTTCTCTTTGCATCTTCCGATGTCCAGATTTCTCTGGGTTTTGGCTCATAAACAATTCAACCGGTAGATCTTCCACTGGTTGACACATCTATTTGTGAGGAACCATCACTATCTTTATAAGCGGGTTCTTTGTCAGTGGAGTCCTTGTCTCAACCATTAGAAACCTCCATGATTTACTTGAGTTGTTGAATGACTATGGGGCCATTCTTTATAACTTCGATCATTTTCTCACTTATGGCTTCAAGGTGGAGCATCATATTGTTCTTCCATTTCTCATAGTTCTCTGGCTTGAGAACTGGAGCGTCACTTAAAGACATCCTGCAGCAAACACACTAAACAAACAAATCAAGTGTAGGTGAAAAGCAGTTAGTTGGCACTTATCTGGGTCTAGGTCCAGGGCAGAAGGCTTGGGAACCTCCTGCTCTGATACCACTTGTTCGTCCAGATAATGACAAAGTAAAAGACTAGAGGGGGGGTGATTAGTCTTTTAAAACTTTTGACGATAACACAGTTTCTCAGATATGTGTGAAGATATCTGATACTTATATTCAGAGAGCGAAAGACTAACTATGTGATAAGTGCACGTGCTTTGCAAGATATAAGTGTGTAAATACTCAGCAAGGTAAATAAAGTAATTAATAAGTTGCAGAAAGTAAATAACACCGATCTTTAAAGTGGTATCTGAGGGTGGCATAATCCCTTAACTAATTCACTCGCCCTTTCTCAAGACTTGAAATTCACTAAGATAGATATTGAGTTCTCCTTACAATAATCCTATCCCTTGATTCCCTTTTACACTAGGTTCACAACCAAGTGTTCCCCTTGAGTTATTCCCCGGCTTTCTCAGCCAAGCACTTCCTGTACTCAGAAACCTTTGAGCTATTCCTTAGTTTCCTAAACTAAGTACTTCCTATGCTCAGTAACCTTGGAGTTGTTCTTTAGTTTCCCAAACTAAGTACTTCCTATACTCCACGCCATGTGTGGTGTTAGTTAAAGTAGATTGTCAGGTGAATAGTCTCAATAACTTTCTCAGTTATATAGGAATACTTTATAGAACAAGAATCACTTAACACACTTCACAATCTGTGGTGATATGTTCTTCATTGACCCAAGTCTATGTTAAATGTTCTAGAGAATGAATCTCAGATATTTGATCTTTTGAATTCAACTCCTTCACAGATAGCAATGCTTGTTAAGGATCAGGACACTTAGAACTTTCGTGCTACTTAGAATTCAAGAGATTGGTCGCAACAGTAAGCTAGAGAATAAGTAGGTTGAAGGCTTGTATGCTTGAATGAATAAGTTCGTAGATGTGTGTTTCAATCACTCTAAGTGTTGATATTTATAGTTAAAAATCATGCCGTTTGGATAGTATCCGTTAAGCACAATGAAATTCAAACTATTGATATCTGTAAATAGTACTGCAGAAGATGTTGTCTCTTTTCAGAGATTTCCTCTTTTTTTCAGATGTCTCTGTCTGCGCATTTATTGCACTGTACTATTTTTTGTCCTATAGTGCCAACGGAACTATGCACGCTTTCTGAAGCATTGCATGTCCTTTTCCAGAGACCTTCACTCCACAGATACCTATTGAAACATTGTTTCCCAGAAACATAGTTTTATCCAAGGTATCTGAGCGTGGGTTTTTGTGGGCACTTTTCCTCACTCAGTAACCTTACGTTCTCAGATATCTTTTGTGAAACTTGTTTATTGAAAAACACTTGTTTCTTCAAGGTATCTGGAAGTAGGTATCTGAGGAGACCAATTTCCTTAGTCTTCAGCAATCTTGTGCAGTCTTCGAATCTTCAATACGTTGAACTCTTCTGCCGGATGCCTCCTTTTTGGTCTTCTTCAAGGATATAAAAATTACATTCAGAGACCTAACATCCTATACAAGATTTACTAGACTAACATACTCAGTAAACTTCCTCTTTTACAATGTTCAAGTGAACTAAGAGTACTAGTTACCTTTCTGAGCTAAGATAAGTCATTAGCTTGCTGATCAAAAATATAAACAGATATTCCTAACAAGTATCTATCTGACGACATCCAGTACATCATGCGAAAGAAGTTGAATAATCCTGGTATAAATTTCAATATTGAATTCGAATTGATTTTTTTACAATTAATTTTATTATTTATAAAATATGCTCAAGATGACCCCAGGGCTTGAGTTAAATGAAGAACAATTGATGAATTTTGCTCTTGCTGAGATTGAAGAGTTCCTTTCTAGACAGGCTTCAGCTTTAGTGATATTGAAGGGATTCCCATGCCCGATAGTGTAGTCATCGATAATGGCATGAATAATTTTATACTTGAAGTAATGTCCTACGATGTTGATGATATGATTGAGCAGCACAATCGTTTGTATCCGTCTCTCACCGATGAGCAAAGGACTGTGTACCATACTATTATGGATGCAGTCCATTCTGATAGTGGTGGAGTTTTCTTTCTCTATGGTTATGGTGGCACTGGTAAGACATTTTTGTGGAATACACTGTGTTCTGCATTACGTGGTAGACGTGATATTATTTTCTTCCTGGTGGCCGTACTGCACACTCCAGATTCAGTATTCCTTTGCAGGTCGTTGAAACTACTATTTGCAGTAGGATAACTCCAGGCAGCGATCTTACCAGACTCTTGAAAAATACAAAGTTAATAATCTGGGATGAGGCGCCCATGACTAAAATTTTTTGTTTTAAGGCTCTTGATCGCAGTATAAGGGACGTAATGAGAGGTGAGCATGGTAGAGAATCGAACATGCCATTTGGTGGTTGGTTGTCATTTTTTTAGGGGATTTCAGACAAATACTGCTGGTCATACCTAAGGGTAGCAGGCAGGACATAGTCCACGCATCTCTATGCTCATCGAAGAAGCTTTTGAGTTTGTGTCGTGTGCTGAAGCTCACTAAGAACATGCGCCTGCATGTATTTTTCTAACATTTTATATTAATTATAATTTTTAATATCCAATTTAATTAGTTGACAATCATGTAAATTATTTTTTATAATAAGTATGTTTATATTATTTTATTCAATTACAGTCTGGACGCTCACATACTGAGGTTGAGAGTATTAGGGAGTTTGCTAATTGGTTGTTGAAGGTTGGAGATGGTGAGGTTGGTGGTGATAATGATAGTGAGATAGAATTTAAATTGCCTGATGATATCTTGATTCGTTCTACTGGTGAACCAATTGCTACAGTAGTTGAGAGCACACATCCTAGCATATTAGACCAAGTTGGCGATGGTCGGTACTTTCAGGATAGAGCTATTCTTGCTCCGACCAATGAAATAGTCCAGGAAGTCAATGATTATATCATGTCTCTTTTACCTGGAGATGTCACCGAGTTCATGAGTTCCGACAGCATATGCCCTGATGAAGATGATATTGTCAATAAAGAAGATATGTATTATATCGAGTTTCTAAACATTATTAGGACTTCTGGATTACCAAATCATATTATCCGACTTAAGGTGGGTTGTCCTATAATGCTTCTTAGGAATATTGATCAGTCCTCAGAGCTTTGTAATGGGACTCGGTTGATTGTTACTGCAATTGGCAATCATGTTATTAAGGCGATGACCATACATGGGAAGAAAGCTGGAGTGAAGGTTTTTATACCTAGGATCGTACTCACACCTTATGACCTTACCAAGTTTCCTATTAGATTTCGGCGAAGGCAATTTCCTATATCAGTTTGTTATGCGATGACTATCAACAAGAGTTAGGGACAATCGTTATCTAATGTTGGACTATTGGTCCAGATAACGGCAAAGTAAAAGACTAGAGGGGGGGGGGGGTGAATAGTCTTTTTCAAAATTTTGTCGATAAACACAATTTCTTAGATATCTGTGAAGATATCCGATACTTATTTTCAGAGAGCGGAAGACTTTTTGTGATAAGTGCACGTGCTCAGCAAGATATGTGTAAATACTTAGCAAGGCAAATAAAGCAAGTAATAAATTGCAATAAGTAAATAACACAAGTCATTATAGTGGTATCTGAAGGTGGCGTAATCCTTCAACTAATACACTTCGGCCTTTCTCAGACCTAGAATCCACTAAGACAGATAATTGAGGTAACCTTACAAGTATCTTCTCTCGATTCCTAAATACACTAGGTTCTTAACCAAGTGTTCCCCCTGAGTTATTCCCCGGCTTTCTCAGCCAAGTACTTCCTGTACTCAGAAACCTTTTGAGCTATTCCTTAGTTTCCCAAACTAAGTACTTCCTATGCTCAGTAACCTTGGAGTTATTCCTTAGTTTCCCAAACCAAGTACTTCCTGTACTCCATGCCGATTAGGGTGCTGGTTAAGGTAGTTTGTCAGGTGAGCTTCTTTAATAACTTGTTCAGTTATGCAGATAGCTCTATGAATCAAGTATACTTAATACACTTTTCAATGTATGGTATCTTGTTCTTTACTGACCCAAGTCTATGATAAGTGTTCAAGAGAATGAATCTCAGATATGAAATCTTAATTCAACTCCTTCACAAATAACAATGCTTGTTAAGGATCAGGACACTTAGAACTTTTGTGCTACTTAGAATCAAGAGCTTTGGTCGCAACAGAAAGCTTGAAGGTAAGTAGTATGCTTGAGAGAGCTTGTGTGAGTATTCAGTGTTCTTGGTGTAAGTTCTGTGTGTGTGTTCTCAAACATTCTAAGTGTTGATATTTATAGATGAATTTGAGTACCGTTTGAATAATATCCGTTAAGCTTAAATCAAATTCAAACTATTGATATCTGAGTATAGTACTGTTGCGCGTTTGTCTTCTTCTGAGACTACCGTTTTTGTTCAGACATTTCTTTCCGCGCATTTAATGCACTGTACTATACTTTATCCTGTAGTGCCAACGGAACTATGCATGCTTTATGAAGCTTTGCACGTCCTTTTCCAGAGACTATCACAACGCCATATATCACTTGTTAAAAATATATTGTTTCCCGGAAACATAATCTTTATCCAAGGTATTTGAGTGTAGATATATGTGGGCACTTTTCCTCGTTCAGAAACCTTGTATTCTCAGATATCTATTGCACCACTTGTTTATTGAAACACTTGTTTCTTCAAGATATCTGGACATCGGTATCTGATAACCTTTGTCTTCAGCAATCTTGTGCAGTCTTCAAATCTTCACGTATGTTGAGCTCTTCTGCCGGATGCCTTCTTCTTGGTCTTCTTCAGAAAATAAAAATTACATTCAGAGATCTAACATCCTATACAAGATTTGCTAGACTATCATACTTAGTGATTTTTCTCTTTTACAGTGTTCAAGTGAACCAAGAGTACTAACCACCTTTCTGAGCTAAGATAAGTCATTAGGTTGCTCATCAATATCTAAACAGATATTCCTAACAAATTTCCCCCATGTTGATCAGTCAACTATGACTATCTGACCTATTACAAATCTGGATGAGGAAACAATCCACCACTTAATCAATTCATAAGATATTTTAATTCTTTCAATTAAGTGCAGAAAGTAAACATCAACCAAATCACAAGGTGTGATCTTTGCTGACAAGTTATCTTTTATAGATTGATATCTGAGAGTAGGTTCATCAGATATGTTACAAAGAGAGTTCACAGATAACTTTTACAAGATAAAGCAACATTTTAGCTCAGTCAGCAAGATACAAAATACATAGTTTAAATTAGGACAACAGGAGTAACCAAGCTCCAAGTAGACATCCTAATAAACTAGTCTTCAACACTTCAAGTCTTCAAAGCTTCAAGTCTTCAAAGCAATTCCATGGATCAATCTGCAAATTTCCTATCACCAAACCTTTTGATATCATCAGAGTAGTCATATAGAAGAGTTCTGACAATCATCTCTGTGTCTCTGGCAAATCCACAGACTTCCTTGTAGGTTTTGGTAGGATTCTTCTTGGAAAAGTGTTTGACCCACAGATACTTTCCCCACTTCCAGGCATACTCGATTCTGATATCTGATAGCTTGAAGTATTCATATATGATCTTTAGATATCTGATGTCACCCTTGTATTGATCTTCATTGAAGTAGAAGGACTCATAGGGTTCCACAGCAAGTCTTTCTCTTGTGCCTGTTCCAGTGATGTTGGGAATTCTGTGCACATTATCTAGCTTTCTATAAGGACAATCATCATAGAGGTCCTTTTTCATGGCTTCTATTCTCTTGATTACTTCAAAATCCAACCAGGATTTGATGTGGTTGGTGTTAATCAAGATTGGCTTGTCTTTTCTCCATGCCATGAGCTCTTTATGGATTGGTTCTGGAAATCTTTCATTTACCAATAAGTGCTTGAGTTCCAAAATCAAGTAGCCATTCTTCTGATTAATGCACCTGTAGACAGAGGAGTCATTGTTGGTCTTCACATACTCAATCTTGTCTTCTTCAGGCCTGAGTGGTAGTTGAAGTTTTCTTTGTTCAGCTCTCAGCCTGTTCCTCCTTTGTCTTGAATTTTCCCTTGGGGGATTGCTTGAAGAACCACCCTGGATTGACTTGGTATTTCCAGAGGGTGTTTTAGCTGCCAAAGGCTTTGCAACTATGGGCTCAGATAGGCTATCAACCCTTTTTCTTTTTCTGTGAAGAGGAGCTTCATCTTCATCATTCTCTTCATCATCATCATCAAGATCAATTCTTGTGAAAATTTTGCAGCCTTCTTCATTGCCCTGGGATTTGATTTGGCCTTCTTCTTCTTCTTCAGAAGACTCTTCAATCCCTTTTACTTGTCTTCTCCTTGGAGCCTTGGTACTCCTTGGATATCTTTCTGCCATGACCCTTGTTACCATTGTTGTTTCTTCAGTTGGCTGCTGGGAAGTAGCTACTATTTGCAAAGCAGCTTGATCTGATGAGGGCTCATTTATTTTGAGTGGTGGCTGGGAAGTTTTCTTGTTTCCTCTTCCTTTCTGAGTAGAACCAACTCTAAATTTATTCTTTCCTTCCCCCTGACCTTGAGGTCCAAATCCTTCCCCCTTAGTCATTGTTGACTGACTAAGTACCACAAAGGATTCTGAGAGAGACTCATAATTCCCTTGCAAGTAATTGTAGGCAGTAACCAACTTCTGAAGTTCAGCCTTGAGCTCCTGATTTTGTTTGATAAGTCCATTTTCCTTATCAGTGAGCTCTGCTGATGGGCCCAGTATGGCATATGCTTTTCCAGCAGTGTAACTTGCCTCATGAAAAGCTTTTTCAGCTAATGACACATCATCGTCCCTTACCATTCCCAGATCCTTCTGAGCAAGGACCATACTGGTTGTTCTCTGAGTGATGAGTTCAGTGAATTTCTTCATTTCTGAGGGGACGGGGGCAATTACGTCTTTGTTCTGTGAAGACAACTCCTTTTTAAGATGTGCCAAAACTTGGTATATATTCATATATTCTTGGGAGTGGACATTTGGCAGTTTTTTGAATACTTCAGGAGCAATTAGCTTCCTTTTCAGATGAGAAACCGCTAAGTGTTCATTGCGGTGTTCTGCCAATGTCTTGTCTTCTTCATCATCTGAGTCATCAGCCCAGTGATCTTAATCCTCTTGCACTTCTTCATCAAGGTTTCTGAAGGCGGCAACCATCTCAAATATGGGTTTCTTGCCTTTGGAGGATGGTTTCTTTGGTGAAGATGCAGCCTTAGCATCATGCTTTTCTTCAGATACTTGTTCAGCATCTAGCTCCTTAGAAATATAATCAACAGCGTCCTGTAGCTCTTTAATTTCAGAGTAATCTTGCATCTCTTTGGGTGTTTGTTCTTCAAGTTTATCTAGCTTGACTCTGGATTCAGCTATCTTTTCTTCCAGTTGAAGATTTAGCTGCTGTTCTTCTTCCAACAATTGTTTGAGTTGAGCAACTCTGGTTTGTGCATCCACTATTTTCTGAGTGTTTTCCTCAGAGTGCTCAACTACTTGTTCAATAGTGTCCTTTTGTTGGGAAGATGGATGGGTAGATTTCTGAGGAGATGGAGGAGGGGATTGTTGTGATGTCCTCTCGGTGCTTTTCAAAGTGAGGCATTGTTTCCTTGGAATCCCTCCATCCACAGTGCAGGGGCATCATCATCATCCTTTTTGTCATCCTCATCCTTGTGATGGTCAGAAGGAGGATCTTCATAATTATTCTCATCAGTCTCCTTCTATTCTTCATCTTTAGAGACCAGGTTGATCACTTCTGGAATAGTGACCGTTTGCCCATTAACTTCCTCTTGTTCAGAGGGTATGTACTGTAGAGTCTGAGGCAAAGTAGGCTTCAATGCCATCTGCATTCTGGTCTGACCATCTGCTTGGGTGAAAGCTTGGATCAGCTTTATGGCCACTTCCTGGACAAAATCCTTATCCTTCAATGTTCCGAAAGAATATTGTTCAGTGGGGAACATTGCATGGACGTAGTTTTCTAAGTCAAGGGCTCGTGCTCTCCTGGTGTGGTGATCAGTCACCTTTAAGATCTCAGATAGATCAGAGCATCGGAGCTTTTGCCATTTCTTGAAGCATTTCAGATGCTTTGGCAAAGTGTGTTCCTTGAAGAAAGGAAGCAGGTCCTCTCTCTCATCAACAGGGACCTTAGTGGCACTTGTTTGAGCCTATGTGACAGGCTCTTAGATGACTTAACAACTGAGGTTCCAGGTGCCTCAGATATCTAGATATGAGGAGGAGACTGGGAAGTCTGATCCTCAGTTATCTTCTTTCTGCTTGAACCTGAGATTGGAAACATAACACTTAGGAAATTTTATCAAGAAAAATTTTATTGACAAATCAGATATCTGAGAGGTCAATTACCTCCACTGCTGGAGGCTCAGATACTTGTCTCTCAGAGACTTGTGCAGTCTCTGGAAGTTTTTCTTATGATGAAGGCTTTGATGCCTCATCAATTTCCATTTGTTGTGGGGATTGAGCGGGCAATTCCCCAGCAATTTCTACTTCATTTTGAACTGTTAAGTAGAACGTGTTAGTTTGAGAAAAATGATCAGAGTTTTGCTCTTTGAAGAATATTGGTATCTGAATGAAATACCTTCTCTGCAGAAGGTTCAGATACTTGTTCCTCAGAGACCTTGGAAGTCTCTGGATTCTTCTCTGAAGAGATAGACTTTTCAGTCTCTTCATTTTTCTTCTCAGTTGGAGCCTATTAGAAACAAACACTTTATAGTATTAGTAAAGCACATATCCGAGATGTTATATCTTAAGGAATTATCTTCTACCTATGAGACAGGCTCCTGTTCCTTAAGTGGTGAGGCTATGGAAGCCTCCTTCTCAGATTCTGAGGCAAGCTTTCCAGCTTCCTCTTATTCTTGTGTTTCTAATTCAGCCTGTAACAAAGAAATTTCATTAAATAACAAGATTTAACAAACACAAAAATATCACAAGTAGAGAGTTAAACCATTCAGCTACCTGAGCAATGTCAGGCTGATTGGTCTCTGGAACTTGTGACTCTTCCATGCGATGTTCTTGTTATTCCATTTCAGCTTCTTTGTTTGAAGTTTCAGGTACTTTAGACCTTTTCTGAGTGTGCAACTCAGTTGCCTCCCCTGGTTGATCATTCTGAGCAGATGCCTCAGTTTGATCCCTCTTATTGAGTTGGGGAACCTGTTCTTTTACAGGATTTTCTTCAGCAAGGAAAGATGCTAGTCTTTCATGTTGTAACTCAAGTATCATCTCAACATCATCCACTATTGATTGTTGTGGTTGTTTTGGTGATTCTGATCTGGATGAAGAAGGTGATGCTGTATGGGGCCTATCCAAATCTGTTTGAGACAGTCTTTTGAGTGTTGAGACAATAGCAGTATCCTCTAACACTAAGTTTCCACTCATCAGAGCATCTTCAATAAGCTTAAGTGTTACTTGCTCTGATGGTGTGTTTTGTCCAGTGACTTTGGACACAGTTGCTTCTTCAGCAACCTTTGAAACAGGTGCTTGTTCAGCAACCTGTGGTGTAGGTTCTTCTTCAGATACCTCTACTCTTGTTACTTTTTCAGCAACCTTAGCCCTCTTTGATTTCTGTAGGACTTGAGAGATAACTAACTCATCATCATCGTCAGAGCTCTCATCAGCATTAGGAACTGATTGGTCCATAATCCCTGCGGTTTCTGCAGATAGGGCTTGGTACCTGCCACTATTCTCATTAGCAACATTGATGAGTTCATCATCAAGGCTCTCCTTAGCAGCATTGATGAGTTCATCTGTAGTGGCGGCAGATATCTGAGAGTCGACAACCACAATGGGTGTGTCTTCTGATTTGCCAGCAGACTTCTTTCGTGATGTTCTGGGCTTTTTTGTCGCAACTTTTCCCTCAGATACCTCTTCAGTTTTTTCGCTTCTTGGAACCTTTCTGAGATCCAGTAACCTTTTTCATCATGTTCGTATACTCATATTTGTAGAGTAGGTTACTGTTGGCTATGTCTGCCGTCTCTCTGAGCTCAATGCCAAGGCACTCTAGTAAGTAGCATATTTTCAATCCATAGCTTACTGTTGCTTTTGGCTCAGCAAGTCCCTTAACGATTTTGGGCTCAAAGCCTTGAATCTTCTTCACAAACTTCATAAAGGCGTACTTTCCCCAGTTGAAAGGGTTTTCCAGCCTTTTGACTTGTTGTTGCAACAAGAACATCACCATCCAGCGTTCTTGGCTTATCTGATCAGCACCTCCTTGTAGACCATCAAAGCATCTGTGAAGAATGCATGCCAACACATCCCAGTGAAGCAACAGATGTCTGGTTCTGATGTCAGCAAGTTTGAAATCAGTGGGTGTATCTGGTTTTTCAAGATCACACACGTCACTGTACAGCTGCTTTACACCTTCAAGGAGATCATCATCCTTGGTGTTTATTTCAAAATCCTTTCCAAGATTTTGAAGTTCAAACAACTTATAGAAAGTTGTTAAGTCCACAAGGATTTCCTTTCCTTGGACCTTTGTTTTGATAGACACTGTTTTAGTGCCTTCAGAAACACAGGAAATAATCCTGGAGTTATTGTAGATTCTAACACATCTAGTGAAGAAACTCTACTGGGAGTAGCAGACAGGAAACCCTTGATTTGTGCCTTTTCAAGCATGTCAAGAATTAGCTTCCTATCGGCTTGGTTTTCAATTGCAGCCGTGAGGTATTCCTCAGTCATGGAACCACCCCAAATCATCCTGTGATTTGAAGTCCAATGATCAGGATTAAAGTCTCCTACCAACCGATTGTTTACAACTACCAACTCTGGTGCTTGCTTTTCAGCAGTACCAGTGGTAGTAGATTGGGATTTCTGGGTAGAAGCACGTTTTGGAGCCATCTCTTTAAATAGTGAAGTTTTCGAAAGTCTGTAAGAGATTAGGGTGAGAGATTAGTGATTCTTTGTAGAAAAACTAATTGAGGAACAGAGATTTGCAGAAAAGTTGAAGAAATGTTTTTGCTATTCTTGTGCAAGTCTGAATGTTGGATTAGGCGAAAGTGAATTCTTTTGCCAAAATCCTATATATATAGCAATGTAATCTCAACAGACATATACATACAAATTAATTTTGTGTAAGTATCTCGTACTTATGAGATAGGCGTGGGTAAAAGTTTGTTTGATATTAAATGCTTAGTGGGCCACGTCTGAGTTTTTACAGTCCACTATTTTACAGAGAAATAATCTCGCCCGTTAAGATCAAACGCCCATTTCATCAAGGGTCAATATTTCTTCTTCAGCAATGATCACAATCAGCAATTGTAATTATGCCCAATTAATGAATTTTGGCGATTTGCTATCCGAATCACATTCTGTGTGACTTAGAACACTGTTTGCATCTGAGTCTATCTCACACTCAGTATTTGTCCAAGTTTTACACAAAGACAGAAATAATACAAATTTCAAGAGAGTAGTTGACTGCAGACAGTTGTACTATTCTCTTTTGTGCTCCCCCTCACTGAGTGATCTAGATATCTGAGTGCCTGTCTCAGAAATCTTCAAATAGTCATTTTACCCTATAGCCTTTGGTTTCTGGATACCCGTTCCAGATTCCTCTTTTCCCTCCTTTGATATCTTCTTCAGATATCTGAACTTTTTCAGTTCTTTGGTAGCTCCATTAGTCCAAGACTATGTCTTAAGGCTAAGAATCTACTTTCTTGTAGTGGCTTAGTGAAGATATCTGCAAGTTGGTCTTCAGTGCCAATCTTGAGTATCTCTATATTGCCTTTTTCAACATGGTCTCTAATGAAGTGGTGTCTAACATCAATGTGCTTTGTTCTTGCATGGAACTTAGGATTCTGAGTTATGGCAATAGCACTTGTGTTGTCACAGAAAATAGGAGTTTTCTCTTCATTGAGTCCATAGTCTCTAAGTTGTTGTTGTATCCACAATATTTGTGAAGCATAACACCCAGCAGCAATATATTCAGCCTCTATGGTAGATGTAGCAATTGAATTTTGTTTCTTGCTGAACCATGATATCAATCTGGCACCAAGAAATTGACAAGTTCCTGAGGTGCTTTTTCTATCAAGCAATGATCCAGCATGGTCAGCATCTGAATAGCCAACCAAACTCAATCCACTGTCTTTTAGATACCAAAATCCAACTTCTACAGTACCCTTTACATACCTTAATATTTTCATAGCAATGTTATAATGTGATTGCATTGGATTTGTTTGAAATCTAGCACACACTCCAACTGCATATTGAATATCAGGTCTACTTGCAGTGAGGTACAGTAGAGACCCAATCAATTTCCTATACTTGTGTTCTTCAACACTCTTGTCAAGTTCAGTATAGGTCATTTTGGTTCCAATGCTCATAGGTATCTTAGCATTCTTTTCAGAAGGCTTTAGATTAAACTTGTTGAGCATGCCCTTTGCATACTTTGTTTGACTAATGAATATTCCATCATTGAGTTGCTTGACTTGCAGCCTTAGGAAGTAATTCAATTCTCCCATCATGCTCATCTCAAATTTGCATTTCATGAGTTCAGCAAAGTCTTCACAGAGTTGCTTGTCTTTAATTAGATCCAAATATAATGTCATCAAAATATACTTAAACTAAAAGTAGTTTCCCATCATGGTTCAATGTGAAGAGTGTTTTATCAACATCCCCTTTCTTGAAACCACTTTCTAGTAGGTATCTGGCCAATGTATCATACCATGCTCTTGGAGCTTGTTTCAGTCCATCTGAGCTTTACGAGCTTATAGACCATCCTACTTTCTGAGGAAACTTCAAAGCCTGGTGGTTGCTCAACATAGACTTCCTCAGCAAGTTCACCATTTAGGAATGCACTCTTGACATCCATTTCATAAACTGTAAAGTCATTATGAGCTGCAAAGGCTAGAAAGAGTCTTATTGCATCCAATCTTGCAACTGGTGCATAAGATTCATCAAAATCTAGTCCTTCAGTCTGGGTGAATCCCTTGGCAACCAGCGTTGCTTTGTTTCTGGTTATTCCACCAGACTCATTCATTTTGTTTCTGAAAACCCACTTGGTTCCAATTACAGATATTCCGTCAACAAATGGAACCAGTTTACAGACTTTGTTTCTCTCAAATTGATCCAATTCTTCTTGCATTGTAGAGATCCAATCTTGATCCTTCAATGCTTCTTCTATAGTTTTAGGTTCAATATTTGAGATGAAACATCCATAGAGACAATTTGCATTTTCAGCGATTGCTCTTCTAGTTCTAACTCCTTGGTCTAACGGACCGATTACATCCTTTGCAGGATGATTTCTTATCCATTTTATAATGGGTTTTGAACTAGTAGGATCAATATCATTTTGATGTGAATGTGAATCAATATGATCGTGATGGGATACTTGTGCAGTATCTGAGATATCTGACACATGGGAAATGCCATGGATATCTGACACTTTTTCAGTGTTAGGGATATCTGGAATTTGATTTTCAGCAATCTCATTCTCAGAATCCTCTACATGATGAAGGTTCTCAGTAACCTGTTTCATTTATGGAATTCTCATAGGAAATTCTTCATCATGTCTTAGAGTCATCTAGTTGTTACTAAGCAATGATTGGTTTTCATCGTCAGATTCATCCTCTAAGTGAATGATAGAATTGTTTCCTCTTAAGGATTCTTCTTCAGAATCTTTAATCATCAGTTCTTTGAACCTATCTGAGAGATCATCATTTAAGGGTATTTTCTTATTTCTTTCGTAGAAAACTACATGAACAGATTCTTCAATATTTTGCGTTCTTTTGTTGTAGATTCTATAGGATTTGCTATTCAGAGAATAACCAAGAAATACTCCTTCATCTGCCTTTGGTTGAAATGTTCTCAAGTACTCTTTTCCATTGTTAAGAACGAAACATCTGCAACCAAACACACTTAGATGCTTGATACTAGGGGGTCTACCAATCAAAAGCTCATAAGGAGTTTTGTCATGGTACTTGTTAATCAGACATCTATTTTGAGTGTAGCAGGCTGAGTTTACAGCTTCAACCCAATAGATTTCACTTATTTCAGTGTCAGCGAGCATTGTTCTTGCCGCTTCTTTTAGGGTCCTATTCTTCCTTTCAGCAACACCATTTTGTTGTGGTGTTCTTACGGAAGATAGTTGATGTTGTATACCTTTGCAGATACAAAATTCTTTTATGTACTGGTTCACAAACTCAGTACCATGGTCTGTTCTGATTACAAATACCTTGTCATTTTTCATGACTTCAAGCTTATTCATCAAGTTGGGTATTTCAACCCTTGCATCAGATTTTTGTTTGAGAAATACAACCTAAGTGAATCTTGAGTAATCATCAACAACAACCAGACCATACTTCTTTCCTGCATAGCTAGTTACAGAGGATTAAAAAAGATCCATATGTAACATTTGCAGTGGCCTTTCACTGGAGTGTCTAGTTTTAGACTTGAAAGATGTTTTGGATTGTTTTCCCATTTGGCAAGCTGAGCATATACCATCCTTTCTATATGCCATTTTGGGTAAACCAACCACCAATTCTTTCTTGGCTAGCTTGTTCAGAGTTTTGAAATTCAACTGACTCATTCTCTTATGCCATAGCTAAATTTCTTTAGTGTGGCTAGATTGACTCACCATGAGACATTCTTCAGTTGTAGCGAATGCCCAATCAGCAACATAAAGATTTCCTTTTCGCCTAGCAAGACTTTCTGCTTTGACTCATTGTCAATCACTTAGTTTTGACTTGATCTTGACAGTATACCCTTTGTCTACTAGTTGACTCATGCTTAGGAGATTATATTTCAATCCCTTTACATGTAGTACTTCAGAGATTGTAAGGGCTCCAAACTTCAGATTGCCAAATCCTATGGTTGGATTTTCATCTCCTCCAGCAAATCTAATACTTGGTCCATCATCGCATTTTCTATAGTTAATCAGATTTGCTTTGTCTCCTGACATGTGCTTCCCACATCCGCTATCATAATGCCACTTTGGATTGGTCTTTAGAGTGTTCTGCACAAGACAGGAAACAGGAGATTAGGTTCTCATACCAACAATGGAACCATCTGGACTAAAGAATCTTCCAGTAGGAATCCATTTTTGAGTGAATTTCTTAGGAACATTCTTTTGTCTAATAAGAACATAAGGAGGAATTCTAGTTAAATGATTAGTATCATTGTTATTAAGAACTATTTTCTTCCTTGGTGTGTTCCTTGGTGCTCCATTTGGGGCTTTCAGATACCTGTCAGGTTTCTGAGTCTGCTTCTCAGCAAACTTAGCTTTCCTAGCCAGATTTCTTCTAGCCCTGGCATTCAGATTTTCACTGGCTTTACTCATCTTCCACTTCTGATAATTGCCGTGAGCAATTCTAGCCTTTAACCATCGTTCTTGCTCTTGTTTATTCTCACGAGCAAGTTGTTTTCCGATGGCTTCATAGCCAATGCCATTTCGAGTGCCTGGTGCTATCTGAGTTCTCATCTCAGCAGCTTTGCTAGTCTCTGGAACGTCTAGTTTCTTTTCAGAAAACGTGACATAGGAGAATTTGCCAGCTCCTACAATTCTTCTTTTCTGAGAGACATAGCACTGTGGGTGATTACACTTTTCAGTGTTATGATTCTTTTCAGAAACATTCCCAACAATTTTCCTTAGGAATTGTTTTTCCCACAAAGGTTTGGTCGCAACTGCCTTTCCTTTGTCAACAACCTTAGCTTTCTGACCAATGCTATAGGTTGTTTGGGAACCACCTTGCTTAGTACTGACAAATGTTCTTCTTTCATCACTCTTATTCAGAGTGGTAGAACTATCTGTTTGTGTGTCCAGCCCAAGTCCTCTCTTTTCTGAAGGATTTCTTAAATAAGATTGTACTTCAGTAAGAGTGTCACTAGCTTAGGCATAAGATTGAAAAGATAGTTCTTTCTTTTTGAGTTCTTCGTTCTCAAAAAGAAGATCTTCACATTTCTTTTGAAGTTTGGCCAATGCTTCTTTATGTGACTTTTCTGTCTCAGATATCTGAGCCTTGAGAAATGCATTTTCAGCATCCTTTTTTCTCAGATATCTTGAGTAATTGTGAATTTTCCTTTACAAGAGAATTCTTTTCTTCTTCAAGGATTTCGGCTCAAGCTCGGACCATCAGAAATTCTCTTTCCTAGAGATCAAGTTCTCTTCTGAGATGTTCCAGATCTTTGATTCCTTCCTCATCACTTTCATAAGTATAACAAGAAGTATGTGTTACCTCATCAGCCATTAGACAAGGTTCAATGTTGGAGATATCTGGAAAGATTTCTTCAGCCACTCCACACACTTCTTTCTTCTTTTGACCAAAGTCAATCACTTCATGAGAAACACCGCACATTTCTGGAGAAGGCAGTGTGGAATCATCTGAGTCTTCATCCTCAGAATCAGACTCAATGTCTAGAGCATCCAGTTGGAGTTGAATCTTTTTCCTTTCTTCAGTGAGCATAGCTCTCTGACTTCTCTTGAAGTTTCTTCTATCTTTCTTGTCACCTATCTTTAGTTTGTTGAAGGCAGGGCAATCCTTCTTGAAATGTTCTGACAATAGATACAGATATCGTTTCCGAGTTTTGCTTCCTCAGTACTAGATGCTTTCGGAGCCGGCTTGTTCAGCAAGCTTGATAGTTGCATATTTTTGTACTGGTGATAGTTTGAGCCTAGATGCTTTTTCAGCTTCTCTTTGGCTTTTCTTCTCTCAATCTCTCGACTGACATATTTTCTCATTTGCTTTACAGCAAGAGCATCCTCAGTCACCTCACTGCCTTCCTTCTTTTCAGAAGTTCCTTGGACAACTAGAGCAACATTCTGCAACTTTTCAGTTGTTTGTTCTCTTTGAGTTGTCTCATAGTCAACAGTGGCAAGGTGAGAGAAAAGTTCCACTGGAGTGATATATGGCATTCCTTGGTTAAAGTAGAAAAACTTTGTATGCTCCCAGTTATGATTTAGACTTCTCACAATAGTCTTAATCTTTTCTGGTTGGGTATATCTATTACTTTCACCAAGTGCAGCCATGTCACTCATGAGTGTTGTAAACCGGAAATCTAGTTCTTCAAGAGTCTCTGTGGGACCTTGTTTAAAGTTTTGGAATTTGAGCTTCAAAACTTCGAACTTATTTTCCTTCGTTTTCAAAGGCTTGCATGATTTCTTCAATCAATTGCCAGGCCACTTTCGCCGTTTTTGCACCCCACAGTTTACACTGTATGTGCTCTGGAGTAGAACGTATGATGATATTGCGAGCCTGACCATCGAGTCGATTTCTCTTGACATCTTCCGATGTCCAGAGCTCTCTGGGCTTTGGCTCATAAATAACTTGACTGGTAGGTCTCCCACTGGTTAAGGCATCTGTCTGTGAAGACCCATCACTTTGTTCTCTGTCTCTATCATTAGAAACCTCCATGACCTGGTTGAGTTGTTGAATGACTATGGGGCCATTCTTTATCACGTCGATCATTTCGTCACTGATGGCTTCTAGATGGAGCATCATGTTGTTCTTCCATTTCTCATAATTCTCTGACTTGAGAATTGGGGCGTCACTTAAAGACATCCTGCAGCAAACACACTAAACAAACAAATCAAGTGTAGGTGAAAAGCAGTTAGTGGGCACTTATCTGGGATCTAGGTTCAGTGCAGAAGGCTTGGGAACCTCCTGCTCTGATACCACTTGTTGGTCCAGATAACGACAAAGTAAAAGACTAGGGGGGGGGGGTGAATAGTCTTTTTCAAACTTTTGTCGATAAACACAATTTCTCAGATATTTGTTAAGATATCCGATACTTATTTTCAGAGAGCGGAAGACTTTTTGTGATAAGTGCACGTGCTCAGCAAGATATGTGTAAATACTTAGCAAGGTAAATAAAGCAAGTAATAAATTGCAGAAAGTAAATAACACAAGTCTTTATAGTGGTATCTGAAGGTGGCGTAATCCTTCAACTAATCCACTTCGGCCTTTCTCAGACTTAGAATCCACTAAGACAGATAATTGAGGTAACCTTACAAGTATCTTCTCTCGATTCCTAAATACACTAGGTTCCCAACCAAGTGTTCCCCCTGAGTTATTCCCCGGCTTTCTCAGCCAAGTACTTCCTGTACTCAGAAACCTTTTGAGCTATTCCTTAGTTTCCCAAACTAAGTACTTACTATGCTCAGTAACCTTGGAGTTATTCCTTAGTTTTCCAAACTAAGTAATTCCTGTACTCCACGCCGATTAAGGTGTTGGTTAAGGTAGTTTGTCAGGTGAGCTTCTTTAATAACTTGTTCAGTTATGCAGATAGCTCTATGAATCAAGTATACTTAATACACTTTTCAATGTATGGTATCTTGTTCTTTACTGACCCAGGTCTATGATAAGTGTTCAAGAGAATGAATCTCAGATATGAAATCTTAATTCAACTCCTTCACAAATAACAATGCTTGTTAAGGATCAGGACACTTAGAACTTTTGTGCTACTTAGAATCAAGAGCTTTGGTCGCAACAGAAAGCTTGAAGGTAAGTAGTATGCTTGAGAGAGCTTGTGTGAGTATTCAGTGTTCTTGGTGTAAGTTCTGTGTGTGTGTTCTCAAACATTCTAAGTGTTGATATTTATAGATGAATTTGAGTACCGTTTGAATAATATCCGTTAAGCTTAAATCAAATTCAAACTCTTGATATCTGAGTATAGTACTGTTGCGCGTTTGTCTTCTTCTTCAGAGACTACCGTTTTTGTTCAGACATTTCTTTCCGCGCATTTAATGCACTGTACTATACTTTATCCTGTAGTGCCAACGGAACTATGCATGCTTTCTGAAGCTTTGCACGTCCTTTTCCAGAGACTATCACAACGCCAGATATCACTTGTTAAAAATATATTGTTTCCCGGAAACATAATCTTTATCCAAGGTATTTGAGTGTAGATATATGTGGGCACTTTTCCTCGTTCAGAAACCTTGTATTCTCAGATATCTATTGCACCACTTGTTTATTGAAACACTTGTTTCTTCAAGATATCTGGACATCGGTATCTGATAACCTTTGTCTTCAGCAATCTTGTGCAGTCTTCAAATCTTCAAGTATGTTGAGCTCTTCTGCCGGATGCCTTCTTCTTGGTCTTCTTCAGAAAATAAAAATTACATTCAGAGATCTAACATCCTATACAAGATTTGCTAGACTATCATACTTAGTGATTTTCTTCTTTTATAGTGTTCAAGTGAACCAAGAGTACTAACCACCTTTCTGAGCTGAGATAAGTCATTAGGTTGCTCATCAATATCTAAACAGATATTTCTAACATGGACTCTATCTCCCAAAGCCTGTATTCAGTCATGGTCAGCTCTATGTGGCATTTTGTAGAGTGACCAGCAAGAAAGGTCTCAAGGTTTTAGCTTTGAATGAGAAAGTCAATCCAATAGATACGACGACAAACGTGGACTACAAAGATGTGTTTAGAGCTTTGATGTATTTTTTATTATATTAAATCACTCTAACATTATATTATCAAAATTCAATTATTTTATTTTCAATACTAACTATTTCCTTATTATGTTGTTTTGCAGTTGTTAATTATTGATAGACCTACCGCGATTGTTCGGAACATCAACCCTACAATCTCTTTTTAATAATTCAAAGTATTAGATCATTTTAATATGTTTGTACAACATATCTATTACATAATTTTTATCTAAATTATTTATAATTCAAAGTAAGTCATGCCTTGGCAATGCCATGCGTTATTACTAGTATACATATATTTTTTTGGTAACGAACTTATATAAAAATTTTATTTTTTTAACAAACTCAAATAAAAACATGTCAAAAACAATGGAGTAGGCGTGATATATGGGCAGCTCAGCTCAGCTCATCTATACCAAGCGTGGAAGCCAAATGCAGAGCAAAAGCAGCAGTCGGCTGATATTTCTAAAACCAAAACACTATCGTCACGCCACGTATTCACTTCCAACTCTCTTCTTTCTTTCTGTCCATCCGTGTTGTATAATTCAATTCAGTACTAGACTAGATCATTCAATTCTGCCTTTTCCCAATTTCAAATCCTCCTTCATTTAATCTAATCTAAGGAGCTGTTCTGTAGGACTAATTATGCCAGATTGTAACAAATTAAGAAAACTTCCATTATAATCATCATCATCATCATCATCATCAATATTCAGCTGTTTGTTTCACGATAAGCGAATGCCAACGACAATCTTCTAATTGATCTGAACAATTGAAAGTTTAAACTGATAAAATGGAAAACGACGACGTTTGCTCCACCGAAACTGCCAACGCCGGTGAGGACCTCTACAGCTGTGCAAATTCCGATGCCGCTTCAGCTGATCATCTTGTTGTTATGGTCCACGGAATTCTCGGAAGGTTTTCTTCTTCTCCGATTCCATTTTTGTCATTTCTCTTTTCTTAATCATTAAATTTTATGCTGTACGGTGTTACTCGTTATTGTATTTCTCAGTATTTTTTTGATGTGTCATTTGTGCCACAATTGTGAGGGTAATGGTTTTCCGATTGTCGAGTTTTTCGTGGTGAACTGTTAGTAGGAATGTGTTGTGTGTTTTAAGAATGAATGAGTTAGGGCAGGTGACTAGCATTGGATTGTCATTGCAAACACTTTTGAACTGCATCATGTCAGTCATTTTCACAATTGTATTGCACAAAGTCCTGGAAGGGACTCACTAGGGATGGACCTAAGGGATGGACGTATGTTCTTAAGTATAAGTATACTGTCTTATATAATATCGATAATGTTTTATGAATGAACATTTTATGTCAGTTTTTATGTGTATATATAACACAGATGTTCATTGTAAAAACCTTTTATATTTCTGGCTATGAGTATAATGTTTGTCGGTCTCTTTAGCCCCTCTATAAAGATGACGGTCGTTAGAAGACTTATTGTTAATGTATTTTGTTGATTTGTTATTTGTGCTCGTGCCCGCTTCTAGTTGATTATGTATCTATTCTACCGGGAATGCTTTAGTTTTAGCTTCAAATTCGCTGATTGCAGTGCATCTAACTGGAAGTTTGCAGCCGAGCTATTTGTCCAGAAGCTTCGTGATAAAGTTTACGTCCACTGTAAGTGTGCAACTTTTCATGTCAACTAATTCTGTTATATTTATGAATTGGCATGTTAGTTTTAAATGCACGGCGGAGATGTGTCAGCGTATTTGATGTGATGTTGCATATTCCTTTCAATGCCTTTCTTCGCATGTGCTACGTAACCCCTATGATGTTTGGCTATTCAGTTTATTCTGTTAGTCACAGGCTTACTTGCTCTCGTGGGTCTGTCTGTTAGTTTGATAGTGTCATTACCCTCATTGATAGACTCACATGATCTTGTCGAAATAATAATTATCTGGAATTGCTTTATCTGTTTCTACTTTATGCTTCAAGATGTTGTGACAGAAGTAATTATCCAGTTTAATTAACAAACACCAAGTACCAAAATAGAAGTTCAAAACATTAATCAGGAAATACAATTGGAAAAGGGAAATATAATTCTGATGCACTGTCACTGGAAACCGCGAGACTCATTTGATGGAGAATTTAGTTAGAATTGTGTCTAGAGATTGAGACTTGAAACGTCGACGAGCAGAGGGTTTACCTCAAACTCATCACTCTGTTCCAGACGGATTGTTCTCCCTTTTCAAGTTTCATAAGAATCTGTTGCCTAACGGCATTATCAGAGGTGACTGGCTGTTCTGAGTTCATGACTTGCCACAGCAGGTTGCAACGCCATTCCCCATTTTATGTAACCAATGAACAGAAACAGAAATAGTAATTGCCAGAATTGGAAAATGATAAATAATGGACATGCTAAATAAGGTGTTCTGATTAAGTAAAGTCACCACACATGAAGTTAACTTGTTTGAACTATAACTCACTGGATATATATTTTCTAATCTGCAGGTAGCGAAAAAAATGCAGCAAAACTGACATTGGATGGTGTGGATGTAATGGGTGAGCGACTGGCTGAGGAGGTTGAGTTTCATTTGTGTTGAAAGTTTTCTCTGATATTTCATGTATCACGGTTATTTCTGATTTTTTGTTGTGCATTTTAGGTCCTTGAAGTAATTAAAAGGAGGTCTGGATTAAGAAAAATATCCTTCGTTGCACATTCAGTAGGTGGGCTGGTGGCAAGATATGCTATTGGGAAATTATTTAGACCATCTAAGACAGAAGCTGACGAAGTAGTACCTGGCAATGCTTGTAAGGGTACAATAGCTGATCTTGAACCTATAAACTTTATCACTGTTGCCACTCCTCATCTTGGTTCTAGGGGTAATAAGCAGGTACTTGGCTTTTACATCTTAAAGTGACTTTGCTTTTGTTGGTAATCATAGCTTGAAGTTTAGCGACTGACATGTAGTGCAAATGACTGAGGTGATTCTAAAACATGTGTGATCACATGTTGATAATATCTCAAGATGTTGGGTCTGCAGTTATTGCTTGTTTTAACTAGTTTCTTCTTTAACACTATTGACTGCCAGATGATTTGCAAATTTCATAAAGTTTCCTTGCAAGCTTCCAATCTTGCTGCAGATTGTTCATGGAACTTTTAACATTTCTACCACTGCTTCACAAGACTTGACTTCGTTTCTGTACAATTCTTCTCGTTGATCACTACTGGAGAATTTCCTTAACTAGGACTGATAGCTGACATGCTTAGTCTAGGTCCTGCTTCATCTACATGGACTTTGTTCTCTTCGTCTGAACAAAACTGAACTGACCTGAGCTGAACTTATTTGTAGTGTGAAAAAAACAACTAAGCAATCTGAACTGAATTGAACTTAATTTAATGGTTTTTCAGATGAAGAGAACAGAGCCTTGGTGCAAGGCGTTGGCGATGTTACGTTTTCTTATGTAGCTGACTCCCTCTTATTGTTTGTTTAGAACAGTTCCATTTACTGTCATCAAAGTTTACATGTAAGCCTGAAGTCTGGTGAATGTGATTTCACGACTTAGAGGCTATTTGAAGAAAGGGCTATATTGAGAGAGATTGGAAGTATATTCTATCACTATCTATGTTAAAGGAGGGAACCCTGTTAAATAGAGACTTTAGTCATCTACTCACTGTGAAAAGAAAGACGACCGCTTTTGAGAGATTACATTCTCATAGTTAGATTCTTTCTAATAGCCAATTTGTGATGAAGGTCTAACCCCCTCAATGGCACATCATCTTTTAACTATGATGTGTATTAAAATTTGCAAGTAGCAACTAGATGTGAGATACCATCTTGGTCATTTACATTTTATCACTTACATTCTGCTCATCTCTCAGGTACCATTTCTTTTTGGAGTAACGGCTATTGAAAAAGTTGCCGGTTCTGTAATTCATTGGATATTTAGGAGAACTGGCAGGCACCTTTTTCTTACAGATAATGATGAAGGGAAATCTCCATTGCTTGAGCGCATGTTGGAGGATAATGAAGATGGTGATTTCTTGTAGGTTTCCAGCATCTCTAAAAATTCAATTGGATTTTTACTTTTTAGTACCTACTACATGCTCTGTATGTGGCAGATCTCATGTAATGCTCTATTCTTCTGTGCAGGTCTGCTTTACGATGTTTTGAACGGAGGGTGGCATACTCAAATGTTGGATATGACCGTATCCTGGATCTATGAACCTTATGTATTTGTTTTTGCTAATCACCCTACATGTAAATTTCTCTAAATCAAATTACCCAAAAAAGACGAAGGAAGATACATTTTTAATTTTGTCTTCTTAACAAACATTATATAGATATTGTGGGATGGAGAACATCGTCGATTCGGAGAAATAGTGAACTACCCAAGGTTTGTTTTCCCTATTGCAATGTGATTACCATTCAGTTGCTACTAAATCATTGTCTAACTGTTCTTTTGACAGTGGGAGGATTCTGTTGATGAAAAATATCCTCATGTTGTCTACGAGGAACGATGCAAAGCGTCTGATGGGGAACAAAGCGAGTCAACAGCAGAAAATGAGGGTTTGGATGAGCTGGAAGGTTTGTTAACTCAGTCTTCCTATTATTTGTTATCTTTTCAGAATATTTTGTAAAATTATATGCCTGTTACTGCAAGTTGCACCTTTCATAAATGCATAGATCAACCTTTGCGCCCTTTTCTTCTTTTAAAAGAGAGAGCCCTATTGCGCTGTTTGAGACTTAGTTTGAGTTAAATGATCTACTTTGAAGTAGTATGCCCAGATGTGTAGTAAAATACTTTGGATGTTAATTTGAAGTCAGAATGAAAAAGAGAAATACTTTGGTGTTGTACGTGTGAAACATTAAATATATGTGTGAAGTATACTTGTGGTATTGGAAAATTTGGGAGAAAGTAGGTTGGCAATATCACAAAATTTTGCTTATTTCAGAGTTCCAATGGTTTGGGCATTTTGAGTTGGATTTTCTTGATCAATTTTTTTAAAGATGACTTAGTTTGTGACCAACATTTGAGGCAAAATCTATTGAAACTGTCCAAGTTGAAGGTGTTGGATATTTCTCAAGGAAATTTAGGTGGGATTTGTCTGTGGTTCGTGTAGTGTTCGAGTTTCTTATTTCCCTTATTGTATTAAAATATTGAATAACATAATTGACTGGTGAGTGACAGTTCGAAAGAGAAACAAATTGTCGCATCGTCTTTTCCAATTACTATGTTCTTTATTGACAGTTTAAATTTGTTTCTTACACATGTTTAACATTATTAGCATGCTTTTGGCTTATTATGGAACTTCTGACATAATATTCTTTGTTATAAAAAACAGAAGAACTGGTAAATGGGCTCTCTCGTGTGTCATGGGAGAAGGTAGATGTAAGCTTCCACCAAAGCAAGATTAAATTTGCTGCTCACAGTATTATTCAGGTCCGTCTCTCTCCCTTCTTCACTTGATCTACATATTGAGTCCCTCGGTCCTGGTAGTATAGGCATGTTTACTGCCGGGCACATATATTAAGGGTTACAAAGAAGAAAATACGGTAGATATATGTTAAAGCTATTGACAGTAAATTGTACAAGTACAATGTCAAAAAATTGTGGTGAAGTTGCACGTACATGGGGATAATAGGTTGAACCCTCATGAATAAGCCAACATAATAACTTGGTAAAATTGAAAATCTATCGATTATAATGGGACACCCAAAATGTCAAAATCTCTCCACTAACAGGACCAAGGGAATTTGTGTATATATACACACACCAATTCTGTCTGTATTACTTTTTCTTCCCTTCCAATTTAAACTATATGTTTACGTTTTTGGCATTTTTTTTCAATTACTTTATTTTTGGATGCACTAAATATCTAATAAATATAGTCAATCCACATTATATTGTACACCTAGACCCTTTGGATTCTACACGTGTTCCATTTTCATTTGTCCCATTGAATTCTATACATTTATATTTTAGGCAACCTTTTCTCACATCTTTATTAATAGCCCTCCACTAAGATAATCAAGTTACTCTAAAAACCGTCCCAAAAGCAAAAGTATAGAATTTTGACGGGGCAGAGGGAGTACCATTACTCAATAGCCGGACCGACCACTTATATAATAAACAACGATAGGCTGCCAGCCAATCATCCTTATGCAAGAGCAAGGAGCCATCTACTATTTTCTTGTCCCTGAGCTTGCCCCTATTCGTCACACACCATCTTCCACAGTCCACACTCCGTCCCATCCCGATAGCTTGAAGATATACGTCTATATAATTTATATTTGTAAGTTCAACTGAATATGTGCTCCACTTTCATAGACAAGAAAATCTGATCACGTTGGTTCATAAGTATCATATTCATTTGTATTCTTAATATAGATAAAATTACTGCTGTTGATAATAATTCCGGGGTCATGGAAAATGTGTCCAGTGAAGGTATTGTAGGGTCTGTGTAAGGCCACTACCCGCACATTTCACAGTTTCAGCTTCAAACCTAAACAACCATAGATGTAAAGTCTCCAAAATTTTTACAGGAGAATACAAGTACAGGACGCTTTCGTCCTCATACAACCTGATAGCTAATTAACAATTACTTGGAGCTTCAGTTTACAGGTATAACAAAACTTGCACACAAACTTGATTTCTAGGGGGTTAAATGTCCTCTGCTTTGGCACTATAACTAACAACTATAAGGAGATTTACAGATACACCCTCCTGAGTTTTGGCAATAACCTCATGTCCTCGTGTATCTATGCTCTGTTAGGATCTTACATTTACACCCCATTAGGTCAACCCAAGTCTACGTTAACATTTCCAATATGACGTCACCATGACATCATAATCTTGAATAAAACTTTAATAGGAAAGCAAAACAAAGGTATCCAGTGGACAAAAGATTTTGGTGTTTTACAGCTCTGCCATCGGGTGGATCTTTGAAGCGGCAGTGGCAGATGTGTAACCTGCTAACGTCACCGGAAAATATATAAAAGAAATCATATTTAATTTTTTTTTAATTATAAATTCTGATGTGATAGGCGCAATTGGTGGAAACTTTGAACATCAGGGGGGTGGTTTATACGAGTTGACTAACACCTGGGTGTAACATTTTAACGGCACATAGAGCAATGGTATATTATTGCATGAAACTCGGGGGGCGTATATGTAAATTTCCATAATTATACTCATTTGAGCACGTAAGTAGACACACAAAGGGGTAATTCAGTTTGAAATAACATAAGATAATTGGAGAGTGAACATCGTAATTACATTTTTGTTATTCATTATTTATTTTTTACAAGTAATTGGAAGCCTTTCGAAATGTATAAAGAAGTTAACTCTTAATAATTTTAATTCCACTTGGTTTAGTCTAATTGGCACATATCAATAATCAATCTCCTGATTGCGTGAGGAAATATTGTAGGAATAATGTTGGAGAGGACCCTCACCCCTGCCGAAAATGCCTGATTAAGCACTTAGTCAGTTCAAGTTAAAAGGGGGCTGGGCAGGAGCAAATAATCCTAGATCATTGATTGTGTAGAGATGTAGATGGTTAATGAGATTATAAATAAAAGCACTGACTGTGCATGAAGTAGGGGCAAACATGAAATCACATGCACAAACATGACAAAACTTCTTAAAATTTGTGATTATGCAAAATCCCAGAATGTAGATTATAATGGGAGCGAGTCTATGATATCCCACGGCCACATAAGTTAAAGAGCGAATGAGATATGGAGTATGTAAAAAGCACACTCTTAATGATATGGGGTGTTTTGGGAGTTCCGCCGAAGGCGGACAATATAATACAAATGACACTTGTGTGGCCAGGCTCAGATTGCCGTGTCTCGATCAATTTGTGTTCAAGTTGTTACAAAGTACTAACTTAGATGTTTTTAATTTATTTGTAATAAGTCACTCTACTGAGAGACGGTTTCTAGATAATTTATCTAGAAATGGACCTAGGTTATTAATAAAATCGAAATTAATCAGAACATTAATGATCTCAACATTGGTAAAGAACCCATTTAATTAACAGCATAAATGCTTAATTAATAACATGAATGGTTTTATTGATAATAGGCCGTCTCTAGATAATTTATTTAGAGACCGTCTCTCATGAGACTTTTATATACACACACACACACACACACACACGGGAATGAGTTCTGAACCTCTTAAAATTCGTAGTGGCAATAAGGAGATACATTCAAGCTCTAGTTTTTTTCTTCCAGACATGATTCAGTTCGAACTGTACTGTAATTAAATTAATTATATTGAAGTTGCACAAAACCCTAGGTCGAAGAACTGGGGAACATTTAGACAATTGTAAAAACTTACTTTCTCAGGTAAAAATCAAGTGGGGAGAGTGCAGATTTTTTTTTTGGGGTGGGGATCTTTTGGTATCATAAGACAATTCTGTCCATATTGATACTCATCAATTTGCTCTGGCAATAGGATAATTGCTCTGGCTGTTGATACAGCCATAAACATAGTAGGATAACCATGTATACATACAATTCATTGTGAATGTATGATGTAGTGTTACCTCAAAATAAGCAGCTGAAATAGTTTGTTGATGGACAATTATCATGCAGGTCAAAGACCATCCCATGCATTCGGATGGTGAAGACGTTATACAGCATATGATAGATCATTTTCTTCTATAGAAGTGAGTTACATTGCTCTTGCATTAAGGTAACAGAGTGATCATCTCTCTTCTATTGCCTTCGCGGCAGCATTGGCCAGGTCATTTATATTCAATGGTTCGTGTTGAATGTAATATACCATATCGATTGGACGAATTTTAAATATACTAATTAAGAAATTATGTGTCCACTGCCCCGCACCCCCACTCTACATTTTATAACTTCAGTTCCTGATCGAATCATCCATAAACAGAAATGCAGTAGCGCATAGTTCTTCCTCCTTTTATAAATATTTCTGCGTCTTGATATTGCATTTTTCCCTGGATCATCTGGGATGCAATGTACCAATCTTACGTGAACATAGTAAAATCTCGTCATGTTGGTAGTACTTTTCCGTTTCAATTCATCCTACCCAAATCAAATGTCGCCCATTGGAATTTTTGAGGTTATTAGTCTTGGCATGTTAGCAGCTAGTTATGGTGTGGTGGACTAACCCTAAATATGTAGTAACGCACTTGAACCTGCTAAAACCCACCAATTTACCACCAGACTGAAGAAAAAAAAAATCAACATAACATATGAGAAATTATTTTAGTGAAATAAAATATTTTGCCCCAAAGTAACAATTTTTCCTTACCCCATGTGGCTGCCCAAAAAGTAAAATACAAACTTGCACAACTTTTGTAAGAGACCGTCTCAGAGAGAGACTAATTCAACATCACATATTTACGTACAAATATCATATATTTAACTTCAAACATCGTGTGTATAATAGATCTATATTATATTTGCATTATATGCATTTATAACATGTGATGTTTGTAGCTAAACATGTGATGTAATGTTTGATTTGGTCTCTTCGAGAGACAGTCTCTCATAAAAGTTACTCAAAGTAAAATTTTTCGAAATATGTCAAAAGTTGTTTTTGTGAAATAAAAAAATTTCGTCTAGGGGGTGGTACCCTCGTTGATCAAAAATATTCACAAAAACAGATTCTAGGTTTTCTTGATTTTAAGGGGTTTATCAGTTATTCGCATACCCGGCCGTAATTTTCAAAGCATAATGAGACTAATGGTCAAAATGATGGTCGAACCATGATACTTATCATGGATAAGTTTATGCGCAATCGTCTGTGCAGATCCTGACGGGACCAAAGTTGCAATTGATGGGACTGAAATTTACTCGATCCAGCCTGGAACGAACCAGGTAATTCCGGCTCAGACCAGTTTGGGAGCGAATTCACCACAAGGGATATAAAAAGAGAATTTATACAACATCAAACAATACGGATAGTGCTGTCTTTTACTTCCATACCATTGGAGTTTACTACAGAGATAAAACTTCCTAAAACTCGAAAGAACACCCATCAATGTGATGTGTAAACAACAAATTGTCTGAGAACATGTACTCCTTTGGTGACACAAAACTTCATATATTTTCCATTTTTATCTGTTATATGAAACTTTACACATTACTAAAAATGTGTAAAGTTCACTTCATTAGTTCATTAATCATCAAAATCAAGTACTCTTAAATATTATTATAGATTATAGTGATTATAAATTTGTCCAAAACTAAAAATTGTAATTGTAATATTATATCTAAAAAAACTAATTTCACTGCATTTTTTTAATTAATGTTACTAATATTCTTATGTTAACCGAAATCACCAACTCTTTTTAATGCTTTTACCTTTCTTGGATTGCCCCAGTTACACTTGAGCTAATTGGATTTAATTTGACTTCATGTATTTCAATTATGTTGTAAATCAAAATTCTTAGTCTTGAAAATGAGTTATTTGAATTTTCCGAGTCTTCTTTTTAGAATTGATTACTTCAAACTTGAAAAATTAAAATTTGAGTTGTAAAACTAATAATTTCAAACTAAATTGTCAGTTCTGAACGTTGTGTGACAAATGTCGAAGAACTTTTTGTAAAATTGAATGACTCCATAAAATTGTAAAAGTAAACTAATATTGAAATGGGAGTATATTTGACCTCGAGGAAACGCTTTTGAAGGGATTCTGAGACAAACAATGATTTCTGCTTAAATTTGATAAAGAATTCAAATAACTTTGCATGAGTTTTGAACTTTCATCCTCCTTGGTACAATACTGCAATTAGTATACAACTACACGATAGGCGTGTTATTATGTCACTTAGGTTCTGTTATTTTCAACTTAAAACTCATTCAGTTCAGTTCAGCTTAGTTATATTTTATACTACAATTCAGTTCAGTTCAGTTCAGTAAACTTTAGTTGAAAAGAACAGAGCCTTAGTTACACAAAATAGAAGTAAATGAAAGTAAATACTATCGTTCTTTCTGATAATGAATTGCCTTTTTAATTTCAAGTTGAATAAGAATTTGAGTTAGTGCGAAGTAATATGTTTTAATTTAATTGGAGAAAAAATATTGGTTATCGTTGTCTTTTTAATGATGAATTGATTTTGTTGGGTTGAATTAGAGTTAAAATTTAATTGTAGAAGGCATATTGAATATTTTAATGATGAATTGATTTTGTTGGAGTTGAATTAGGTCTTGGATTTATAATGAATAAGACATATTTGTTTTTTTTTTTTATAATTACAGTCTAATTTACATATATATTACAAATAAGTCCAGTTTAACTTAAATTAAATCTTTCGATTCACATATATATATTATATATATATATATATATATATATATATATTTATATATATAAATATATATATATATATATAAATATATATATATATATATATATATATATATATATATATATATATATATATATATATATATATATATATATATATATATATATATATATATTCCAGAGACATGTCTGGGGTGCAAGCATGGTGTGTCGAGGACATGTCCGGTGCAAGGATTATGAGATCCGTGTCAGAGACATGTCAAGGGTCTGAGATGGCAAGGATCCGTGTCTGGAGACATGTCCGGTGCAAGGATGGCAAGAATCCGTGTCCAGTGACATGTCCGGGGTGCAAGGATTGCAAGGATCCGTGTCCAGAGAAATGTCCGGGGTGCAAGGATGGCAAGGATCCGTGTCCATAGACATGTCCGGGGTGCAAGGATTGCAAGGATCCGTGCCCAGAGAAATGTGTATATATATATATATATATATATATATATATATATATATATATATATATATATATATATATATATATAAACTATGTCACACGCTACGCGTGTGAAGGAGCGTATTCTGGTCTTGCTCGATGGTTTGTGAAGTTATATTTGCATTTTTTTGCTTATATTTACTCGCTCTGTCCCGGAGAACTTCATGCATTAGGGTTAGCGCGCAGTTTTATGCGAAAAGTTAAAGTAATGATAGAATATAGAAGAAGTGGAAAAAAGTGTAGTTTTAATGACAAATTGGGTAATTTGAGTGTAAAGTTGAGATTGTTTATTATTTGTTGGGTGTGGGGTAGCTTCATTTTTTAGTAATTTATGAAGTTATGTGGGACGGCTAAAAATGACAAATATATGAAATTCTACATGACGTAGGGAGGGAGTAGAATTTAATGGCTTATGACATCTCAAAGTTCTGGCAATGAAGCTTTCAGTCCCTTAGCAATATTAACTAAAATTATTTTGTATATCTTCGTACATTGGGTATCCAATCAAACTACATCATCTTGGAGGATGTTTGGTTGAGAACTAAAATCGTGAAAAATGGTTAAAAACATCAAGATTTTTACTTAAATTAAAGTTTTAATTTTATACCAAACACTCAAAAGATTATAAAATCGTTCCCCTCCACGCGCTCCTTGTTTGGTTATATCATTACTTCGTAATTTAAACACAAAGTTTTAGGAAAGACAAACTTATTAGAGAGACAAAAAAGACGGACTAATTTGTAATTTAACACACTTCCAATCAATTTCGCGGGTTGTTGGGTCGTGTTATATAATTTTGCGGGTTATTGAGCAGATCCATTTCAGACAAATCAGGGGTGTTGTTAAACGCAACACCTTTTTGGCTAAACGCAACACCAAATATTTGCGTACTTACCTAAACTGCCATTAACTAAAAAAAAAACTTATAAAATTAACGTAAACTCGAAATAACTAATTTACACAAACACAATAACATTAACATGCACGATTGAATACAAATTACAACAATAAAAAACATCGAAAATTTTTCACAAATTTTTTTTTTTGGTGAAAAGTGGAAAAAGTTGGGAAATATGTAGAGAAATTGGAAAAAAAAAAGTGAAAAACAAAAAAAAAAAAATTTCCATGAAATGGCCGGTTCAAAAAAAAATTATAAAATTAACGTAAAATCGAAATAACTCGTTTACACAAACACAATAACATTAACATGCACGATTGAATACAAATTACAACAATAAAAAACATCGAAAATTTTTCACAAATTTTTTTTTGTGAAAAGTGGAAAAAGTTGGGAAATATGTAGAGAAATTGATAAAAAAAAATAAAAAAAAAAATTTGCCATGAAATGGCCTGTTCACAAAACCGGCCATTTCATCTGTTTTTTTTTTTTGTGTTTTTCAATTTTTGTATATATTTCCCAACTTTTTTCACAAAACGGCCGGTTCTCAAAACCGGCCGTTTTAAACTGGCCCGTTTGACCGGCAATTTTTTTTTTAAATTTTAAATTTATTTATTTTGAATTCGCAACTTTAACTTTAATTCGAACTTGAACCGAAATACTTCCGAATAAAAGGTTACAACTTGAACACGGACGAACTTGAATAGAAAATATTACATGCATTAACTGTTGACTAGGTAATGGAATAACATCTTGAAAGTGTTCACAAATTTCATCGACAATGTCGAATACGTCTTTCTGGCTCATATAACGCTTGCTTGGCTTAGCGATGCGTGCAAGTTTAGCCCCGAGCCATTGTATCCTCTACATATTAAAAACACATAAAGTAAGGATTTGATGAAATGCTAACGTCGTGTATGTATATGTATTGAATGTTTAGGAACTATACCACGGTAGGATTCATGTCGGTTGGTCGGTAATGTTCCCTTCGAGTAAATGATTCTTGGCGTGTCACTTGCATATGCGTCCTTGGGCGAAACCAGTCCTGGTACGCTAGAAGAGCTTCAGTTCCGTAATGCACTCGAAGTATTTGGAGATGGAAATTACATCGAACGTTCTGAAAGTTCTCGAATGAGTCTCCAGCACGATAATAACATCGATAGAGTGACGGTTGTGGTGGCCTTTGCACAAGCATTGGTGTTATGAGTGGTTGAGGAATGAATTGGGAGTATCCGAACTGGCGCATAACACAATCTGGCATGTAAGCCTCCGTAATCTTTAAATAATGAATAATTCCCCTAAATTGAGAAATGGGGACAGCTTCCTCCGCTCTTTGTCCAAATGGTGTCCAAATAACCTATTACATAAGAGGTAAGTAACATAAGTAAATAATTATAACAGAGTTTAAATCTTAATGAAGACAAGCGTGATAAATTTCATGACATACTTCATTTGCAGGAACATTGTCCAGGGCACTTCTGTATGCAAGATGTAGAGCAGTTTGATCTTGGTCGATGGTTCCCAAGTTCCAAGATTCAAAACCAGGAAGGTGCTTGTAGATCCACAGCTGAAATCGTATAAAGACTTCAATAAAAAAATGTATTCTTTTTTTATAGTTATGAAAAAATGTATAAATAATATAGAGCGAGCAAACCTGCACAAGTGAGAGACACCCATCTATTTGTTTGTAGTCAATACGTGATGCAATTCCCAACTGTCTATATTGATTCGCAAGTGCAGCAGCTCCCCATGCGTACATATGAAACTCATCCAGCTGATGTAGGAACAGTAGAAATCCGACTGGTACTCGATGACCACTCTTGTCGACAAATAGTGATGTGCCTAACAACCATAACAAGTACATGATAGCATGTGAAGGAGGTGGAAGAGTTTGTGCTTTTAAAGCGGCCTCAATTGTGCTACGCTTGAACCCAGCACTTTTAAAGTTGGCCTTCACCGATGCATCATTCAGTTGCATATGAGTTGATAATGAGAGCTTGAGCGTCTCTGGGTGGTTCGTTTCCACCTTAACCGCACGACCATGAACAGGAATTCCTAACAGATAGTGGACATCATGCAGGGTTATAGTCATCTCACCGAATGACAAGTGAAAGCTATTAGTTTCAGGATGCCACCGTTCAACAAATGCACTAATCAAAGGCATGTTGATCTTCGGGTGCATACAGCTGGGCAAGTGTGAGAGATGGTTGTTGTCGACAACATTCAAGACATCGTCGTTTGAATAGTCTTTGAACTTGCTTAATTTACGGTATTGGTGAAACCCCTCTAGAATATCGCGGTCCTGCGGCATTTTAAAGTAAATAGTAAATAAGAATGAGTTAACAATAGTAAATATGAATACTCGGATTTTAAAGATCTGGAATTAAATGACTTACATTTCCCATCCATATGGAGTGAGCAATGTGGCCTAGAAATCCTGTGAGTAACTCCGCATTTGCCGGGCATCATGAATACCTTGTGTTAGCTCTCTCCAGGGTTGATTAGTGGCATTATTAGGAGCTTCATCTCCACGCTGGCCGCTTCCACCCTCTCCTTCAATGCGGTCACTCATTTGAGAATAACCAAAAATGTTGAATGGAGGGACATCATCATTTAAATGTGGAGATGCCTGGCACGAATTGGTGTCGTTGAAATGTGTAGATGGCCGGTACAAATTGGTGTTAAAATTATTATCCGCTTCAGGCGATGTGTCATCTCGAAAGTCATCAGCCCCCTGCTGTAGAGGGATTTCACTTTCAAGTCTGTTCCTTGTTTGTGTGTCGATAGTTTCGGGTGACTCGTAGGAGTCCTCTATTAAGTTCTCCGTATGATCAGAACTTAACTCTTCATTGGCCATCAATTTGGACCTTCTAGCTCTGGCTGAAGCAGGTATGTGCCCTCTTTCCCTTCCACGAATCTCTTTCAAGCGTCCAGAATACTGGTCGACTAGTACCGACGGGATATCCTTTGCGTTCTTCTTGCCCCGTCTTTTATCTTCAGCACCGCCATCTTTGGATGAACCGCCCTTACTGAGTTTCTATAGGAAAATGAGAATAGTCGGAGTGTTAGAATTCATAGAGAAAGATGAGCAATCAAATATACTACGGTTTATTAATGTATTATCATAACTTTACCTTCCAGATTCCTGACATTTAACACTAACCAGATTGCTAAGTATTTGATAGTATGTTGTAAGGAAGAAGAACGTTTGAATGGAGAGTTGTGGTGTAAAAATGTGATATATGAGGAGATTATTTATAGAACCAAAATTCGGTTACGGTTGAACCGGCCGTTTTGTGAAAAAAGTTGGGAAACAGAAATTGAAAAAAAAAAAGAGGCCGGTTCTCAAAACCGGCCATTTTTCAAAACCGCCATTTCATCTTTATATATATATATATATATATATATATATATATATATATATATTTTTTTTTTTTTTTTTTTCAATTTCTCTACATATTTCCCAACTTTTTCCACTTTTCACCAAAAAAAAAATTGTGAAAATTTTTCGATGTTTTTATTGTGGTAACTTGTATTCAATCGTGCATGTTAATGTTATTGTGTTTGTGTAAACGAGTTATTTCGATTTTACGTTAATTTTATAATTTTTTTTTGAGTTAAGGGCATTTTAGGCAAGTACGCAAATATTTGGTGTTGCGTTTAGCCAAAAAGGTGTTGCGTTTAACATTAGTGCAAATCAGAAATGAACCGTCATTCTCAAATAAGCGATAACATTACTCAAATAGATAAGAACATTGTTCGAATAGGCAAGAACATTACTCAAATAGGTGAATTTACCACACTTCCAATCAATTTTGCGGGTTGTTGGGTCGGGTTATTGAGCAGATCCATTTCAAACAAAATCATAAACGAACCGTCATTCTCAAATAGGGGAGAACATTACTCAAATAGATAAGAATATTACTCAATTATGCGAGAACATTAATCAAATAGTAAAGAATATTTTATAAATACCTAAGAACATTACTCAAATAGTTGAGAACATTACACAAATAGTCGTGAACATTACTTAAATAGATAAGAATATTGCGTACTTTAAATCATCGCTAGGAACAATAAAATAACATGTAGAAATACTTGAACATCAATCTCATATTCAAAACATTGTGTATATACTTAAAATGTCATACTCAATAACATTGTAGATATAAGTAAGAACATTCATGTCATATTCAATTACATCATGTTATATTCACTTTTTATATAGTAGACGCTCGTTTAGAGATTTGCTTCCAAACTCAGTATTGATCGGCCTTTTTCGCTTGAATTTGTTTCAAACTCTTTTTTTTTTTTTTTTTTTCTGCCTTTCGTTTTCACGTAGTCAGGGTCAAGCATTTTCACTACTCTTTGTTGTTTTACTTGTTGTACTTGTGGTCGGCATAGGCAGGATTGATGAAGCATTTATCACCCGAAACATTGAAGGAACATTAGTGATATAGTGTACTAATATAAGTGATAACGTTACAAGAATACTACATAACACTTGTGATATTGCGAGTAGATCACGTTGATATCCATCTTCCAATATCCTCCTAATTGATTTTTTTTTTTAATTTCGAGTACTTCTAGAAACATTACATATATTTCCATAAACAGTGGAAGAAAGATCGAGAACATTAAATACATAAGCTAGGACAATATGACATGATCATTATGGACATTAGGGTTTAAAATTTTATGCACTTCTATAAACATTACAAAACATTGGAAAAATGAATAGGAACATTATGACCATGGTTAAGAACATTACGACCATCTTAATTAAGCATCATTAATAACATTACAACATTTTCAATATCATATATCTTTGAAAACATTACATACATCACGAGAAACATTACATGCAACATTCAGTACATTACACGTAGTATTAACAACATTACACAAATACGAACCAAACATCAATGTAGTAAAATAATCAACAATATCATGTATTTGTCAACTAAATCATCAAATATATGAGTAAGAACAATACTCATATGAAATAAACCACTGATTTTAACATATTTGTCTAATACACAATAGTTATATGTGTATTTTCTACTTAATTTGTACCTCCTCCATATCACTGATCACATTACAGACATAAGCCACAACATTACACGGATTAGCTAGAACATTTGAACAGTTGTCTATGTGGTTTTCAGATTTGTTTTCAAATTTCAACTACAATTGTAAGAAAAATTATTCATCAATTAATTCTAATTTTAGAATCAAAACATTGTTGAAACTTACATACGAGCATATTTTGAGTAGATCGGCGGATAAACAAACAAATCGTAGTAGAAACACCAATTTTCGAGCATATTTTCATGTACTCTGTTTATTTGAACATCTTGCATATAATAAGCAAGAACATTACATGAAAAGGCCAAGACATGACGCAGATTAGCTAGAACATTTGAAAAACAGTTACGCAATTTTCAGATCTGAATCGAAATTTCAATTACAATTGTAAAAAAAAAAAAAAATCATTCATCAACTCATTTTTCATGTAAATCTGATCGAATAAACATCAATAACATATCAACTAGGTCACATAAGCCAGATCGAATGTTCGCTAACCTTCGTGGTGATGTTTGGGATGATTTCGAACTTGATTTCTTCATTGTTGAGCTTGATTTCATAGTTTCCGGTGAGATGTAACCGATTCCTGGCGGTTTCCGGTGAAATTCGAGCTGATTTGAATGTTTTTCCGGCGAGAAGATATTTCGAGAGAGAGAATGGTTTTTTTTCTATTTTTCAGGGTTTTGTGAGATTTGTGTGTGATATGGGTTAGAATTGAGGTATATATATTGATCCGTTTAATCCATTTGCAATGATCCACTTTCTAGCCCTTAGTTGGGTTGGGGTACTTTTAGTAACTTGCTTTTTGTTTGGAGCAATTGCAAATTAATGAAAATTTGTCTTTTATATCTTTCTCTAAAGATAGTCTCTCATAAGAACACCTCCTATACTGAAGAACTATACTGAAGAAGAGTAGTAAAATTAAATAAAACATGGAAAATCTAACTTAATAATAAAATAACTTCCACATTTGGTGTCTACACTTTACACACGAAATGATGATAAAAAATTCTAACTTGATCACTGTCTCTGTTGTCTGCAATCTACTACACTATACTAAAATGATTACAATACTAGAAGGATGAGAGAAAAATCTCAAGAGAATAATAAGTTGAGAGAAACAAAAACGATGACTCTTTGTGTAACCTGTTGGGTTTCATGAGTAAATTTTCTTGTTCCAAAACCCGCCTCAATGATTTTGTTATATTTTGAGATATTGACCGGGTATGCAAAATACAATAACTCGAAGGGGGTGTTCATTTCATTAACAATAATACAATTTGAATCAAATCGTTTACTTTGTTTATTTCGATTTGGTTTTTTGGGTTATGGTTCAGCGTTTCAATTTGTTTAAAAAAATTCAACACCCATATATAGAGTAAGTCTCCTGAGAGAAGGTCTGTAGATAATTTATATAGAGACCAACCTATATTATTAAAAAAATCATCAATGTTATTAATCAAAACACCTATGATCTCAACGTTGGTGTTTTTTCAAATTACAACGATACTTATTTCGTTAAACATCATAGACGTTTTGATTAATAACATGGATTGTTTTATTGATAACATAGTACGTCTCTAGATAAATTAACTATAGACCGTCTGTCATGAGACTTTGTGCCATATTAGGTCCCAAACCATTTTACCACCCCTAGGGTCACTAAAAATGCAAATTAGGTCGGCAAATTAATAAAAGTTCCATTCATCAATTGGGTGCCGCTCAACTACAAGAATGGTACTCCTAATAAGCTTACAGTTGTTGAAACGATCATCTTATCACAATCCAGCTGACATATGGACATGGAAAAAGTGAAATCTTGGGACAAAATTAAATGTGCAACATGACCAAACCCAGATGGACCTACTTAGCAAGTTGCTACTTAATCCAATGTCCAGTCAATCTCATGTTTAAATGTTGTGCTAACTTGTCTAGCTGTCGTTGTGAATTCTGGTTGATGCATACGACTGGAGGATTTAGGTTTACTTGAGTTGAAAGTAACTGACAATGGAATTTGGGCTTGAATTTTGTGTGTTTGTCGGCCCTACTTTATTAGAAAGAAAAAAATGTCTAGATAAAAACCAAATTGCTCCATGGACATTGAGTGCTACAGATATCCCCTTAGGCTCCGTTTGGTTCGCCCGGGGCTGAGCTTCATTTTAGGCTTAAAAAGTCAAAACTGGATTTAACAATTGAGCTTTAAAATGGGGCTAGTGAGGTTTAAAGCTCCAATTTGTTTCAATTATAATGATGGGCTTTGGGTTCATATACTGTTTGAAGCCCAATTCAAGCTTCCATTTGGTTTGTGAATTTGGTGTAAAATAGAGTTTAGAATATTGAAATTAAACTATAATGTCCAAAATGTCCTTTATTTCACCAATTTCTATCCATTTAGTCATTAACAATTATGGCACTGTTCATCGATTTCACATAGAAATTGACACCAACACCATTTTCGTTTTACTTGACCCCATTAATTTAAGATGAATATTAAACATCAAAATAAAACAAAATTTAATTAAAAGAACTTTTTCTGTCGTTATTTGAAGTGTTCACATCAATTTAACTAAAGTTTGTAAATTCTTTTTTTTTGAAACAGCAAAATTTATTGATAATAATAGTCATGAAGAGCATAAGAGATGCTCACAACACAATACATGGTCAATTGACCGAAATACCAAATCAAAATCCACACCAATACAAGCTCTAAAACCTTCAAGAGGTTTTACGTCCATCTCCCTAACCAATACCATCTCCTGCGCATGCAAAGTCTCCCATTTCTTTCTGAATCCAAGTATGCCTATCCATCCAAAATTAAGAGCCACCGTCAATTCATAGAGTATACCGGTAGTGTCTATTTTACCGAGGTCTGCACTTTTGTGCGTGTTGGTTTGGAATACGCATACATCAATCCTCACGACTCAAGACCGATATTGGATAGTATCTGGACACGCCCAACACGACAACGGTGATGACTAGCATCATAGATCCACTCCGGACCCATTCTTAGTCACATTCCTCCATCCTATGCTATCTTTCAAGTCAAGTGGCAAGAAATTTTAAATGTGATCAAGGGCATCAAACCATCAATTCCAAGGTAGATACATATCCAAAGGACAAGATCCACTAAATAGGTGTAAGTGCATTAGCCATACCCCTAACAACCTATGCTCACTAAGAGCAATAGGCGAGATATTTAAGGTACGGTCCTAACATCTTACTTTATCCGTCAATTCCATAGTGGGTCTAGTCCAAACTTTCATCACCAAAAGGGAGTATCCTCAAGATATTTAAAATTAGATCACAATGGTCTAATTCCTCGAGTTAATACTTGGTACGATAATATGCAATGACTACCATGTACCAAGTCTCTTACCCCATCTCCTAGTGCTTCAGTGGCTCATGATTCCTGCAAACAAGATCCTCCTAAACCTGGATATATTCACTGCCCAAAACTCAGACAAAAAATCATTAGAGAAACAGCATCATTATTCAGTAAAGGCCGAAAATTCTACTCCAATAAACAACGTGTGACTTCCTACTTATCACTTCCCATGCACTTTACCTCTACCTTCCTCTTCTATTTTTCGCTATCACCATGTCCTCTCTCTCCAAATTGTCATCATGGCCTTTGTCTTTTTGCCCTTGTCCTTTAGTTCCTCACCCTTGCATCTTCACGTGAGTTTCCAGAATTTTAACACTCCTCCTTGATTCCATTCACACCTATCATTACTTTGGCTCTCCAATTTCAACACTTTTACTCTGAAGCCTCCACAATTTTATCTGCATGGACCTGCAAAATAGACGCACATAGCGATTCCACCTACATACACTTGCCTCCAAATCTGCCACTTTATACAGCTCAAAAATGATTTTTTTTTTATTTGAAACAGAGCACAGGCTGCTGAAGCCAAGAATTCATACAATTATATTCACCAAGTTTCCCTCTCCCTTTGAGCCAATTCCAACAAGTTATTTTTATTTTATCCACAACATTCCAAGGAGAATCTTTACAATCTTGATAAACCCCTCCATTTCTTCGCAACCAAATAGACCACACACTAATATGCCAAATCATTTTCCAAATATATTTCCCACCACTTCTCATCTTATTTACATGATTTTCCAAAGATTTTTCCAAATTTACATCAGTTAAATTATCACATCCCAACCAATCATAAATCAAGTCCCATACTTTTTTCACAAATGAACACTCTCCAAAAATATGCCATACAGTCTCAATATCCCCTTTATCACACAATTTGCAAACATTATTCCCCACGCCTAAAAACACCCCTCTTTTTTCCAAATTATCTTTTGTAGGTATCTTATTTTGAAGCATTTTCCACACAAAGGCATTTACTTTCAAAGGAGTTAATTTATTCCAAGTAATCAATGCCCATTTTTTCATTGTTAGCTCACACTCTTGCTTATCAATCTTTTTATACCCATCTTTAGTGGAATAAACACTCTCATTTTCTCCTTTCCAAATCCACTTATCACTCATGCCCTCGGTTAAGAGGAGGGAGTTAACATGACCCTCAATCTCATTAACCGATTCCTTTTCTCTATCCAAAAGATTTCTTGACCATTCCCAATTACAATATAGCATTCCATTAATCTTTTTGACTCTATCTCTCACTACACAATCTTTACAAGTCTCCAATCTATACAAACGTGGGTATAACTCTTTAAGGCTTTTTTCCAACGTGCCCCAAGTCTCATTCCAAAAAGACGTACACCCACCATCACCTATTAATCTCTTACAATTATTCACAAACCACTTGGAAGATCCTATGACATGAACTAAGTCCCTCCACCATTCCGACCAATGATTTCTACTTGATCCACTACTCTCCATCAACTTCACATTATCCAAAAAATTCCCATACTTGGACTCTAAAATTCGCACCCAAAGTTCACTACCACCTACTAGTAATTTCCATCCTCATTTTCCCAACAAGGCCAAATTGAAATCTTTCAAATTTTTTATTCCCAAGCCACCCTCTTCTTTTTCGGTACTCACTAACTCCCATCTAACCCAAGCAATTTTTCTTTCTTTTTCCCCACTTCCACTCCACAAAAAATTCCGTTGGAGTCTCACAAGTTCATCAATAATCACATTAGGAGCTTTGAAAAAAGAAAAGTAATAAGTGGGTAGTGAATTCAACACCGCCTTAGTTAAAACAATTCTTCCTCCTAGTGATAAAAATTTATTCTCCCATACCCCAAGTCTTTTTTCAAATTTTTCTTTCACTTTTGTCCACATTTTTTTATTTCTAGCCCTATCTCTAATTGGCAAGCCTAGATAAGAAAAAGGGTAAGAACCTATTTCACAATTCAAGTAACTAGCACACTCCTCGGGACTTTCCATGTTACATCCAAAACCCATGAGGCTACTTGCAAAATTTATCTTAAGTCCGGAAGCCAATTCAAAACATCTTAGTACACTTTTTATTATCACAAAATTTTCTTTACACATTTCTCCCATGAATAGGGAGTCATCCGCAAATTGTAGGTGAGACATTGGTATGTTCTTTGTCCCTACCAAAACCGGTTTGTACAATCCCAAATCACACACTTTTTTCATCATTCGACTAAGCCCTTCCGCTACAATCAAGTACAAAAAAGGAGATAGCGGATCCCCTTGTCTCAATCCCCTTGACATTTTAAACTCTTTAGTCGGACTTCCATTCACTAGCACCGAGCTTGTTACACTAGAAACACACTCTCTAATCCATTTACACCAATTAGCACCAAAACCTAACTCAACTAGCATGTCTAAGAGAAAATTCCAATTTACCGAATCATAAGCTTTTTCAAAATCAAGTTTGAGCATGAAAATGCTTTTCTTTTTCTTTTTTGCTTCATTGATAATTTCATTTGCAATAAGGACCCCATCAAGAATATTCCTCCCCTCTATGAAAGCCGATTGATTCTCGGCAATTACACTATCAAGTACACTCCCTAGTCTATTTGCCAACACCTTTGAGAGAATTTTATAAACACTATTTATAAGAGAAATGGGTCTATACTCACTAATATTTACCGGATTCTTCACCTTAGGAATCAAAGTAATGAAAGTTGTATTCATACCTTTGCAAATTTTGCCGTGCTTGTGGAATTCATCAAACATCCGGATTAGGTCCTCCTTCACCACATCCCAACACGATCTAAAGAATTGGCTTCCAAAGCCATTAGGTCCCGGGCTTTTTTCCGTGCCACAATCCCAAATAGCACTTTTAATTTCATTCTCATCAAAGCCTCTTTCCAGGTTTCTTTTTTGAACCTCCTCAATTCTTTTGCAATTGAGTCCCATGATTTTGAAATTTTTCATCTCTCTTGACTCAAAATGTTTCTCAAAAAAACTCCGAATTCCTTCCTTAACTTCACTTACTTCTTCCACCCATTTCCTTCCAATTCGGACTCCCTTTATCCCATTCAATCTTCCTCTTCGTGAAACCACTCCATGAAAAAATCTTGTATTCGCATCTCCCTCCTTTATCCACTTGGATTTCGCTTGTTGCATTCTAAGGCTCTCCCTCCCTTGCAATAGCCGATTTAATTCAGCCAAATTATCATGTCTCTACCTAATTACTCCAGAAAGAGTCCCATACATCAGATTCGCAGATGGTACTACTCTGTCCATGCTTCCAGCCGCAGACAGAGTCTGCTCTCTGTCAGAAATTGTCGGCCCAGTCAGAATGCTCTCTGTCCCCATTAATCCATCATGCCGAACGCCCATTATCGGCCCAATATGCATGCTTGCATTATTAATTTCAGTCTGCTGATCCATTTGTCCACTATCACGTGTCAATTCTCCATTACAGTCTTCCAATTCAATGTCAGCTTTTTCCACTAAATCCGTGAGTACCTCAATTTTTTCACTTATATTTCCCACTTGTCTGCTGCTCCATTTTTTCAATTGCACTTTCAAGTTCTTGAGCTTTTCCTTCATCACATATCCACCCCAACCTTCAATTTCATCCTTTTTCCATTCCTCTTTTACCACTTGCATGAAATCTTTTTCTCTTGTCCAACTATTCACAAATCGGAAAGGTTTTGGTCCCCAATCTTGATTTTCTCCCTTTATTATGATTGCCGCATGATCCGACAACTTCCTCTTAATTTCCACTTGAATCAATTCCGGCCATCTCTTCATCCAATTTTCCGAGAATAAGAATCTATCCAATCGGCTACAACTAAAGCCCTTATCCCGGTACCATGTAAACTTTCTTCGAGTCATAGGTAGATCAATCAAATCTGCTTGTGATATGAATTCATTAAACGCCCTCATTCTTCTTTTTTCTCCATTAAAAGATCTACCTTTCTTTTCCTCCAATCTTCGTATGGCATTGAAATCGCCACACACACACACCATTTTACATCAATGTCTCCTTTGATTTTCTTGACAAGTAAGTTCCATAGATCTTCCCTCCTCAAATCCACACACGGGGCATATACATTCACAATTTCCACCCTATCCCCTTTCCATCGCCCTCTCACCCCTAGTGCTCCTTCTTCTCCCCAAAAAATTTCATTCACAAACACATCCGTGCTCCACATGCATAGCAAGCCGCCGGACCTTCCATTTGATCCGGCAAATATCCAATCCACACTCTCATTTCTCCACAAAAATTCTACTAATTTTTTATCTACTCTTTCCTTCTTCGTCTCTTGAATGCATACAAATTCAAGTTTTTCTTTTTTAATCATCTCCTTGATCTCTCTCTTCTTCACGAGACCCCCCAACCCTCTTATGTTGAAAGACATCATCTTCATTGTCCACTACTTGTCATACCAATACCCAAATTCTCATTTTGATTCTTGCGACACTGCCGGTCCCTTTGCTCCCATTCCATAAATATTTTCAGCACCTTCTCTCCATCTTTGTGATTTAAGAAGCCCACTTCCATTCCTTTTTCCATAAGCTGCTTTGCCTCTTCTCTACAAGACAAATTCTCCACTTGTTTGTTGCATTGTCGAACCTGACTATCCGTGATGATATCACCTCCATCCACCAACACTTATTTTTTATTTGATTTCCTTCCTCTTTTTCCTCTAACTTTTCCCCTTATTACTCCATGATTGTCTTTCCCCCCACTACTCATTCCTTTAACAAAGTCACGCCATTTATCAAATCTTGATCTTTGTGTAACTGAATGTTTCTGAATTAATGTTCGCATCTTTGTTCTTCTAGAGGAACCTGCCATAATTTTCTCAACAATAGGTCCAAGCTGAAATGGGTCAGTATCAGTAACCATCTCCTCATCAATTCCAGAATTCAGCTTTTTGGCTCTCTTTTGTCTCTTACTCTTTTTCTTCCTCTTTTGTTGAGACATTTTCTGGCCACCCAAATTCAGAGAGCTCTCCTCCTTTTCACTTTCACTTTCTGAGTTTCCAATTCTTTTATTACTCCCACTATTCTCTGTTGTCTCATTTTCGCCAACTGCTGCTCCTTGATTATCCTCCATTCGGTCCTCAATTTCGCCGAGTTTTCTCCTATCATCCATCCTTACGGCATCCTTCTCAACAATCTTCTCCCGGGACTCATCTTCGCCATCATTCATTAGTGGTGTTTCGGGTACATAGTCCTAATCAAAATCATCCTCCCTCTCTTCCCCTGACGCCTCTTCACTCCACTCACTTGAAGCATCGTCTTCATCCACACATTCGTCAGAAGATTTTTCAAAGATCTCCTCTCTATGTCCTTCCAGTTTGTGATGCATTTGTTTTTCTTCATTTCTGATGCTCAAAGTATTGGCTTCACCTATCTCCTCTACCAAATTGATTGGGAATACTTCTCCCATAATGCATATCGATGTTCGCTTTCTGATTACCTCGAACATTGGTGTTTCCAACAACACCAATCCTTTCCTACAATCCTTTCTATCAATTGTGTCTTAGTGGATCTCAATTACTTTTCCCGCACTCCTTCCAATTGTTTCGAAACTTCGACCAGCCATGGAGTGGAACTCCATACACATTGATCCATACTCTACGTTTCCCATTTATATCTCTCTTTTCCCATGGTTTAATCTCAGTAAAGTTTTCCTTCATCCACACATCTATATCATCAAGCATCTTCAAGAAATCCTGATGTTTGCTATGCTCCACTATCCATCTTTCATCAGTCAACCTTACAACTTTTATCTCTTGGTATCCATTGTTTCTCAGTAGTTCCTGTAATTTTGTCTCATCCATCTGTTTCTTCGGTTTTACAATTACAGTATTATCCAATCAATCAGTCTCCCTTTCTTCCTTTTCTTTATTTTTGTTTACCTGAGCTGCCCCCCTATTTTTCCTATCTCTGTTACTTGCCTCCTCCTCAGTCGCCCTTAGTGTATTAACACCACCTCGTGGTTTCCATACAGCTCGTGCCTGAATCTGCTTGTTCACTTGCTGTCGATTCCCATTCATCACCTCCTCCTTTTTCTTCCAAGTATTCCGATTAGGCCCCCCTGTTACTACTCTGTCCCCAGTTCGAATTTGTGTTCTTGGTTCCATGTCCGTAATCCCAACTTTATTAAACCTTGACAAATTGGCTAGGAGTTTATGCAAACCTATCCAAATCCCTTTTGCTCTAGCAACTAGAGCATCCACATCTCTAACCCTATTGAATCTCACAAACGCAAAGCGTTGTCCATTCTTTGCCCTTTTTTTCGGAATAGTTACATCGGCTACACGACCCACCCATCTTTGCAGAATATCCTAAAGTGCATCCTCATTCCAATCCTCCAGGAAGTTTGAGATATACATATTAATGAATTTGACGTTAATCGTTTCCAATCGAGTTCTTTCCTCCCTTTCCCAATTTCTCCTCCGTCGATTCTGAACCAGCGTCCATCCGTCCTGATCTTGATTCTTATCTCCATTCTGATGCCGATTTGGTTGGTGGTTTCCGGTGACCTCTGCCGCTGTGTTGACTCGATATCTGACTGTTGGGTTTCTGATGTTTCTCTCTCCTCCTATCCCTCTCTCTCTCATCGTATTGAGTTGTTGATACGTCCTTTTTAAAAAGTTTGTAAATTCTAATTGAAGTAGACGTAAAATATTGTTTGAGTTAATGTAATAACGAATTGTGGAATTATATAAATTATAGAAGGAATGTATCGAATAAAATGTTAAAATGTGAGAATTCATGCCTGCAAAATACAATAACAACCATTGTGAAGAATTTCTTTCTTCCAATTCATGATGACACTAGAAAAGATTCCCCAATTTGGCAATATTTGATTGTGTTTACAGGTTGCTTCAGAAGGAAGTTTATCCCATTTTTGGGTTTGTTGTCTTCCAAAATCAAGTGAAGGAGTTATTTGCTAATTCTTCCGTCCCGAAAATAACTTCCGACTTTGACTACACGCTAAAGTTTCATGACTATATGATTTTATTGAAAATTAATAATATAATAGTTACATAATAATTCGTAGTAAAATTGAAATATGTTAGAGGGCTAAAGTATAATTCGGAAGGTAATCACGAGACGGATAAATAAAGAAAGAATTACTTTTACCCATATTATCATACGTTCGAACATATATATTTCCTTAAAATTGGATGTTACCATACTTTGCAATATTTGTGTTTCATCATAAAAATTTCTTCGGTAATTCATCCGTCCCAATAAGAACTACCTTGGTTAAAATCTTTTAGTACGATATAATCGTAAACTGCAAATTTAAATTATTTTGCAATACATTTGGAACACTCAAAATTTTTATGTCAACCGTCCCCAACTTTGAGTAAAATATAATCTTAAACCGCAAAGTAGTAATCTTCAACCGCAAATAAAATCAGGAAATTTTATCGGTACGAAACTGTAGTGATGAAGTATGATAAAAAATATCCTATCCAAAATTTTACATTTCCTATTTTGGGAAGAATTCATTTAACAAGTCACTTTTGACAAAAAATTGAAAACCAAGTTAAACATGGAAAGGGATGGTCTGAAAAATTGAAAACCAAGTAAATTCAGACATATGCACATGCGATCATAATTTGTGGATTGTTGAGGTGGATTGAGCTTAGAGATGAAGCCCACCAGAAACAAGGATTTCCTAAATCTGGTTTTTCGAGTCCACCTAGACAATTTCGGGCAATCAGGTGCCTGACCGAGGCCCAAAGTCGGGTAGCAGCCCCTCCGAAAGCCCACTTCAAAAATCAAAACAAACCCGATGTTTTGGGCCTGGATCGTCTCTAAGACTGGGTTTTCGCAAACCAAATGGAGCCTTAAGACTTTACATGATAAGAGATGTCTTAGCAAACCTCATACACTAGAACATTTGTATTGGATACACCAATATGTGCAGTCCTTCAGTGGAATACCAACTTCAGTAGGCTGGCCTGGCTAGACCCATATTGGCCTATTGGGGGTGTGTCCACCCCCCCCCCCCCCCCCGCCGCCCCCCCAACACCCCCTCACACACAGACACATACGTGTCACCTTCGGATTGGATCCATATTCTATGGGACCATGTACTTAACTCCTATAAATGTTGGATATCCGTTGTTTCTAGAGTGATATAATACTGGTGGAAGTTGAACCAGTAAATAACTATTGTTTCCGGGACAATATTGCCTCGCTCTTGGTTGGACCATCTCTACTCAAGACAATATTATCCCGCTCTTGGTGCTTCCGGTTGACAATTGTTTCCCATGATAAAACTATTATAAGACGATCGAGGAGCACTCCAATGGTCGAAGCTGGTGAACCTACTTGAGTCCAATGAGAGCAAGAAGGAAGCGAAGAAATATTTTTAATTATGTTCTTGAAAAAAAATTTGTTAACCAATCAAAACATTAGAACCCATCTCATATGGAAACTTTTTGAGACCATTAAATCCAACATTTGGACTTGGCAAAAATGCAGAAATTTGGTTCATCTGTCTTATATTTATACGGATTAGGAGTAGTTTCAAAAAGGGGTTTTGGGTTTAGAATAAAACTTCAAGAATCTATTGTTGTTTAATCTGAACTGGAAGTAGAAGATTCAAGCTGTGTTTTTTCAATCTTTTTGCTGCTTCAGCAGTCCAGAGTTCTCTAGGCTTAGGCACTTTTTCTTCAACATCAATTACAATTGTGTCAGTATCATTCTTTGTAGAAGGTTAAAAAACATTGTCTACTTCAATAGCATCCTCTTTCTCTTTATCTTAGCTAGCTTTACCATCAGACTACGGATAAGAGGTGCATTTAGGTTGTATCATTCGAATTGGACCATCCCTAAACACAATGATCATCTCATCACTGATAGCTTCCAGATGAAGCATCATGTTGTTTCTCCAATCTTCATAATGTTCTGATTTGAGCATTGGAGCATCATTGAGACAAATCAAGTGTATGTGGTGAGCACAAAAACATCACTTAAAGGGGATCTACGTTAAGGTTAAAGAACCTTCGGCTAGGATACCACTTGTTGATCCCCTTAGACACCAAGGTTAAGGTCTGGCCAGGGGGGGGGGGGGGTGGTTGAATAGACTTCAAGACTTTTTGTGTCTAAAATGGATTTCTCAACAGGTATGGGTGCTTGTTGGAACTTATCTTTTACAAAGTGCGGAAATCAATTACAATTAAGTGACTAAGTGTGTACTTTCAGTGAGCAAAACTACTTTAGATAGATATAGAGATAACGCGCTAAAAGTAACTTGTTGAAAGTAAATAACACATGTTTGTAGTGGTATATGAAGATGGTGTAATGATTCAAATCTATGTTTTAAAATTTTGGTCCGACCGGCCGGTCGGACCGCTAAACCGGCACTGAATGGCCAAAATAGGGCTAAAAACCGGCCATAAGCCGCTGCCCCCAAAATCGGGTTGGGACTTTTTTTTTTTTTTTTTTTTTGCAGCTAAACCCCATCACGTGCGAACTTAGGAAGAAAAGTATTAAATAAAATATATTTCATTTATATAGTCCAAGAATAAAAAATACAGGCACAAAGGAAAAAAGGGCATCTTTTTTTTCTAGTAGAGTCGTGAGGGTCTGGGGCTTTTTTTTTTTTTAATTAAGGGCTGCTTTTGGAAAAAACCCCAAAAAACCTTAAAATCCCTTCCATTGAGAGGTACTAGTTAATTGTTATGTATATTTTGAGTTTTCCATTGGGTTTATACTTTTTAATGCAAATCAAACATAAAATCCATGTTTGTTCTATTTATTTGTTATTCATTTTGTTGGTTATTATATAATCTATATCTTTTGTATTTAGTAAATGCGAAAAATGTTGCAACAAATGAGAACTATGATGTTGAACTCTCGTATTATTGTTGAGTTTGATCTTTAGGACTCTCTTATCTCATGAATTGCTTGAAGCCTTTTATGATTGTAATGTGGATGACTTGAAAGCCTGATGCCATTTTTATGATGATTTGAAGTTCTGACTCTTTATATTTGTGTCATTGGACACATTTCTATGATTCTATGATCTATCTATGTTTGGAACCTTTTAATTTAATATCAATAATTTAGTATATACATATGTATATAGATATCTATATATATATATATACACATATATATACATATGTATATATATATATATATATATATATATATATATATATATATATATATATATATATATATATACATATGTATATATATACACGTCATACCGGCTCTATCCGGGTGAACCGGTCCGACCCGGTTGAACCTTTTTTGGAGGGTAGCCGGATCAACCTCCGGTTCCGACTTTTAAAACATAGCTTCAAATGATCCACTTCACAAGGACTTGAATTCACTGAGACAGAATAATGAGTTCCCTTACAAAATCCTATCCTCAACTAAATCCTTTTATTTTAAGTTCCCAACTTAGTAACCTTGAACCCTCTTTCTTTGACTAACCTAAGTCAAATACTCTGGTTGCTCCAAGGGGTTTTCCTTAATTTCCACAAGCTAAGTAGTTCCTCCCTTAATCCTTTCCCAGGGGTTTTCCTTAGTAATCCAACTTTTGTAGTTCCTCCCTTAACACGCATGTTGAATGTTTGAGTATAGGTTGGCTTTTCAAGACATTGTGTATCTTAGTCACAATGTGTTGGTCCAGATAACGACAAAGTAAAAGACTAGTTGGGGGGAGGGTGGATAGTCTTTTCAAACTTTTGGACAATGAAATGTGCGATATAGCATGCTTTTAGACCCTCGTTTTTTGCCTTAGATTCAATATTTGTATCGTTTTATGGTCAATTACCAACTTCATGTGTATTTTGTAGGTCATGATCGCGTTTTCGAGGAATTGCCCGATTTCAGGCGCGAAAACGACATAATTGTGCGAAATCGAGAAAGTTAAGTGAATACGCCGGATTGACCATTGCACGGAGTTCGAGGAGTCAAAACATGTCATGCGACCAGCCAATGTGAAGATAATTGAAGATTCAACAATATTGTAGAAGACCACTTTTCGAGGAAACGAAGTTACGAAGCCCGAAATCGAAGAACGGAGAAAATAGATTCAAATCTGCAGAAATCGAAGATGGCGTTCCACAGGGGACTGCAGTCAAGGGACTGATTTCTTCTGGGCTATTTTCCTGGCCTATTTTCCTAGCCTGTCAGGCTAGAGCCCGCCTTTCCAAACCTTCCTTAATGATCAATGGCGGCCAGAGCACGGATTTTCAAGTATAAATAAGACCTCAGGGGTCTCATAATTTTACACTGCTCATAAAGCAGCTCTCCTGAAAGAGAACCAGTCCTCGGGGAAGTGAAACCCCAAAACCGCTGGCCGTCAGGCACCCAGAAGGAGGAAACCCTAGAAGCAGCACGAAGACATCAAAGACTAAGCTTCCTCTTCTTTCTTTTCTTCTTATTTTCGATTTCTGTCTAGTATTACTATGAGTAGCTAACTTTCTCTTGTAAAGGCGAACCGCCGTAACTCTGCTTTTGCTGCTTCTTTATATACCGTGATATATTAATGGAATAGTTATTAGACGTAAATCGTGGTTATACAACTCTATACATCCTTCTTGGTGTGATATTCTACTGAGTGACACAGTAGTTTCATTGAACTGAGTAGGGGTACTGGTACTGACTACGCCTCGGTATTTAGTATTATGCCCTGCTGTCGTTAGAGGTAATTGCGTAGGATTTTAACTAGGAAGTTGGGAGTAGCATAGCAGAGGGAGGTTGGGAATCCTTTACACCTTTTCCATCATCGATTTACAACAAGCAATTAGGGTTTACTGTGATCAATTCAATTTGTCTGCAATCATTCTGTTTACTTTCTGCATGCAATTTAAATACGTTATTTGCTTGTTCCTATGCTAAGTGTCCGTGGAGAACGACATCCCGGGTCAATTTTCCACTATAATCTGTGGATTTGAGGACTTTCGACATAAATTTAATCTTGATTGTATTTAAGGATTACAGGTTCTACAACAAAAATCAAAATCTCTCAGTGCACATCAAAATTTGGCGCCGCTACCGGGGACACTTGACCGCTCAAGCAAGTTTAGATCGTCCGAGATAAGTTGAAATCTTTCTTTCGATTTTTAATTCACGCACTGTCTTTTAATTCATATAGCATAAACCCAAAAAAAATTTATATAAAACCTGTGGAAATCGATCTCCACAGCAAAAAATCCAAAATATTTTCTTTTTCGTATTAGTTTGTTTTCTTATTAAAAAAAAATCCAAAAACACGTAATTTTAGATTTATGTTTGTTATCTTTTTAGTATTATCTATCCATATCTGCAAAGGTTTGTCTGTTAGTCTTTATGCAAGGCAGGAGAAGCGCGGGAACACCAGTAGTACCGTTTAAAGACAACATAGATAAGCTACAACAACGACAATCCATCTGGGAATGTTGCAACTTCTGAACTTGAGCAACTGCTTAAGATTCGACTGGATATCCCAGATGAGAGAGAAAAGTTGGAGCAGGAAAGGCTAAGGATAGCCGATGAGAGATTAAGGTTAGATGAGAACCGAAGAAGGGATAACTACGCAAGGGCGGAACTGGTAGATGAAGACGACAGACCCATGCGTGACTATGTTATGCCAAGGCTTACACCGCATGCCTTGAGCATCTATCTGGAAAGGAATGCGAGAGAATATGATCTGAATGGAACTCATCTGAACCAACTACCACACTTCTCCGGGAACCCAACTAAGGACCCGATGCACATTATGAGGGAATTCTACGCAATAGTTGGAGGTATACCATTGAATGGGCTCACGGAATGTCAACTTCGAAGAAGGGTTTTCCCTAGCTACTTGAAGGACAAGGCAAATAACTGGCTTATCTCACTGCAGCCAGGCAGCTTGACTACATGGGACGGGGTTTTCAACAAGTTTATGCTCAGATACTTCCCATTGAAGAAGACATCCGACCTGAAGAGCCAGATCCAAAACTTCAACCAATTTGACGGAGAAACCTTTCACGAAGCGTGAGAAAGATATAAGGATCTATTTGACAGATGCCCAATGCACTCATACGCGTTGTTTGACAAAGTCAACAACTTTTACAAGAGAATTGACTTTATCAGCCAAGCACTCATCGATGGAGCATGTCAAGGAAACCTGCTAGACGCACCCCCAAGAAGGATTTGGGAAGTGTGCGAGAACCTTAGTGAGAACTTTATGCAGAAAGGACGAGGAAGAAGGGTGGCTACTGATGTGACAATGAGTGCGATATAGCAGGCTTTTAGACCCTCGTTTTTTGCCTTAGATGCAATATTTGTATCGTTTTATGGTTAATTACCAACTTTAATTGTTTTCAGTAGGTCATGATCGTGTTTTTAAGGATTTGCACGATTTCAGGCACCAAAACAGCATAATTGTGCCAAATCGGGACGAGGAAGCAAATACGCCGAATTGACCATTGCACGGAGTTCAAGGAGTCAAAACATGTCATGCGACCAACCAATGTGAAGATAATTGAAGATGCGACAACTTTGTAGAAGACCACTTTTCGAGAAAACGAAGTTACGAAGCCCGAAATTGAAGAATGAAGAAAACAGATTCGAAGCTGAAGATATCGTACTTAGTGGCCACCAGGGAACCACAGAAGGCCTCACTGCGGTCCACAAGCGACCGCAATGAAGGTTATGTTCTGATTCTGGGCTGATTCCTTGCCTGTCAGGCTAGAGCCCGCCTTCCTAAACCTTCCTTATTGAAGAATGGCGGCCAGAGCTCGATTTCCACACTATCAATAAGACCTCAGGGGTCTCATAATTCTACACAGCTCACAAAGCAGCTCTCCTGAGAGAGAACCAGTCCTCGGGAAAGTGAAACCCCAAAACCGCTGTCCATCAAGCACCCAGAAGGAGGAAACCCTAGAAGCAGCAACACGAAGACATCAGTGACAAAGCTTCTTCTTCCTTTCTTCTCTAGTTTTTTTATTTCTGCTCTAGATTACTATGAGTAGCTAACTTTCTTTTGTAAAGTCGAACCGCCATAACTCTGCTTTTTGCTACTTCTTTATATACCGTGATATATTAATGGAATAGTTATTGGACGTAAATCGTGGTTATACAACTCTATACATCCTTTGTGGTGTGATCTTATGCTGAGTGACATAGTAGTTACATGGAACTGAGTAGGGGTACTCGTGCCGACTGCGCCTTGTGCACCTTAGTATTATGCCCTGCTGTCGTTCGAGGTAATCACGTAGAATTTTAGCTAGGAAGTTGGGAGTAGTATAGCAGAGGGAGGTTTGGGAACCTTTACTCCTTTCCATCATTGATTTACAACAAAGCAATTTAGAGTTTACTGCAATTCAATTATTTTGTCTGAGATCAAACTATTTACTTTTCTGCATTCAATTTCAATGTTATTTACTTGTTCCTATGCTAAGTGTCCGTGGAGAACGACATCCCGAGTCAAATTTATGCTATAAACTGTGGATTTGAGGACTTCCTACTTATAAATTTAATCTTGATTGTATTTAGGTATTACAGGTTCTACAACGGAAAACGAAATCTCTAAGTGCACATGAAAATTTGGCGCCACTGCCGGGGTCACTTGACCGCTCAAGCAAGTTTTAACCGACCGAGATAAGTTGAAATCTTTCTTTCGCTTTTTAATTTACGCACTGTCTTTTTAATACGTATAGCATAAACCCGAAAAAATCGTAAAACCTGTGGAATCTAAAAATATTTTCTCTTCCGTATTAGTTTACTTTCTTATCAAAAAACCTAAATACAAGTAACTTTAATTTTATGTTTATTATCTTTCTAGAATTTTTTATTCGTATCTGCAAAGGTTTGCTTGTTAGTCTTTATGCAAGGCAGGAGAAGTGCAGGAACACCAGTAGTACCGTTTAAAGACGACATAGATAAGCCTGAAAGGCGAAGATTGCCTACTACAATCATGGAATCATCTAGCGACATGAGTGGAGAAGGAAACAGCAACGACAATCCATCTGGGAATGTCGCAACTTCTGAACTTGAGCAACTGCTTAAGATTCGACTTGATATCCAAGCTGAGAGAGAAGAGCTGGAACAAGAAAGGCTAAGGATAGCCGAGGAAAGATTGAGGTTAGATGAGAACCGAAGAAGGGATAACTACGTAAGGCTGGAACTGGTAGACGAAGACGATAGACCCATGCGCGACTATGTTATGCCAAGGCTTACACCGCATGCCTCAAGAATCTATCTGGAAAGGATTGCGAGAGAGTATGATCTGAAAGGAACTCATCTGAACCAGCTACCGCACTTCTACGGGAACCCAACTGAGGACCTGATGCACTTTATGAGGGAATTCTAGTAATAGTTGGAGGTATACCACTGAATGGGCTCACGGAATGTCAACTCAGAAGGAGAGTCTTCCCTAGTTGCCTCAAGGACAAGGCGAAAAATTGGCTTATCTCACTACAACCAGGCAGTTTGACTACATGGGACGAAGGTTTCAACAAGTTTATGCTTAGATACTTCCTATTGAAGAAGACATCCGACCTGAAGAGCCAGATCCAAAACTTCAACCAATTCCACGAAGTGTGGGAAAGGTACAAGGATCTACTTGATAGATGCCCAATGAACTCTTACGCGCTGTTTGACAAGGTCAACGACTTTTACAAGGGAATTGACTCTATCAGCCAACCACTCATCGATGGAGCATGTCAAGGAAACCTGCTAGACGCACCCCAAGAAGGATTTGGGAATTGGGTGAGAACCTTAGTGAGAACTCTATGCATAAAGGACGGGGAAGAGGAATGGTTGCTAAAGAGGTCAAAGCAATCGAGGAAACCCCTTGGAAACAGATCAGCAGGAGGATTGAAGCTATAGACATGAGGATGCGAAAGAAGGATGATGTGGATGAAGAACCGAAATAACCAAAAAAACTGGAAGAGGCACACTACGTGCAAGAATCAAGGAAATGGAGACCGAGAAACCAACCGGTAAACAACTTTATCCCTCAATACCCTCTCTTATCATACCGTACTGGACTTAGCTTGAATCCACCCGAATTACCACCTAGACCATCCACTATGGCACCTGTTTCCACACCACCACTGAAGTCGTCACAAAACCTTCTCAAACCATCCTCCATGAAAGACAAGATAGATACTATAATGAAGGAGATGGGAGACATCGGGAAATTTGTGAAGCAGCAGGTGAATTCTGATGACAACACCTTGAGAGGAATGGAACTGAAGATTGTTCAAATCGCCAAGGAAGTAGGGGAACTGCAACAGAACAAGGACAAGCTGTCGGGTCACACCGAAAGAGCTATGATGATTGTTGAAGCTGCCAAGGTTACAGGAATCCGGAGGGAAAACCGTACGAAATTTGAACGAAGGAACCCCAAAGGGACGCAAGGTAATTGCCTCTAACATTCTCCCACAACATTCGGCTGTGAAATAGACTCTCCTGCCGAAGAAGAAACACTACAAGGAAATGGAGGACCAAAGTGCAAAGAAGACTTCAAAACCTTCTAGAAGCACCACAAGGCCAAATTAGTGGGCCACTACTCCAAGAGAGGTGACATGGAGGTTGGAGAAGGGAGAGAAAATAGGAGGAAGTGGGAAAATGCTGATTTTCCCGGGCACAAGGCTCACCGCAGTGAGCTCCTACAATAAGGAGCCTCACCGCGGTACAATGAAGCAGAAATGAGGGCAGAATAAGGTGGACCGTGGTGAGCTGGAACGGGCAAGGTCCCCTCACCGTGGTGAGGTCTGTTTTGACAGATTCAACCACATTTTTCTTATTTTCATATTTTCAATTCCAAGCAATGTAAACACTTAGAGATTTCAATCTCTCTTTTAATTCGAATAAGCATTATTGATCTTTCTGACGATCGCAGGGACCAATAGGCGCCCAGGTATTCAATAGTACGAGTTAGGCGGTTGTTGTTAATAACTTGTATTGTGACATATTGATATTTGATCGTTGAACGCATGCTTGATTGTTGTGAACTTGCATCAGTCTTTACCTCTAATTAGTATATATCTGAATGAGGGCATAGCTAGTGACAAGCTTTTTGACGTGACTCATACGTACATATAATCTGTATCTGGTTCGATTTTAGTTGCATTCGCTTATAGTGTACCATTAGCTATATCGCGTCAGCACTTTTGAAAGATCAGCTTACTTCGTTTTAGTTGTAGAAATTGCATGACCTAGGTATTACCTTGTCTTGTAATTGTAATTTGTTGTAGGGTTTTGAAGTATCAACCTTACCCACTCGATCTATTTACAACTCACACCTTGAGCCTACACCTTAGAACTAGCTTAATCGATTCCTCGAGTGAACGACCCTGTGGTTTAAGCATTGTTGTACTACGACAACCGCTTTACTACTTGTGTTATTTTACAAGTATTAATTTTTAGCGCATCAAAATTTGGCGCCGCTGCCGGGGAATTGATTACTACGTTCTTCAATAAGTAGGATCAGTGTGTAGTTGCGTATTTTTATTTTTATCTTATTCGAAAACCAAAGAAAAATCTAAAAATTAATATATATATACATATATATATATATATATATATATAAACAAAGAGTTTTTTTGCTTTGTGTGTAGGTCTAAGCTGGCATGGGAAGGGCAGGTCCTAGCCTGCATGGGATAGCTGGCCTTACTTTGGAAGTAGGTCTAAGCTTGCATGGGAAGGGCAGGTCCCGCTTTTGAAGTTGATTGTTGGCTTCTCTTTCAAGTTTATCCACGGACTCAAGGAAAACTCAACAAAAAGATAAGATGGAGGAAACAAACGCAGCAGCAGCGCTCGACACGAAGGACAAAGCTTTTCCGACAGTTTTGTTTTGGTTAAGAGGACAGTCACTATGGACAAGGGTCCGTATTACTTTGGACTTTGTGGGAAGTGTGGAACAAGGCAACCTCGACCTGGAATGCGCACAGGTACAAAGGACTTTCCCATCACATTCTCCAGTGACTCAGATGATGAATCCGAGGAAGAGGAAGAGGATCCGGGGGAGGATCCCGAGGAGTTGCCTCTAGTTCCTGAATATGAACCGGAGGAGCCCGAAGAAGGTGAAATTATGGACACAGACGAGGTTCTAATCTTCGCCGACCATAAAGACGACGAACCAGTCAATATGGTGTTCAAGATGGAGCCACAACCACCAGGGGAGATCCGGCCAATCCTGATTATTCAGAGCCAATCCATGCTGATGATGATACCAAGCATGAATATCGAGGTTGGAATTGGGAATGGAATGCTTGACTCAGGGGCTGAGGTGAACGTGATGACTCTCGGCCTGTACAGGAAGTTAGAGCTTACGGGGATGTTACCCCTCGAGGGGCACATGGTCTTGGTGGACGGAGCATTCAAACGACCGGAGGGGATGATTCGGGGAGTTTATGTACGTGTTATTGGCTTCCATGTTCGCACATATTTCATGATCATGGAGTGTGGTAGTCAGGCCAGAGAAGAACAAGAACTCATCCTGTTGGGAAGGACATTCCAGTACACAGTAGGAGTGACCCTCAACGTCCGGGACCGCAAATGCATTATGGAGGTGCTCGGAGTCCCCTACGAGGTACCAGTGTACATGAGATCAAAAGTCGGAGGTCCCTCCGCAAAGTACGCCGGCCTCTTGGGCGAGAGTAAGCTCCATAGGTTGGACCTGTGGAGCAAGATGCATAGTCGACGCTAACGACTCTAACTAAAGCGACATTTTCTATTGCTTTTCGCACTTAGTAACTAGGATGCATATAGGTAAAATTTTCATTCCTTGCATGCATTTTGTATTCTTTATTCCTTAATTAATTCAATGATGCATTCTTTCATTTTGTCAAGCTTATCTTTTTCGTATTATTGATCAAAAAAAAAAAAATAATAATAATAATTTGCGGGAGAACAGATCTCACTGCGGTGAGCCAGGAAAAAAGGAGGCTCACCGCGGTCTACAGAAGGCAGAAAGTTTGCCTCTCTGTTGGACCGCGGTGAGGGGTACCCTAGCCCCTGCCTCACCGCAGTGAGGCCTGATGATTAAAGAGAAGGAGGGCTCCTCCCTCATTCACTTTTTTCACTCTCCTTACCCGTTTTTCCCCCAATTTTTGAGATTTTTACCAATTCTCCACTATTTAATTTGGATAATAGACCGTTGCGAAGGTAGTGAGTTCCTCTACTACTTGGAGACTTCAATTCGTGTTTATATCCATTTATTCTTCTGGAATCGAGGTAATTCTTTCTACTATCTTTACTTTGCAAACATGGATTTCTATGCTTGATTGATTGATATTGAGTATATAGCTATGCTTACGAGGTATGAAATTGTCTAGATAAGTCATAATCCATGTTAGCTTAGATAGATTTTCCGGAGATTTATGATGTTTTTGGTGAAAGAGTATTATTGGACTAGCTTGTTCATCTTAGAATCTGTATTCGTGCTGCATATTTGATGATAGGATTGAGCTTGCTACTGTTGGAAAAATCCCTTGTAGTAACAAATGTTTGCACTATGGTAAGCACGATTATGTTGTAGGATAAGGCATTGTTGTTACTACTTGCAAGAATTGGTTTGGGGAAGACATTGTTGTGGCCACATTTGAATGCACTATGGTTTGCTTGTAACTATGAGTTAGGATTAGGCATTCTTGTAGCTACATTTTGATATGGGTGTAGCCCTGACATTTTCTATCCAGGTACTATGGCACCCAGGCGAAAGAGCGTGTCCAATAAGAAGCAGAATGTAGGAGAAGGAACGAGTGCCCCAGCTCCAAGGATTAGGGCAGACTCTTACGGAATGATGCTGAGTAGGGAAGTAGATGACATTAGGATCAAGCACTTCAGCACCCTGAGAGGCTTCATAGCAGAGCGAGGGATAAGTTCTTTCGGGTCTCTTCACCCAATGATAGAGGCTATCAATGCGAGCATAAGGAGGTTAGGATGGCAAAGGTTGATAGGTTTGAGGAGAATGTACGATCCGGTCTTGGTCAGAGAGTTCTACATCAACCTCGCTGATCAAGATATCAATGGATTTGTGCCCATCTGCGGGAAAAAGGTGGAGTACACTCATAACTCCATCAACTACTTTCTTAGAGTACAGACGGTGACACATGCTCATGCGGATGGGATTTTCAACTCGACCCCTGGACTCAAGGTGAAGGGAGAAGACATAGCTACCATATGCAATCCTGGTCACAGGGTAGCCGATGGAAGCAGCAAGCTTAAACTCAGGAACCTCAACCCACTTGCGAGAGTTTGGGTGCATTGGGTACAATACAACATAGTACCAAACTCCACCTTCAGTAGGATATATGCGCAGACAGCCTGATTGGTATCAACATTGATGAGAGGGCAGCATATCGAGGTAGGAGTGATCATTTTGGCAGAGACATTCGCACACAGACACAGCCCCAAGGCATTGGGATTTCCATGTTTGATCACCGAGATATGTGAAGTAGTCAGTGTGCCAGACATCGTCAAAAATGGCCGCCCGAAGAGTTGCCTAGACTTGAAAGAGCTACAAAGAATAGAGTCAAATGCAAGGGACTGGGGAAATATGCTTTCAAGATCATCGGGCGAAAGCGATGAGGAATATGATCCCGAGGCGGATACCGGATACAAAGAAGTATTTGTGGAGGAGACCGACGACGAGGCTGAAGATCCACCACCTTCCGGAAATGGGGAAGATCTCGCCGCAGATTTTCAGCGGCTGAGCACGAGACTCCAGTAATGGATGGGACCCTAGTTTGGGCACATCGAGAGGATGCAAAGCACGCTAACCTCCGATTTTTCACGATTGGGAGACTGTTACCATGGACTTACCGCGGACCTCGGAGGCATACATGGAGTATTGCAGCGGTTTGGTATGCACTTGGATCAGTGGGACTCATGCTATTCGAGTCTCACACAACACATGTCTGCAGCGGACACACAGGCGACTGAGCGCCTAGCGCATATGGAGCGAATGCGCAATGCTCAGATGAATGACTGGCAGGAACAAAGAGGAGGCTCATCTTCCGGACCCCATGGTCTGCCTTCCTCTCAGTGATCATGCCGACCGAGGCATACTACAGACGGTAACTCTAAACTTTCTCCTTTTTATTTATTCTTTATGCTCGGGCCTAGCTATCGAATAGGTTTGGGGAGGGAAGTTGTACTCATATGCTTACATGCCTCAGATTATTTGCTGCCTTGTATATATTGTATATATGTGTTTTTTCTTTTCTTTTTCAGTTTTGCGATTATGTGGGGTGGTATGATAGCCACCTTTGTGCGATTGCAGTTGAGTCGAGTATTTTGGCCGAAGTTTTGGCCTATTTCAAAATTTTTGTGTCGAGTCTTGAGTTCTTTTGACAAGTCTAGTTATCTATTGCCTTAGTTAAGCCTTTTTCCTGATGTGATCTTAGATGGCCTCTGGCTGAGTGCTAAGAAATTTTCGAAAATCACTTTAGTTCGTTTCACTTGTAAATAAAAAGTCTTCCTGTTTCAGTAGTCAAAAAGCCGGTGAGAAGCCTTAAAGCCGATGAAAAAATCTTGTATCGGCAAATGTGTGATTCTAGTAGGATGAGCAAGGTTTTTTAACTTGCGCCACTTCACATACATGTGCACTCTTTTTAAAACGAGTATGACGAACGACATTTTTGACTTGTTGTCTCGATTCTCGAACCCGTTCCAAGGAACAAGTTTGGGGAGGAGGATTCTTGTCAACTGCATAGTTAGGCTCACTACTTTCTATATTTGAGCTATGGTCGATTTCGAAATTGTTTTGTATTGCTATGCTGCCGTTCTAAAAAAAAAAAAGAAAAAAATAGAAAAAATCTCGAAGTGTTTTTCCAGGATCACTTGTGATCGTCTAAGATCATGTTGGGCATTTCCAAATACTACCAATAAACCAACACGGGGCTGATTGTGCGTATGCTGTGAGGGTTGATGGTTTTGTTTCCAAAATACATGCCCAATACTACCTATAAACCAGTGCGTGGGCAGTGCTCGTATGTTGTGAGTGTTATAACTTAAGATCCCGGATTGGTACTTGGAACTAGATCAACAGACAATGTTGCCAACAATGTTGTTCAACAATGTCTACAGTAAACAGATAGCAGCGGATGAATAATGAAACTTCTATTACCAAGCCAATATATAGAAAAATATATTAGCAGCGCCTTTAGGCAAAATATCTACTGACAAGAAAAGTAGATCTAAACAACTAGGTTTAATACAATCACAAACGATTGATTAAACAACCAAAACTAGCCCTAGAAGAACCAACAGTAAAAGCTATTCTAGGTCGATGTTTGAAAGAGTTATTCCAACAATGAATACTCTTAGACAAACTCTAAAGCTAGCAGAAAACAAGAAGCCTAAAATCTCTATTGATCTTTTCAAAAAGCTCAAACGTTGCTTTGCTGAATCCTTGCATATATATACTTGAGATGTCAATTCTTCCATCTATGTCGAAAGGCAATAGGATCTCAAAGAAAGGCAATTTTTCCTTTTACTTGTTTTCTTCAAAATGCGCATAGAAGGAAATTTCCATATTTCAATTCTTCATAAAATATATTCCTTCTTGCTTTCACCACAAGCTGTTCTTTTTCCTTAAATCAATTCTTGTTCGTTTTGTCAATACTTCCAGTCCAAGTATCCTGTCCAATGTGCTTTGTCTTCGATGTCTGCGGCAATGCTATATCTTCAATGTTATGCCATCATTGAATTCTATCCTGTCACAATGTTATACAACATTGATAATCCTATAGCTTCACAAACAACAACAAACACAAACTTGGAACTGATTATTGAAAGACAAGATTATCAAAATATAAGTGCATACTGCACTTTCAATCTCCCCCTTAATCTTAGTCTTTCATCACAAAACAAAACAAGAGATCAGATCATAGAAACATCTATTCTCCCCCTTAACCAGACAACTTAAGAAATATTCAGGAGAATTTAAAATATTATAGACCCACAAAAATTATAATTGTTCAACACAGACTCAAGAAGAATGAACTCAAGTTATCTATTCTCCCCCTTTTTGTGAGGAAAGAAAAGAAACTAGAGTACTTCTAAACTTCAGATTGTTTGAGATCTGCTCATCAAGCCCTTTGATTTGCTCCAGAATCAGCTTGTCCTTCAGCTTAAAATACTGCATGTAGTTTCAATGTTAGGAGTCAATGTTGTCCCAACATGTAAGTCAACATTGGAATGTTGAGCAGCAACTACAGAGCTTTCTGGTGCATCAGTTTTGCCAGTAGAAAGAGGCATATTCTCCTCCACATCCATGTTCACGTAAACATCGATCTACCCAAGGAAGATCACAGATCCCGCCATGTGTTTCCAGGCTTGTTTGGTGACCGTGATGGATTTGAAGTTGGAATGATAGACATCATTGGCTTTGACCTCAATACCTGCATCGAAGACAAGAATATAGTGGATGGAAGAATCAAATGGCCTCTGATCCTCTATTCTTAGAATTTTCTAGATGCTTGAGAATCCTTTCTCCCAGTTGACATTGTAACCCATTTTAATCCTCAGAAGCAACATGGTCGCCTCTTGAAGCTTGTTGTTATTGGAAGATGGCGACCCGGTTATGCAGTGATCCCTGCAAGAATGATACTAGAGAACAACAATATTTCAGATCTAGAGTTCCAGTAGGCCAAGATTTTAATTTTCCTGCAGTTAGCTCTCTTGCAATCTCATCCATAGTTACCTCCACAGGAGTCTCAATCTCATCCCTATTTCTATGCAGCACAGTATTGATATCCTTAGAAGTCAAGAAGAATACATCACCTCTCAAATACACACAGTGATGCTTACCATGCCCTTCACTACCAAAATTCTCAGATAAATGGGCATAGAATTCTCTTATGATTTCAGGAACAAAGGCAGCGTATTGAGTAACAGCATAATAGAGATTCCTTTTCTTCAGATAGGCAACCAAGTTATACTCTTCAAATGAGTCCTCTTTAATTATATTCTCAACATCTATAGCATTATTTTTGATTTTCTCATATTTTTCTAGATTCTTGTTATCATAGAACAAATGAAAAACTGCATCTTCATCCCAATCAGAACCATCTGTAAACACAGGTTCAGAGGATAGATCATTTACCTCAGGGTCTTCAATCTGGTCTTCTCCAAGAATGACATCCTCATCATCAAGTGATTCTTCTTCAGATTCTTCCTCTGTCTCAGCTTCATAATCTTCAGAGTCATCTGAGCTTTCATCTGAGTTACTCAGTTCTTCTTCATCAACCATTGACTCATCCTTAGAGTCATTTTCAGTTTCTGGCTCATAATCCTCCATATCATTAGAGCTTTCATCATTGTTATCATCATGAGCAGCTGATGTTGCAACAACATCCTCATCTATATTCATTGGATCACTCTCAGTTTTCTCTGAGTCATCTGACTGCCAATCTTCCACTTCAACTGGTTCAATAGTAGGCTCATCTGCGGGTTTCTCAACATTTTCAGAATGCATGCTTATCTGATTCTCATCATTCAGCCATCGAGTCGCTTTCCCTGTTTTGTCAGTTGTTGTACATCATCTTCTTCAACAGATGCAGGTTTTGGGGTTTTCAGATCTGCATGTTGAATTTCGGGATGTCCAACATCTTTCCCAGCATCCTCCATGGGAGTATCTTTCTCTATCCCCATTGGGCTTTCATCATCATCCCTCAGATCTTGTCGCAAGTCGACTGGCATGCTCCCCAATTTAACAAGGGTTTCTGCAGCAAATTCAGAGGGGTTTGATGGTGATGACTCTGTTTGGGTTTTTGGAGATGGTGGTTTTGGTACAGGAGATGAGGGTTTTTCAGCACTATCTTCCGAATCCTCACAATTATAGACTGGAATCTCAAAATTGGTGTTCAAAGACGAATGGGAAGAGGATAAGCTTGCTCCCCCTCAGGTGTTTGCAATGAAAATCCGGGCAAGATGGGTTTTGTCGGGGACGACATTGTTTGGATCGTGAAGGTAGAGTTGAGGGAGAAAGAGCGGGAGAGGAGTTTTGGTTGAGAGCGACAAGAGAGTAAAGTGAGGGGAAGGTGAAGAGTTTTGGGAGTAAGAAGTAAATAAATAGAAAGAATTTTTTTTTTTTTTTTTTTTTTTTTTTTTTTAAGAGAGTGGTTTGGAAGGATGGCAGTTTTTGTGAGTGGTGGAGAAGTGGGCTAATGAGAGAGGTAGTGGTAATATGGTTGGAGGAGTGTTTTTGGTTGGTTTGCTCCAAGGATCATAACCATATATATCAAAACACAAACCAAGATCTGTACACAGCTGTTAATATGAGATTAAGGAAAGCAAATGACCACCGTATCAATTAGGTCAAGAATGAAGAAGGTTCTCAAAACTCAACCTAGGGAGGTACATTTTTGTCCTAGGAAACAAATCAAGGTCAGATAAGAGTAAGATAAGATATTTTACACTTTACATTTTACCAGATTACCCAAGACACAAAATTACTCCCCCTCAAACCCAACCCAAAACACAGAATGAGTACACAAAAACACAGCAAAGAAGGTACTTCCAGCACAGGCAATGTTGACCAGGATGTTGGCTCAACATTGATGACAACATCGAAAAATCAGACCACTCTTAATGTAAGTCAGCCAGGAAACCAAGTCTCAAGATGTGCAGATTCGATTAACACCACTGATACTGCAGGCAAAACAGAAGGAGAAAGGAATACCAAAGAAACACACTCAAAATTGCCTCAAAAAGTAAATTGATCAATTAACAGAATTGTGAGTGGGGGTGACCATGAGACTGTGAACCATGTCAAATAATTGGAACACGTATGAATCCGCTCCAAAGCCGAAGCCTATGCGGAGTTAGGCAAACACACGTCTCATGGCATAGAGATCACTCATTTTACCACATTGGGTGACTTGGTACTCAGAAAGTGAACCAGCAGCATTACGAGAATCGGCACTTTTGTGCGTGTTGGTTTCCAGTACAGGCCATCAACCCTCACGACATATGACACATTGGCCACGTCGATATTTGGATAATATTTGGAACCTGCCCAACACGATCCTCGATGGAAACACTTCGAGCCCTTTTTATCATAATTCATTAGATTTTTTAAGCACAAAGAGCAGGAGGCAAAATCAAGTGCAAGTCAAGGTACGAGAAAAAATAGCCAAAAAGCAGCAAAAGTGGGTTTTACATAAAGCAAACACACAGGAGACTCGATACCTTTCAACCTTGGTTTCAAACAGCCTTTCAAGACCTAAGCATCACCACTGTAAGCTACAAACAGGAACAGCCATTGACCAGCACAGAAGCACACAAAAAAAAAAAAAAAAAACACATAGACACACAAGAAGAAGAAAGAGAAAAGACTAAATGAATAAAAGAAAGACAACACTAGGTAAACATAGAAGACAATGTTGACCAGGATGTTATGTCAACATTGCTTGCAGCAAATCCTATCAAATAGTGCAAAGGCCAAGAGACCTTCTCAAACTGAAGAATCTCTCTTTATCAAGGGGCTTTGTGAAAATATCAGCTAACTGATTTATGGTATCAATGTGTTGTATGTCAATTATTTGTTTGGAGACTAGGTCTCTAAGAAAATGATGTCGAATGTCTATATGTTTGGTGCGTGAGTGTTGAACAGGGTTCTTGGATATGTGAATGGCACTAAGGTTATCACAAAACAGCAAAAGAGTGTCACTTTGAAACCCATATTCATGCAGCATATTGTTCAGCCAAATTAGTTGAGACACACAACTCCCAGCAGCTACATATTCAGATTCAGCAGTAGAGAGAGACACGCAATTTTGTTTCTTACTATACCATGACACAAGATTTGGTCCAAGATAAAAACAACCTCCACTAGTTGATTTTCGATCATCTAAGTCACCAACCAATCGTAATCACTAAATCCCAATAGATTAGTGTTTGAATCACATGCATACCATAATCCAAGATTAATGGCCTCTGATATATATCTAATGATTCTTTTGACAGCAGTTAAGTGAGATATTTTGGGTTTGGATTGATACCTGGCACACACAAACAGAGAACATGATGTCCGGTCTGGTGGCTGAAAGATACAAGAGACTTCCAATCATTGATCAGCACAATGTTGGGTCAACATCCTCCCAACATCGGTTTCTTTGAGTTTGAGAGATGTAGCCATGGGAGTCTTTGCAAGGTTTGGCATTTTCCAGACCAAATTTTTTGATAAGATTCTTGGCATATTTCTCTTGAGAGATAAAGAGGCCTTCCTGTTTCTGCTGTATCTGGAGCCCCAAGAAGAAACTGAGTTCACCAATAATACTCATCTCAAAAGTTCCTGTCATGGCTTGAACAAACTTATCTAGCAAGGAGAGGTTAGTAGCACCAAAGACAATATCATCAACATAGATTTGAGCAATGCAGATGTCTTTTCCTTTCCTGAGGATAAACAGAGTTTGATCTCCCTCACCTCTTTTAAATCCTAACCCAACTAGGAATTCTGTCAACCTAGCATACCAAGCGCGTGGGGCTTGTTTCAAACCATACAAGGCTTTCTTAGTTTAAAGACATGGTCAGGATAAAAAGGATCTTCAAACCCTCTAGTTTGTTCAACATACACTTCTTTGTCAATGTAACCATTCAAGAAAGCTCCTTTAACATCCATTTGGTTGAGTTTTATGTTAAGACAACATGCTAAGGCTAGGAGCGTTTAATGGACTCTAATCTAGCAACAGGAGCGAAGGTCTCATCGAAATCAATGCCTTCCACTTGGGTGTAACCTTGAGCAACCAATCTGGCTTTGTTTTTTACAACTATCCCCTTTTCATCACTCTTGTTTTTGAAAATCCACTTGGTGCCTATAACATTTATATTATGGGGGCGGGGAACAAGAGTCCAGACTTCATTTGTTTGAAACTGACGAAGTTCATCTTGCATTGCTTCTATCCAAAAATCATCAGCAAGAGCTTCTTTCACATTTTTTGGTTTAATTAACGAAACAAAGCACGAGGAACTTACAGAGTGACATATTTCAGCAAGTCTGAGTGTCTCCTTGTAGTTTTTGCGCGTGTTTCCCCTCAATGTCCTTCCTCCTGGATTTCCAATTACTTGGGAACTGGGATGATCTTTGCGAATTCAAGGAGGAGGATCCTTTCGTGAGTCAGGAGACATAGGTGCAGCATTGTTGCCGGGTGGATTGTCAGATTCAAATTTCAGTTTCATTATGAGGATCAGCTTGTTCTTCATCATGAGTGTAAATCTGGGATGTTGAATTTAATGTTGAGTCATCATTGCACAGAGGGTATGTTGGCACAACATTGCCCACAACATGGGTTCTTTCATTTTGATCAGCAGCAGGAGTCACAGTTTCTGGTACGTTCTCATGTGTAGAAGAGTCAGAGGTTGATTCAATAACTGCTCAAAGACTGCAGAGATCTTCTTCTGGGCATAGGGCTCAGAGTCATCAAAGGAAACATTCACAGACTCTTGTATAGTCTGCAATCTAGGATTGTATATTCTATACGCTTGACTATTTTGAGAGTATCCTACAAATATTCCTTTGTCACTTTTAGCATCAAACTTCCCTAGATGTTCTCTATCATTGAGTATGTAACACACACATCCAAATACATGAAAGTACTTGAGATTGGGCTTTCTACCTTTCAACATCTCATAGGGAGTGGTTAGAGAACCTGGACGAAGATAGACACGATTGATTATGTGACAAGCAGTGTTCACAGCTTCAGCCCACAACCTTTTTGATAGGTTCACTGAGCTCAACATCACTCTGGCCATTTCTTGAAGAGTCCTGTTTTTCCTTTCAGCAACACCATTTTGTTGTGGTGTCTTAGGAGCTGAGTATTCATGCATGATTCCTTTCTTTTCACAAGATTTATCAAAGAATTGATTCTTGAATTCTTTACCATGGTCGATCAATTCTTTGAACAAGAGTAGAAATCGATTACAACATTTTGTATGCCGCTTTTGAAGGATTCAAAAGTTTCGATTTTCTTTCAAAAAATTGACCCAAGTGTATCTAGAAAAATCATCAACTATAACATAGTTATACCAGGCTCCTCCTAAACTTTTAGCTTCTATAGGACCCATGAGATCCATATGCAGGAGTTCAAAGCAGTTAAAAGTACCTCTTTGTTGTCCTTCAATCAGAAGTGGCTGATGTGTCACCTTGGTTTGTTTTCCCATAAGACAGTCGCCACACACATGTTTCCCTACATTGGTAAGCTTTGGCACTCCTGTCACCACATTATTTTTGATGATCTTCTCCAGATTTCTGTAATTGACATGTCCCAATTTCTTATGCCACAGTGTTGCATCATCATGTTGAGCAACATTGCATTTGAGAGGAATGTCCATCACATAGCAGTTGTCCTGTGATCTCACACCTGTCATTACGGTTAATTTGTCCACACAAGTATAAACTTTGCAAGAGCGTTTATCAAACTTGACTTTCAGATCATCATCACACAGGTGGCTTATACTAACAAGATTAGCAGTTAACCCTTCAACAAGAAGAACATTCGAGAGTTTCGGATATCCTTTAAGGCACAGTGTTCCCTTTCCAAGTATTTTACTTTGGTATCCTCCTCCATATGTTACCGTACCTGTCTTTTGAGCTACAAAGTTTGACAAATTTGACGGGTTACCTGTCATGTGCCTAGAACAACCACTGTCGAAGTACCATTTTCCTGCATTGTTAGGAGAAGTAGCAACAGAAAAAGCAACATTGCAAGTATGTTTTTCTTTAGCTACCCAAACATGTTTCGAAACACTCTTGTGTTTTCTTATCTGTCCTGGAGATTTGTCTTGTTTAGGAGAACTAGGAAAGTACTTTAGAGTCTTAAGATTACATCTTTCAGTCTCTATTGAAGTGGATGTTGTCACAACATTGCGGCTAGCATTCTTTGTTTTGTTCTTTGAAGCTGGAAGGGATGGAATTGTGGAGAGATTACTGAGGTTGGTGGTCTCAACATGTTCCCTCTTTAAGTCCTTTTGGTACTTGAAGCAGTAAGGCTTTTTGTGACCAGATTTAAGGCGATGGTGCACACAAACAAAGCTTTTTCTTTGACAAACGTAGGACCTTTTATGAGCTCAGAAAGAGGTTTGACAACTTTTGAGGTATCAGTGTCAACAGTGTCGTTCATGTTGCACCAAAGTTCATCATAACTACTTGTGTACCCTAAACCAGTGGTCCTATCATTGTTCACATCAAGCATCTCATTAAGTCTAGAAGTAGATGAGTTCCATTTTGCAATTACCTTCTTTTCATTATCTAGCTCGTAGATTACCTTGAGCGATTCAGAGTCCTTCTTTGTTAATTCAGCTTCTAGTTTGACAATGGTGTCTTTCAGATTGTGGTTCTCCTTCTCAGTTTTCTTGAGGAGTTTCCTGAGAGTCTTCCATTCACTGAAGAGTTTCTCATACATCTGTTGCAGATCCTTCACCATTTGATCTGCATTAACTTCCTCTTCAAGGACTATCTATATCAAAATCCACGTAACCATGTAGACATAAAACATTAGAGATTCGACTTCGTGTTTGGTTAGTGCCAAAATTTCACAGTTCTCAGAGTCATCATAGTCAAAGAAGATTTCTATTCCTGATGTTGTCTTGACAATGTTGTCCCAACATTGGTCATCAACATGGTAAGTGGATGAGCGGAGAGCTCTGGCATTAGTAGTTGAATCATCTTCTTTTTCTTCATCTTCCTGTTCTTCATCTGAGTCATCACTGAGACAAGCAAGAAGATTCTTTTTCTCTTTTCTGAGATTGTTAGCACATTCATTTTGATAATGACCCCACCCTTGGCATTCAAAACATCTAATCTTACTAAGAGGAGTGCGATCGAAATCATTGAGCTAGTTTTGGAAGCAGAACCAGTTTTGAAAGTATTGGTTTTCTTTTTGAAAGTTTTAGTTCCACTTGAGGATCCTTGACCAAAGTTTTTCCTGAATCTAAGTTTGTTGAACTTCCTCACAAGATTGTTGAAAGCTTCCTCAGTCATATTGTCAGACTCATCACTACTACTATCAGGCTTTAAAGATTTGGCTTTAGAAATAGAGTGAAGGGAAATACTATGAGTTTTCATACCTTGTCTCTCATTTTCATTTAGTTCAAAGTTTTTCAAATTGTTCAACAGGGTATGAAAATCCATAGTTGCCAAGTTATGAGTGTCTTCCAAAATAGTGACTTTGGTATTAAATCTTCAGGAAAGAGATCGAACAGCTTTGGAAACAAGTTGCCTATTAGAAATAGCTTCTCCCAGTCTTTGGACTTCATTTGAGAGAGTCAAAAGTTTTTCAAAATAGGAGTCAATGGTTTCTTCCTCCGCCATTCTTAGAATTTCAAATTGAGACCAAAGCATTCTAAGTTTAGTTTGTTTCACACTAGCATCCCCTTCACAATGACTCTGAAGTAATTCCCAAGCTTGTTTTGCAGTAGTACAGTTTTGAATGATTTTAAACATATGTGAATCTACATGACCAAAGATAGCATTTAAAGCTTTTTCATTATAAGAGCTAAGAAGTATGTCACCTGCAGAGAAGCGTTCTTCAGGTATGGGGACAATGTCACCATCAGCATCAGGTCCTTCAGTTGGCCAGGTGTATCCTTCCAGAATGGATCTCCAAGCACGGCCATCAAGGGAATTGATGTATGTCCTCATCCGAATTTGCCAGTAATGGTAGTTGGACCCATCAAGCACAGGAGGTCTATTGTAGTTTGCATCCATTGTAGTAGTACCAAATCCAGACACCAGTAGGTAGGTGGCTGGCTCTGATGCCACTTGTTATAACTTAAGATCCAGGATTGGTACTTGGAACTAGATCAACAGACAATGTTGCCAACAATGTTGTTCAACAATGTCTACAGTAAACAGATAGCAGCGGATGAATAATGAAACTTCTATTACCAAGCCAATATATAGAAAAATATATTAGCAGCGCCTTTAGGCAAAATATCTACTGACAAGAAAAGTAGATCTAAACAACTAGGTTTAATACAATCACAAACGATTGATTAAACAACCAAAACTAGCCCTAGAAGAACCAACAGTAAAAGCTATTCTAGGTCGATGTTTGAAAGAGTTATTCCTAAAGCTAGCAGAAAACAAGAAGCCTAAAATCTCGACCTCTTCCATCTATGTCGAAAGGCAATAGGATCTCAGCAAAGGCAATTTTTCCTTTTACTTGTTTTCTTCAAAATGCGCATAGAAGGAAATTTCCATATTTCAATTCTTCATAAAATATATTCCTTCTTGCTTTCACCACAAGCTGTTCTTTTTCCTTAAATCAATTCTTGTTCGTTTTGTCAATACTTCCAGTCCAAGTATCATGTCCAATGTGCTTTGTCTTCGATGTCTGCGGCAATGCTATATCTTCAATGTTATGCCATCATTGAATTCTATCCTGTCACAATGTTATACAACATTGATAATCCTCCAGCTTCACAAACAACAACAAACACAAACTTGGAACTGATTATTGAAAGACAAGATTATCAAAATATAAGTGCATACTGCACTTTCAGTGAGGGTTGATGGGGTGTATACCAAACCAACACGTACAAAAGTACGGATCTTAGGCAACTGGGATACACTTGGAACATTGAGATAGAAAAAAAATAAAAAAATGAAAAATCTGTGCAAAAAGAGCAAAGCACAAGAAAAAAAAAGAAAAAAAAGTGCAAAAAGAGCAAAGCACGAGAACGACAGCTAATTTTATTCCCTTGTATTTGATTTCGACCCCTTTCCTAAAAAGTCCTTTCTGACTCATTTGAATTGAGTGCAAAAGCATGTAATATTAGTGGCAGCTTGTGACGTTTGTTTTCACCATCCTAAGTTAAGTCTTGAGCGAATACCCTTACTTACTGGACACTTCCAGATGAGAGACTTGAGAGTTGCACTATTATCTTCCTTTGTGAGGGACTACTAGGATAGGATTAAGTTTTATTTACTTGTGAAATAGAAGATTGTGATCTTTGCAAAGCTACTTGTCAAAGTTAGAGGGGATAGAAGTTTACATCAGTATAAGGGCTTATCTCTGGCAATACTTGTCTCGGTAGCTTGTCGATTGAACTCTTCTGTTTGTTTGTCGTGTCTATGTGTTTTTCTTTTTCTAGGTTTTAGAGTTGTTTGCTCGAGGATGAGCAAAGGTTCGGTTTGGGGAGTTTGATGAGTCGATATTTTAACGACTCATTTAGTGCCTTTTTCCGTATTTTGTTGCGTCTTTTAGCCTTTATTTAGTATTTTTTGTTCCGTATCACGTTTGGGTTTTTTGTGTATTTTTGTGCATTTTTAGGTGTCGTAGCGTCATTGGCAAGGAAATGGAGGACCAAAGTGCAAAGAAGACTTCAAAACCTTCTAGAATCACCACAAGGCCAAGTTAGTGGGCCACTACTCCAAGAGAGGTGACATGGAGGTTGGAAAAGGGAGAGAAAATAGGAGGAAGTGGGAAAATGCTGATTTTCCCGGGCACAAGGCTCACCGCGGTGAGCTGGAACAGGCAAGGTCCCCTCACCGCGGTGAGGTCTGTTTTGACAGATTCAACCATGTTTTTCTGGTAGTTTTTCCCATGATTTCTAGTTTCTTCTTCCTTGGTCTTATAAATAGACCACTTGTATAAGTCATTAGGACATATATTCACTTACTTCTACTTTCATATTTTGAATTCCAAGTATTGTAAACACTTAGAGATTTTAATCTCTCTTTTAATTCGAAGAAGCATTATTGATCTTTCTGACGATCGCAGGGACCAATAGGCGCCCATGTATTCAATAGTACGAGTTAGGCGGTTGCTGTTAATAACTTGTATTGTGACATATTGATATTTGATCATTGAACGCATGCTTGATCGTTGTGAACTTGCATCAGTCTTTACCTCTAATTAGTATATATCCGGATAAGGGCATAGCTAGTGACAAGATTTTTGCCGTAACTCATACGTACTTATAATCTGTATCTGGTTCGATTTTGCAATAGCAAAGTGTTGCATTCGTGGGCAGTGTACCATTATCTATATCGCGTCAGCACTTTTGAAAGATCAGCTTACTTCGTTTTAATTGTAGAAATTGCATGACCTAGGTATTACCTTGTCTTGTAATTGTAATTTGTTGTAGGGTTTTGAAGTATCAACCTTACCCACTCTATCTGTTTACAACACACACCTTGAGCCTACACTTTAGAACTAGCTTAATTAATTCCTCGAGAGAACGGCCCTGTGGTTTAAGCATTGTTGTACTACGACAACCGCTTTACTACTTGTGTTATTTTACAAGTATTAATTTTGAGCGCATCACCTCCACCACCCCCACCACCCTTCCACCACCACTCGCCTCTCCACCACCACTCGCCTCTCCCACCACCACCTCTGCACCACCACCACCACCACCTCACCACTCCCACCACTCCACCACCACCCCCACTCCACCACCACCACCTCCCCACCACCTCTGCACCACCACCACCACCACTCCACCTCCATTTCCACCACGATCGGGATCTCCCCACTACCAAGCACCCAACCACCACCACCGGATCTCCAACTTCCTCCATGCCCAGATCTCCTCCGCTCCAGATTCGTCCACCACCACAAAGCTTCTTCCTCCCACAGCCACCACCGTCGACCACCACAGCACCTCCATCTTCCATCGTAAGATTCGATCTCATCTCCTCCGCTCCAGATCCGTCCACCAATAGATTCTGCAATATCTCGTCTAACATCAAGATCCGTGGAGATTTGCCATCCAAGATCTGCAAATAATTATATTTTTTTCATTTTTTAATGTTTAGGGTTTAGGTTTTGTTGTATCATTGTCGGTTTATTGTATAAAATTGTTGATTTATTGTATCATTGTCGATTTATTGTAAAAAATTGTCGATTTATTGTATCATTGTCGGTTTATCCGTATTGAATAAAATTGTCGATTTATCCGTATTGAATATCCGTATAAAATTGTCGGTTTATCCCTATAATAATATAGAAAAAAACAAAAAACAGTTATTTAGCGACGGATAACTAGCCCAGAATTTGGTTAAAAGGTCAACAAACTATCCGTCGCTAAGTCCGTTACTATTTAGTGACGGATAGTTTATCTGTCGTTAAAAAGTTTCTGACGAAGATTTTGGCGACGAGATTTTTATCCGTCGCTAAATCCGTCACCACGGGTTTAGCGATGGATCGGCATAGGTTTAGCAACGGATTTAACATCCAGTTTTTTGTAGTGAAAGGGTCAAACCAGTTTTACCAAAGAAACCCGACCCTGGAGCTTTCAACATAAATGTTGTCTTCAAGGGAAAAACAGCCACAGGAACCCTGGATCTAGGGGCCAGCATTAATATGATTCCATTCGCCGTTTACAAGAAACTTGGCTTAACAGGAATGGTGGTGGAAGCAAGAACCGACATACTGGTTGCCGATGGCTCTACTACAACTGCATGTGGCAAGGTACGTAATGTGATTACTCAGCTAGAGGGGCTCAATATTCTTGTGGATTACCTGATTGTGGACTGCAAAGACCTGGACAATGATACCATGCTTCTGGAAAGACTGTTTATGGCCACCACCAAAACCATTATCAATGTGGCAAGAAGGGAAATTTCGATGAATATATCGAATCATCGGATAGTAATGGAGATTCCGAGCGAGACTTTGGAGGAAGCAAAAGTAGCAAGGATCAATTTCTCCATAGACGACTGGTGGATGGACTCTGAAGAAGAATTGGCAGTCCCTTTTGAAGATTTGCTAGCACTGATGAATCTATTCAAGACATACTGGGAGACTGGAGAAAAATTAATTGAAAATACTTTTCCATCAATCCCCGACGACACTTTGGGTCGGAGGACAAAAACTGGAGATGCGGATCTACTGAGAGTGAAGGTGAATGGAATAGGCCAGAGGAAACCAACGACTACTTGGAGTTTACTTTTCACATCGACGAAGATCCGGAGCTAGATGAGATCGAGGAAGAAGAAATGAAATGTTGGATAGAAGATTCGAGCTATGCAACAAAGGAATGGGTGGACAAGTGCTTCAACGGGATCGAGAGTTTAACCCTTGATAAATAAGCCATCATGAAAACAGGGGTCGAGCTATAAGACCTAAAACAAGCGCTTTTTGCACTACAAAAAAACAGGTGTTTAGCGACGGATTTATCCATCGCTAAACAGTGAGCGATCCGTCGCTAAGCTCTTAGCGACGGACTTAGCGACGGATAAAAATTCCGTCGTCATTTTCTTCGTCACAATGATCCTAACGACGGATAATCTATCCGTCGATGAATAACGACGGATTTAGCGATGGATAGAATGTTGACTTTTTAGAGACGGGTAGAATTTTATCCGTCTCTAAAAAGCCATTTTTTTCTTTTCATTTCATTAACCATATGCTTATACAAATCTAACCCCAGCATCTCGAATACAGGCCATATCTGGTGGAGCAATCGGTTGGGAATGTAGTATGTTTTCTACATTCCCAATTCCACACAACATATAAATTACATAACGTAAACCGAGACATCAATTTAATAAGATAACACAACAAAACATATTCAATGGTGACTAACATATCACCCAAGTTCAACGGCTAACATACCACTCACTGGTTTTCCCAACCAAGTACTTCTCTAATCAGTAACCTTTTGAGCTATTCCTTAGTTTCCCAAATGAAGTACTTCCTGTGCTCAGTTAGGTGAGGACTTTAGTTTTCTCAACTAAATCCTTTCCCTAAACATGCCTGGTGGTGTTTTGGTTATGGTAGTTGTCAGATAAGCTAACACAAGTAACTTGTTCAATTACTCAGTGAGCTTTGAAGAATCAATCTTCCTTAATACTCTTTGCAGTCTATGGGAAGTTGTTCTTTACTGACCCAAGTACTTAGAATATATTCAAGAGAATGAATCTCAGATATAAGTCACAACTATAATCATTTGATTCAACTCATTCACAATAATTAAGTCTTGTTAAGGATCAAGACACTTAGAACTTGTATGCTACTTAGAATCAGAGAGCTTTGGTCACAACAGTGAGCTTTTGAAAGTAAGTAGGTTTGAAGATTTGAAGGCTTGTATGCTTGAGAGTTGTAAGTTCGTAGTTGTGTGTCTTCAAAATTCTAAGTGGTGATGTTTATAGTTGAAATTCAAGCCGTTTGAATAGTATCCGTTAGGCTTTTTAAAATTCAAACTACTGATATTTGAAAATAGTACTGCAGTGAGCTTTGACTCTTTTCAGAGATTTCCTCTTTTGTTCAGACATCTCTGTCTGCGTAATAAATGCACTATACTATTTTTGTCCTGTAGTCTCAACGGATAGGTGCAAGGTTTCTGAGCCTTGGCACTCTCCTTTCTTAGTAACCCTTAGTCTTCAGATATCTCTTCAAGAAACTTTGACCTATCAAAACACTTGTTTCTTTAAGGTATCTGGCGTGAGGTATTTAAGGAGAATTTTCTACTTAGTCTTCAGCAACCTTGTGCAATTTCTCGATCATCAAAAATTGAGATCTTCTACTAGATGCTTGCTTCTTGGTCTTCTTCAAAGGTATAAAAATTACATTCAGAGACCTAACATTTTATACAAGATTTGCTAGACTAACATACTCAGTAAACTTCCTCTTTTACAATATTCAAGTGAACTAAGAGTACTAGTTACCTTTATGAACTAAGATATGCCATTAGTGTTACTGATCAAAATCTATACAAATATTCCTAACAAATTTTCCCCTTTTTGATTAGTCAACCATGACTATCTAAGGTTCCTAACATGAACTAGATGACGAAACAATCCATCACTTAGGAGGCTCAGGCATGTGTTCATCAGAGACTTGGTGAGTCTCTAGTTGTTTCTCTGGTTACTTTGGCTTCTCAGCCTCATCATTTTTCTTCTCAGATGGAGCCTTTAAGAAACAAACAACAGTTGGTCATTAGTGAGTGAACAAATATATGAGAAGTGTATGACTATAGAAACCAAGTTCATCTGTAGTACAGGCTCAGTTTCCTTGGTCACTGAGGTTGTGGAAACCTCCTTCTCGGTATCTGAGGCAATCTTTGCAGCTTCCTCTTGTTCTGGTGTTTCTTTTTCAGCATGTAACAAAGGAAATTCATAAGTAACAAGATTAAATACATAGAAAACACAAGTAAAGATTTGAACCACTCAATAACCTGATCAATGTAAGGCTGATTGGTATCTGGAACTTGTGTGGGTTCCATGTGTTGATCTTTGTTCCATGACCTTTTCTTTGTTTGATGTTTCAGGTACTTCAGACCTTTCCTGAGACTTTGGCCCAGTTGCCTCCCCTGTGTGATCTCCCTGAGTCGCAACCTCAGTTTGATCCCTCTCATGTGAGAGTTGGGGAACCTGCTCTCTTGCAGAATTTTCTTCAGCAACATCGAACTGTGTTGGTCCAGATAACGACAAAGTAAAAGACTGGGGGTGGGGGGTGAATAGTCTTTTCAAACTTCTGTCGATAAAACATTTTCTCAGATATCTGTGAAGGTATTTGATACTTATAATCAGAAAGCGGAAGACTTTTGTGATAAGTGCACGTGCTCAGCATGCTATAAAGTGTGTAAGTACTCAGTAAGCAAATAAATCCATAAGTAAAGTACAATAAGTATATAACACAAAGCTTTATAGTGTATCTGAGGGTGGCGTAATCCCTCAACTAATCCACTCTCCCTTTCTCAGGACTTAATTCCACTAAGATATGAAGTTGAGTTCCCCTTATAAAATCCTATCTCTTGATCCCTTTTACACTAAGTTCCCAACCAAATGTTCCCCCTGAGTTATTCCCTGGTTTTCTCAACCAAGTACTTCCTCTACTCAGTAACCTTTGAGCTATTCCTTAGCTTCCAAAGCCAAGCCCTTCCTATGCTCAACGCTTTTCTGGTGTTGGTTATAATAGTTTGTCAGGTGAGCAGGCTCTTATAACTTATATAGTTATCTTAGAGTGCTCTGTAGAAACAAGCTTACTTAGTACACTTTTCAATGTATGGTAAGTTATTTGTACTGAACCAAGTGTTGATGTTGTTCAAGAGAATGAATCTCAGATATCAGTCGCAACTATATCTTCTGGATTCAACTCTTTCACAATATGCAATTCTTGTTTAAGGATCAGGACACTTAGAACTTTCATGCTACTTAAAATTCAAGAGCTTTAGTTGCAACAATAAGCTAAAGAGTATGTAGGCAGAAGGCTTGTATGCTTGAAAGTAATATATGAAGTTATGTGTATTCAGTGTAGTTCAAGGTGTGTCTTTCAAGCATTCTAAGTGTGTGATATTTATAGTTGAAAATCATGTTGTTTGAATAGTATCCGTTAGGCACAATGTAATTCAAACTATTGATATCTGAAGATAGTACGACAGTGAGCTTTGTCTCTTTACAGAGATTTCCTCTTTTGCTCAGACATCTCTGTCTGCGTAATTAATGCACTGTACTAACTTTTATCCTGTAGTCTCAACGGAACAATGCAAGCTTTCTGAGGCTTTGCAAATCCTTACTCAGTGACCATTATGCATCAGAGACCTATTGAAATACTTGTCTTCCAAAGACACTTAATTTATTCAAGGTATCTAAGCCAAGGTATCTGAGGAGACATTTCTCCTTAGTCTTCAACATTCTTGTGCAGTCTTCTAATCTTCAATAATGAGCTCCTTTCTGCTGGATGCTTGCTTCTTGGTCTTTTTCAAATATATAAAAATTATAATCTGAGACCTAACATCCTATACAAGATTTGATAGACTAAAATACTCAGTAAGCTTCCTCTTTTACAATGTTCAAGTGAACTAAGAGTACTAGTTACCTTTCTGAGCTAGGATAAGTCATTAAGGTTTACTGATCAAAATCTAAACAGATATTTCTAACAAATTTTCCCCTTTGTGATCAATCACCTATGACTATCTAAAAACCTATCATGAACTGTATGAGGAAGCAATCAAACACTTAAACATTTCTTATGATCTTTCATTTCATTTACATAAGTGCAGAAAGTAAACATCAACCAAATCACAAGGTGTGATCTTTGCTGACAAGTTATCTTTTCATTAGAATGCTATTTGAGAGTAAGTTCATCAGATAAATTACAATTTAGTACAGAGATAAATTTTATAAGATAAGCATTAAATTACAATCAGCAAAAATAAAAAATACACAACTTTATAGGACAACAAGAAGTTCCAAGTTCCAAATGAACATCCTACAAGTTGGTCTTCAAGTCTTCATCTTTGTCAGCTTCCTTCATCTGGGTATATAAAGTCACCATATCTGATAATGTCAATAGAGTAATCAAACAGGTAGGTTCTTACAGCCATTTCAACTCTTCTTGAGAACTCAACATTATCTGTGTAAGATTTGGTGGGTCTTCTCTTGCTAGTTTGTTCAACCCAGTATTATCTTGCCCAGATCCAAGCATGATCAATCTAAATAGGAGACATCTTGAATCTTTCATAGATTGTCTTTAGATATTTCAGATCTTGCTGGTAATCTTCTTCAGTGAGGTAGAACGACTCATAAGCATGTACTACAAATTTAGTTCTGGTTCCACTGCCAAGAACAATTGCAACTTTGTGTACCTCATCTAGCTTATAGTATGGGCAGGATTCAAATAGCTCCTTCTTCCTAGCTATTTGTCTGACATAAACCTTAATGTCAAGTGCATCCTTGATTTTATCCTTTGGCACTAGATCTACTCTGTTCTTCCTCCATGCCATCATTTGCAGGTAGACTGGTACTGGGAAGCATTCTTTGTTCAATAGAAATTTTTTCATGAACATTACCCAGTAACCATTCTTGCACTTGTAAACTTCAGAGTTTAGATCAGAATGACTTGGAGTATATTCGATCTTAGCTTCCTCAGGGCTAAGTAGATCAACTCCTCTGAATTCTTTAATCCTTTCTCTGATCTTCTTCTGTCTTGCAGCTTCTCTTCTTGAGAGTTTGTCACTAGAAGTACCTTGCTGGGTAGGTACTGCAGTTGTAGGCGCAGATGGATTGCTTAAGTGTCTTCTTTGTATAAGAGGAGCATCATCTTCCTCATCCTCATCATCATCATCATCTTCTTGATGAGGTTGCATTGTGTCTTTGCATCCATCATTGTTGCCACTTCTTCTCTTTCTAGAGATGTCTTCTTCATTTTCTGCATAGTCTCTATATCTTCTCCTTGAGCTCTTGGCAGCAACAGGAGGTTTCTGAGACCCTGTTTTAGTGACCCTTCTTTCAGTAGTAGTTACTAGTTGAAGTTGACTAGGGGTTGCAGTATGAGGTTGGGCATCTTCAGATATCATCTTTTGTTTGCCTTTCCCCTTGGTAGCTTTTCTCGTTCTTTCACCCTTAGTCATAGAAAACTGATCAAAATTATCCACTAGTTTGACAAAGGAATCTGACAGTGATTCAAAATTCCTATGTAGACTGTTGTAAGCTTGGGATAATTGTTGCAATTCTGCTCTGAGTGCAATATTATGTTGTGCAGAGCCATTTTCTTCATTTGTCAGCTTTGAAACTTCAGTAACTACTTGGCTTATAGTAGTCATGGCAAGATCAGCATGAGTATCTGCAAATTGCATGAGCTGTTTATCTGCTTTCCTCAGCATGGCAAGGTCTTGATGTTCAAGAGAAATGCTGGAAGTTCTTCTTGCAATCATTTCAGCAAGTTTGCGATATGCAGGAGGAGCAGATTCGATTAATTGCTTGTTTTGATCTTCTAACTCCTTGAACTGCTCTTTCATGTGATGGGATCTCATCTCATAATCCTCAGTCTGATCATCAGGAACTTGGATGTGGACAAGAGGTACCAAAGTCTTTTTAGACACAGTAGTTTGAGGTTGACTATGGTCATATGCGTTCTGAGAGTTGTCCTCCTTGTCTTCTTCTTCTTCTTCTTCTTCTTCTTCATCATCACTCCAGTCCTCCTCATTGTCTATGTCAGCAACCTTTGCTGGCAAACTCTTCTTCCCTTTGCTTGATGAGGGCAATACTTTTCCTGTTTCTTCCTCTGGAGTTTCTTCAACATCCAATTCCTCAGCAAATTCTTGTGCAGCAAGCTGGATATGCTTTTGCTGAGTAAGGGCTTCTTCTGCCTTGCGAGTTATTTCCTCAACCTGTCTTAGGTTGCCTTGTCTTTCTGCCATCTTGATTTCCAACTCAAGATGCACTCTTGTTTCTTCTTCCAACAGAGCTCTTAGTTGAGCTACTCTGTACTCGGCTTCCCAGATCTTCTGTGGAGTACCTTTAGAGTGATCATCTACTATTTCAGTAGAGTCTTGCTATTGGGGATTAGGACTTGATAATCTGGAAGGAGATGGAGGAGGGGATTTGTGAGTTGTCCTCTCAGGATGCTTTTCAGCAGCTGAGGCAGTTTTTGTTCCAGCAATCCCTCCTGTGCCTAGTGCAGGGCCATCATCATCATCCTTGGGATCATCATCCTTATTGTGAGCAGATGGAGATGGAGACTTTGGTTTTTCAACATCATTTTCACCAGTCTCATCATCTTCTTCATCTTCAGACACCAGGTTAATGACCTCTGGTATTGTGACCATTTGACCATTGACCTCTTCTTGCTCAGTGGGAGCAATCTGCAGTGTTTTAGGAAGAATTGGCCTTAGAGCCATTTCCAGTTTGGTCCGGCCATATGCTTGCTCAAAAGCTTGAATAAGCTTGCGCGCCACTTCCTTTCTGAACTTCTTTTCCATCAGCCCGGAGAAAGAATATTGTTCATAAGGGAACATGTTGTGGACATGGTTCTCCAGATCAATTGCTTGTTCCCTTCTTGTAGGATCATCAAGAATTCTGATGACCTCATGAATATCGGAGCTCCTTATTTTCTGCCATTGTCTGAAGCAGCTAAGGTGTCTGGGCAAAATATGATTCTTGAAGAATGGAAGGAGATCCTGGTATTTCAGTAGGAACCCTTATAGCGGGTGAAGGAGCCAGAAAGAAAATGGAGTTTTGATTAAGTATCAAAACTTGTTCAGATGTCTGAGTATCAAAAGTTTCAGGTTTCTGAGTTACCTGTGTCACAACAGTAGGCTCAGATGCCATGACTTGTGAGGTGGAAGGACCCTCAGATATCTTTGGAGGAAACTTGGGCGTCTAATCCTCTTCAACTTCCATTTCTTTCTTAACCTGAGAATTAACAGTGTTAGTACACTTAGAAAGATTAAGTAGGATTTCACACATATTGGTATCTGAGATTTCTACCTCTCTGACAGGAGGCTCAGATATGTGTTTCTTAGAGACCTTTGAGGTCTCTGGTATATCCTATGATGTCTTTGGCTTTTCAGCCACATCATCTTTTTTCTCAGTTAGAGCTTTTAAGAAACATAACAAAGTGTTAGAAAGTTCATTGGAGGGAGATCTATGAGAATACAAACAAAAATCTTCAGCTACCTGTGTAACAGGCTCAGATTCCTTGTTGGTGGAGGGTACAGAATCCTCCTTCTCAGATTGTGAAGGAAGCTTTCCAGCTTCCTCTCCTTCCTCTTGTGAAGGAAGCTTTTCAGCTTCCTCTCCTTCCTTTGTTTCTTTTTCAGCTTGTATTAAAGATTAATCACATTACGTAACAAAACATATAACATAGAAATTTAACAAGTATAGATTTAAACCACTCAGTAACCAGATCAATGTCAGGCTGATTGGTATCAGGAACTTGTCTGAGTTCCATGCGTTGGTCTTGTTGTTCAGTGACCGCATCTCTGTTTGATGTTTCTGGCACTTCATGCCTTTCCTGAGTCTTTGGCTCAGTTGCCTCCCCTGTTTGATCTCCCTGAGTCGCAACATCAGGTTGATCCCTCTCTGGTGAGAGTTGGGGAACCTGCTTAATCACATGATTTACTTCAACAACACTATCAACACCCTGGCGCATCTCAATCACTTCTACCAAATAATCTTCACTTAGATTGGTAGATGTCTGGGATACTTGTGGTTGTTGTGGTGATCTGGATCTTTATGGAGAAGGAACATTTGTGATTGTTCTTTCCAGATCAGTAGTCATATTTTGTACTGATGCATTGGTTGTGTCATAAAGTACTACTGCATCACTCATCAGGGCATCATTTATATCCTGAAAGGTGGATGGCCCTGGGAGAGTATTTCCGTGGGACATGGTTACTTGCTCATCAACCTGTGATGCAGGGAGTTCATCAGTACCTCATTCATTTCCAAGAATGGGTCAAAGTCCAAATCATCTGCTTCTTCAGCAGACAATGGATGGGATGCACCAACACTCTTGGCATCAAGAGTGGTATCTGCAGCACTATGGAGTGCTTTCTGGATGTGAGCAGAGGTAGCAGCACCATCAAGGAGTTGTAAGTGTAATCCACCAGTGTTCTCTGCAGCACTGGGTTCAAATACCACAAAGGTGGTCTGCTTGGCAGCTGCCTTCTTCTTGCCTCCAGTTCTTGGTTTCTTCCTTGGCACAACTGTTGATCACGTTTCAGTACAGGCTCAAAGCCTTGAAGTTTGTCAACAAACCTCAGAAAGATGTACTTTCCCCAGTTGAAGGGCTCAGCTCTCTCCTCCAAAGTGTTGAGGAATGCCATCATCCCCCATCTCTTGATGTTGATCTGGTCAGCTCCACCCTGATTTGAATCGAAGCACCTATGCAATACAAGGGCTATCAGATCCCAGGGTTCAACAAGATGTTTTCTTCTAACAATCGAGTTGTCAAAGTCTGCTGGAGAGTCCTCTTGGTCTTGATTCATGTAGAGTGAGTAGAAGTGTCCTGCACTCTTAGTTGAGGTGTCTGGTACACACTTAGCTCCTTGGGTGGGTATCCCAAAAAGATTGTTGAAGGTATTCACATCAAGGGTTACTTCAACACCTTGGACCTTCGTTGTGATGCGCACTTCTTCAGTGCCATCATCTTTATTGCAGAATTCCAACACATCTTTAGTGGAAGTGCATGTGGGTTTTGCGGAGCAAAACTGCTTGATTTTTACCTTTTCAAGTAAATCAAGTCCACGCTTCACATCTGCTTGGGTCTTTGCAGCACCCAGCAGGTAATCATCGACAAGTACTCCTCCCCAGAGTATCTTGGATTTGGGATTCCACATGGAGAAACTGAAATCACCAACTAGTCTCTGATTTGTCATAACAAGGGCTGGATTTTTCTTCTCAGCAGTTCCAAATGTGGACATTTCGGATTTCTAAGATCTCGATCTTTTTGGTGCCATCTCTTTATATAGAAGTAGTAGTAAAGAGAGAATGAAAGAGATTAAGGTAGAATTCGATAACGTGATTCTTTTCAGAAAAATTTAGCAGAAATTCAGACGATTTCAGAGAAGATTTGCAGAGAAAAGTTGAAGGTTTTTGCTATTTTGGTGTTTAAAATGTGAGTTTAGGCGAAAGGGTTTTCTTTTGCCATAAACTGCTTTATATAACAATGCAAGTACATAGATACAAATGAATTCTGTACCTACATATCTCGCAGTTTGCACAAGGTGTGGGTGAAAAAGTGGTTTTTCATTAAATGCGAGTGGGGCCAGTTACTGGGTTACTGCGCTAGTGGGCTATAGGGACTCATCTGATCCGTTGAATTGCTATCGCCATTTCTTTCAATGGTTGAGATTGCTTTCTCAGCACTGTTCACAATCATCACATGTAATTATGCACAATTAATGTTATTTGGCTAATAACTATCTGAGTCATTTTCAATACTCAATAACCTGTAACTAGGAGACAAACTGGTTTCGGAGCTTATTAATTAAGCATCCAGTCTATTTGAAAATTATCACAAAAATGGAAATTTTTCAAAACATAGGAGATAGTTTACTTCTGATAGATAGTACTGTTTCTCGACTTCACTTCTTTTGTGTTCCCCCTTACTCAGTGGCCTCACATATCTGAATACCCGTTTCAGATATCTCTTTAACCAACTTTATACTTACTCTTGATATCTGAGAGCCTGTCTCAGATATCTCTTTCTCTCTTTAAGTGCCTTTCTTTTCAGAAAGCCTTATTCTTCTCTTTTGGCTTACTGAGTTCCCGTCTCAGTGACCAATTTAGCACCTTGACAATTCCATTAACCCAAGACTATGTCTCAAGGTTAGGAATATGCTCTCTTGCAAAGGCTTTGTGAAGATATCTGCAACTTGGTCTTCTGTACCAATCTTGAGTATCTCAATATTGCCCTTTTCAACATGATCTCTAATGAAGTGGTGTCTAACATCAATGTGCTTTGTTCTTGCATGGAATTTAGGATTCTGAGTTATGGCAATAGCACTTGTATTTTCTCTTCATTGATCTCATAGTCTCTGAGTTGTTGTTGTATCCACGAGATTTGTGAAGCACAACACCAAGTAGAACTATACTCTTCTTATGTGGTTAAAGTAGCAATTGAGTTTTGCTTCTTGCTGAACCATGATATCAATCTAGTACCAATGAATTGACAAGTTCCTGAAGTACTTTTTCTATCAAGCATTGATCCAGCATAGTCAGCATCTGAATAGCCAACTAAACTCAAGCCACTTTCTTTTGGATACCACAATCCAATTTCTAATGTACCTTTGACATACCTTAGAATCTTCATAGCAGTGTTATAGGGTGATTGCATAGGATTTGTCTGAAATCTTGCACATACACCTACTGCATATTGAATATATGGTCTGCTTGTTGTGAGGTATAGTAGAGACCCAATTAATTTCATATACTTGTGTTCTTCAACACTCTTGTCAGATTCAGTATATGTCATCTTGGTTCCAATGCTCATAAGTATGTTAGCATTCTTTTCAGAAGGCTTAGATTAAACTTATTGAGCATATCCTTAGCGTACTTTGTTTGACTAATGAATATTCCATCATTATGTTGCTTAACCTTCTTAACATTTCCTTCAGGCAGAATTTTTCCTATGCTTCCACAACAAAAATTGTAGCCCATAGAATTATCTTTGTGTGGCCATTGAGATCAGGTCAATCGAACATCATATGAGAGAGTTATGGCGACAATGGCTAGACTGCTCCGTAAAATTTCACTTTTGCAAGTCTTGCTAAGACGGCTCTCAATTCTTCGTCCGAACTCCGAATCCACTTCCGTTTTCGCCCAGTTACTCCAAATTCAAAGATCTAGAACCATAGTTTTCACTCCGATTTTCACCTTCGGAACACTAAATTCCTACAAAACACAAACAAAGTACCAAAGCATAAAAATGCACAAAAACACTACAAAATGCCAACAAAGACTAACCAAAAGACGGTAAAAAAGACAAGATGAGACTCTAAATTATCGTCTCATCATGAAGCTTATAGACCATCTTGCTTTCTGAGGAAACTTTAAAACCAGTTGGTTGCTCAACATAGACTTTCTCAGCAAGCTCACCATTTAGGAATGCACTCTTGACATCCATTTGGTAAACTTTAAAGTCATTATGAGCTGCAAAGGCTAGAAATAGTCTGATTGCATCCAATCTTGCAACTGGAGCATATGACTCATCAAAATCTAGTCCTTCAGTCTGGGTGAATCCCTTGGCAACCAACCTTGCTTTGTTTCTGGTTATTTCACCAGATTCATTCATCTTGTTTCTGAAAACCCACTTAGTTCCTATGACAAATATTCCATCAATGTAGGGAACTAGTTTCCAGACATAGTTTCTCTCAAATTGATCCAACTCTTCTTGCATTCCTAAGATCCAATCTTGGTCTTTTAATGCTTCTTCAATGGTCTTTGGTTCAATGTCTGAGATGAAACATCTATAGAGAGAATTTGCATTTTCAGCAATTGCTCTCCTAGTTCTTACCCCTTGGTCTAAATGATCTTTCACATCCTTTGCAGGATGATCTCTTATCCATTTCATAATGGGTTTAGAATTAGTAGGATCATTATCATTTTAAATCATTTCAGTGTCATTACGATCATGATAAGATACTTGTTCAGTATCTAAGATATCTGGCACTTGTGATGTGCTTGGGATATTGATGATACAATATTCTAACGTCTCATTCGGTCCTTTTTAGCGGTCTTTGTGAGTCTTTGTCTTCGGTTTTATAGTGTCTTTGTGCGTTTTTATACTTTGGTGCTTTGTTTGTGTTTTGTAGGATTTTTGTGTCCCGAAGGTAAAATCGGAGTGAAAACTTTGGTTCTAGATCTTTGAATGTAGAGTAACTGGGCGAAAATGGAAGTGGTTCGGAGTTCGGACGAACATTTGAGAGCCGTTTTAGCGAAGCTTGTAAAAGTGAAGTTTTACGGAGCAGTCTAGCCATTTTGGCCATAACTCTCCCATATGATGTCCGATTGACCTGAGCTCGGTGCCAAGGAAAGAACATTCAAAGGGCTACAACTTTTGTTTTTGAAGCATGGCCATATTCTGTCTGTAGCAAATGTTAGAGAAGTTTTAAGTTCGTCGCGGCAGATGACATTCTTGCTGCGGCGAGATTTTGCGAGAGCAATTTGGGAGCCTAAACAGTGTCTCGCCGCGGCGAGCTATTTTCCTAGCCGTGGCGAGATTTGCGATAACTTCACAAATTCAGCAGAAAAACTCCTTTTTAGGTTAGAATTAGGTCTTCCATTGCCATAACTTCTTGTACTCGATTTTTCATAGAAAATGCTCCTAGAACTAGGTTTTGACATTGATTGATTGATCTTTGGAGCTTGATTTTGACTATTCATCAAAGGATTGATATCGAATCCCTGATTACTGTGGTAAATCTCTATTGTTTTATCTTATTCAATTCCTTCTTACTCTGTTTCTCGAATTGTTTAAGCATGCATACGATTATCATTCTGTTTATGTTAAACATGACCAATATCTTGTATTCTTTCATCCTTGCTTCGATTATGAGTAGCTAAATCAATCCGAACATGGTAGTTGCATGATAGCCTTGCGTATTCGCTTCTAGGGTTTGAAATCGTTCATATAAGTTAGGCTCATTCAAAGATCTTCGTAAAAACCCTTCGATCCAATAAGCTAGTTCAAAGATTCTCTAAAACGTTTTGGTTAAGGGTCGTGGATTGACGATCCACGATTACTCTAGTTCAAAGATTTTCAAATAACGTTTGGTTGAATTGGATTGATAGTTTTCTGTACACCGACCGTGTGACAGTATGAACGTATCCCTAGAGCGAATTAGCATTGCTTGATCGTAACTACTGTGTTCCTTCTACCTCATGTATACAAACAACTACATTGTTAATTTCTGTTTTCTAGTTATTAGAAGTACTCGAATTCAAACAAATCAACATCATTTCACAAGTAAATGTTTGTTTTCAATCGTTGTAGTAGCTTAATTGGTTCCTTAGCGAACGACCTCATGGTTAGCATTGTCTATTTACAACAACTGCTTGCTACTTGTTTCTAAGTATCAATTTGAGCACATCAAAATTTGGCGCCGCTGTCGGGGAATCAATTCCTATTGTAGCGGTTGATTGCGAATTTTTATTTGTTTTCCAACTTACCTGAAGTTTAGTGCACTAACAGAAACTAAGGATATTTCAAGGTTTTCGTGTTATGTAGCTCTAACGACAGGTTGATCAGAAAGGATATTTCAATGGCTCAGTTAACCTATGGAGCCTACATGCAACCCGGCGAGGTTAAGGCCGGGAAGGCGACAATCGTGCTGTCTAATGAGTCAAGAAATTTAGAACTCAAAGTCTACCACTTCCATAATCTCCCCAAGTTCTACGGAATGGCCAATGAGGATGTGATAAGGTTCCTCAAAGAATTCGAAGTACTGATTGCAGGGATTCCGTTGACAGCCGGAGGAGTAACAATTTCAGATGGAGAGATAAGGAAGAAGGTTTTTCCGATGTGTCTGCAGGATAAAGCTAGGAACTGGCTGTTAAACCAGACTGGGGGTTCTCTACCTACTTGGGATTCTCTCTACAAAGCCTTCGTTAATAAGTTTTACCCTCCCGAGAGAACGCAACACCTTCTTACTCAGATAATGTAGTTTCAACAGATGTACGATGAAACCTTCTATGAAGCTCGCGAACGCTTCTTACAGTTGCTATCCCAACGCCCGCACCACAGGAACGACGAGATAAATCTGTGCATCAGATTTTATGAGGGTCTGAGTTGGGAGTGCCAGTACATAGTTGATATGACGTGTAAAAATTCACTCCTGGAAGCATCTTCTGATGAATTAAATGGTGTTTTCGAGAGATTAGCAGCGGTGTCTCAGCTCAAGGGTGCGAGAAATAAATCTAGGAGAGTGGAATACCGAGCAGTTGAAGGGACTCCAGGGGCATGTACTACTGAGTGGGACACGCAAAGCGGGTAGATTAGACAGCAGGGTAACTGGCAGGATAACCAAGGTGGCAACAACTTCTACGAGAATGCGCCACGGGAGCAACCAGTTCTAGCTTAGCCAGTTCGGGTTCAGATTACAAAAGTGCCAGGAAGTCCTGATCAGGGACCACATGGAGCGTTCCGAGAGGTTCTGGGCCAAAGCACATGAAAATCAGCGCAGGAATGATCAGCGGTTCGACAACATTGAGCAGGCAAAGAAGCGATTAGAGAAGACTTTGGGGGATCTAGTTGGTCGATTTCAGCAAAGAGAAATGGGTAAGTTACCGGCGACTGCAGAAATCCACAGAGCTTTAGCCGTTGAGGTGACATTCGATGAGCCAGTAAAGGTGAAGTCTGTTCTTGCTACCTGCACTTGCCAGCTCGAGAACACGATGGCCCAGGTTAAGACACCGGAGGTAGTTGAGGTAGCACCTACATCGGCACTTGAGAAGCCGGTAGAAGTGAGAGTCGGGGTACGTGAAAAGGAGGTAGCCACACCCAGTATTGACTCCAGTAGAGGAGGCGAGTGCAAAACTGGCTGTCCTTGAGGTAAGCCCCACCGCCAGGGTGATCCCAGCAGCAGATTAGAGCATCAGTGATGCCGATAGATTTGATTTGGCGGTTGGTATAGGAAATTCTTCGGAGGTAACTGGCATCGTAGATACAGGAGCGGCGGTTCTGATGACCTTTGCGACCTATGAGGAGCTGGATTTGAAGGGTTTGGAACCCAAGAAATGCTTCGTCATGATGGCCAATGGAACAAGAAGAAGGTGCATGGGTGTGATTGAGGATGTTCCGGTTACACTGGATGGGGACACTTTTATGGCCGATTTCGTGGTTGTGGAGTCGCAACGGGTAAAAGGAAAGGAGATGGAAAAGGATATGTTGCTGCTTGGGCGACCGTTCATCAAAACCACTCGCATGATTGTCAACCTCAACGCTCGTACTTGCACTATAGAAGTACATGGCAAGCAACGTGAGTTGCAAGCCACCACTACACCATACTCACCCCTGCGGTTGACACCAGGAACTATATAGGGGCGCACACAAGACCCTTGTATATCCATACTTATCAACAAGGAAGAATAAGAGCTGCACCAACCGGAGGAGCCAAGAACCTCCTGAGTACCCGTTAGCCAACACGGAAGAGTCTAGTACATGACTATAAACTGTACTTCACAGGCCAGACACTTTCGATCCCTTTTATCTTTCGACTCTTAGGTTGAGAACAAGCTTGAGTTTCGGTTTTGGGAGGGAATGTGAGGCTCTTCAGTTTCTTGCCTGTGTTTCTATGTGTTTTTTCATATTTTCGTGAGTCTTTCGTGTGTCCGTGTTATTTTTCCAAGTTTTGAGTATCTATTGTGAGTGGTAAATCCACTTAATGCTTTTGTTTTGTTTGATATGTAACTGGAAGTAGCCTAGTGCATTGTTAATTCCTTAAGGTCTGTTTCTCTTGCAAATAGCTAGTCTGTCCATTCCTTTAGTCCAAAAGCCGTGAGAATCCTGAGCTGATGAAAAAATATTGTACCGGCATTTGTATTGTGTGATTCCTGGGATGTGCAAGTTTTTTTTTATGAATTACTTGCGCCTTTTCATACCTATGTGTACTCATTTTATTTGGGGATGATGAACGACATGCTTTTAATTCTGAGTTCTCTAACTTTTGAACCCCGTTCTAAAGAACAGGTTTGGGGAAGAGTTACTTACATATTGTCATATTGTACCATATGTAACATGTTTACGACTAATTTTTGAGCTTTATATGCTTGATTGTGTTTGAGTCTGTTGCTGTTTCCAAAGCTGTCTGAATTTAATCTCGGGGTGGATCTATGGTTTTAGTTGATCACCGTCTGTCGTGTTGGGCATGTTTCAGATACTACCTATATACCGGCGTGGCCCTTAAAGGTATATGACCATGAGGGTTGATGGCATGTATACCAAACTGACACGCACAAAAGTGCGGACTTTCGGTAAAACAGACACCCGTAAAAAAAATTGAGATAAAAGAGCCCAATGAGGCCATGCATTGAATACAGTGCAATAATGGTTTATGTTTGATTACAAGTGAAAAAGGGAACAACACAGGTCTTGATCTTTTGTTATAAGTCATTTTTTAAAAGGTCCCTTCTGATCCATTTGATTTGAGTACATTAGCATAAGATAGTCTAGGCATTTTTTGTTATGCGAGTCACCTTCCCAGTTTACTTTTCGAGCGAATAACCTTATTGGACACTTCCAAAGAGAGTAGAGATTGCATATTATTCCTTTGAGGGACTAGTGTGCTGGACTTAAGAGTTATTTGCTTGAGAAATGGTTTTTTGGGATTATCTGTGCAGTTTTCTGCCAAAGGTTACTTGAGAACAAAACATTTGCATTTGGTGGACTTAATGCTTTCAATGGTAGATTCGATTACTTGGATTTGTAACTCTTGTATTTGCCTACATGGTTTAGAGTCTAGTGTGTTTAGGCTTTGTGTTTGCTCGAGAACGAGCAAAGGTTCGGTTTGGGGATTTTGATGAGACAATATTCTAACGTCTCATTTGGTCCTTTTTAGCGGTCTTTGTGAGTCTTTGTCTTTGGTTTTATAGTGTCTTTGTGCGTTTTTATGCTTTGGTGCTTTGTTTGTGTTTTGTAGGATTTTTGTGTCCCGAAGGTGAAAATCGGAGTGAAAACTTTGGTTCTAGATCCTTGAATGTAGAGTAACTGGGCAAAAACGGAAGTGGATTCGGAGTTCGGACGAAGATTTCAGAGCCGTTTAGCGAAGCTTGCAAAAGTGAAGTTTTACGGAGCAGTCTAGCCATTTTGGCCATAACTCTCTCATATGATGTCTGATTGACCTGAGCCCGGTGGTCACGGAAAGACAATTCAAAGGGATACAACTTTAGTTTTTGAAGAATGGCCATATTCTGTTTGTAGCAAAAGTTACAGAAGTTTTAAGCTCGCCACGGCGGATGACATTCTCGCCGCGGCGAGATTTTGCGAGAGCAATTTGGGAGCCTAAATAGTGTCGCGCCACGGCGAGCTATTTTCCTCGCCGCGGCGAGATTTGCGATAACTTCACAGATTCAGCAGAAAAACTCCTTTTTAGGTTAGAATTAGGTCTTCCTTTGCCATAACTTCTTATACTCGATTTTTTCATAGAAAAAGCTCCTAGAACTAGGTTTTGACATTGATTGATTGATCTTTGGAGCTTGATTTTGACTATTCATCGAAGGATTGATATCGAATCCCTGATTACTGTTAAAAATCTTTATTGTTTTATCTTATTCAATTCCTTCTTACTCTGTTTCTCGAATTGTTTAAGCTTGCATACGATTATCATTCTGTTTATGTTAAACATGAGAAATATCTTGTATTCTTTCATCCTTGGTTTGATTATGAGTAGCTAAATCAATCCGAACATGGTAGTTGTGTGATAGCCTTGCGTATTCGCTTCTAGGGTTTGAAATCGTTCATATAGGTTAGGCTCGTTCAAAGATCTTCGTAAAAACCCTTCGATCCAATAAGCTAGTTCAAAGATTCTCTAAAACGTTTTGGTTAAGGGTCGTGAATTGACGATCCACGATTACTCTAGTTCAAAGATTTTCAAATAACCTTTGGTTGAATTGGATTGATAGTTTTCTGTACACCGACCGTGTGACAGTATGAACGTATCCCTAGAGCGAATTAGCATTGCTTGATCGTAACTACTGTGTTCCTTCTACCTCATTCTTACAAACAACTACATTGTTAATTTCCGTTTTCTAGTTATTAGAAGTACTCGAATTCAAACAAATCAACATCGTTTCACAAGTAAATGTTTGTTTTCAATCGTTTAGTAGCTTAATTGGTTCCTTAGCGAACGACCTCGTGGTTAGCATTGTCTATTTACAACAACTGCTTGCTACTTGTTTCTAAGTATCAATTTGAGCACATCAGATATCTATACATGTTTAGTGTCCTGGGTATCTGAGACAGGATTCACAACAACTTCCTGCTTAGAGACCTCTTCATGATGAATATTCTCAGTGTCTTGATCCATTTCTGAATTTCTCATAGGAAACTCTTCATCATATCTTAGAGAAATCTAGTTGTTACTTGGCAATGGTTGTCTTTCTTCGTTAGACTCCTCCTCTACGTGAATGACAGAATTATTTTCCTGTTGAGATTCTTGTTCAGAATCCTTGATAATGAGTTCTTTGAACCTATCTGAGCGTTCTTCATTCAAGGGTACTTTCTTGTTTCCTTCATAGAATACTACATGGACAGATTCTTCAATATTTTGTGTCCTTTTGTTGTAGATTCTGTAAGCTTTGATATTCATTAAATAACCAAGAAATACTCCTTCATCTGCCTTTGGTTGAAATTTTCTAAGATATTATTTTCCATTGTTAAGAATAAAACATCTGCAACCAAACACCCTTAAATGTTTGATTCTAGGGGGTCTACTAATCAATAACTCAGAAGGAGTGATGTGTCAAATCAAAATTTTATATTTGTTTAAATAGTCCAGAGTTAATTCTCAACACTACGAAAACTTGTAGTGCTGTGAAGTTAAACCCGAGGTCGGTCTCGAAGGACTTAACTAAGCTGAGCTCGGTTTACGAATAATAACACAGTATGGAAAGCGGTAAATTGTTTGGTTTCTTCGGTAGCAGAATGATTAACTACGTGAAAGTAAACTACTTTGTAGACTAACTAGAAAACAGATTTAAACTTAACGAGATTGATATGAATGAGGAGAATTATGGTGTGGTGACAGAAGACAAGCTAGCTAGCAGGAAACATGCAACTATAACCATGTCGATTTACTCGAATTATCACTGCAACATGCTCTATCGATTATTACACTGCTCTAGACTCTTCTAGGCAAACACCTTATGTCACATAAGGTACGGAGAACTATGAAAATGAACTAACTGACTTTGTTCTAGAAAACAGATAACATTAGTGAAGGCGTCAATTCCACTAAGCTACAATTAATAAGCTAATGTAGTTATTACTGTTTGCAGCGAACCACTGGATATAGCAAGACGTAAAACGTTTTGGTTAAAAGGAACATATGCTTAATCTATTAGTGATTTTGACGTAATGAACAACAAACAGAATATTGCATACGCAATTAATCAAAACAGCACAGAATAGCATCCTACGTATATAATCACATGAACCCTAACTAGCATGCATTGAATCTATCACCACCCCATAATCAGGGTGCTTAGCTACTCATGATATGCGAAGACATAATCAATATAGTATTTAAACAAGCAATAAACATAATAATACTAAAATCAAAGATTCGAACGGTGATAAAATAGTTACCCTTCGTGTCACAAACCCTAGGTAGAATCGAGAACCTGAATCGAATCGATGCAAAGAGTATGTAGATAACGCTCCCAATCAATTGACAATCGTCGGATTACAAGAAGAAATCGGTTCAATTACCTAGATAGGTAATGGCCTTGGAAAATAGGTCTAGGTTGAGAGAAAAGTATGAAAACTTGACAATAGATGATAATTGAAAGGAATTATCTCTTGTTCTAACTAATAGAAAGTAAAAACCACAAGTCTAAATGAACTAGGAGACAAAACGGACGAATCTCGCGAAATCTAGGCAACTGGCGTCGCCAGTTGCAATTTGAGTGCAACTGGCGTACGCCAGTTCTTCTTGGATGGATCGTTTTCCTTTTTTTACTCCAATTCTTGGTATTTTGGCCTTCCCGCTCGACTTCTAGCATCCATTCGAGTCATTGGAACTCCATATCCTGTAGATGTATATAAAATACAACATTTTGCCATCAATTAGTGCGGTTTAGCCAAATACCTACAAAATACACAAAACATGAAAACGTAACAAAATACAAATAAAACACATAAAAACTATGCATGAGAATAGCAATAAGACGGTAAAAAAAAACCGAATGAGATGATGTAAAATCGACTCATCAAACTCCACAAACCGAACCCTTGCTTATCCTCCAGCAACAGACTCTTTAAAAATCCTTGAAAAGTAAAAACACGAAGACATAAAAGAAAAGTCTAGCTCCCAAGCTACCGAGTCAACGATTGCAAGTAATAAGCCTAAAAAATGCAAGAGGTTTGACATCACATTGACATTCACAGAACCACATGCACAAGTCCAAAAAGTTCGTTTCCGGAGTAAATAGAACTTAAGTCTAACCCGGTAGTTCCTCACAAGCGGATCATATGCAACTAATCTCTCACACTCCTGGAAGTGTCCAGTAGGGGTAATCACTCAAGAATATAAAGAGAAAAGGAAGGTGACTTGCGTCACAAAGTTGCCTCAAATACCCCATGCATTGTACTCAATCAGTTAAGTCATAAGGGACTTTATCACAGCTTTATAAAGAATCAGCAGTAAACTTATAAAAAGGCAATCGTTCTCTCTTTTTTCAATTTTTTATTTTTTGCAGTCTTATATATGACCCATATGCTTATTTTGTCTCAATTTTTTGGCAGTGTATGTTTTACCGAAAGTCCGCACTTTTGTGCGTGCTGGTTTGGTATACACGCCATCAACCCTCACGGACATATGGCTTTTTAGGACCACGCCGGTGTGTAGGTAGTATTTGAAACATGCCCAACACGACTAACGGTGGCACAAGTGCCATAGATACACTCCGAGACTTATTTTATTTTTTTGAGAGAACAAAAAACCTGAACACAGTCATTATCTACATATACAGTACACATAAACCTCCTCCCCAAACCTGTTCTTGGAACGGGTTTGGCATAAGCGAATAAGAATGGAAAACATGTCGTTCGTCATACTTAACTTACACAGAGTACACATGAGAATGATGAGGCGCAAACAAGGGAGTTTGCACTTCCCGAGAAATCACACAAGAACAAAATTGCCGGTATAAATATTTCATTTTTTTCATCGGCCACTAAGCATGCTCACAGGCTTTTGGACTACAGAACTAGAACAAACTTTCTATTTACATGAGAAACAAACTTAGCAAACTTATAACATGCAAACTGGTAATAGTCAAGGATCAATCAAAACTCAGGCATTAAACAGGTTTAGTGCATGCAATAGACGCTCGACTTGGGAGTAAGATTTAAACTCGACATAACAAATAGACGCGAATAAAAAATACAGAAAGAAACACACACGAAAACATGCAAGCAAGAAGTAGATCAAACTCAAAACACCCCTCCCCAAACCTGAACTCGTGCTCTTCCTCGAGCAAACGAGTGAAAAGAGAAAAGGAAAGAGTTGATATGAGAAGGCTTCCCTGATTGAAGATTTCCAATATGTGTAGACAACTGAGAAGAAGGACCTGAGACTCAAGTAGAATGTTAGATAACAAAAAAAAAAAAAACAAAGCGAAAAGAGGGATGGCGATGCGATTATCTAATCAATGACGCCTCTCTCTCGATGTTTGATCATGGCGCCTTGACCAACATCGAAGCTTAGCGTTCTAATGGCGACGCCGCTAGATTTTTTTTATTTTAAGAAGAAATAAACGTGAATGCAACTACATTATGAGGAAAAAAAAATGTGAATGCAAATGCAAGCTAACTAAAAAAGCAAGTAAAACCCGGGTTGCCACCTGGGAAGCGCTTGTTTTAAGTCGAGCTTGACTTTCGCACTCTAGCTAGTACGATGGTGGGTACTAGACTTCCCCATGACTGAGCTTCTCTGCCCTTGTACCTGCGAATAGATATAAAGGGGTCCAACATACCCCGCACAATAATCCTTGCAGATAAAATCCTTAGGCAAATAATCGAATGCCTTCACTATGCCGACCTTACCATTCACCTCATATGTTGTTGTGCGTCTAAATAGGGGTGAGCGCAGGCGGGTATTGGCGGGTATTTACAAAAAATCAAACCAACCCGCATATGACGGGTGATTATTTGTCCAACCCGCGGCGGGTAGAATAATTTTCCAACCCGCGGCGGTTCAGGTGATAACAATGGCGGGCGGGTTGGCAGGCGGATTGGCGTGTGAGTTACTACATCAAGTCATCAACTAAGATATATTCTAATCCAGTAAATTAACAAAATATTTTGAAAGCAAGCAAAATAATGAAGTATCATTTTCACATAGGTAGTTTTTTAGTTTATATATGAAATAACCGTAGTTTTACTACTATTAATCTATTCTATATTTCTATCTACTCATTTAAGTGACAATTAATTTATTTCAAATATATACATTTTTTGTTATGTAAACAATATGGCGGGTGGGTTGCGGTTTGCACTCCACCCACCCACCCACCAATTGACGGGTTATAAAAAATTTAACCCGCGTAATTTTTTTTAAAAAAAATTAATCGACGGGTGCAGGTGAGATGCGAGCGGTTTTTGCGGACAGGTCGGTCGGGCGGATTGTTTGCACACCCCTATGTCTAAATACGATAATGTCCATTCTGGAGGTGAATAAAAACGGCCAGCCAAGGAGGATTGTATCAAGTCCTTTCTTCTGATCTTCCCGGATGTCTTTCGGAACAACAAAATTGGTGATAACAGTCTCACCATTCAATTTAACCGGGACAACCTTTGCCAATCCAACGGGTCTTCTATGCGACCCATTTGTTAGGAAATTTGTTAGATATTTTGTTAGAAATATCTGTTTAGATTTTGATCAGCAACATGATGACTTATCTTAGTCTCAGAAAGGTGATTAGTACTCTTGGTTCACTTGAACATTGTAAAAGAGGAAACCCACTAAGTATGATAGTCTAGCTAATCTTGTATAGGATGTTAGGTCTCAAAATGTAATTTTTATTTTATGAAGAGAAGACCAAGAAGAAGACATCCAAGCAGAACAAGTTCAACGACATTGAAGATTTGAAGACTGCACAAGATTACTGAAACAGTTTTACAGATACCTTGGCCAGATATCATAAAGACACGAATAGTTTTAAACAAACTGTGTCACAAGAGATATCTGAGAAATAAAAGGTCTATCTGAAAACAAGGAAAGTGTCCACAGATATCTATTCTCAGATACCTTGAGCTTTAACCACATTTCTGAAAAAGAAATATATATATTGCAACCAAAGTTGTTTCAATAAAAGTGGTATCTGAAGTTAAAGATAAGAACGTGCAAAGAATCGTAGAAATCGATCAAGGTTGTCTCGATAAAAGCATAGTTCCGTTGGCACTCTGAGACAAAAGTATAGTACAATGCATTAAATGCACGGACAGAGATGTTCGAACAAAAGCAACGGTAGCTTCAAGAAGAAGACAAACTCACATAAAGATTACACAGATATCAATAGTTTGAATTTGATTTAAGCCTAACGGATACTATTCAACGGCATTCAAATTCATCTATAAATATCAACACTTAGACTGCTTGAGAAGACACACTGAACACCTTAGACAAACTGAACACATATCTTAATCTCTCAAGCAAACTACTTACTCTCAAGCTTTCTGTTGCGACCAAAGATCTTGATCTTAAGTAGCACTGAAGTTCTAAGTGTCCTGATCCTAAACAAGCACAGCTATCTGTGAAAGAGTTGAATTGAAAGATCAAGTATCTGAGATTCATTCTCTAGAACATTTATCTAAGACTTGGGTCAGTAAAAAGAACAAGATACCATACATTGCAAAGTGTATTAAGTATACTTGATTCACAGAGCTATCTGATTAACCGAAAAGTTATTAAAGAAGCTCATCTGACAACTCAAACAAAAACCAACACCATCACTGGCGTGGAGTACAAGAAGTACTTAGTTTGAGAAACTAAGGAATAACTCCAACGTTATTGAGCACAGGAAGTACTTAGCTTGGGAAGCTAGGGAATAGCTCAAAAAGGTTTCTGAGTACAGGAAGTACTTGGCTGTGAAAGCCGGGGAACAACTCAGGGGGAACATTTGGTTGGGAACCATTTGTTTAAGGAATCTTAGAATAGGATTTTTGTAAGGTGACCTCAATTATCTATTCTAGTGAATTCTAGGTCTTTGGAAGACCGAAGTGGATTAGTTGGAGGATTACGCCACCTCCAGATACCACTATACTTGCTGTGTTATTTACTTTTCTGTACTTACATTTCAGCAACACACACACACACTTTAACTGTTTCTGCACTTATCTATCATAAGTCTTCCGCGCTCTGAATCTAAGTATCAGATATCTACACAGATATCTGAGAAATAGTTTTTATCGACAAAAGTTTTAAAAGACTATTCACCCCCCCCCCCAGTCTTTTACTTTGCCGTTATCTGGACCAACAAGTGGTATCAGAGCAGGAGGTTCACAAGCCTTCTGCACTGAACCTAGATCCCCAGATAGGTGAAGGAACTTTGTCCATTTTCGAGGACTATTTAATTTGTGTGTTAAGTGTGCAGGAATGTCTCTGAGTGATGCACCCGTTCTCAAACCAGAGAACTACGAGAAATAGAAAAATAACACGATGCTCCACCTTGAAGCCATAAGTGACGAAATGATCGAAGTGATAAAGAATGGCCCAATAGTCATTCAACAACTTAAACAAGTCATGGAGGTTTCTAATGGTAGAGACAGAGATCAAAGCGAAGGATCTTCACAAACTGATGCGTCAACAAGTGGGAGATCTACTAGTCAAGTTATTTACGAACCAAAGTCCAGAGAACTCTGGACATCGGAAGATGCCAAGAGAAATCGTCTGGATGGTCAAGCTCGTAATATCATCATCAGATCGACACCTGAGCACATACAGTGTAAACTGTGGGGTGCTAAAACGGCGAAAGTTGCCTGGCAACTGATTGAAGAAATCTGTGCCGGAACTGAGAAAACCAAAGAAAACAAGTTCGAAGTTCTCAAGTTGAAATTTCAAAATTTCAAACAAGGACCACCTGAAACTCTGGAAGAACTTGATTTCAGATTTACCACTCTCATGAGTGATATGGCAGCACTTGGGGAAAGAATGATACTCCCAATGTAAAAGATTAAGACTATTGTCAGAAGTCTTAACCACAACTGGGAGCATACTAAATTCTTTTATTTTAACCAAGGAATGCCAAATATCACTCCAGTGGAACTCTTCTCACACCTTGCTACGGTTGATTATGAGACAACACAAAGAGAACAAACAACTGAAAAGTTGCAGAATATTGCTCTAGTTGCTCAAGGAACTTCTGAAAAGAAGAAAAGCAAGGAAGAGACTGAGGATGCTCTTGTTGCAAAGCAAATGAGCAAATATGTCAGTCGAGAAATTGAGAGAAGAAAAGCCAAAGAGCAGCTGAAAAAGCATCTAGGCTCAAACTATCACCAGTACAAAAATATGCAAAGCTCGCTGAACAAGCCATTTCGTAAAGCATCATGTCTTGAGGAAGTAGAAATTGAAACGATATCTGCTTTCTATTGTCGAAACCCGTCACTTCAAGAAGGATTGTCCTGCCTTCAACAAACTAAGGACAGGTGACAAGAAAGATAGAAGAATCTTCAGAAGAAGCTAGAAAGCTTTATTAACTGAAGAAAGAAAGAAAATCCAAACTCTACTGGATGCTCTAGACGTTGAGACAGATTCTGAAGATGACAATTCAGATGACTCAACCTTACCATCACCAGAATTATGTGGAGTTACTCATGATATAATCGACTTCGGCCTCAAGAAGAAAGAAATGTGTGGAGTTGCTGAAATTGACGGTCAAGACATCTCTAACATAGAAATCTGTCTTATGGCTGATGAGGTAACACATACTTCTTGTTATACTTATGAAAGTGATGAAGAAGAAATAAAAGATCTAGAAAATCTCAGGAAAGATCTTGAAAGAATTTCTAATGATCCGAGCTAGAGCCGAAAATCTTGAAGAAGAAAAGAATTCTCTTGCAAAGGAAAATTCTCAATTAGTTAAGATATCTGAGAAAAAGGATGCTGAAAATGCATTTCTCAAAGCTCAGATATCTGAGACTGAAAAGTCACATAAAGAAGCATTGGCTGAAAAGTTACATAAAGAAGCAATGGCTGAATTACGAAAGAAATATGAAGATCTTCTTTCTGAGAACAAGGAACTCGAAAAGAAAGAATTATCTTTTCAATCTTATGCCAAAGCTAGTGACACTCTTACTGAAGTACAATCTTACTTAAGAGATCCTTCAGAAAAGAAAGGACTTGGCCTGAATACACAGACAGATTGTTCTATCACTCTGAAAAAGAGTGAGGAAAGAAGAACATTTGTAAGTACTCAGCAAGATGGTTCCCATGCAATCTATAGTATCGGTCAGAAGACGAAGATTGTTGACAAAGGAAAGGCAGTTGCGACTAAACCTTTGTGGGAAAAACAAGTCAAAAACAAAACTGTTGGGCACGTCTCTGAAAAGAAACACAACACTGAAAAGTGTAGACACCCACAGTGCTATGTCTCTCAAAAGGGTAGAATTGCAGGAGCTGGCAAATTCTCCCATGTCACTTTTTCTTGAAAGAAATTGAACCAACCAGAGATTAGCAAAGCTGCTGAGAAAAGATCTCAGATAGCTTCAAGTGCTCGAAACGGTATTGGCTATAAAGGCATCGGGAAACAACTTGCTCATGAATACAAACAGGAGCAAGAACGATGGCTAAAGGCTAGAATTGCTCAAAGCAATTATCAGAAGTGGAAGTTGAATCAAGCCACTGAAAATCTGAATGCAAGGGCTAGAAGAAATCTGGCAAGGAAAGCTAAGTTTGCTGAAAAGCAAACTCAGAAACCTGACAGGTATCTGAAAGCACCAAATGGAGCACCTAGGAACATACCAAGGAAGAAAATAATTCTTAATAATGATAATCATTCAATTAGAATTCCTCCTTATGTTCCTATCAGACAAAAGAATGTTCCAAGGAAATTCATTCAAAAATGGATTCCTACTGGAAGATTGTTTAATCCTGATGGTTCCAACTGTAAATTGAGAACCTAATCTCCGGTTCCCTGTTGTGTGCAGAATGCTTCCTGGACTAAAGCACAATGGCTATTTGATAGTGGATGCGGAAAGCACATGACAGGAGACAAAGCAAATCTGGTCGATTACAAAGCTTGCAACACAGGACCAGATATCAGATTTGCTGGAGGAGAATTAAATCCCTCTCTGGGATTTGGCAACATCAAATTGGGAACATTAACAATCACTGACGTAATACATGTTAAGGATTTGAAATATAATCTATTTAGCATGAGCCAGTTTGCAGACAAAGGTTTTACTGTAAAATTCAAAGCAAAATACTGCAAACTAATTGACAATGAGTCAAAGCAGACAGTCTTGGTTGCTCCGCGGAATGGCAGTCTTTATGTTGCCGATTGGGCATCTGCCACAACTGAAGAATGTCTCATGGTGAGTCAATCTGGTCACACAGAAGATCACTGGTTATGGCACAAAAATAATGAGCCACTTGAACTTCAAAACTCTGAACAAACTTGCCAAGAAAGAGTTAGTGGTTGGCCTTCCCAAAATATCTTTCAGAAAGGATGGTATCTGTTCTGCATGTCAGATGGAGAAACAATCCAAAATCTCTTTCAAGTCCAAAACTAGACACTCTAGTGTTAGACCACTGCAACTACTACATATGGATCTTTTTGAATCATCTGTAACTAGTTATGCAGGAAAGAAATATGGTCAGGCTGTTGTAGATGACTTCTCAAGATTCACTTGGGTTGTCTTTCTGAAACACAACCGACGCCTTGAGTGGAGATACCAAACTTGTTGAAAAGCTTGAAGTCATGAAAATGACAAGGTATCTGCAATCGTAGCAGACCATGGTCTTGAGTTTGTCAACCAAGACATAAAGCGCTTTACTGCAAAGGTATACAACACCAACTTTCCTCTGTAAGAACACCTCAACAAAATGGTGTTGCATAAAGGAAAAACAGAACCCTTAAAGAAGCTGCAAGGACGATGCTAGCTGACACTGAAATAAGTGAAGTTTTTTGGGTTGAAGCTGTAAACACAGCCTGCTACACTCAGAACAGATGTTTGATAAACAAACACCATGACAAGACCCCTTATGAAATCTTGGTTGGTAGACCACCTAATATCAAACATCTGAGAGTATTTGGTTGGAAATGTTTTGTTCTAAACAATGGAAAAGATTATCTGAGAACATTTCAACCAAAGGCAGATGAAGGTGTATTTCTTGGTTATTCCACGAATAGCAAAGCCTACAGAATTTATAACAAAAGAACAAAGAAAATTGAAGAATCAGTTCATGTTGTATTCTATGAAGGAAGTAAGAAAACACCTCCTAATGATGAACTCTCAGAAAGGTTCAAAGAACTAATGTTGAGGGATTCTGAAGAAGAATCCTCAGAAAGGAGAAACATCATTATGGAAAGTGAGGATGACACTGACGTAGAAAAGCTTGATATGCCTAGTAACAACCAGATGACTCACAAACATGATGAAGAATTTCCTATGAAACTTCCAGAAATGGAAACTAAAGATATTCATCATGAAGCTATCTCTGGAAACAATCTCTCTGAAAGACATGTTCCAGATAGCTCAAACACTGAACAAGTGTCAGACATTAATTGCCCTTCTGAGGAGCAAAATGTCTTAGATACTGAAAAAGTATCAAATCAAAATCCCAGTGATTCACATTCAAATCATTTGGATATTGATCCTACTAGCACCAAACCTATGATGAGATGGATCAAGGATCATCCTGCAAAAGATGTGATTGGACCAATTAATCAAGGTGTTAGGACTAGGAGAGCAATAGCTGAAAATGCTAATTCTCTCTTTGGATGTTTCATCTCAAATATTGAACCTAAAAATATAGAAGAAGCATTAGGAGACCAAGACTGGATCTCTGCAATGCAAGAAGAGTTGGATCAATTTGAGAGAAACAAAGTCTGGAAACTAGTTCCATTTGTGGAAGGAATATCTGTGATTGGAACTAAATGGGTTTTCAGAAACAAAATGAATGAATCTGGTGAAATAACCAGAAACAAAGCAAGATTGGTTGCCAAGGGATTTACCCTGACTGAAGGCTTAGATTTTGATGAGTCATATGCACCAGTTGCCAGATTGGATGCAATACGACTTTTTCTAGCCTTTGTAGCTCATAAAGATTTTAAAGTTTATCAGATGGATGTCAAAAGTGCATTCTTGAATGGTGAACTTGCAGAAGAAGTTTATGTTGAGCAACCACCTGGCTTTGAAGTTTCCTCAGAAAGTAGAATGGTCTATAAACTACAGAAAGCTCTGTATGGACTGAAACAGGCTCCAAGAGCATGGTATGAAACTTTGGCCAAATACCTTCTGGAAAGTGGTTTCAAGAAAGGTGAAGTTGATGAAACTTTATTTACCTTAAATCATGATGGGAAACTACTCTTAGTTCAAGTATATATTGACGACATCATATTTGGATCCAAGGACAAGCAAATTTGTAATGACTTTGCAAATCTCATGAAAAGTAAGTTTGAGATGAGCATGATGGGAGAAATGAATTATTTTCTAGGATTGCAAGTCAAGCAACTCAATGATGGAATATTCATTAGTCAAACAAAGTATGCAAAAGATATGCTCACAAAATTCAATCTTAAGCCTTCTGAAAAGAATGCTAAGATACCTATGAGCATTGGAACCAAAATGACCTATACTGAATAAAATAAGAGTGTTGAAGAACATAAGTATAGTGTTAGGAAATTTGTTAGATATTTTGTTAGAAATATCTATTTAGATTTTGATCAGCAACATGATGACTTATCTTAGTCTTAGAAAGGTGATTAGTACTCTTGGTTCACTTGAACATTGTAAAAGAGGAAACCCACTAAGTATGATAGTCTAACTGATCTTGTATAGGATGTTAGGTCTCAAAATGTAATTTTTATTTTATACAGAGAAGACCAAGAAGAAGACATCCAAGCAGAACAAGTTCAACGACATTGAAGATTTGAAGACTGCACAAGATTACTGAAACAGTTTTACAGATACCTTGGCCAGATATCTTGAAGACACGAATAGTTTTAAACAAACTGTGTCACAAGAGATATCTGAGAAATAAAGGGTCTATCTGAAAACAAGGAAAGTGTCCACATATATCTATTCTCAGATACCTTGAGCTTTAACCACATTCTGAAGAAGAAATATATATATTGCAAACAAAGTTGTTTCAATAAAAGTGGTATCTGAAGTTAAATATAAGAACGTGCAAAGAATCAAAGAAATCTGATCAAGGTTGTCTCTGATACAAAGCATAGTTCAGTTGGCACTACAGGACAAAAGTATAGTACAATGCATTAAATGCACGGACAGAGATGTCTGAACAAAAGCAACGGTAGCTTCTGAAGAAGAAGACAAACTCACAAAGATTATACACAGATATCAATAGTTTGAATTTGATTTAAGCCTAACGGATACTATTCAAACGGCACTCAAATTCATCTATAAATATCAACACTTAGACTGCTTGAGAAGACACACTGAACACCTTGAACTCCATAAACACGCTGAACGTCTTACTCTCTCAAAGCAAACTACTTATCCTCAAGCTTTCTGTTGCGACCAAAGCTCTTGATCTTAAGTAGCACTCAAGTTCTAAGTGTCCTGATCCTAAACAAGCACTGCTATTTGTGAAAGAGTTGAATCGAAAGATCAAGTATCTGAGATTCATTCACTTGAACAATTATCATAGACTTGGGTTAGTAAAAAGAACAAGATACCATACATTGAAAAGTGTATTAAGTATACTTGATTCCTAGAGCTATCTGATTAACTGAAAAGTTAGTAAAGAAGCTCATCTGACAACTCAAACCAAAACCAACACCATCACTGGCGTGGAGTACAGGAAGTACTTAGTTTGTGAAACTAAGGAATAACTCCAAGGTTATTGAGCACAGGAAGTACTTAGCTTGGGAAGCTAGGGAATAGCTCAAAAAGGTTTCTGAGTACAGGAAGTACTTGGCTGTGAAAGTTGGGGAACAACTCAGGGGGAACATTTGGTTGAGAACCATTTGTTTAAGGAATCTTTGAATAGGATTTTTGTAAGGTGACCTCAATTATCTATTCTAGTGAATTCTAGGTCTTTGGAAGACCGAAGTGGATTAGTTGGAGGATTACGCCACCTCCAGATACCACAATACTTGCTGTGTTATTTACTTTTCTGTACTTACATTTCAGCAACACACACACACACTTTAACTGTTTCTGGACTTATCTATCTTATGTCTTCCGCGCTCTGAATCTAAGTATCAGATATCTACACAGATATCTGAGAAATAGTTTTTATCGACAAAAGTTTTAAAAGACTATTCACCCACCCCCCCTCCTCTAGTCTTTTACTTTGCCGTTATCTGGACCAACAAGTGGTATCAGAGCAGGAGGTTCACAAGCCTTCTGCACTGAACCTAGATCCCCAGATAGGTGAAGGAACTTTGTCCATTTTCGAGGACTATTTAATTTGTGTGTTAAGTGTGCAGGAATGTCTCTGAGTGATGCACCCGTTCTCAAACCAGAGAACTACGAGAAATCGAAAAATAACATGATGCTCCACCTTGAAGCCATAAGTGACGAAATGATCGAAGTGATAAAGAATGGCCTAATAGTCATTCAACAACTTAAACAAGTCATGGAGGTTTCTAATGGTAGAGACAGAGATCAAAGCGAAGGATCTTCACAAACTGATGCGTCAACAAGTGGGAGATCTACTAGTCAAGTTATTTACGAACTAAAGCCCAGAGAACTCTGGACATCGGAAGATGCCAAGAGAAATCGTCTGGATGGTCAAGCTCGTAATATCATCATCAGATCGACACCTGAGCACATACAGTGTAAACTGTGGGGTGCTAAAACGGCGAAAGTTGCTCGCAACCGATTGAAGAAATCTGTTTGAACTGAGAAAACCAAAGAAAACAAGTTCGAAGTTCTCAAGTTGAAATTTCAAAATTTCAAACAAGGACCCACTGAAACTCTGGAAGAACTTGATTTCAGATTTACCACTCTCATGAGTGATATGGCAGCACTTGGGGAAAGCAACAGATACTCCCAGTCAGAAAAGATTAAGACTATTGTCAAAAGTCTCAACCACAACTAGGAGCATACTAAATTCTTTTATTTTAACCAAGGAATGCCAAATATCACTCCAGTGGAACTCTTCTCACATCTTGCTACGGTTGATTATGAGACAACACAAAGAGAACAAACAACTGAAAAGTTGGAGAATATTGCTCTAGTTGCTCAAGGAACTTCTGAAAAGAAGAAAAGCAAGGAAGAAACTGAGGATGCTCTTGCTGCAAAACAAATGAGCAAATATGTCAGTCGAGAAATTGAGAGAAGAAAAGCCAAAGAGAAGCTGAAAAAGCATCTAGGCTCAAACTATCACCAGTACAAAAATATGCAAAGCTCACGAACAACAAGCCACCGTAAAGCATCATGTACTGAGGAAGTAGTAATTGGAAACGATATCTGCTTCTATTGTCAGAAACCTGGTCACTTCAAGAAGGATTGTCTTGCCTTCAGCAAACTAAGGACAGGTGACAAGAAAGATAGAAGAATCTTCAGAAGAAGCCAGAAAGCTTTATTAACTGAAGAAAGAAAGAAAATCCAAACTCAACTGGATGCTCTAGACGTTGAGACGGATTCTGAAGATGACAATTCAGATGACTCAACCTTACCATCACCAGAATTATGTGGAGTTACTCATGATATAATCGACTTCGACCTCAAGAAGAATGAAATATGTGGAGTTGCTGAAATTGACGGTCCAGACATCTCTAACATAGAAATCTGTCTTATGGCTCATGAGGTAACACATACTTCTTTTTATACTTATGAAAGTGATGAAGAAGAAATAAAAGATCTAGAAAATCTCAGGAAAGAACTTGACATCTATGAAAGAGAATTTCTAATGATCCGAGCTAGAGCCGAAAATCTTGAAGAAGAAAAGAATTCTCTTGCAAAGGAAAATTCTCAATTAGTTAAGATATCTGAGAAAAAGGATGCTGAAAATGCATTTCTCAAAGCTCAGATATCTGAGACAGAAAAGTCACATAAAGAAGCATTGGCTGAAAAGTCACATAAAGAAGCAATGGCTGAATTACGAAAGAAATATGAAGATCTTCTTTCTGAGAACAAGGAACTCGAAAAGAAGGAATTATCTTTTCAATCTTATGCCAAAGCTAGTGACACTCTTACTGAAGTACAATCTTACTTAAGAGATCCTTCAGAAAAGAAAGGACTTGGGCTGAATACACAGACAGATTATTCTATCACTCTGAATAAGAGTGAGGAAAGAAGAACATTTGTAAGTACTCAGCAAGATGGTTCCCATGCAATCTATATTATCGGTCAGAAGACGAAGATTGTTGATAAAGGAATGGCAGTTGCGACTAAACCTTTGTGGGAAAAACAAGTCAAAAACAAAACTGTTGGGCACGTCTCTGAAAAGAAACACAACACTAAAAAGTGTAAACACCCACAGTGCTATGTCTCTCAAAAGGGTAGAATTGCAGGAGCTGGCAAATTCTCCCATGTCACTTTTTCTGGAAAGAAATTGAACCAACCAGAGACTAGCAAAGCTGCTGAGAAAAGATCTCAGAAAGCTTCAAGTGCTCGAAACGGTATTGGCTATAAAGGCATCGGGAAACAACTTGCTCATGAATACAAACAGGAGCAAGAACAATGGCTAAAGGCTAGAATTGCTCAAAGCAATTATCAGAAGTGGAAGTTGAATCAAGCCACTGAAAATCTGAATGCCAGGGCTAGAAGAAATTTGGCAAGGAAAGCTAAGTTTGCTGAAAAGCAAACTCAGAAACCTGACAGGTATCTGAAAGCACCAAATGGAGCACCTAGGAACACACCAAGGAAGAAAATAATTCCTAATAATGATAATCATTCAATTAGAATTCCTCCTTATGTTCCTATCAGACAAAAGAATGTTCCAAGGAAATTCATTCAAAAATGGATTCCTACTGGAAGATTGTTTAGTCCTGATGGTTCCAACTGTAAATTGAGAACCTAATCTCCATTCCTGTTGTGTGCGAATGCTTCGGACTAAAGCACAATGGCTATTTGATAGTGGATGCGGAAAGCACATGACAGAGACAAAGCAAATCAGTCGATTACAAAGCTTGCACGGGACCGGATATCAGTTTTCTGAGGAGAATTAAATCCTCTCTGGATTTGCAACGTCAAATTGGGAACTTTAACAATCACCGACGTATTACATGTTAAGGATTTGAAATATAATCTATTTAGCATGAGCAGGTTTGCGGCACAAAGGTTTCTTGTAAAATTCAAAGCAAAATACTGCAAACTAATTGACAATGAGTCAAAGCAGACAGTCTTGGTTGCTCGGCGGAAAGGCAGTCTTTATGTTGCCAATAGGGCATCTGCCACAACTGAAAAATGTCTCATGTGAGTCAATCTGGTCACACAGAAGAGCACTGGTTATGGCACAAAAGAATGAGTCACTTGAACTTCAAAACTCTGAACAAACTTGCCAAGAAAGAGTTAGTGGTTGGCCTTCCCAAAACATCTTTCAGAAAGGATGGTATTTGTTCTGCATGTCAGATGGGGAAACAATCCAAAATCTCTTTCGAGTCCAAAACTAGACACTCTAGTGTTAGACCACTGCAACTACTACAAATGGCTCTTTTTGAATCATCTGTAACTAGTTATGCAGGAAAGAAATATGGTCTGGTTGTTGTAGATGACTTCTCAAGATTCACTTGGGTTGTCTTTCTGAAACACAAATCTGATGCCAGGGTGGAGATACCAAACTTGCTGAAAAAGCTTGAAGTCATGAAAAATGACAAGGTATCTGCAATCAGAACAGACCATGGTACTGAGTTTGTCAACCAGTACATAAAGGAGTTTTGTACCTACAAAGGTATACAACACCAACTTTCCTCTGTAAGAACACCTCAACAAAATGGTGTTGCAGAAAGGAAAAACAGAACCCTTAAAGAAGCTGCAAGGACGATGCTAGCTGACACTGAAATAAGTGAAGTTTATTGGGTTGAAGCTGTAAACACAGCCTACTACACTCAGAACAGATGTTTGATAAACAAACACCATGACAAGACCCCTTATGAAATCTTGGTTGGTAGACCCCCTAATATCAAACATCTGAGAGTATTTGGTTGTAGATGTTTTGTTCTAAACAATGGAAAAGATTATCTGAGAACATTTCAACCAAAGGCAGATGAAGGTGTATTTCTTGGTTATTCCACGAATAGCAAAGCCTACAGAATTTACAACAAAAGAACAAAGAAAATTGAAGAATCAGTTCATGTTGTATTCTATGAAGGAAGTGAAAACACCTCCTAATGATGAACTCTCAGAAAGGTTCAAAGAACTAATGTTGAGGGATTATGAAGAAGAATCCTCAGAAAGGAGAAACATCATTATGGAAAGTGAGGATGACTCTGACGTAGAAAAGCTTGATATGCCTAGTAACAACCAGATGACTCACAAACATGATGAAGAATTTCCTATGAAACTTCCAGAAATGGAAACTGAAGATATTCATCATGAAGCTATATCTGGAAACAATCTCTCTGAAAGACATGTTCCAGATAGCTCAAACACTGAATAAGTGTCAGACATTAATTGCCCTTCTGAGGAGCAAAATGTCTTAGATACTGAAAACGTATCAAATCAAAATCCCAGTGATTCACATTCAAATCATTTGGATATTGATCCTACTAGCACCAAACCTATGATGAGATGGATCAAGGATCATCCTGCAAAAGATGTGATTGGACCAATTAATCAAGGTGTTAGGACTAGGAGAGCAATAGCTGAAAATGCTAATTCTCTCTTTGGATGTTTCATCTCAAATATTGAACCTAAAAATATAGAAGAAGCATCAGGAGACCAAGACTGGATCTCTGCGATGCAAGAAGAGTTGGATCAATTTGAGAGAAACAAAGTCTGGAAACTAGTTCCATTTGTAGAAGGAATATCTGTGATTGGAACCAAGTGGGTTTTCAGAAACAAGATGAATGAATCTGGTGAAATAACCAGAAACAAAGCAAAATTGGTTGCCAAGGGATTTACCCAGACTGAAGGCTTAGATTTTGATGAGTCATATGCACCAGTTGCCAGATTGGATGCAATAAGACTCTTTCTAGCCTTTGCAGCTCATAAAGATTTTAAAGTTTATCAGATGGATGTCAAAAGTGCATTCTTGAACGGTGAACTTGCAGAAGAAGTTTATGTTGAGCAACCACCTGGATTTGAAGTTTCCTCAGAAAGTAGAATGGTCTATAAACTACAGAAAGCTCTGTATGGACTGAAACAGGCTCCAAGAGCATGGTATGACACTTGGCCAAATACCTTCTGGAAAGTGGTTTCAAGAAAGGTGAAGTTGATAAAACTTTATTTACCTTAAATCATGATGGGAAACTACTCTTAGTTCAAGTATATGTTGACGACATCATATTTGGATCTAAGGACAAGCAACTTTGTAATGACTTTGCAAATCTCATGAAAAGTAAGTTTGAGATGAGCATGATGGGAGAAATGAATTATTTTCTAGGATTGCAAGTCAAGCAACTCAATGATAGAATATTCATTAGTCAAACAAAGTATGCAAAAGATATGCTCACAAAATTCAATCTTAAGCCTTCTGAAAAGAATGCTAAGACACCTATGAGCATTGGAACCAAAATGACCTATACTGAATCAGATAAGAGTGTTGAAGAACATAAGTATAGGAAATTGATAGGTTCACTACTTTACCTCACTGCAAGTAGACCTGATATTCAATACGCCGTTGGAGTATGTGCTAGATTTCAGACAAATCTGATGCAAACACACTACAACATTGCTATGAAAATATTAAGGTATGTAAAAGGTACATTAGATGTAGTATTGTGGTATCCTAAAGAAAGCGGATTGAGTTTAGCTGGGTACTCAGACGCTGATTATGATGGATCACTGCTTGATAGGAAAAGCACATCAGGAACTTGTCAGTTTCTGGGTACTAGACTTATCTCGTGGTTTAGCAAGAAGCAAAACTCAATTGCAACTTCTACCACAGAGGCTGAATATATTGCTGCTGGTTGTTGTGCAACACAAATTCTGTGGATACAACAACAACTTAAAGACTATGGACTCGATGAAGAGAAAACTCCCATATTCTGTGACAACACAAGTGCTATTGCAATTACACAGAATCCTAAAATTCATGCCAGAACAAAGCATATTGATGTTAGACATCACTTCATCAGAGACCATGTTGAAAAAGGCAATATAGAGATACTCAAAATTTGCACTGAAGACCAACTTGCAGATATCTTCACTAAGCCACTACAAGAAAGTAGATTCTTAGCCTTAAGACATAGTCTTGGACTAATGGAACTACCAAAGAACTGAAAAAGTTCAGAAAGCTGGAACGGGCATTCAGAGAAGAGAAAAGAGAAATCTGGAACGGGTATCCAGAAGTCAAAAAGGCTAAAGAGCAAAAAGACAGCTTAAGATCTCTAAGACGGGAACTCAGATATCTGAATCACTCTATAAACGGGGAACACAAAGGACAATAGGACAATGTCACTTCCTACAATTATTTGCAAGGGCATTTTAACTCTCTCTCAGATTCTTTTATGAGACTGAGTCAGCCAACAATGACTAAGGGGGAAAGAGTGTATAAATCTGGACCTCAAAGTCTGGGGCATTGGGAGGAAGGAGAAGAAAACAAGAAGAAATCTGGAGCTGGTCCGGCTCAGAGAGGAAGAAGAAACATGAAAACTTCCCAGCCACCACTCAGAATCAATGAACCCTCCTCAAGCCAAGCTACTTTGCAAATAGTAGCTGCTTCCCAGAAACCTACTGAAGGAACTACAATGATAACAAGGGCCAAGGCACAGAAACCTCCAAGGAGTACCAAGGCTCCAAGGAGAAGACAGGTTAAAGGGATTGATGAATCTTCTAAAGAAAAAGAAGAAGGCCAAATCAAGTCCCTGGGCAATGAAGAAGGCTGTAAAATTCTCACAAGATTTAATCTTGATGATGATGAGGAAACTGATGAAGATGAAGCTCCACTTCACAGAAAAAGGAAAATTGAACGCCTAACTGAGCCCATAGCTGCAAAGCCCCTAGCAGCTAAAACAACCTCTGGAAATACCAAGTCTATCCAGGGTGGTTCTTCAAGCAACAACCCCAAAGAGAATTCAAGACAGAGAAGGAACAGACTGAGAGCTGAGCAAAGACAAAGTCAACTTCCACTCAGGCCAGAAGAAGCCAAAATAGAGTATGTGAAGAATGACAATGATTCTTACATCTCTGGTGCATCAATCAGAAAAATGGCTATTGGATTCTGGAACTTAAGCATCTACTGGTAAATTCAAGATTTCCAGAACCAATCCATAAACAACTTATGGCATGGAGAAAAGATAAGCCAACCTTGATCAACACCAATCACATTAAAGCCTGGTTGGAGTTTGAAGTTGTCAAGAGAACTGAAGCCATGAGAAAGGACCTCTCTGATGAATGTCCATATGGAAAGCCAGATGATGTGCACAGAATTCTGAATATCACAGGAACAGGCACAAGAGAAAGACTCGCTGTGGAACCCTATGAGTCGTTCTATCTAACTGAAGATCAATACAAGGGTGACATCAGATATCTGAGGATTATCTACGAATACTTCAAGCTTTCAGATATCAGAATACAGTATGCCTGGAAGTGGGGAAAGTATCTGTGGGTCAAACATTTTGTCAAGAAAAATCCTACCAAAACCTACAAAGAGGTCTGTGGATTTGCCAGAGACACTGAGATGCTCGTCAGAACACTTCTCTATGATTATTCTGATGACATCAAAAGGTTTGGAGATAGGAAATTTGCAGACTGATCCACAGAAATACTGTTGAAGACTTGAAGAGTTGAAGACTTGAAGACTAGTCTATTAGGATGTTTACTTTGAGCTTGGTTACTCCTGTTGTCCTAATTTACTATGTATTTTTTGTATTTTTGCTGACTGAGCTAAATTGTTTTATGTATTGAAGTTATCTGTAATCTTTCTTTGTAACATATCTGATGAACTTACTCTCAGATATTATTCTATAAAAGATAACTTGTCAGCAAAGATCACACCTTGTGATTTGGTTGATGTTTACTTTCTGCACTTAATTGAATGAATTGAAAAATTATGAGAAATGATTGAGTGTTGGATTGATCACTCATCCAGATTTGTAATAGGTCAGATAGTCATCGTTGACTGATCAAAAAGGGGGAAATTTGTTAGGAAATTTGTTAGATATTTTATTAGAAATATCTGTTTAGATTTTGATCAGCAACATGATGACTTATCTTAGTCTCAGAAAGGTGATTAGTACTCTTGGTTCACTTGAACATTGTAAAAGAGGAAACCCACTAAGTATGATAGTCTAGCTAATCTTGTATAGGATGTTAGGTCTCAAAATGTAATTTTTATTTTATAAAGAGAATACCAAGAAGAAGACATCCAAGCAGAACAAGTTCAACGACATTGAAGATTTGAAGACTGCAGAAGATTACTGAAACAGTTTTACAGATACCTTGGCCAGATATCTTGAAGACACGAATAGTTTTAAACAAACTGTGTCACAAGAGATATCTGAGAAATAAAGGGTCTATCTAAAAACAAGGAAAGTGTCCACAGATATCTATTCTCAGATACCTTGAGCTTTAACCACATTCTGAAGAAGAAATATATATATTGCAAACAAAGTTGTTTCAATAAAAGTGGTATCTGAAGTTAAATATAAGAACGTGCAAAGAATCAGAGAAATCTGATCAAGGTTGTCTCTGATACAAAGCATAGTTCAGTTGGCACTACAGGACAAAAGTATAGTACAATGCATTAAATGCACGGACAGAGATGTCTGAACAAAAGCAACGGTAACCGAAGAAGCGGAATAAACTCTACGATTACTATACACAGATATCAATAGTTTGAATTTGATTTAAGCCTAACGGATACTATTCAAACGGCAATCAAATTCATCTATAAATATCAACACTTAGACTGCTTGAGAAGACACACTGAACACCTTGAACTCCATAAACATGCTGAACGTCTTACTCTCTCAAAGCAAACTACTTATCCTCAAGCTTTCTGTTACGACCAAAGCTCTTGATCTTAAGTAGCACTAAAGTTCTAAGTGTCCTGATCCTAAACAAGCACTGCTATTTGTGAAAGAGTTGAATCGAAAGATCAAGTATCTGAGATTCATTCTTTTGAACAATTATCATAGACTTGGGTCAGTAAAAAGAACAAGATACCATACATTGAAAAGTGTATTAAGTATACTTGATTCACAGAGCTATCTGATTAACTGAAAAGTTATTAAAGAAGCTCATCTGACAACTCAAACCAAAACCAACACCATCACTGGCATGGAGTAGAGGAAGTACTTAGTTTGAGAAACTAAGGAATAACTCCAAGGTTATTGAGCACAGGAAGTACTTAGCTTGGGACGCTAGGGAGTAGCTCAAAAAGGTTTCTGAGTACAGGAAGTACTTGGCTGTGAAAGCTGTGGAACAACTCAGGGGGAACATTTGGTTGAGAACCATTTGTTTAAGGAATCTTAGAATAGGATTTTTGTAAGGTGACCTCAATTATATTTTCTAGTGAATTCTAGGTCTTTGGAAGACCGAAGTGGATTAGTTGGAGGATTACGCCACCTCCAGATACCACTATACTTGCTGTGTTATTTACTTTTCTGTACTTACATTTCAGTAACACACACACACACTTTAACTGTTTCTGCACTTATCTATCTTAAGTCTTCCGGGCTCTGAATGTAAGTATCAGATATCTACACAGATATCTGAGAAATAGTTTTTATCGACAAAAGTTTTAAAAGACTATTCACCCCCCCCCCCCTCTAGCCTTTTACTTTGCCGTTATCTGGACCAACATATAGGAAATTGATAGGTTCACTACTTTACCTCACTGCAAGTAAACCTGATATTCAATACGCGTTGGAGTGTGTGCTAGATTTCAGACAAATCCGATGCAAACACACTACAACATTGCTATGAAAATATTAAGGTATGTAAAAGGTACAGTAGATGTAGGATTGTGGTATCGTAAAGAAAGCGGATTGAGTTTAGCTGGGTACTCAGACGCTGATTATGCTGGATCACTGCTTGATAGGAAAAGCACCTCAGGAACTTGTACGGGTACTAGACTTATCTCGTGGTTTAGCAAGAAGCAAAATGAATTGCAACTTCTACCAGAGGTGAATATATTGCTCAGTTGTTGTGCAACACAAATTCGTGGATACAACAACAACTTAAAGACTATGGACTCGATGAAGAGAAACTCCCATTTTCTCGTGACAACACAAGTGCTATTCGATTACGTAATCCTAAATTTCATGCCAGAACAAAGCATATTGATGTTAGACATCACTTCATCAGAGACCATGTTGAAAAAGGCAATATAGAGATACTCAAGATTGGCACTGAAGACCAACTTGCAGATATCTTCACTAAGCCACTACAAGAAAGTAGATTCTTAGCCTTAAGATATAGTCTTGGACTAATGGAACTATCAATGAACTGAAAAAGTTCAGGAATCTGGAACGGGCATCCAGAGAAGAGGTAGCTGGAATGGGCATCCAGAGAAGAGGTATCTGGAACGGGCATCCAGAGAAGAGAAAAGAGAAATCTAGAACGGGTATCCAGAAGTCAAAAAGGCTAAAGAGCAAAAAGACAGCTTAAGATATCTGAGTCACTCTATAAATGGGGAACACAAAGGAGAATAGTACAACTATCTGCAGTCAACTACTCTCTTGAAATTCGCATTATTTCTATCTTGATGAAAAACTTGGAAAAATCCTAAGTATAAGACAGATTCAGATGCAAATAGTGTTCTTGGTCATACAAAAACGTGATTCAGATAGGTAATAGCCAAAATTCATTAAATGGGCACAATTACACTTGTTGATTATGATCATTGCTGAAGAAGCAATGGTGACCCTTGATTAAATTAAGCGTTTGATCTATACGTTGGAAATTAATTCACAGTAAATAGTGGACTGTAAATTTTAAGCCCACTTTGCATTTAATGCCGAACTAGCTTTTGCTCACGCCTGCTTGCAAATCACAGATACGTACACACAAAATCAATTTGTATGTATTTGTCTGTTGAGATTCTATTGCTATATATATAGGATTTTGACAAAATAAATCACTTTCGCCTAATCCAAAATTCCGACTTACACAAAAATAGCAAAACCTTCTCTCTTGATTCTCTGCAAACCTTCTACAATCTCTGCAAATCAAGATTAAGTTTTTCTGCAAAGAATTACAGAATCAAATCTCTTTCAAACACCAATCCAAATTCCCTACACTATATAAAGAGATGGCCCCAAAGAATTCTTCCACACAGAAATCTCAATCCTCCACTAGTACTGCTGAAAAGCAAGCACCAGAGTTGGTTGTGAAAAACCGACTGGTAGGAGATTTTAATCCTGACCATTGGACTTCAAATCACAGAATGATTTGGGGTGGTGCCATGGTTGAGGAATACCTCACGGCTGCAATAGAGAACCAAGCCGACAGAAAGCTGATTCTTGACATGCTTGAAAAGGCACAAATCAAGGGTTTTCTATCTACTCGCCCAAGTGGAATTTCATCACTCGATGTGTTGGAATTCTACAACAACTCCAGGATAATTTCCTGTGTTTCTGAAGGCACTACAATAGTGCCTGTCAAAACCTCAGTCCAAGGAAAGGAAATCCTTCTGGACTTAACAACTTTCTGTAAGTTGTTTGAGCTTCAAAATCTTGGAAAGGATTTTGAAATAAACACCAAGGATGATGATCTCCTTGAAGGTGTTAAACAGTGGTACAGTGACGTGTGTGATCTTGAAAAATCAGATACACCCACTGAGTTCAAGCTTGCTGACATCCGAACCAGACATCTGATGGTTCACTGGGATGTATTGACTTGCATTCTTCACAGATGCTTTGATGGTCTACAAGGAGGTGCTGACCAAATAAGCCAAGAACGATGGATCATGATGTTCTTGCTGAATCAACAAGACAAAAGGCTGGAAAACCCTTTTAACTGGGGAAAGTACGCCTTCATGAAGTTTGTGAAGAAGATTCAAGGCTTCGAGCGTAAGATCGCCAAAGGACTAGCTGAGCCAAAGGCCACAGTAGGCTATGGTCTGAAGATATGCTACTTGCTGGAAAAGCTTGGCATTGAGCTCAGAGAGACGGCTAAAATCGCCAACAGTAACCTACTCTACAAATATGAGTATACGAACATGATGAAAAAGGTTGCTGGGTCTCAGAAAGGTTCTAAGAAGCGAAAGTCTGAAAAGGTATCTGAAGAAAAGGTTGCGACCAAGAAGCCCAGAACTTCAAGAAAGAAGTCTGCTGGAAAATCACAAGACACACCTATTGAGGTTGTCGATTCTCAGATATCTGCAGGCATTGCCGATGAACAAATTAATACAGATGAACTCATCAATGCTGCAAAAGAGTTATCAACTACTGAACAAGTAGACTCAGCAAGATAAAGTGCTTTCAGAAATGTGAATACTATTACAGAAAGCCTTGCTGATGAACTCATAAATGCTGCCAAAAGTGGTGAAAAACACCAAGCCCTATCTGCAGAAACCACAGGAATTATGTACCAATCAGTTCCTAATGCTGATGAGAGCTCTGACGATGAAGATGATGAACTAGTCATCTCTCAAGTCCTAGAAAGATCAAAACGGGCTAAGGTTACTGAAATAGTAACTGGTGAAGAGGTATCGGAAAAAGAACCTACACCATAGGTTGCTGAACAAGCACCTATAGCAAAGGTTGTTGGTGCAAACAAACCATCAGGGAAGGTCTCCTATGAACAAATTCAAGAAGCCCAGATGAGTGGTTACTTAGTACTGGCAGATGCTGATGAAAATGCCACATCAAAAAATCTGGAAGAACCTACTAATGATAATTCTTCTGCTTCCACAACAACCACAAACACAACAACCACAACAGCCACAAGTGGTTGATGAAATGGTAAATGAACTCCATTTCGACTTACCAGCAATGTAGTATGCTGAAGAAAATCCTGCAAAAGAGCAGGTTCCCCAACTCAATGAGAGGGATCAAACTGAGACATCTACTCAGAATGATCAACCAGGGGAGGCAACTGAGTTGCACACTCAGAAAAGGTGTGAAGTACATAAAATTTCAAACAAAGAAGCTGTACTGGAACAAGAAGACCAAAGTATAAAAGGGTCACAAGTTCCAGAGACCAATCAGCCTGACAATGCTCAGGTAGCTGAATGGTTTAACTCCTACCTTGTGAAAAATTTTATGCTTGTATATCTTGTTACTTATATAACAATTCTTTGTTACAGGCTGAGTTAGAAACACAGAAACAAGAGGAAGCTGGAAAGCTTGCCTCAGAAACTGAGAAGGAGGTTACCCCAACCTCGCCTCTTAAGAAATCTGAGCCTGTACCACAGGTGATAATTGATTCTTAAGATAACACTTTTCAGTCATTTGTCTATGTGCTTAATCATTTAAAGTAAATGTTTCTAACAGGCTCCAACTGAGAAAGAGGAAGATAAGGCAGAAATGCCAGAGACGAACCCAGAGACCGACAAGGTTTCTGAAGAACACATCATTGAGCCTTCTAGCATGAAGGTACATGAAAAATTAGTGATAAGTATTCTTCATCATGGGTTATCTTAAACTTCTTCTAAATTATTCATACTTTCTACTTACAGGCTCATTCAGAAGTAGAAATGCAAAGGGAAAAAGTTGCGACATTCCCTGCATCAATGGAAATTTATGAAGCTCCCAAGGTAACATCACATGAAAGAATACCAGAAACTGAGAAAGTTTCTGAGAAAAATGACTCTGAGCTTCCTATTGAGGAAGTAAGTCCAAAACTCATAACTCATTAAAGCATTTTTGCACAAATTCTTTCAAATAATTTCCTAAGTATTGTATTAATCTTAATTCTCAGGTTCAAGAAAGAAAGGTTGATGAGGACCAGACTTCCAAGTCTCCACCTCACAACAAGATATCTGAGACACCAATTGTCTCAGTAGCACAAGTCTCTGAGCCTGAAGTACTTACTCAGGTAACTCAGAAACTAAACTACATTTCTACTCAGATATCTACAAAAGTTTTGAAGCTCACTCAAAACTCTTTCTTTCAGGCTGAAACGAGTGCAAAGCAGGCTCCCAATGATGAGAAAAGGGACCTACTTCCCTTCTTCAAAGCTCAAACCCTGCCAAAGCATATTCAATGCTTCAAGAAATGGCAAAGGTTAAGGTGCTCTGATCTCTCTGAAATATTGAGAATCACAGATCAACCAACCAGACGAGCACGAGTTGTTGACTTGGAGACGTATATCCATGCAATGTTCCCTATCGAACAGTACACATTTGCGACTCTATTGCATAAGGATTTCCCCAGAGAAGTGGCGCACAGTTTGATACAAGCCTTTGAACAGGCAGATGGTCAGACAAGATTACAGATGGCATTCAAGCCAGTTCTGCCCCAGACTCTGCAATTTATACCTTCTGAACAAGAAGAGGTTAATGGGCAGAAGATCACTATTCCTGAAGTGATCAATCTTGTATCTGAAGATGATGAGGAGGAAGAGATAAACGAAAACGACTTCGATGAACCTTCCACTGACCATCACCAAAAGGATGACACAGACAAAAAAGGATGATGATGATGCCCCTACACCAGGGACCGGAGGAATTTCACAAAGAAATCATGCCTCAACTGCTGGAAAGCAAACTGAGAGGAAAGCACAGAAATCTCCGTCTCCATCTCCTCAAAAGTCAACTCATCCATCTTCCCAACAAAAGGTTAATACTGAACAAGTAGTTGAGGATTCTGAGGAAATCGCTCAGAAATTGTTGAATACTCAATCGAGCGCTCAACTCGCATAACCTGTTGGAAGAACAACAACTCCATCTTCAACTGGAAGACCAGATAGCTAAATCCAGAGACAAGCTTGACCAACTACAAGATCAATATCTGCAAGAGATGATTGCTTACTCTGAGGTTAAAGAGCTACAGGATGCTGTAAATGCCATCACCAAAGAACTCGATACTGAAGAAGTATATGAAATTAAGCATGATGCTAAGGCTGCATCATCTTCAAAAGAAGTACCATCCTCCTCCCAAAAAGGGAAGAAACCAATCTCTGAGATGGTTGCTGGACTCGACACAATCGATGAGAATGTCCAAGAGGATGAAGATCACTGGGCTGATTACTCAGATGATGAAGAAGACAAGACTTTGGCAGAGCACCGCAATGAACATCTAGCGGTTTCACACTTGAAAAGGAAACTGATTGCTCCTGAAACTTTCAGCAAACTGCCAAATGTCCACTCCCATGAATACATGAACAGATACTAAGTACTGGCTTATCTGAAAAAGGAGATGTCTTCACAGAACAAGGAAGTAATTGCCTCCGTCCCCTCTGAAATGAAAAAGTTCACTGAGCTCGTCGCTCAGAGAACAGCTAGCATAGTCATTGCTCAGAAAGATCTGGGAAGGATAAGGGACGATGATGCGTCTTTAGCTGAAAAAGCTTTCCAAGAGGCAAGTTACACTGCTGGAAAAGTAGATGCTATCCTAGGCCCATTGGCAGAGCTCACTGATAAGGACAATGGACTTATCAAGCAAAATCAGGAGCTCAAAGCCGAACTTCAGAAGTTGGTCACTGCCTACAATTATTTACAAGGGCATTTTGACTCTCTCTCAGATTCTTTTATGAGACTGAGTCAGCCAACAATGACTATGGGGGAAAGAGTGTACAAATCTGGACCTCAAAGTCAGGGGGAATAGGAAGAAGGAGAAGAAAACAAGAAGAAATCTGGAGCTGGTGCGGCTCAGAGAGGAAGAAGAAACATGAAAACTTCCCAGCCACCACTCAGAATCAATGAACCCTCCTCAAGCCAAGCTGCTTTGCAAATAGTAGCTGCTTCCCAGAAACCTACTGAAGGAAATACAATGATAACAAGGGACATGGCACAGAAACCTCCAAGGAGTACCAAGGCTCCAAGGAGAAGACAGGTTAAAGGGATTGATGAAACTTCTGAAGAAAAAGAAGAAGGCCAAATCAAGTCCCTGTGCAATGAAGAAGGCTGTAAAACTCTCACAAGATTTAATCTTGATGATGATGAAGAAACTCATGAAGATGAAGCTCCTCTTCACAGAAAAAGAAAAATTGAAAGCCTAACTGAGCCCATAGCTGCAAAGCCCCTAGCAGCTAAAACACCCTCTGGAAATACCAAGTCTATCCAGGGTCGTTCTTCAAGCAACAACCCCAAAGAGAATTCAAGACAGAGAAGGAAATGACTGAGAGCTGAGCAAAGATAAAGACAAAGTCAACTTCCACTCAGGCCAGAAGAAGCCAAAATAGAGTATGTGAAGAATGACAATGATTCCTCTGTCTACAGGTGCATCAATCAGAAAAATGGCTATTGGATTCTGGAACTTAAGCATCTACTGGTAAATTCAAGATTTCCAGAACCAATCTATAAACAACTTATGGCATGGAGAAAAAGATAAGCCAACCTTGATCAACACCAATCACATTAAAGCCTGGTTGGATTTTGAAGTTATCTGTAATCTTTCTTTGTAACTTATCTGAAGAACTTACTCTCAGATAGTATTCTATAAAAGATAACTTCTCAGCAAAGATCACACCTTGTGATTTGGTTGATGTTTATTTTCTGCACTTAATTGAATGAATTGAAAAATCTTAAGAAATGATTAAGTGTTGGATTGTTCACTCATCCAGATTTGTAATAGGTCAGATAGTCATCGTTGACTGATCAAAAAGGGGGAAATTTGTTAGGAAATTTGTTAGTTATTTTGTTAGAAATATCTGTTTAGATTTTGATCAGCAACATGATGACTTATCTTAGTCTCAGAAAGGTGATTAGTACTCTTGGTTCACTTGAACATTGTAAAAGAGGAAACCCACTAAGTATGATAGTCTAGCTAATCTTGTATAGGATGTTACGTCTCAAAATGTAATTTTTATTTTATGAAGAGAAGACCAAGAAGAAGACATCCAAGCAGAACAAGTTCAACAACATTGAAGATTTGAAGACTGCACAAGATTATCAAACAGCTTTCTGAGATACCTTGGCCAGATATCTTAAAGACACGAATAGTTTTAAACAAACTGTGTCACAAGAGATATCTGAGAAATAAAAGTCTATCTGAAAACAAGGAAAGTGTCCACAGATATCTATTCTCAGATACCTTGAGCTTTAACCACATTTCTGAAAAAGAAATATATATATATTGCAAACAAAGTTGTTTCAATAAAAGTGGTATCTGAAGTTAAAGATAAGAACGTGCAAAGAATCAGAGAAATCTGATCAAGGTTGTCTCTGATACAAAGCATAGTTCCGTTGGCACTACAGGACAAAAGTATAGTACAATGCATTAAATGCACGGACAGAGATGTCTGAACAAAAGCAACGGTAGCTTCTGAAGAAGAAGACAAACCTGCTACAGTACTATACATAGATATCAATAGTTTGAATTTGATTTAAGCCTAACGGATACTATTCAACGGCATTCAAATTCATCTATAAATATCAACACTTAGACTGCTTGAGAAGACACACTGAACACCTTAGACAAACTGAACACATATCTTAATCTCTCAAGCAAACTACTTACTCTCAAGCTTTCTGTTGCGACCAAAGCTCTTGATCTTAAGTAGCACTGAAGTTCTAAGTGTCCTGATCCTAAACAAGCACAGCTATCTGTGAAAGAGTTGAATTGAAAGATCAAGTATCTGAGATTCATTCTCTAGAACATTTATCTAAGACTTGGGTCAGTAAAAAGAACAAGATACCATACATTGCAAAGTGTATTAAGTATACTTGATTCACAGAGCTATCTGATTAACTGAAAAGTTATTAAAGAAGCTCATCTGACAACTCAAACCAAAACCAACACCATCACTGGCGTGGAGTACAGGAAGTACTTAGTTTGAGAAACTAAGGAATAACTCCAAGGTTATTGAGCACAGGAAGTACTTAGCTTGGGAAGCTAGGGAATAGCTCAAAAAGGTTTCTGAGTACAGGAAGTGCTTGGCTCACACAAAAAGGAAAAGATTAGGAAAGGTCGGATTATACCCGCGCACTTTACTACATTCAAAGCTGTGAAAGCCGGGGAACAACTCAGGGGGAACATTTGGTTGGGAACCATTTGTTTAAGTAATCTTAGAATAGGATTTTTGTAAGGTGACCTCAATTATCTATTCTAGTGAATTCTAGGTCTTTGGAAGACCGAAGTGGATTAGTTGGAGGATTACGCCACCTCCAGATACCACTATACTTGCTGTGTTATTTACTTTTCTATACTTACATTTCAGCAACACACACACACACTTTAACTGTTTCTGCACTTATCTATCTTAAGTCTTCAAGCCTCGAATCTAAGTATCAGATATCTACACAGATATCTGAGAAATAGTTTTTATCGACAAAAGTTTTAAAAGACTATTCACCCCCCCCCCCCCAGTCTTTTACTTTGCCGTTATCTGGACCAAAACCATCTGCCATTAGAATTCAAGCTTTCATCTCTTCCAAACCTGTAAGGCCACATCCCTTAAACAGACTGTATGGGATCAGATTGCATGTAGCTCATGTATCTAAAGTCGCGATGACTTTTGAATTTCTCATACCAACTATGATGTTAAAGCTCTTCTCACTGAGAGGATGCTCCTTCATATTTTCTGTGATCTCCTCTTCCTTGGCAGGGAATTCAACTATTCCAATCTCTGGAGTGTGCAATATAACTGGAGAATCTTCCTCCTGTGCAGAACCCAATTCCTCAGCGAAAACAGCTGGAATGCTTGATATACCTGGGTGACCTTCCTCTTGAGCAGAGATCAACTCCTCAATAGAATTACCGGGAGTTATCATCTCTTCTGCCACTACTTCACTAGCAATCGGAGTTAACGAAGCTCACCTGCATGCTGCGCAAATCTATTTTGAAATCTCAACACGGATCTCATTCTTCGAAACAGTCACCTCAACTGGTACTTCCGTAACCACTCTTATAGCCATTGCTCTCTCAGAAGTACTAGGGAATTTACCCCTTTACCTTTCTTGGTTCTTCTCTAGTTGCTGCTAAAGAATACTCTGGATCTGTTCGATGTCCCTTTCCAGTTTTCCTAGATGGGCGTCAATAGACTGTCGGTGTGCCTTTGCTTCGCGAATAAACTCCTTCAACTCGTTCATAAAGCTCCTGAATTCGACAGCAAATCCTGATCCACCTGCTGGTTGTACCTCCTGAACTTTTGGCGTTGGGTTTTTGCGATTGTCATTGCCGTAGCTCAGTAGGGATCTATCTCCCTGTGGGTTATAGTGGGTAACTGGAGGTTTCTGATACACCCCTCGTTGTCCACCAAAATTATTCCTCTTCTGCCAGTAAATCGGTTTTCCATTTGGCACCTGCTAGACCCAGTATGCCTCTTCCTGTGGTACTACCTCTTCAGGTTCCTTCTTGCTCGAAGCCAGTTCCGACCTGCACATATTAGATCCGTGTCCTGGATTCTTGCAGACTCTACATATCTCAGTAGAGAATCCGTTAATGCTGCTCACTCCATTCAGCCTTAACTTTTTGATCTCATTAGCTAGCTCCGATAAACCTGCACTGGATCCCTGCTCTTCATCAAAGGAAGCGTTCGCTTCTCCCCTTTGACCCCTAACATTTCTTCTGGGGTTACAGTGTTGGTTGTTTTGTGCCAACTTAGCGAACTTCTCCTTGAGAGCAGTAGCAGTTAGTTCCATCATATTACCCCCGCAGGACACATTTATCATAGACTGCTGGTTCTCATTCAACCCATCATAGAAATACTGATTCTGATCATCCTGTGAGTACCTGTGGTGAGGACACTGAGCTAGCAACCTTTTAAACCTGTCCCATGCTTCATACAGGGACTCGTCGTATAACTGGGTAAAGTTGCTGATTTGTTGCCTGATAGGAGTGGTCTTCGACTGAGGATAGTACTTCTGCATGAATACATTATAGACTTCGGGCCAAGTGGTTAAGCTTCCTTCATCCAAGCCATTCATCCACTGTCGTGCCTTGTCAGCTAAGCACATAGGAAAAACCCTCATCTTCAGATCATCGTCGGTGACATTCACACCTTTAGTCAACCCCCCGATGAAGTGCTCAAGCTCCATAAGAAATCCCATCACATCCTCATTCTTCTGCCCATAGAATTTTGGAAGTAGAGCCATAAGATGTCCCTTAATATCCAAGTTGCGCACAATGGCAGGAATGACAATACTAGGGCGGTGAATGTCTCGGGTCGGTACGAAGAGCACAGCCATAGAAGGTTGTTGTTCTGCCATCTCAATATGTTGTTCGAGCGCTGCTGTATCTACTGTTCTCTCGATTAATCTCACCCGTGAGCCTTTCTGTTTGCTGCAGTGTCTATCGATTTCGTCGAGAAATGGTGCAATAGGCAAATCAAGACCTCTCCTTCCTTGCATAAACTACCAGAAAAAAGATGCGTTAAGACTAATAGGACAGAAATAATGAAACTAAAAGTACAGAAAATAAATATATTGCGACTAGAATTCGTTAACTTGAAAAAGGAGTTAAGTCCTCAGCAGCGGCGCCTAAAACTTGATGTGTCAAATCAAAGTTTTATATTTGTTTAAATAGCCAAGAGTTAATTCTCAACACTATGAAAAATTGTAGTGCAGTGAAGTTAACCCCGAGGTCGGTCTCGAAGGACTTAACTAAGTTGAGCTCGGTTTACGAACAATAACACAGGATGGAAAGCGGTAAATTGTTTGTTTGCTTCGGCAGCAAAATGATTAACTACGTGAAAGTAAACTACTTTGTAGAATAACTAGAAAACAGATTTAAACTTAACGAGATTGATATGAATGAGGAGAATTATGGTGTGGTGACATAAGACAAGCTAGCTAGCAGGAAAAATGCAACTATAACCATGTCGATTTACTCTAGTTATCACTGGAACATGCTCTACCGATTATTACACTACTCTAGACTCTTGTAGGCCAATACCTTATGTCACATAAGGTACGGAGAACTATGAAAATGAACTAACTGACTTTGTTCTAGAAAATAGATAACATTAGTGAAGGCGTCAATTCAACTAAGCTACAATTAATAAGCTAATGTAGTTATTACTGTTTGCAGCGAACCAATGGATATAGCAAGACGTAAAACATTTTGGTTAAAAGGAACAGATGCTTAATCTATTGGTGATTTTGACGTAATGAACATCAAATAGAATATTGCATACGCAATTAATCAAAACAGCACAGAGTAAATCGCATCCTATGTATATAACCACATGAACCCTAACTAGCATGACATGCGAAGACATAATCAGTATCGTATTTAAACAAGCAATAAACATAATCTAATACTAAAATTAAAGATTTGAACGGTGATACAATTGTTACCCTTTGTGTCACAAACCCTAGGTAGAATTGAGAACCTGAATCGAATTGATGCAAAGAGTATGTAGATAACGCTCCCAATCAATTGACAATCGTCGGATTACAAGAAGAAATCGGTTCAATTACCTAGAGAGGTAATTGCCTTGGAAAATAGGTCTAGGTTGAGAGCAAAGTATGAAAACTTGACAATAGATGATAATTAAAAGGAATTGTCTCTTGTTCTAACTAATAGAAAGTACAAAAATACAAGTCTAAACGATCTAGGAGATAAAACGGACGAATCTCGCGAAATCTGGTCAATCAAGGCCGCTGATTTATGAATCAAGTAATTCAGTAAAATCAAGGCGTTATCCGAAAGTAATCAAGACGCTAGCGTCAAGAACTGCCATCGCCAGTTCTTCCTGGATGGATCATTTTCCTTTTTTTTACTCCAATTCTTGGTATTTTGGCCTTCCCGCTCGACTTCTAGCATCCATTAGAGGCATTGGAACTCCATATCCTTTAGATGTATATAAAATACACCAGTTTGCCGTCAATTAGCACGGTTTAGCCAAATATCTACAAAATACACAAAACATGAAAATGTAACAAAATACAAATAAAACACATAAAAACTATACTTGAGAATAGCAATAAGACGGTAAAAAAAAGACCGAATAAGACGATGTAAAATCGACTCATCAAGGAGTCTTCTCATGGTGTTTGTTGATCAAACATCTTTTCTGAGTGTAGCATGATGTATTTTTTTTTTTTTGAACTAGAATATATTATAAATCTCCAAAAACAAATACAAAGCAAGAGGCGATCAATGATCCAGCCTAGTAGTAAACTAGAGTTCTAGTGCAACATAAGACTCCCAACATGGCGTCGAAGACTAGGTACCAACCAAGTTCGATAACTCACTACATCAATAATCTTTTGTGCTATATGTAATTGGCTATTAGCAGTACCAAAACACACATTATTTCTATGCTTCCAGATCTCATAAACTGTCTCTAAAAAGGCTACCTTAATCAGTCGATGTTTCCAGTTCTTGCCTTTGCTGTGTTGTAGTATCCAACGAATCTCATTAGACCAACCTCCAGGGTTGTGTTGGATCTGTAACCAACCCAAAACCTTCTTCCATATGCCTTTAGTGACGCCGCACTCAAACAAAAAATGGTCCATTGTCTCAATATGCGTGCAGAATACACATGCCGCATTGTCTAGTAATCCGAAGCGTTGGAGCCTTTCCTTGGTGGCCAATCGGCCATGACATGCAAGCCAGGTGATCATCTTGGCTCTGGGTCGAGCAATTGTTCCAAACATGAGCGATTTCCACTCCACTTCAAGACGTTCTCCTTGTAATGCGGTATATATAAGCCCCGTGTTGTACTTTGGCAAAAGAAGCATCGTGTCCCATGTACCGTTATTTTGTATCAATGATCTACACTTCAGTATACCTTTCATAATCCAGGAGCTATTCTGAGGGATCATCTGCGTAAGTATTTGGTCCTTTTGCATATAATATGCATGAATCCATTTAACCCATAAGTTGTCTTGTTTACCACACAAATTCCAGAGTAACTTTAGCAAGCACGACTGACTCCAAATCGTTAGATCAATAATCTGTAATCCGCCCTGCTTTTTTGGCAAACACACCTTCTCCCAAGCCACCAGAGATTTTGTTGTAACTGTGTCGTTGTTTGACCATAGGAAAGATCTGCAGATAGATTCGATAGCCTTCATGACGCCTTTTGGCAGAGGGAAGCATTGTAGCCAATAGTTAGTGACTGCAAATAGAACACTTTTAATCAATTGCACTCGACCGTCATAGCTGAGAAGCTTAGCACTCCAATGTCTGATCCTTGAAACAATTCTATCAATGAGGGGTTGGCATTGCACACAAGAGAGATTTTACTACTGGTGAGAGGGACGCCCAGGTATCTAAACGGCAATACCCCCTGCTCGAACCCCGTGAGCTGCTGTATATTTCAACCCAATAGATTTCACTTATTTCAGTGTCAGCAAGCATTGTTCTTGCTGCTTCTTTTAGGGTCCTATTCTTCTTTTCAGCAACACCATTTTGTTGTGGTGTCCTTACTGAAGATAGTTGATGTTATATACCTTTGTAAGTACAAAACTCTTTTATGTACTAGTATCATGTAATTTTTCATCCTCTCCTTGCTCAAAGTGAAAGAGATTTCTCTTGGCAATGCAATATTTCTCATTGTGCCCATATTCTCCATTGTCACACACTTCGCAGGAGTCGTCCATATTACCCTTGCCATACATATATCTGCAGAAAAATTTCTCTATACCAACAGAACTAAATGAAATGTTAGTTTCCGTTAGTACTAAAAAATAATCCACAAGAGTAAAAAATTTTGGGTTTTTTTATTTTTTTTATTTTTGAAATAAGAAAAGTAAAAACAAAACGCAACGAACCACAATTGATCCTACTCTAAAAGAATGTAGGAATAAATTCCCCGGCAGCGGCGCCAAATTTCTGATGCGCTCAGAAATTACTACTGATATTTAATCAAGTAAAAAAAGAGATTGTTGTAGACAATGCTCTTAACCACAGGATCGTTCTCTCGAGGAATTGATTAGGCTAGTTCAAATGGAGATAGATTCATTTTGCATTCGCTGTAAACAGATAGTTGGATAAAGTGATACTTCTACCCTAGCATAAAATCAAAACAATTGCAAGACAAGGTAATGCCTAGATCATGCAATTCTACAGACAGCAGAAGACAATAAATCCTTTCAAGTAACATGCTTATACGGATGGACCAATTAAGGTTACCGGTTCCGCAGGTCACACACCCTTCTATTGCAAATTCAACCAAATACGGATTATAAGTACGTATGAACTACAAATGAGCCTGTCATGAGCTATGCATTCATCCAGATATAATCTAATTAAAGGTAGCGACAGATGCAAGTTCACACCGATACAACATGAAGTCAATTATCACAAGTAAAAACTTGTCACGTACAAATCATAAAGGAATCCACCCAGTTTTGCACGATTAATACTTGGATATTTCTAAGTCACGAAGATCGCCTGAATTGAAAATGAATATGTCTAGGAGTATGAAGAGATGAAAATTACACTGATGCAAGAGGTCTATTTATAAGACCAAGGAAGTAGAAATTCGAATTAGTGGAGAAAAATTGTCAGAAATCGTGTGTTGAATCAGTCATATCAGTGCTCACCGTGGTGAGCCTCTCTTGGTGTTCCTACTCACCGCGGTCTCGACTTCTGCGAATCAACTCGCATTCTGCTCTTGCTTGCTGGACCGCGGTTAGCCTCCATGTCGATGGAGCTCAACGTGGTGAGGTACCTCTCCGGGAAACCTCCCATTTTTTTCACTTCTTCCTATTTTTACTCACTTTTCTCAACCTCCAAGTCACCACCTTTGGAGTAATGGCCCACTACTTAGCCTTGTGTGCTTCTAGAAGCTTTGGACAAGGTTGAAATTGCACAATGGTCCTCCATCTTCTTGCCTTTACCTAAAAAGTACAAAAACACACAAAATACCCAAACGTGAAAAGGAACTAAAATACTAACAAAAAGGGTAAAGGACATAACAAAAAACGGCAAAAAAGACTAAATGAGTCGTTAAAATATCGACTCGTCAAACTCCCCAAAATGAACCTTTGCTCGTCCTCAAGCAAACAAGACTCTAAAACGTCCTAGAAAAGAAAAACACAAAGACACGACAAAACACAGAAGAGTTCAATCAACAAGCTACCGGAACAACTATTGCAAGAGTTAAGCCAAAAACTGATGTAAACTTGTATCCCCCGTTATGTTGTCAAGTAGCTTAGCAAAGATCACAATCTTCCGGTTCACAAGTAAATAGAATTTCGACTTACCCTAGCAGTCCCTCACAAAAGGATAATATAAAGTGCAACTCAAGTATCACGTCTGGAAGTGTCCAGTAAGGTGACAACAAACGTCACAAAGCTGCCACTAATATTACATGCTTTTGCACTCAATTCAAATGAATCAGAAAGGACTTTTTATAAAAAGGGGTCGAAATCAATACAAGGGAATAGAATAGCTGTCGTTCTCGTACTTTGCTCTTTTTGCACGTTTTATTTCTCTTTTTTTTTTCTTGTGCCTTGCTCTTTTTGCACAGATTTTCTTTTCTTCTTTTTTCTTTTCTCTTTTTTGATCTCAATTTTGCAAGTATTTCCCAAAAGGTTGCTCAAGATCCGCACTTTTGTGCGTGTCGGTTTGGAGTACACCCCCATCAACCCTCACAATATACGAGAACCGCCCACGCGCTAGTTTATAGGTAGTATTTGGCATGCAATTTGAGAACATAACCATCAACCCTCACAGCATACGCACATCAGCCCCGCATTGGTTTATAGGTAGTATATGGAAATGCCCAACACGATCTCAAATGATCACAAGGATCCTGCGAAACACTTTGAGATTTTTCTTTTTTTTTTTTTTTTAGAACGACAGCAAGCAATACAAATCAGGTTTTCAAAATCGACCAAAAGCTCAAATATAGAAAGGAGTGAGCCTGAGTATGCAGTACCTAGTACCCTTCTCCCCAAACATGTTCCTTGAACGGGTTCGGGAATCAAGACAACAAGTCAAGATGCCGTTCGTCATACTCGTTTTAAAAAGAGTGCACATGTATATGAAGTGGCGTAAGGATTTTTCCTCGCTGATCCTACTAGAATCACACATTTGCCGGTATAATATTTTTTCATTGGCTCAAATAGGCTTCTCACCAGCTTTTTTACTGCTAGAATAGGAAGACTCTCTATTTACAAGTGAAACGGACTAGAATGATTTTTGAAACTTCCTTAATACTAGTTAAAGGCTATCAAAGATCACATCAACAAAAGGGTTAACTAAAGCAATAGATAACCGACTTGTCAAAAGAACTCAGACTCGACACACAAAAATTTTTGAAATAGGCCAAAAAATTAGGGGGGGGGGGGTGAATAGTCTTTACAACTTTTGTCGATAAACACAATTTCTCAGATCTCTGTGAAGATATCTGATACTTAATTTCAGAGAGCGGAAAACTTTTCTGTGACAAGTGCACGTGCTCAGGAAGATATGTGTAAATACTCAGCAAGGTAAATAAAGCAAGTAATAAATTGCAGAAAGTAAATAACACTGATCTTTATAGTGGTATCTGAAGGTGGCGTAATCCTTCAACTAATCCACTTCGGCCTTTCTCAGACCTAGAATCCACGAAGACAGATAATTGAGTTCACCTTACAAATATCTTCTCTCGATTCCTAAATACACTAGGTTCCCAACCAAGTGTTCCCCCTGAGTTATTCCCCGGCTTTCTCAGCCAAGTACTTCCTCTACTCAGAAACCTTTTGAGCTATTCCTTAGTTTCCCAAACTAAGTACTTCCTATGCTCAGTAACCTTGGAGTTATTCCTTAGTTTTCCAAACTAAGTACTTCCCGTACTCCACGCCGTTTAAGGTGTTGGTTAAAGTAGTTTGTCAGGTTTTGATAGATTAATAACTTCTAAAGTTATATAATACTACCTTCTTGAACAAGAATCACTTAACACACTTCACAATGTGTGGTGATATGTTCTTTACTGACCCAAGTCTATGATAAATGTTCTAGAGAATGAATCTCAGATACTTGATCTTTTGATTCAACTCCTTCACAGATAGCAATGCTTGTTAAGGATCAGGACACTTAGAACTTTCGTGCTACTTAGAATTCAAGAGCTTAGTCGCAACTGTAAGCTAAAGAATAAGTAGGTTGAAGACTTGTATGCTTGAGAGAAAAATACCACTAGATGTATTCTCAGAGAGGCTTGGTATTTTCAGTGAGTTCAGTGTGTAAGTTCTGTGTGTGTTTTTCAAGCATTCTAAGTGTTGATATTTGTAGTTGAAAATCATGCCGTTTGAATAGTATCCGTTAGGCTTAATGAAATTCAAACTATTGATATCTGTAAATAGTAAAAGTGTAAAATCATTACACTTTTCAGTGTTATGTTTCTTTATAGAAACATTCCCAACAGTTTTCTTTTGGACTTGTTTTTCCCACAAAGGTTTGGTCGCAACTATCTTTCCTTTGTCAACAACCTTAGCTTTCTGACCAATGCTATATGTTATTTGGGAACCATCTTGTTGAGCACTAATATTAGGAATATATGTTTAGATTTTGATCAGCAACCTAATGACTTATCTTAGCTCAGAAAGGTGGTTAGTACTCTTGGTTCACTTGAACACTGTAAAAGAGGAAACTTACTAAGTATGATAGTCTAACAAATCTTGTATAGGATGTTAGGTCTCAAAATGTAATTTTTATTTTCTAAAGAAGACCAAGAAGAAGACTTCCAACAGAAAAAGTTCAACGGGTTTGAAGATTTGAAGACTGCACAAGATTGCTGAAGACAAAGGTTTTTCAGATACCTATGTCCAGATATCTTGAAGAAACAAGTGTTTCGAAACACAAGTGTTGCAAAAGATATCTGAGAATAAAAGGTTTCTAAGACGAGGAAAGTGCCCACAGATATCTACACTCAGATACCTTGGATAAAAACTATGTTTCTGAAAGAGAAATATTTTATACCAAAGTTGTGTCAACAAATGGTATCTGGAGTTGTAATAATCGATGGAAAAGAACATGCAAAGTTTTAGAAAACTCTGAGTGTATAAAGATCTCAGATACCATGCATATTTCCGTTGGCACTACAGGACAAAATATAGTACTGTGCATTAAATGCGCAGACAGAAATGTCTGAACAAAAACGGTAGCTTCTGAAGAAGAAGACAAACCTGCTACAGTACTATATTCAGATATCAATAGTTTGAAATTGAGTTAAGTCTAACGGATACTATTCAAGCGGCACTCAAATTCATCTATAAATATCAACACTTAGACTGCTTGAGAACACACCTTAGACAACACAGAACTACATACTGAATATTCTCACAAGCTCTCTCAAGCAAACTACTTACCTTCAAGCTTTCTGTTGCGACCAAAGCTCTTGATTCTTAGTAGCACAAAAGTTCTAAGTGTCCTGATCCTTAACAAGCATTGTTATCTATGAAGGAGTTGAACTAAGATTTCATATATGAGATTCATTCTCTGGAACACTTACAATAGACTTGGGTCAGTAGAGAACAAGATACCATACATTGAAAAGTGTATTAAGTATACTTGATTTATAGAGCTATCTGAATAACTGAATAAGTTATTTAAGAAGCTCACCTGATAAACAAACCTAAAACCAACACCATATTCGGCGTGGAGTATAGGAAGTACTTAGTTTGGGAAACTAAGGAATAACTCCAAGGTTGCTGAGCACAAGAAGTACTTAGCATGGGAAGCTAAGGAATAGCTCAAAAAGGTTTCTGAGTACAGGAAGTACTTGGCTGTGAAAGCCGGGGAATAACTCAGGGGGAACACTTGGTTGGGAACCTAGTGTATTTAGGAATCAAGAGAAGATATCTGTAAGGTTAACTCATTTATCTGTCTTAGTGGATTCTAGTGCGAAAGGCGTCAAGTGGATTAGTTGAAGGATTACGCCACCTTCAGATACCACTATAAAAGACTTGTGTTATTTACTTCGCAGCTTTATTACTTGCTTTACTTATCTTGCAAAGTACTTACACACATCTTCTTGAAAGCACACACTGTCACGTAAAAGTTTTTCCTCTCGAATTAAGTATCTTATATATCCGTTATCGACAAAAGTTTTAAAAGACTATTCACCCCCCTCCCCCTCTAGTCTTTTACTTTGCCGTTATCTGGACCAACAAGTGGTATCAGAGTAGGAGGTTCCCAAGCCTTCTGCACTGAACGTAGATCCCAGATAAGTGCCCACTAACTGCTTTTCACCTACACTTGATTTGTTTGTTAAGTGTGTTTGCTGCAGGATGTCTTTAAGTGACGCCACAATTCTCAAGCACCGGGTCATTCGCCAGAGAATTATGAAAAATGGAAGAACAACATGATGCTCCACCTAGAAGCCATCAGTGACGAAATGATCGAAGTAATAAAGAATGGCCCGATAGTCATTCAACAACAAAAGCAAGTCATGGAGGTTTCAAATGGTAGAGACAGAGAACAAAGCGATGGGTCTTCACAGACAGATGCGTCAACTAGTGGGAGACCTACCAGTCAAGTTATTTACGAATCAAAGCCCAGAGAGCTCTGGACATCGGAAGATGCCAAGAGAAATCGACTAGATGGTCAGGCTCATAATATCATCATACGTTCTACTCCAGAGCACATACAGTGTAAACTGTGGGGTGCAAAAACGGCGAAAGTGGCCTGGCAACTGATTGAAGAAATTTGTGCCGGCAATGAGAAAAGAAAGGAAAACAAGTTCGAAGTTTTGAAGCTCAAATTCCCAAACTTTAAACAAGGTCCCACAGAGACTCTTGAAGAACTAGATTTCCGGTTTACAACACTTATGAGTGACATGGCTGCACTTGATGAAAGTAATAGATATACCTAGTCAAAAAAGATTAAAACTATTGTGAGGAGTCTAAATCATAACTAGGAACACACAAAGTTTTTCTACTTTAACCAAGGAATTCCAGATATCACTCCTGTAGAACTTTTCTCACATCTTTCCACTGTTGACTATGAGACAACTCAAAGAGAACAAACAACTGAGAAGTTGCAGAATATCGTTATAGTTGCTCAAGGAACTTATGAAAAGAAGAAAGGCAAGGAAGTGACTGAGGATGCTCTTGCTGTATAGCAAATGGGAAAATATGTCAGTCGAGAAATTGAGAGAAGAAAAGCCAAAGAAAAGCTGAAAAAGCATCTAGGCTCAAACTACCACTAGTACAAAAATATGCAAAGCTCGCTGAACAAGTCGGCTCAGAATGCATCAAGTACTGAGGAAGCAGAAATCGGAAACGATATCTGTTTCAATTGTCAGAAACCTGGTCATTTCAAGAAGGAATGCCCTGTCCTCAACAAACTAAAGACAGGTGACAAGAAAAACAGAAGAATCTTCAAAAGAAGTCAGAGAGCTATGCTCACTGAAGAAAGGAAAAAGATTCAAATTCAACTGGATGCTCTAAATATTGAATCTGATTCTGAGGATGAGGATGAGGATTCAGATGATTCCACACTGCCTTCCCCAGAAATGTGCGGTGTCTCTCATGAAGTAATTGACTTTGGTTAAAGGAAGAAAGAAGTGTGTGGAATGGCTGAAGAAATCTTTCCAGATATCTCCAACATTGAACCTTGTCTAATGGCTGATGAGGTAACACATACTTCCTGTTATACTTATGAAAGTGATGAAGAGGGAATCAAAGATCTGAAAAAACTCAAAAGAGAACTTGATCTCTACGAAAGAGAATTTCTAATAATCCGAGCTAGAGCTGAAAGTTTTGAAGAAGAAAAGAATTCTCTTGAAAAGGAAAATTCTCAATTATTCAAGATATCTGAGAAAAAGGATGCTGAAAATGCATTTCTCAAGGCTCAGATATCTGAGACCGAAAAGTCACATAAAGTAGCAATGGCCAATCTTCAAAAGAAATGTGAAGATCTTCTTTCTGAGAATAAGGAACTCAAAAAGAAAGAACTATCTTTTCAATCATATGCCAAAGCCAGTGACACTCTTACTGAAGTACAATCTTATTTAAGAGATCCTTCAGAAAAGAGAGGACTTGGGCTGGACACACACACAGACAGTTCCACCACTCTGAATAAGAGTAATGAAGGGCGAACATTTGTCAGTGCTCAGCAAGGTGATTCCCAAACAATCTATAGTATCGATCAGAAAGCTAAGATTGTCGACAAAGGAAAGGAAGTAGCGACCAAGCCTTTGTGGGAAAAACAAGTCCAAAGGAAAAATGTGGGAAATATCTCTGAAAAGAAACATAACACTGAAAAGTGTAATCACCCACAGTGCTATGTCTCTCACAAAGGAAAAATTGCAAGAGCTGACAAATTCTCCTATGTCACATTTTCTGGAAAGAAAATAGATTATCCCGAGACTAGCAAAGCTGCTGAGAAGAGATCTCAGATAGCACCAGGTGCTCGGAACGATATTGGCTATAAAGCCATCGGGAAGCAACTTGCTCGTGAATACAAACAAGAGCAAGAACGATGGTTAAAAGCTAGAATTGCTCACAACAATTATCAGAAGTGGAAGATAAATCAAGCCACTAAAAATATGAATGCAGGGCTAGAAGAAATCTGGCTAGGAAAGCTAAGTTTGCTGAGAAGCAGACTCAGAAACCTGACAGGTATCTGAAAGAACCAAATGGAGCACCAAGGAACACACCAAGGAAGAAAATAGTTCTTAACAACAATGATACAAATCATTTAACTAGGATTCCTCCTTATGTTCCTGTTAGACAAAAGAATTTTTCTAAGAAATTCATTCAAAAATGGATTCCTACTGGAAGATTCTTTAGTCCAGATGGTTCCATTGTTGGTATGAGAACCTAATCTCCTATTTCCTGTTTTGTGCAGAACACTCTAAAGACTAATTCAAAGTGGCATTTTGATAGTGGATGTGGGAAGCACATGATAGGAGACAAAGCAAATCTGATTGACTACAAAAATTGCAATGCTGGACCAATTATCAGGTTTGCTGGAGGAGATGAAAATCCAACCATAGGTTTTGGAAATTTGAAGATTGGAGCCCTTACGATCTCTGAAGTACTTCATGTAAAGGGATTGAAATATAATCTCCTAAGCATGAGTCAACTAGTGGACAAAGGGTACACTGTCAAGTTCAAGTCAAAACTATGTAAAGTTATTGACAATGAGTCAAAGCAGACAGTCTTGGTTGCAAGGCGTAAAGGAAATCTTTATGTTGCTGATTGGGCATCCGCCACAACCGAAGAATGTCTCATGGTGAGTCAATCTGGCCACACTGAAGAAAATTGGCTATGGCATGAAAGAATGAGTCACTTGAATTTCAAAACTCTGAATAAGCTAGCCAAGAAAGAGTTGGTGGTTGGTGTACCCAAAATGGCATATAGAAAAGAAGGTGTATGCTCAGCTTTCCAAATGGGAAAACAATCCAAAACATCTTTCAAGTCTAAAACTAGACATTCCAGTGAAAGGCCACTGCAAATGTTACATTCTTTTTGAATCCTCAGTAACTAGTTATGCAGGAAAGAAGTATGGTCTGGTTGTTGTTGATGATTACTCAAGATTCACTTGGGTGTCTTTCTCAAACACAAATCAGATACAAGGGGTGAAATACCCAACTTGCTGAATAAGCTCGAAGTCATGAAAAATGACAAGGTATCTATAATCAGAACAAACCATGGTACTGAGTTTGTGAACCAGTACATAAAAGAGTTTTGTACCAGCAAAGGTATACAACATCAACTATCTTCTGTAAGAACACCACAACAAAATGGTGTTGCTGAAAGAAGAATAGGACCCTAAAAGAAGCAGCAAGAACAATGCTTGCTGACACTGAAATAAGTGAAATTTATTGGGTTGAAGCTGTAAACACAGCGTGCTTGGCTGAGAGTAGATGTCTGATTAACAAACATCATGACAAAACTCCTTACGAGCTTTTCATTGGTAGACCCCCTGGTATCAAACATCTAAGGGTGTTTGGTTGCAGATGTTTTATTCTTAATAATGGAAAAGAATACTTGAGAACATTTCAACCAAAGGCAGATGAAGGAGTATTTCTTGGTTATTCTCTGAATAGCAAAGCCTACAGAATCTACAACAAAAGAACGCAAAAGATCGAAGAATCTGTTCATGTAGTGTTCTATGAAGGAAACAAGAAATTACTCTTAAATGATGATCTCTTAGATAGGTTCAAAGAAATGATGATTAAAGATTCTGAAAAAGGATCCTCAGAAGAAAACAATTCTATCTTTCAAATAGAGAATGAGTCTGACAATGAAAAGCAACCTATTCTTAGTAACAACCAGATGACTCTAAGACATGATGAAGAATTTCCTATTAGAATTCCAGAAATGAAACAGGTTATCGAGAACCTTCATCATGGAGAGGTATCTGAAAATGAGATTGCTGAAATGCAAGATTCAGATATCTCTAACACTGAAAAAGTGTCAGATATCCATGGCATTTCCAATGTGTCAGATATCTTAGATACTGTACAAGTATCTCATCAAGATCATATTGATTCACATACAAATCAAAATGATATTGATCCTACTAGTTCAAAACCCATTATGAAATGGATAAGAAATCATCCTGCAAAGGATGTGATTGGTTCCATAGACCAAGGAGTTAGAACTAGAAGAGCAATTGCTGAAAAAGCAAATTGTCTCTATGGATGTTTCATCTCAAACATTGAACCAAAGACTATAGAAGAAGCATTAAAGGATCAATATTGGATCTCTGCAATGCAAGAAGAGTTGGATCAATTTGAGAGAAACAAAGTCTGGAAACTGGTTCCATTTGATGACGGAATATCTGTAATCGGAACCAAGTGGGTTTTCAGAAACAAAATGAATGAGTCTGGTGAAATAACCAGAAACAAAGCTAGGTTGGTTGCCAAGGGATTCACCCAGACTGAAGGACTAGATTTTGATGAATCTTATGCACCAGTTGCAAGATTGGATGCTATAAGACTCTTTCTAGCCTTTGCAGCTCATAATGACTTTACAGTTTATCAAATGGATGTCAAGAGTACATTTCTAAATGGTGAACTTGCTGAGGAAGTCTATGTTGAGCAACCACCAGGTTTTGAAGTTTCCTCAGGAAGTAGGATGGTCTATAAGCTTCAGAAAGCTCTATATGGGCTGAAACAAGCTCCAAGAGCATGGTATGATACATTGGCCAGATACCTACTCAAAAGTGGTTTCAAGAAAGGAGATGTTGATAAAACACTCTTCACATTGAACCATGATGGAAAACTACTTTTAGTTCAAGTATACGTCGATGACATTATATTTGGATCTAAAGACAAGCAACTTTGTGAAGACTTGCTGAACTCATGAAAAGTAAATTCGAGATGAGCATGATGGGAGAATTGAATTACTTCCTAGGACTGCAAGTCAAGCAACTCAATGATGGAATATTTATTAGTTAAACAAAGTATGCAAAAGACATGTTCAACAAGTTTAATCTAAAGCCTTCTGAAAAGAATGCTGAGATACCTATGAGCATTGGAACCAAAATGACCTATACTGAATCTGACAAGAGTGTTGAAGAACACAAGTATAGGAAATTGATTGGGTGTCTACTATACCTCACTGCAAGTAGACCTGATATTCAATATGCAGTTGGAGTGTGTGCCAGATTTCAAACAAATCCAATGCAGTCACACTACAACTTTGCTATGAAGATATTAAGGTATGTAAAGGGTACTGTAGAAGTTGGATTGTGGTATCCAAAAGATAGTGGATTGAGTTTGGTTGGCTATTCAGATGCAGACTATGCTGGATCATTGCTTGATAGAAAAAGCACCTCAGGAACTTGTCAAGTTCTTGGTGCTAGATTAATATCTTGGTTCAGCAAGAAACAAAACTCAATTGCCACATCTACCACATAGGCTGAATATATTGCTGCGGGATGTTGCGCTTCACAAATATTGTGGATACAACAACAACTCAGAGACTATGGATTCAATGAAGAGAAAACTCCCATTTTCTGTGACAACATAAGTGCTATTGCCATAACTCAGAACCCTAAGTTTCATGCAAGAACAAAGCACATTGATGTTAGACACCACTTCATCAGAGACCACGTTGAAAAAGGCAATATAGAGATACTCAAGATTGGCACTGAAGACCAACTTGCAGATATCTTCACTAAGCCACTACAAGAAAGTAGATTCTTAGCCTTAAGATACAGTCTTGGACTAATGGAGCTACCAAAGAACTGAAAAAGTTCAGATATCTGAAGAAGATATCAAAGGAGAGAGAAAAGGAATCTGGAACGGGTATCCAGACAAGAGAAGAGGTATCTGGAACGGGTATCCAGAAATCAAAGGCTAAAGGGTAAAATGACTATTTGAAGATCTCTGAAATGGGTACTCAGATATCTAGGTCACTCAGTGAGGGGGAACACAAAAGAGAATAGTACAACTGTCTACTGTAAACTACTATCTTGAAATTTGAATTATTTCGATCTGTGTGAAAAACTTTGAAAAGACAACAAGTATAAGATAGAATCAGATACAACAGTGTTCTTATTCACACAGAAACGTGATTCAGATAGCTAATAGCCAACATTCATTAAATGGGCACAATTACAATTGTTGATTGTGATCATTGCTGAAGAAGCAATGGTGACCCTTGATGAAATGGGCGATTGATCATTACGGCGGAGATTAATTCTCGGTAAATAGTGGACTATTGAAATCCCAGCATGGCCCACTATGCATTTAATGGCGAACAAGCTTTTACCCACGCCTATCTGCAATACACAGATACTTACACACAAAATTGATTTGTATGTATATGTCTGTTGAGATTTCATTGCTATATATATAGGATTTTGGCAAAAGAAATCACTTTCGCCTAATCCAACATTCTGACTTGCACAAGAATAGCAAAAACCATTCTATCCTCTCTGCAAATCTCTGCTCCCAAATTAGTTTTTCTGCAAAGAATCACTAATCTTACACCTTAATCTATTTCAAACCTCAAAAAACTTACGATATATAAAGAGATGGCCCCCAAACGATCAACTACCCAGAAATCCCAAAGTACCTGCATGCTGAAAAGCAAGCACCAGAGTTGGTAGTTATCAACAATCGATTGGTAGGGAACTTCAATCCCGATCATTGGACATCAAATCACAAAATGATTTGGGGTGGTGCCATGATCGAGGAATACCTCACTGCTGCTGTTGAGACTCAAGCCGACTGAAAACTGATACTTGACATGCTTGTAAAGGCAAAAATCAAGGGTTTTCTATCAGCTCTACCCAGTAGAATCTCTTCACTAGATGTGTTAGAATTCTACAACAACTCCAGGATTATATCCTATGTTTCTGAAGGCACTGCAATAGTGTCTATCAGAACTTCAGTCCAAGGAAAGGAAATCCTTCTGGACTTAACAACTTTCTGCAAGTTGTTTGACCTTCAAAATCTTGGAAAGGATTTTGAAATAGACACCAAGGATGATGATCTCCTTGAAGGTGTAAAACAAGCTGTCAAAGGATGTGTGTGATCTTGAAAAATCAGATACACCCACTGATTTCAAGCTTGCTGACATCAGAACCAGACATCTGTTGGTTCACTGGGATGTGCTGGCATGCATTCTTCACAGATGCTTTGATGGTCTACAAGGAGGTGCTGACCAGATAAGCCAAGAACGCTGGATGATGATGTTCTTGTTGCAACAACAAGAGAAAAGGCTGGAAAACCCTTTCAATTGGGGAAAGTACGCCTTTATGAAATTTGTGAAGAAGATTCAAGGCTTTGAGCCTACAATCGATAAGGTACTTGCTGAGCCAAAGGCCACAGTAAGCTATGGTCTAAAGATATGTTACTTGCTGGAGAAGCTTGGCATTGAGCTCGGAGAAGGCGACATCGCCAACAAAGAACCTACTCTACAAATATGAGTATACGAACATGATGAAAAAGGTTACTGGATCTCAGAAAGGTTCCAAGAAGCGAAAGACTGAAGAGGTATCTGAGGGAAAAGTTGTGACCAAGAAGCCCAAAACTTCACGAAGGAAGTCTGCTGGCAAATCAGAAGGCACACCCATTGAGGTTGTCGACTCCCAGATACCTGCCGTACCTGCCGATGAACTCATAAATGCAGATGAACTCATCAATGCTGCAAAAGAGGTATCAACTACTGAACAAGTAGACTCAGCAAGAGAAAGTGCTTTCAGAAATGTTGAGACTATTACCGAAAGCCTTGCTGATGAACTCGTAAATGCTGCTAAAGCAAGTAGTGATAGATACCAAGCCCTATCTATAGAAACCGCAGGGATTATGGACCAATCAGTTCCTAATGCTGATGAGAGCTCTGACGATGAAGATGATGAATTAGTCATCTCTCAAGTCCTAGAAAAATCAAAAAGGGCTAAGGTTACTGAAAAAGTAACTAGTGTAGAGGTATCTGAAGAAGAACCTACACCACAGGTTGCTGAACAAGCACATGTTTCAAAGGTTGCTGAAGAAGCAACTGTGTCCAAGTTCACTGGACAAATTACACCATCAGAGCAACAAAGACTGAAGCATACTGAAGATGCTCTGATGAGTGATAGCTTAGTGTTGGAGGATACTGCCATTGCCTCAACACTCAATAGTCTGTCTCAAGCACAACAACCACAACAGCCAGATGTGAATACTGCTGAAATGGTACGTGAGCTGCAAATACCAGCATCTTTCATTGCTGAAGAAAATCCTGCAAAAGAGCAGGTTCCCCAACTCAATGAGAGGGATCAAACTGAGACATCTGCTCAGAATGATCAACCAGGGGAGGCAACTAAGTTTCATACTCAGGCAAGGTCTAAAGTACCTGAAACTTCAAACAAAGAAGATGAAATGGAACAATAAGACCAACGCATAGAAGGGTCACAAGTTCCAGAGACCAATCAGCCTGACATTACTCAGGTATCTGAATGGTTTAACTCTCTACTTGTGATATTTTGTGGCACATAATCTTGTTATTTAATAGAATTTCTTTGTTATAGGCTGATTTAGAAACACGAGAACAAGAGGAAGCTGAAAAGCTTGCCTCAGAAACTGAGAAGGAGGCTTCCACACCCTAACAACTTAAGGAATCTGAGCCTATGCTACAGGTGACAAAGACTTCCTTAAGATATAATTTTTCAGATATTCGTTAATACACTTCACTAATAAGTGTTTGTTTCTAATAGGCTCCAACTGAGAAGAAAAATGAAGAGACTGAAAAGTCTATCTCTTCAGAGAGAAATCCAGAGGCTTCCAAGGCCTCTGAGGAACAAGTATCTGAACCTTCTGTAGAGAAGGTATTTCATTCAGATATTTATACTCCTCAAAGAGCAATCTCTGATCATTTTTCTTAGACTAACACTTTCTACTAAACAGGTTCAAAAAGAAGTAGAAGTTGTTGAGGAATTGCCCATTCAATCCTCACAACATATGGAAATTGATGAGGCATCAAGGCCTTCATCACAAGAAAAGATTCCAGAAACTGCACAAGTTTCTGTGAGACAAACATCTGAGCCTCCAACAGAGGTAATTGACATCTCAGATATCTGATTTGTCAATAAAATTTTTCTTGATAAAATTTCCTAAGTGTTATGTTTTAATTCTCAGGTTCAAGCAGAAAGAAAGGTTGATGAGGACCAGACTTTTAAGTCTCCACCTCACAACAAGATATCTGAGGTAACCCCTGTCTCAGTAGTACAAGTCTCTGAGCCTGATGTACTCATTCAGGTACCTCAGAAACCTAACTACACTTGTACTCAGATATCTACACAAGTTTTGAATCTAACTCAGAACTCTTTCTTTCAGGCTCAAACAAGTGCCACGAAGGTCCATGATGATGAGAAAAAGGACCTACTTCCTTTATTCAAAGCTTATACCCTGCCAAAGCATATTCAATGCTTCAAGAAATGGCAGAGGTTAAGGTGCTCAGATCTCTCTGAAATATTGAGAATCACAAATCAACTACAAGACGAGCACGAGCTCTTGACTTGGAGAACTACATCCATGCAATGTTTCCCACGGAACAGTATCAAGTTGCGACCTTATTGCATAAGGATTTCTCCAGAGAAGTGGCACAGAAGTTGATTCAAGCCTTTAATCAGGCTGATGGTCAGACAAGATTACAGATGGCATTCAAGCCAGTCCTGCCCCAGACTCTACAATTTATTCCTTCTGAACAAGAGGAGGTTAATGGCAGAAGATCACTATTCCTGAAGTGATTAATCTTGTATCTGAAGACGATGAGGAGGAAGAAATAGATGAGAATAACTTTGATGAACCTCCCTCTGACCATCACAAAAAGGATGATGATCATAAGGATGATGATGATGCCCCTACACCAGGGACGGGAGGGATTTCACAAGGACACATTGCCTCAGCTGCTGAAAAGCACACTGAGAGGACTTCACAGCAATCCCCTTCTCCATCTCCTCAGAAATCTACTCATCCAACTTCCCAACACAAAGTTACTACTGAACAAGTAGTTGAGCACTCTGAGGGAACAACTCAGAAAATAACAGATGCATAAGCCAGAGTTGCTCAACTCAAACAACTGTTGGAAGAAGAACAACAGCTACATCTTCAACTGGAAGAAAAGATAGCTGAATCTAGAGCAAAGCTCCAGAAGATTGAAGATCAAACAATCAAGGAAATGGAAGCCTATGCTGAAATGAAAGAACTCCAGCTTGCTGTTCAAGCAATTGCTGAAGAATTAGATACTGAACAAGTATCTAATGACAAGCATGATGCTAAGGCTGCATTCCAAGAAGATATTCCATCCTCCTCACTGAAAGGACAGAAACCCATCTCTGAGATGGTTGCTGGACTAGAGAACATTGATGAAAATGCCCAAGATGATGAAGATAACTGGGCTGATAACTCAGATGATGAAGAAGACAAGACTTTGGCAGAACACCGCAATGAACACTTGGCGGTTTCACATTTGAAAAGGAAGCTGATTGCTCCTGAAACATTCAGCAAGCTGCCAAATGTCAACTCCAATGAATACTTGAATAGATATCAAGTACTGGCTAAATTGAAAAAGGAGTTATCTTCTCAAGACAAAGCCGCCATTGCATCCGTCCCTGCAGAGCTGAAGTCATTCACTGAGCTCATCACTCAGAGGACAACCAGTCTGGTGATTTCTCAGAAAGATCTAGGCATGGTTAGGGATGATGACCAACTCTTGGCTACAAAATCTTTTGAAGAGGCTTGCTATGCTGCTGGAAAAGCAGATGCTGTTCAAGGCCCACTGCCAGAGCTTACTGATAAGGATACTGGTCTTATCAAAAAAATCAGGAGCTCAATGTTGATCTGGAAAAGTTGGTTGCTGCTTACAACTATCTGCAAGGGAATTTTAACTCTCTTTCAGAATCATTTGTGATTCTGAGTCAGTCAACAATGACTAAGGGGGAAGAATATCAAGAGGCTCAAAGAGGAAGAGGAAGAAGAAGAGGAAACAAAAGAAAATTTGAACAACCACCTCTCAGAATAAATGAGCCCTCCTCCAGTCAGACTGCTCTACAGATAGTGGCCACCACTCAACTTCCTGGACAAGGAATGACAACAAGGGCCAGAGCACAGAAACCTCCAAGGAGTACCAAGGCTCCAAGGAGAAGACAAGTAAAAGGGATTGATGAATCTTTTGAAGAAGAAGAAGAAGGCCAAATCAAATCCCTGGGCAATGAAGAAGGCTCCAAAGTCTCACAAGAATTGATCTTGATGATGATGATGAAGAGACTGATGAAGATGAAGCTCCTCTTCACAGAAAAAGGAAAATTGAAAGCCTAACTGAGCCCATAGCTGCAAAGCCTTTGGCAGCTAAAACACCCTCTGGAAATACCAAGTCTATCCAGGGTGGTTCTTCAAGCATTACCCCAAAGGAGAATTCAAGACAAAGGAGGAACATGCTGAGAGCTGAACAAAGACAAAGTCAACTTCCACTCAGGCCAGAAGAAGCCAAAATTGAGTATGTGAAGAATGACAACAACTCCTCATCTCTGGTGCATAAATCGGAAAAATGGCTCTTGGATTACGGAACACAGGCATTTACTGCTAAATTCAAGGTTTCCAGAACCAATCCATAAACAGCTCATGGCATGGAGAAAAGACAAGCCAATCTTGATTAACACCAACCACATCAAAGCATGGTTGGATTTTGAAGTGATCAAGAGAATAGAAGCCATGAAAAAGGACCTCTCTGATGAATGTCCTTATGGAAAGCCAGATGATGTGCACAGAATTCCCAACATTACTGGAACAGGCACAAGAGCAAGACTTGATGTGGAACCCTATGAGTCCTTCTACTTAACTGAAGATCAATACAAGGGTGACATCAGATATCTGAAGATCATTTATGAATACTTCAAGCTATCAGATATCATAATCGAGCATGCCTGGAAGTGGGGGAAGTATTTGTGGGTCAAGCACTTTGTCAAGAAAAATCCTACCAAAACCTACAAGGAAGTCTGTGGATTTGCCAGAGACACAGAGATGATTGTCAGAACTCTTCTCTATGACTACTCTGATGATATCAAAAGGTTTGGTGATAGGAAATTTGCAGATTGATCCATGGAGCTGTTTTGAAGACTTGAAGTATAGAAGACTTGAAGACTAGTTCTTTAAGATGTCTACTTAGAGCTTGGTTACTCCTGTTGTCCTAATTTACTATGTATTTTTGTATCTTGCTGACTGAGCTAAATTGTATTATGTACTAAAGTTATATGTAAGCTTTCTCTGTATCATATCTGATGAACTTACTCTCATATATCATTCTTTATAAAAGATAACTTGTCAGCAAAGATCACATCTTGTGATTTGGTTGATGTTTACTTTTTGCACTTAATTATATGAACTGAAAGATCATAAGAAATGATTAAGTGATGGATTGTCTCCTCATCCAGATTTGTAATAGGTCAGATAGTCATCGTTGACTGATCAAAATGGGGGAAATTTGTTAGGAATATTTGTTTAGATTTTGATCAGCAACCTAATGACTTATCTTAGCTCAGGAAGGTTGTTAGTACTCTTGGTTCACTTGAACACTATAAAAGAGGAAACTCACTAAGTATGATAGTCTAGCAAATCTTGTATAAGATGTTAGGTCTCAAAATGTAATTTTTATTTTCTAAACAAGACCAAGAAGAAGACTTCCAACAGGAAAAGTTCAACGGGTTTGAAGATTTGAAGACTGCACAAGATTGCTGAAGACAAAGGTTTTTCAGATACCTATGTCCAGATATCTTGAAGAAACAAGTGTTTCGAAACACAAGTGTTGCAAAAGATATCTGAGAATAAAAGGTTTCTGAGACGAGGAAAGTGCCCACAGATATCTACACTCAGATACCTTGGATATAAACTATGTTTCTGAAAGAGAAATATTTTATACCAAAGTTTTTTCAACAAATGGTATATGGAGTTATGATAATCGATGGAAAAGAACATGCAAAGTTTTAGAAAACTCTGAGTGTATAAAGATCTCTGATATCATGCATAGTACCGTTGGCACTACAGGACAAAATATAGTACAGTGCATTAAATGCGCAGACAGAAATGTCTGAACAAAAACGGTAGCTTCTGAAGAAGAAGACAAACCTGCTACAGTACTATATTCAGATATCAATAGTTTGAAATTGAGTTAAGTCTAACGGATACTATTCAAACGGCACTCAAATTCATCTATAAATATCAACACTTAGACTGCTTGAGAACACACCTTAGACAACACAGAACTACATACTGAATATTCTCACAAGCTCTCTCAAGCAAACTACTTACCTTCAAGCTTTCTGTTGCGACCAAAGCTCTTGATTCTAAGTAGCACAAAAGTTCTAAGTGTCCTGATCCTTAACAAGCATTGTTATCTGTGAAGGAGTTGAACTAAGATTTCATATCTGAGATTCATTCTCTGGAACACTTACAATAGACTTGGGTCAGTAGAGAACAAGATACCATACATTTAAAAGAGTATTAAGTATACTTGATTCATAGAGCTATCTGAATAACTGAATAAGTTATTTAAGAAGCTCACCTGATAAACAAACCTAAAACCAACACAATATTCGGCGTGGAGTATAGGAAGTACTTAGTTTGGGAAACTAAGGAATAATTCCAAGGTTGCTGAGCAAAGGAAGTACTTAGCTTGGGAAGCTAAGGAATAGCTCAAAAAGGTTTCTGAGTACAGGAAGTACTTGGCTGTGAAAGCCGGGGAATAACTAAGGGGGAACACTTGGTTGGGAACCTAGTGTATTTAGGAATCAAGAGAAGATATCTGTAAGGTTAACTCATATATCTGTCTTAGTGGATTCTAGGTCTGAGAAAGGCCGAAGTGGATTAGTAGAAGGATTACGCCACCTTCAGATACCACTATAAAAAGACTTGTGTTATTTACTTTCTGCAGTTTATTACTTGCTTTACTTATCTTGCAAAGTACTTACACACATCTTACTGAGCACGTGCACTTATCACATAAAAGTCTTCCGCTCTCTGAAATTAAGTATCAGATATCTACACAGATATCTGAGAAACTGTGTTTATCGATAAAAGTTTTAAAAGACTATTCACCCCCCCCCCCCTCTAGTCTTTTACTTTGCCGTTATCTGGACCAACAACTAACAAATGTTATTCTTTCATCATTCTTATTCAGAGTGGTAGAACTATTTGTTTGTGTGTCAGCCCAAGTCCTCCCTTTTCTGAAGGGTCTATTAAATAAGAGTGTACTTCATTAAGAGTGTCACAAGCTTTGGCATAGGATTGAAAAGATAGTTCTTTCTTCTTGAGTTCCTCATTTTCAGAAAGAAGATCTTTATTTTCCTTTTGAAGTATATCCATTGCCTTTCTGTGTAACTTCTATGTTTCAGATATCTGTGCTTTGAGAAATGCATTTTCAGCATCCTTTTTCTCAGATATCTTGAGTAATTGTGAATTTTCCTTCTCAAGAGAATTCTTTTCTTTTTCAAGAATGTCGGCTCTAGCTCGGATCATTTGAAATTCTCTTTTGTAGAGATCAATTTCTCTTCTGAAATATTCTGAATCTCTGATTTCGTCCTCACCACTCTCATAAGTTATGAATTGAGAGATGTTGGTTACCTCGTCTGCCATTAGGCAGGGCTCAATGTTGGAGCAATCTGGATAGATCTCCTCAAAGAACCCCAAGATAATTCCCTTTTCTTTTGACCAAAGTCAACTAATTCATGAGTGATGCCACATAATTCTGGAGAAGGTAATTTGGTATCATCTGAGTCTTCTTCCTCAGATTCTGACTCAATATCAAGAGCATCCAGTTGGATTTGAATCTTTTTCCTTTCTTCAGTGAGCATGGCTCTCTAACCTCTCTTGAAGTTTCTTCTATCTTTCTTGTCACCTGTCTTTAGCTTATTGAAAATAGGGCAATCTCTTTTAAAATGACCAGGTTTCTGACAATAGAAACATATATCGTTTCCGATTTCTGCTTCTTCAGTACTAGATGCTTGCTGAGCCGGCTTGTTCAGCGAGCTTGACAGCTTCATATTTTTGTACTGGTGATAATTTGAGCCTAGATGTTTTTTCAGCTTCTCTTTGGCTTTTCTTCTCTCAATCTCCCGACTGACATATTTTATCATTTGCTTTACAGCAAGAGAATCTTCCTCAGTCATTTCCTTGGTATCCTTCTTTTCAAAAGTACCTTGTGTTACTAAAGCAACATTGTGAACATTCTCAGCAATTGTTTGTTCTCTATGAGTAGTTTCATAGTTGACAGTAGCTAAGTGGGAAAAGAGTTCTACTAGAGTGATATTTGGCATTCCTCGGTTGAAATAAAAATACTGAGTGTGTTCCCAGTTTTGATTCAAGCTTCTCACGATAGTCTTCACCTTTTCAGAGTTAGAGTATCTCTCACTTTCACCAAGTGCAGCCATTTCACTCGTCAATGTTGTGAACCCGGAAATCTAGTTCTTCAAGAGTCTCTGTGGGACCTTGTTTAAAGTTTTGTAATTTGAGCTTCAAAACTTCGAACTTATTTTCCTTTGTTTTCTCAGTGCCGGCACAGATTTCCTCAATCAGTTGCCAAGCTACTTTTGCCGTTTTTGCACCCCACAGTTTACACTGTATGTGCTCTGGAGTGGAACATATGATGATATTGCGAGCCTGACCATCCAGTCGATTTATCTTAGCATCTTCCGATGTCCAGAGCTCTCTGGGCTTTGGCTCGTAAATAACTTGAACAGTAGGTCTTCCACTGGTTGAAGCACCAGTTTGTGAGGAACCAACACTTGGTTCTTCATCAGTGGGAACTCTGTCTCTACCATTAGAAACCTCCATGACCTGCTTGAGTTGTTGAATGAATATGGGGCCATTCTTTATTACTTCGATCATTTCATCACTGATGGCTTCTAGGTGGAGCATCATGTTGTTCTTCCATTTCTCATAATTTTCTGGCTTGAGAATTGGAGCGTCAGTTAAAGACATCCTGCAGCAAACACACTAAACAGACAAATCAAGTGTAGGTGAAAAGCAGTTAGTGGGCACTTATCTGGGATCTAAGTTCAGTGCATAAGGCTTGGGAACCTCCTACTCTGATACCACTTGTTGGTCCAGATAACGGCAAAGGAAAAGACTAGGGGGGTGAATAGTCTTTTATAACTTTTGTCGATAAACACAATTTCTCAGATATCTGTGAAGATATCTGACGATATCTGTGAAGATATCTGATACTTAATTTCAGAGAGCGGAAGACTTTTCTGTGATAAGTGCACGTGCTATGTGTAAATACTCAGCAAGGTAAATAAAGCAAGTAATAAATTGCAGAAAGTAAATAACACTGATCTTTATAGTTGTATCTGAAGGTGGCGTAATCCTTCAAGTAATCCACTTCGTCCTTTCTCAGACCTAGAATCCACTAAGACAGATAATTGAGTTCACCTTACAAATATCTTCTCTCGATTCCTAAATACACTAGGTTCCCAACCAAGTGTTCCCCCTGAGTTATTCCCCGGCTTTCTCAGCCAAGTACTTCCTATACTCAAAAACCTTTGAGCTATTCCTTAGTTTCCCAAACTAAGTACTTCCTATGCTCAGTAACCTTGGAGTTATTCCTTAGTTTTCCAAACTAAGTACTTCCCGTACTCCACGCCGTTTAAGGTGTTGGTTAAAGTAGTTTGTCAGGTTTTGATAGATTAATAACTTCTAAAGTTATATAATACTACCTTCTTGAACAAGAATCACTTAACACACTTCACAATGTGTGGTGATATGTTCTTTACTGACCCAAGTCTATGATAAATATTCTAGAGAATGAATCTCAAATACTTGATCTTTTGATTCAACTCCTTCACAGATAGCAATGCTTGTTAAGGATCAGGACACTTAGAACTTTCGTGCTACTTAGAATTCAAGAGCTTAGTCGCAACTGTAAGCTAAAGAATAAGTAGGTTGAAGACTTGTATGCTTGAGAGAAAAATACCACTAGATGTATTCTCAGAGAGGCTTGGTATTTTCAGTGAGTTCAGTGTGTAAGTTCTGTGTGTGTTTTTCACGCATTTTAAGTGTTGATTTTTATAGTTGAAAATCATGCCGTTTGAATAGTATCCGTTAGGCTTAATGAAATTCAAACTATTGATATCTGTAAATACTACTACAGAAGACGTTGTCTCTTTTCAGAGATTTCTTCTTTTGTTCAGATGTCTCTATCTGCGCATTTATTGCATTGTACTATTTTTGTCCTGTAGTGCCAACGGAACTATGCACACTTTCTGAAGCATTGCATGTCCCTTTCCAGAGACCTTCTCATCTCCAGATACCTTTTGAAACATTGTTTCCCAGAAATATAGTTTTATCCAAGGTATTTGAGTGTAGATATCTGTGGGCACTTTTCCTCGTTCAGAAACCTTGCGTTCTCAAATATCTTTTGCAAAACTTGTTTATTGAGAAACACTTGTTTATCAAAGATATCTGGACATAGGTATCTGATAACCTTTGTCTTCAGCAATCTTCTGCAGTCTTTAAAACTTCATATTTGGTTGAACTCTCCTGCTGGATGCCTTCTTATTGGTCTTCTTTAAGGAAATAAAAATTACATTCAGAGACCTAACATCCTATACAAGATTTGCTAGACTATCATACTTGGTGATTTTCCTCTTTTACAGTGTTCAAGTGAACCAAGAGTACTAACCACCTTTCTGAGCTAAGATAAGTCATTAGCTTGCTGATCAAAATCTAAACAGATATTCCTAACAAATTTCCCCCTTTTTGATCAGTCAACGATGACTATCATTAAAACCTATTACAACTTAGAAGAGGGAACAATCTAACACTTAATCAAATCTTATGATCTTTTCAATTAAAATTTTAATTAAGTGCAGAAAGTAAGTATCAACCAAATCACAAGGTGTGATCTTTGCTGACAAGTTATCTTTTTATAGATTGATATCTGAGAGTAGGTTCATCAGATATGTTACAAATAAAGTTTACAGATAACTTTTACAATGATAGAACAATAAAGTACATTGAGCAAGATACAAAACACTTAGTTAAATTAGGACAACAAGAGTGACTAAGCTCCAAGTAGACATCCCAATAAAAAAGTCTTCAAGTCTTCAAGAACTTTAAGTCTTCAATCAGCAGATCTGTGGATCAATTTGCAAATTCCCTATCCCCAAACCTTTTGATATCATCTGAGTAGTCATAGAGCAAGGTCCTGACTATCATCTCAGTGTTTCTGGCAAATCCACAAACTTCCTTGTAGGTTTTGGTGGGATTCTTCTTGGCAAATTGTTTGACCCACAGATACTTTCCCCCATTTCCAGGCATGCTCAATTCTGATATCTGATAGCTTGAAGTATTCATATATGATCTTCAGATATCTGATATCACCCTTGTATTGATCTTCAGTCATATAGAAGGACTCATAGGGTTCCACAACAAGTCTTGATCTTGTGCCTGTTCTAGTAATGTTAGGAATTCTGTGCACATCATCTGGCTTTCCATAAGGACAATCATCAGAGAGGTCCTTTTTCATGGATTCTATTCTCTTGATTAATTCAAAATCCAACCAAGCTTTGATGTGGTTGGTATTAATCAAGACTGGCTTGTCTTTTCTCCATGCCATGAGCTGTTTATGGATTGGTTCTGGAAATTTTTCATTTACCAGTAAGTGCTTGAGTTCCAGAATCCAGTAGCCATTCTTCTGATTAATGCATCTGTAGACAGAGGAGTCATTGTTGGTCTTCACATACTCAATCTTGGCCTCTTCAGGCCTGAGTGGTAGTTGAAGTTTTATTTGTTCAGCTCTCAGCCTGTTCCTCCTTTGTCTTGAATTCTCCCTTGTGGGATTGCTTGAAGAACCACCCTGGATTGACATGGTATTTTCTAGAGGGTGTTTTAGCTGCCAAAGGCTTTGCAGCTATGGGCTCAGATAGGCTATCAACCCTTTTTCTTTTTCTGTGAAGAGGAGCTTCATCTTCATCAGTCTCTTCATCATCATCATCAAGATTAATTCTTGTGAAAGTTTTGCAGCCTTCTTCATTGCCCTGTGATTTGATTTGGCCTTCTTCTTCTTCTTCTTCTTCTTCTTCTTCTTCTTCTTCATCTTCAGAAGACTCATCAATCCCTCTGTTAGTAAATTTGTTAGATATTTTGTTAGAAATATCTGTTTAGATTTTGATCAGCAACATGATGAGTTATCTTAGTCTCAGAAAGGTGATTAGTACTCTTGGTTCACTTGAACATTGTAAAAGAGGAAACCACTAAGTATGATAGTCTAGCTAATCTTGTATAGGATGATAGGTCTCAAAATGTAATTTTTATTTTATGAAGAGAAGACCAAGAAGAAGACATCCAAGCAGAACAAGTTCAATAACATTGAAGATTTGAAGAAACTGCACAAGATTATCGAACAGCTTTCTGAGATACCTTGGCGGATATCTTGAAGACACGAATAGTTTTAAACAAAGCGTGTCACAAGAGATATCGAGAAATAAAAGGTCTATCTGAAAACAAGGAAAGTGTCCACAGATATCTATTCTCAGATACCTTGAGCTTTAACCACATTTCTGAAAAAGAAATATATATATTGCAAACAAAGTTGTTTCAATAAAAGTGGTATCTGAAGTTAAACAAAAGAACGTGCAAAGAATCAGAGAAATCTGATCAAGGTTGTCTCTGATACAAAGCATAGTTCCGTTGGCACTCTGACAAAAGTATAGTACAATGCATTAAATGCATGGACAAAGATGTCGAACAAAAACGGTAGCTTCAAGACGAAGACAAACACCTCTGATACTATACACAGATATCAATAGTTTGAATTTGATTTGAGCCTAACGGATACTATTCAACGGCACTCAAATTCATCTATAAATATAAACACTTAGGCGCTTGAGAATACACCTTGAACTCCACAAACACGTGAACACCTTACTCTCTCACAAGAACTACTTACTCTCAAAAGCTTTACATTGCGACCAAAGCTCTTGATCTTGAGTAACAATGAAGTTCTAAGTGTCACGATCTAAACAAGCACACTATCGTGAAAGAGTTGAATTGAAAGATCAAGTATCCGAGATTCATTCTCTAGAACATTTATCTAAGACTTGGGTCGATAAAAGAACAAGATACCATACATTGAAAAGTGTATTAAGTATACTTGATTCACGAGCTATCGATTAAGCGAAAAGTTATTAAAGAAGCTCATCTGACAACTCAAACCAAAACCAACACCATCACTGGCGTGGAGTACAGGAAGTACTTAGTTTGAGAAACTAAGGAATAACTCCAAGGTTATTGACCACAGAAGTACTTAGCTTGGGAAGCTAGGGAATAGCTCAAAAGGTTTCGAGTACAGAAGTACTTGGTCAGGAAAGCCGGGAACAACTCAGGGGGAACATTTGGTTGGGAACCATTTGTTTAAGGAATCTTAGAATATGATTTTTGTAAGGTGACCTCAATTATCTATTCTAGTGAATTCTAGGTCTTTGGAAGACCGAAGTGGATTAGTTGGAGGAATACGCCACCTGCAGATACCACTATACTTCTTTGTGTTATTTACTTTTCTGTACTTAAATTTCAGCAACACACACACACACTTTAACTGTTTCTGCACTTATCTATCTTAAGTCTTCCGCGCTCTGAATCTAAGTATCAGATATCTACGGATATCGAGAATTAGTTTTATCGACAAAAGTTTTAAAAGACTATTCACCCCCTCTAGTCTTTTACTTTGCGTTATCTGGACCAACAACTGGTATCGAGGCGGGAGGTTCACAAGCCTACACTTGAACCTAGATCCCCAGATAGGTGAAGGAACTTTGTCCACTTTTGAGGACTATTTAATTTATGTGTTAAGTGTGCAGGAATGTCTCTGAGTGATGCACCCGTTCTCAAACCAGAGAACTACGAGAAATGGAAAAATAACATGATGCTCCACCTTGAAGCCATAAGTGACGAAATGATTGAAGTGATAAAGAATGGCCCAATAGTCATTCAACAACTTAAACAAGTCATGGAGGTTTCTAATGGTAGAGACAGAGATCAAAGCGAAGGATCTTCACAAATTGATACGTCAACAAGTGGGAGATCTACTAGTCAAGTTATTTACGAACCAAAGCCCAGAGAACTCTGGACATCGGAAGACGCCAAGAGAAATCGTCTGGATGGTCAAGCTCGTAATATCATCATCAGATCTACACCTGAGCACATACAGTGTAAACTGTGGGGTGCAAAAACGGCGAAAGTTGCCTGGCAACTGATTGAAGAAATCATGCGGGCGAGAAAACTAAAGAAAACAAGTTCGAAGTTCTCAAGTTGAAATTTCAAAATTTCAAACAAGGACCCATCAAACTCTGGAAGAACTTGATTTCAGATTTACCACTCTCATGAGTGATATGGCGAGACTTGGGGAAAGCAGATACTCGGTCGAGAAAGATTAAGACTATTGTCAGAAGTCTTAACTACAACTGGGAGCATACTAAATTCTTTTATTTTAACCAAGGAATGCCAAATATCACTCCAGTGGAACTCTTCTCACATCTTGCTACGGTTGATTATGAGACAACACAAAGAGAACAAAATACTGAAAAGTTGCAGAATATTGCTCTAGTTGCTCGAGGAACTTCTGAAAAAGAAGAAAAGCAAGGAAGAGACTGAGGGTGCTCTTGCTGCAAAGCAAATGAGCAAATATGTCAGTCGAGAAATTGAGAGAAGAAAAGCCAAAGAGAAGCTGAAAAAGCATCTAGGCTCAAACTATCACCAGTACAAAAATATGCAAAGCTCATTGAACAAGCCAGCTCAGAAAGCATCATGTACTGAGGAAGTAGAAATTGGAAACGATATCTGCTTCTATTGTCAGAAACCTGGTCACTTCAAGAAGGATTGTCCTGCCTTCAACAAACTAAGGACAGGTGACAAGAAAGATAGAAGAATCTTCAGAAGAAGCCAGAAAGCTTTATTAACTGAAGGAAGAAAGAAAATCCAAACTCAACTGGATGCTCTAGACTATGAGATAGATTCTGAAGATGACAATTCAGATGACTCAACCTCACCATCACCAGAATTATGTGGAGTTACTCATGATATAATCGACTTTGGCCTCAAGAAAAATGAAATGTGTGGAGTTGCTGAGATTGACGGTCCAGACATCTCTAACATAGAAATCTGTCTTATGGCTGATGAGGTAACACATACTTCTTGTTATACTTATGAAAGTGATGAAGAAGAAATAAAAGATCTAGAAAATCTCAGGAAAGATCTTGACATCTATGAAAGAGAATTTCTAATGATCCGAACTAGAGCCGAAAATCTTGAAGAAGAAAAGAATTCTCTTGCAAAGGAAAATTCTCAATTAGTTAAGATATCTGAGAAAAAGGATGCTGAAAATGCATTTCTCAAAGCTCAGATATCTGAGACTGAAAAGTCACATAAAGAAGCAATGGCTGAATTACAAAAGAAATATGAAGATCTTCTTTCTGAGAACAAGGAACTCGAAAAGAAAGAATTATCTTTTCAATCATATGCCAAAGCTAGTGACACTCTTACTGAAGTACAATCTTACTTAAGAGATTCTTCAGAAAAGAAAGGACTTGGGCTGAATACACAGACAGATTGTTCTATCACTCTGAATAAGAGTGAGAAAAGAAGAACATTTGTAAGTACTCAGCAAGATGGTTCCCATGCAATCTATATTATCGGTCAGAAGACGAAGATTGTTGATAAAGGAAAGGCAGTTGCGACTAAACCTTTGTGGGAAAAACAAGTCAAAAACAAAACTGTTGGGCACGTCTCTGAAAAGAAACACAACACTGAAAAGTGTAAACACCCACAGTGCTATGTCTCTCAAAAGGGTAGAATTGCAGGAGCTGGCAAATTCTCCCATGTCACTTTTTCTGGAAAGAAATTGGACCAACTAGAGACTAGCAAAGCTGCTAAGAAAAGATCTCAGAAAGCTTCAAGTGCTCGAAACGGTATTGGCTATAAAGGCATCGGGAAACAACTTGCTCATGAATACAAACAGGAGCAAGAACGATGGCTAAAGGCTAGAATTGCTCAAAGCAATTATCAGAAGTGGAAGTTGAATCAAGCACCGAAAATCAATGCTGTGGCTAGAAGAAATCTGGCAAGGAAAGCTAAGTTTGCTGAAAAGCAAACTCAGAAACCTGAGAGGTATCTGAAAGCACCAAATGGAGCACCTAGGAACACACCAAGGAAGAAAATAATTCCTAATAATGATAATCATTCAATTAGAATTCCTCCTTATGTTCCTATCAGACAAAAGAATGTTCAAAGGAAATTCATTCAAAAATGGATTCCTACTGGAAGATTGTTTAGTCCTGATGGTTCCAATCAGAATTGAGAACCTAATCTCCTGTTCCCTATTATGTGCAGAATGCTTCCTGGACTAAAGCACAATGGCTGTTTGATAGTGGATGCGGAAAGCACATGACAGGAGACAAAGCAAATCTGGTCGATTACAAAGCTTACAACACAGGACCAGATATCAGATTTGCTGGAGGAGAATTAAATCCCTCTCTGGGATTTGGCAACGTCAAATTGGGAACATTAACAATCACTGACGTATTACATGTTAAGGATTTGAAATATAATCTATTTAGCATGAGCCAGTTTGCAGACAAAGGTTTTACTAAAAAATTCAAAGCAAAATACTGCAAACTAATTGACAATGAGTCAAAGCAGACAGTCTTGGTTGCTCGGCGGAAAGGCAGTCTTTATGTTCCGATTGGGCATCTGCCACAACTGAAGAATGTCTCATGGTGAGTCAATCTGGTCACACGGAAGAGCACTGGTTATGGCACAAAAGAATGAGTCACTTGAACTTCAAAACTCTGAACAAACTTGCCAAGAAAGAGTTAGTCGTTGGCCTTCCCAAAACGTCTTTCAAAAAGGATGGTATATGTTCTGCATGTCAGATGGGGAAACAATCCAAAATCTCTTTCAAGTCCAAAACTAGACACTCTAGTGTTAGACCACTGCAACTACTACATATGGATCTTTTTAAATCATCTGTAACTAGTTATGCAGGAAAGAAATATGGTCTGGTTGTTGTAGATGACTTCTCAAGATTCACTTGGGTTGTATTTCTGAAACACAAATCTGATGCCAGGGTGGAGATACCAAACTTGCTGAAAAAGCTTGAAGTCATGAAAAATGACAAGGTATCTACAATCAAAACAGACCATGGTACTGAGTTTGTCAACCAGTACATAAAGGAGTTTTGTACCTGCAAAGGTATACAACACCAACTTTCCTCTGTAAGAACACCTCAACAAAATGGTGTTGCAGAAAGGAAAAACAGATGCCTTAAAGAAGCTGCAAGGACAATGCTAGCTGACACTGAAATAAGTGAAGTTTATTGGGTTGAAGCTGTAAACACAGCCTGCTACACTCAGAACAGATGTTTGATAAATAAACACCATGACAAGACCCCTTATGAAATCTTGGTTGGTAGACCCCCTAATATCAAACATCTGAGAGTATTTGGTTGTAGATGTTTTGTTCTAAACAATGGAAAAGATTATATGAGAACATTTCAACCAAAGGCAAATGAAAGTGTATTTCTTGGTTATTCCACGAATAGCAAAGCCTACAGAATTTACAACAAAAGAATAAAGAAAATTGAAGAATCAGTTCATGTTGTATTCTATGAAGGAAGTAAGAAAACACCTCCTAATGATGAACTCTCAGAAAGGTTCAAAGAACTAATGTTGAGGGATTCTGAAGAAGAATCCTCAGAAAGGAGAAACATCATTACGGAAAGTGAGGATGACTCTGACGTAGAAAAGCTTGATATGCCTAGTAACAACAAGATGACTCACAAACATGATGAAGAATTTCCTATGAAACTTCCAGAAATGGAAACTGAAAATATTCATCATGAAGCTATCTCTGGAAATAATCTCTCTGAAAGACATGTTCCAGATATCTCAAACACTGAACAAGTGTCAGACATTAATTGCCCTTCTGAGGAGCAAAATGTCTTAGATACTGAAAAAGTATCAAATAAAAATCCCAGTGATTCACATTCAAATCATTTGGATATTGATCCTACTAGCACTAAACCTATGATGAGATGGATCAAGGATCATCCTGCAAAAGATGTGATTGGACCAATTAATCAAGGTGTTAGGACTAGGAGAGCAATAGCTGAAAATGCTAATTCTCTCTTTGGATGTTTCATCTCAAATATTGAACCCAAAAATATAGAAGAAGCATTAGGAGACCAAGACTGGATCTCTGTAATGCAAGAAGAGTTGGATCAATTTGAGAGAAATAAAGTCTGGAAATTAGTTCCATTTGTGGAAGGAATATCTGTGATTGGAACTAAATGGGTTTTCAGAAACAAAATGAATGAATCTGGTGAAATAACCAGAAACAAAGCAAGATTGGTTGCCAAGGGATTTACCCAGACTGAAGGCTTAGATTTTGATGAGTCATATGCACCAGTTGCCAGATTTGATGCAATAAGTCTCTTTCTAGCCTTTGCAGCTCATAAAGATTTTAAAGTTTATCAGATGGATGTCAAAAGTGCATTCTTGAACGGTGAACTTGTAGAAGAAGTTTATGTTGAACAACCACCTGGCTTTGAAGTTTCCTCAGAAAGTAGAATGGTCTATAAACTACAGAAAGCTCTGTATGGACTGAAACAGGCTCCAAGAGCATGGTATGACACTTTGGCCAAATACCTTCTGTAAAGTGGTTTCAAGAAAGGTGAAGTTGATAAAACTTTATTTACCTTAAATCATGATGGAAAACTACTCTTAGTTCAAGTATATGTTGATGACATCATATTTGGATCTAAGGACAAGCAACTTTGTAATGACTTTGCAAATCTCATGAAAAGTAAGTTTGAGATGAGCATGATGGGAGAAATGAATTATTTTCTAGGATTGCAAGTCAAGAAACTCAATGATGGAATATTCATTAGTCAAACAAAGTATGCAAAAGATATGCTCACAAAATTCAATCTTAAGCCTTCTAAAAAGAATGCTAAGATACCTATGAGCATTGGAACCAAATGACCTATACTGACTCAGACAAGAGTGTTGAAGAACATAAGTATAGGAAATTGATAGGTTCACTACTTTACCTCACTGCAAGTAGACCTGATATTCAATACGCCGTTGGAGTGTGTGCTAGATTTCAGACAAACCCGATGCAAACACACAACAACATTGCTATGAAAATATTAAGGTATGTAAAAGGTACAGTAGATGTAGGATTGTGGTATCCTAAAGAAAGCGGATTGAGTTTAGCCAGGTACTCGATCACGATTATGCGATCATCGCTGATAGGAAAAGCACCTCAGGAACTTGTCAGTTTCTGGGTACTAGACTTATCACGTGGTTTAGCAAGAAGCAAAACTCAATTGAAACTTCTACCACAGAGGCTGAATATATTGCTGCTGGTTGTTGTGCAACACAAATTCTGTGGATACAACAACAACTTAAAGACTACGGACTCGATGAAGAGAAAACTCCCATTTTCTGTGACAACACAAGTGCTATTGCGATCACACAGAATCCTAAATTTCATGCCAGAACAAAGCATATTGATGTTAGACATCACTTCATCAGAGACCATGTTGAAAAAGGCAATATAGAGATACTCAAGATTGGTACTGAAGACCAACTTGCAGATATCTTCACTAAGCCACTACAAGAAAGTAGATTCTTAGCCTTAAGACATAGTCTTGGACTAATGGAACTACCAATGAACTGAAAGAGTTCAGGAATCTGGAACGGGCATCCAGAGAAGAGAAAAGAGAAATCTGGAACGGGTATCCAGAAGTCAAAAAAAGGCTAAAGAGCAAAAAGACAGCTTAAGATCTCTGAGACGGGAATTCAGATATCTGAAACACTCTATAAACGGGGAACACAAAAGGAGAATAGTACAACTATCTGCAGTCAACTACTCTCTTCAAATTCGCATTATTTCTATCTTGATGAAAAACTTGGAAAAATACTAAGTATAAGACAGATTCAGATGCAAACAGTGTTCTTGGTCATACAAAAACGTGATTCAGATAGCTAATAGCCAAAATTCATTAAATGGGCACAATTACACTTGTTGATTGTGATCATTGCTGAAGAAGCAATGGTGACCCTTGATGAAATTAAGCGATTGATCTATACGGTGGAAATTAATTCACAGTAAATAGTGGATCAGAAAAATTCTGACAAAGCCCACTTTGCATTTAATGCCGAACTAGCTTTTGCTCACGCCTGCTTGCAAATCACAGATACGTACACACAAAATCAATTTGTATGTATTTGTCTGTTGAGATTCCTTGCTATATATATAGGATTTTGGCAAAAGAAATCACTTTCGCCTAATCCAAAATTCCGACTTGCACAAAAATAGCAAAACCTTCTCTTGTTTCTCTGCAAACCTTCTACAATCTCTGCAAATCAAGATTAAGTTTTTCTGCAAAGAATTACTGAATCAAATCTCTTTCAAACACCAATCCAAATCCCTACACTATATAAAGAGATGGCTCCAAAGAATTCTTCCACACAGAAATCTCAATCCTCCACTGGTACTGCTGAAAAGCAAGCACCAGAGTTGGTTATTGTGAACAACCGACTTGTAGGAGATTTTAATCCTGATCATTGGACTTCAAATCACAGAATGATTTGGGGTGGTGCCATGGTTGCGGAATACCTCACGACCGCATAGAGAACCGTCGCCGTAAAGTCGATTCTTGACATGCTTGAAAAGGCACAAATCAAGGGTTTTCTATCTCGCTGCCAAGTGGAATTTCATCACTCGATGTGTTGGAATTCTACAACAACTCCAGGATAATTTCCTGTGTTTCTGAAGGCACTGCAATAGTGTCTGTCAAAACCTCAGTCCAAGGAAAGGAAATCCTTCTGGACTTAACAACTTTCTGTAAGTTGTTCGAGTTTCAAAATCTTGGAAAGGATTTTAAAATAAACACCAAGGATGATGATCTCCTTGAAGGTGTTAAACAATTGTACAGTGACGTGTGTGATCTTGAAAAATCAGATACACCCACTGAGTTCAAGCTTGCTGACATCCGAACCAGACATCTGATGGTTCACTGGGATGTATTGGCTTGCATTCTTCACAGATGCTTTGATGATCTACAAGGAGGTGCTGACCAGATAAGCCAAGAACGATGGATCATGATGTTCTTGCTGAATCAACAAGACAAAAGGCTGGAAAACCCCTTTAACTGGGGAAAGTACGCCTTCATGAAGTTTGTGAAGAAGATTCAAGGCTTCGGACCTATGATCGCCAAAGGACTAGCTGAGCCAAAGGCCACAGTAGGCTATGGTCTGAGGATATGCTACTTGCTGTAGAAGCTTGGCATTGAGCTCAGAGAGACGGCTGAAATAGCCAACAGTAACCTACTCTACAAATATGAGTATACAAACTTGATGAAAAAGGTTACTAGGTCTCAGAAAGGTTCTAAGAAGCGAAAGTCTGAAAAGGTATCTGAAGAAAAGGTTGCACCAAGAAGCCCAGAACTTCAAGAAAGAAGTCTGCTGGAAAATCAGAAGACACACCCATTGAGGTTGTCGATTCTCAGATATCTGCAGGCATTGCCGATGAACTGATAAAGGCAGATCAACTCATCAATGCTGCAAAAGAGTTATCAACTACTGAACAAGTAGACTCAGCAAGAGAAAGTGCTTTCAGAAATGTGAAGACTATTGCAGAAAGCCTTGCTGATGAACTCATAAATGCTGCCAAAAGTGGTGAAAAACACCAAGCCTTATCTGCAGAAACTGCAGGAATTATGGACCAATCAGTTCCTAATGCTGATGAGAGCTCTAACGATGAAGATGATGAACTAGTCATCTCAAGTCCTAGAAAGATCAAAACGGGCTAAGGTTACTGTAACAGTAACTAGTGATAAGGTTTCTGAAGAAAAACCTACACCTCAGGTTGCTGAACACGCAACTATAGCAAAGGTTGTTGGTGCAAACACATCATCAGGGTACGTTTCTTACGCACAACTTCAAAAAGCCCTGTTGAGTGGTAATTTAGTGCTGGCAGATGCTGATGGAAATGCCACATCTAAAAATCTGGAAGAACACTCTACTGACCGATCTTCTGCTTCCAGACAACCACAACAACCACAACCACAACAGCCACAAGTGGTTGATGAAATGGTAAATGAACTCCATTTCGAATTACCAGCAATGCAGTATGCTGAAGAAAATCCTGCAAAAGAGCAGGTTCCCCAACTAAATGAGAGGGATCAAACTGAGACATCTACTCAGAATGATCAACCAGGGGAGGCAACTGAGTTGCACACTCAGGAAAAGTGTGAAGTGCCTAAAACTTCAAACAAAGAAGCTGTACTGGAACAAGAAGACCAAAGTATAAAAGGGTCACAAGTTCCAGAGACCAATCAGCCTGACAATGCTCAGGTAGCTGAATGGTTTAACTCCTACCATGTGAAAAATTTTAAGCTTGTATATCTTGATACTTATATAAAATTTATTTGTTACAGGCTGAGTTAGAAACACAGAAACAAGAGGAAGCTGGAAAGCTTGCCTCAGAAACTGAGAAGGAGGTTCCCTCAACCTCACCTCTTAAGAAATATGAGCCTGTGCCACAGGTGATAAATTGATTCTTAAGATAACACTTTTCAGTCATATGTTTATGTGCTTAATCATTTAAAGTAAATGTTTCTAACAGGCTCCAACTGAGAAAAAGGAAGATAAGGCAAAAATGCCAGAGACAAACCCAGAGAACGACAAGGTTTCTGAAGAACACATCATTGAGCCTTCTAGCATGAAGGTACATGAAAATCAGTGATAAAACATTCTTCACCTTGGTTTATCTTAAACTTCTTCTAAATTACTCAATACTTTCTACTCACAGGCTCACTCAGAAGTAGAAGTGCAAGGGGACAGAGTTGCGACATCCCCGGCATCAAGACCTTCATCACAAGAAAAGATTCCAGAAACTGCACAAGTCTCTGAGAGACAAGTATCTGAGCCTCCCATGGAGGTAATTGACCTCTCAGATACCTGATTTGTCACTTAAAGTTTTCTTGATAAAATTTCCTAAGTATTGTGATAATTTTAATTCTCAGGTTCAAGAAAGAAAGGTTGATGAGGACCAGACTTCCAAGTCTCCACCTCACAACAAGATATCTGAGACACCAATTGTCTCAGTAGCACAAGTCTCTGAGCCTGAAGTACTTACTCAGGTAACTCAGAAACTAAACTACCCTTCTACTCAGATATCTATAAAAGTTTTGAAGCTCACTCAAAACTCTTTCTTTCAGGCTCAAACGAGTGCAAAGCAGGCTCCCAATGATGAGAAAAGGGACCTACTTCCCTTCTTCAAAGCTCAAACCCTGCCAAAGCATATTCAATGCTTCAAGAAATGGCAAAGGTTAATGTGCTCTGATCTCTCTGAAATATTGAGAATCACAGATCAACCAACCAGACGAGCACGAGCTCTTGACTTGGAGACATATATCCATGCAATGTTCCCTGTAAAGACATACGATTGCTCTATTGCATAAGGATTTCTCCAGAGAAGTGGCACACAGTTTGATACAAGCCTTTGAACAGGCAGATGGTCAGACAAGATTACAGATGGCATTCAAGCCGCTCGCCCTGCATAATCGCAATTTATACCTTCTGAACAAGATGAGGTTAATGGGCAGAAGATCACTATTCCTGAAGTGATTAATCTTGTATCTGAAGATGGTGAGGAGGAAGAGATAAACGAAAACGACTTCGATGAACCTCCCACTGACCATCACCAAAAGGATGACATAGACAAAAAGGATGATGATGATGCCCCTGCACCAGGGACCGGAGGAATTTCACAAAGAAATCATGCCTCAACTGCTGAAAAGCAAACTGAGAGGAAAGCACAGAAATCTCCGTCTCCATCTCCTCAAAAGTCAACTCGTCCACCTTCCCAACAAAAGGTTAATACTGAACAAGTAGTTGAGGATTCTGAGGAAATCGCTCAGAAATTGTTGAATACTCAATCCGAATCGCCAACTCATAACTGTTGGAAGAAGAACAACAGCTCCATCTTCAACTGGAAGACCAGATAGCTAAATCCAGAGACAAGCTTGACCAACTACAAGATAAATATCTGCAAGAGATGATTGCTTACTCTGAGGTTAAAGAGCTACAGGATGCTGTAAATGCCATCACCAAAGAACTCGATACTGAAGAAGTATCTGAAATTAAGTATGATGCTAAGGCTGCATCATCTTCAAAAGAAGTACCATCCTCCTCCCAAAAAGGGATGTTAGGAAATTTGTTACATATTTTGTTAGAAATATCGGTTTAGATTTTGATTAGCAACATGATGACTTATCTTAGTCTCAGAAAGGTGATTAGTACTCTTGGTTCACTTGAACATTGTAAAAGAGGAAACCCACTAAGTATGATAGTCTAGCTACTCTTGTGTAGGATGTTAGGTTTCAAAATGTAATTTTTATTTTATGAAGAGAAGACCAAGAAGAAGACATCGAGGCAGAACAAGTTCAATGAATTTGAAGACTTGAAGAAACTGCACAAGATTATTGAAACAGTTTTACAGATACCTTGGCCAGATATCTTGAAGACACGAATAGTTTTAAACAAACTGTGTCACAAGAGATATCTGAGAAATAAAAGGTCTATCTGAAAACAAGGAAAGTGTCCACAGATATCTATTCTCAGATACCTTGAGCTTTAACCACATTTCTGAAAAAGAAATATATATATTGCAAACAAAGTTGTTTCAATAAAAGTGGTATCTGAAGTTAAAGATAAGAACGTGCAAAGAATCAGAGAAATCTGATCAAAGTTGTCTCTGATACAAAGCATAGTTCCATTGGCACTATAGGACAAAAAGTACTGTACAATGCATTTAATGCACGGACAGAGATGTCTGAACAAAAGCAACGGTAGCTTCTGAAGAAGAAGACAAACCTGCTACAGTACTATACACAGATATCAATAGTTTGAATTTGATTTAAGCCTAACGAATACTATTCAAACTTGTCAGTTTCTGGGTACTAGACTTATCTCGTGGTTTAGCAAGAAGCAAAACTCAATTGCAACTTCTACCACAGAGGCTGACTATATTGATGCTGGTTGTTGTGCAACACAAATTCTGTGGATACAACAACAACTTAAAGACTATGGACTCGATGAAGAGAAAACTCCCATTTTCTGTGACAACACAAGTGCTATTGCAATTACACAGAATCCTAAATTTCATGCCAGAACAAAGCATATTGATGTTAAACATCACTTCATCAGAGACCATGTTGAAAAAGGCAATATAGAGATACTCAAGAGTGGCACTGAAGACCAACTTGCAGATATCTTCACTAAGCCACTACAAGAAAGTAGATTCTTAGCCTTGAGACATTGTCTTGGACTAATGGAACTACCAATGAACTGATAGAGTTCATGTATCTGGAACGGGCATCCAGAGAAGAGAAAAGAGAAATCTGGAACGGGTATCCAGAAGTCAAAAAGGCTAAAGAGCAAAAAGACAGCTTAAGATCTCTGAAACGGGAACTCAGATATCTGAATCACTCTATAAATGGTGAACACAAAGGAGAATAGTACAACTATCTGCAGTCAACTACTCTCTTGAAATTCGCATTTATTTCTATCTTGATAAAAAAAACTTGAAAAATCCCAAGTATAAGACAGATTCAGATGCAAACAGTGTTCTTGGTCATACACAAACGTGATTCAGATAGCTAATAGCCAAAATTCATTAAATGGGCACAATTACACTTGTTGATTGTGATCATTGTTGAAGAAGCAATGGTGACCCTTGATGAAATTAAGCGATTGATCTATACAGTGGAAATTAATTCATAGTAAATAGTGGACTGTAAAAATTCTGACAAAGCCCACTTTGCATTTAATGCCAAAGTAGCTTTTGCTCACGCCTGCTTGCAAATCACAGATACGTACAAAATCAATTCGTATGTATTTGTCCGTTGAAATTCTATTGCTATATATATAGGATTTTGGCAAAAGAAATCACTTTCGCCTAATCCAAAATTCCGACTTGCACAAAAATAGCAAAACCTTCTCTTGATTCTCTGCAAATCTTCTACAATCTCTGCAAATCAAGATTAAGTTTTTCTGCAAAGAATTACTGAATCAAATCTCTTTCAAACACCAATCCAAATTCTCTACACTATATAAAGAGATGGCCCCAAAGAATTCTTCTACACTGAAATCTCAATCCTCCACTGGTACTGCCGAAAAGCAAGCACCAGAGTTGGTTATTGTGAACAACCGACTGGTAGGAGATTTTAATCCTGACCATTGGACTTCAAATCACAGAATGATTTGGGGTGGTGCCATGGTTGAGGAATACCTCACGGCTGCAATTGAAAACCAAACCGACAGAAAACTGATTCTTGACATGCTTGAAAAGGCACAAATCAAGGGTTTTCTATCTGCTCCCCAAGTGGAATTTCATCACTCGATGTGTTGGAATTCTACAACAACTCCAGGATAATTTCCTGTGTTTCTGAAGGCACTGCAATAGTGTCTGTCAAAACCTCAGTCCAAGGAAAGGAAATCCTTCTGGACTTAACAACTTTCTGTAAGTTGTTTGAGTTTCAAAAACTTGGAAAGGATTTTGAAATAAACACCAAGGAGGATGATCTCCTTGAAGGTGTTAAAGAACTATACAGTGACGTGTGTGATCTTGAAAAATCAGATACACCCACTGAATTCAAACTTGCTGACATCCGAACCAGACATCTGATGGTTCAGTGGGATGTATTGGCTTGCATTCTTCACAGATGCTTTGATGGTCTACAAGGAGGTGCTGACCAGATAAGCCAAGAACGATGGATCATGATGTTCTTGCTGAATCAACAAGAAAAACGGCTGGAAAACCCTTTTAACTGGGGAAAGTACGCCTTCATGAAGTTTGTGAAGAAGATTCAAGGCTTCGAGCCTAAAATCGCCAAAGGACTAGCTGAGCCAAAGGCCACAGTAGGCTATGGTCTGAAGATATGCTACTTGCTGGAGAAGCTTGGCATTGAGCTCGGAGAGACGGCTGAAATAGCCAACAGTAACCTACTCTACAAATATGAGTATACAAACTTGTTGAAAAAAGGTTACTGGGTCTCAGAAAGGTTCTAAGAAGCGAAAGTCTGAAAAGGTATTTGAAGAAAAGGTTGCGACCAAGAAGCCCAGAACTTCAAGAAAGAAGTCTGCTGGCAAATCAGAAGACATACCCATTGAGGTTGTCGATTCTCAGATATCTGCAGGCCTTGCCGATGAACTGATCATAAAGGCAGATGAACTCATCAATGCTGCAAAAGAGTTATCAACTACTGAACAAGTACACTCAGCAAGAGAAACTGCTTTCAGAAATGTGAAGACTATTACAGAAAGCCTTGCTGATGAACTCATAAATGCTGCCAAAAGTGGTGAAAAACACCAAGCCCTATCTGCAGAAACCCTGTGAGTAATGGACCAATCTGTTCCTAATGCTGATGAGAGCTCTGACGATGAAGATGAGAAGCTAGTCATCTCTCAAGTCCTAGAAAGAACAAAAAGGGCTAAGGTTACTGAAATAGTAACTGGTGAAAAGGTTTCTGAAGAAGAACCTACACCTCAGGTTGCTGAACAAGCACCTATAGCAAAGGTTGTTGGTGCAAACACATCATCAGGGAACGTTTCTGACGCACAACTTCAAAAGGCCCTGATGAGTGGTATTTTAGTGCTGGCAGATGCTGATGGAAACGCCACATCTAAAAATCTGGAAGAACACTCTCATCGACCAATCTTCGCCTGCATAACCACAACAACCACAACCACAACAGCCACAAGTGGTTGATGAAATGGTAAATGAACTCCATTTTGAATTACCAACAATGCAGTATGCTGAAGAAAATCCTGCAAAAGATCAGGTTCCCCAACTCAATGAGAGGGATCAAACTGAGATATCTACTCAGAATGATCAGCCAGGGGAGGCAACTGAGTTGCACACTCAGGAAAGGTGTGAAGTACCTGAAACTTCAAACAAAGAAGTGTTACTGGAACAAGAAGACCAAAGTATAGAAGGGTCACGAGTTTCAGAGACCAATCAGCTTGGCATGGATCAGGTAACTTAATGGTTTAACTCTCATCTTGTGAAACTTTATGCTTATATATATCTTGTTACTTATAAAATTTCTTTGTTATAGGGTGAGTTAGAAACACAGAAACAAGAGGAAGCTGGAAAGCTTGCCTCAGAAACTGAGAAGGAGGATACCCCAACCTCACCTCTTAAGAAATCTGAGCCTGTGTCACAGGTGATAAATTGATTCTTAAGGTAACACTCTTTAGTCATATGTTCATGTGCTTAAAGTAAATGTTTCTAACAGGCTCCAACTGAGAAAGAGGAAGATAAGGCAGAAATGCCAGAAAAGAACCCAGAAACCAACAAGGTTTCTGAAGAACACATCATTGAGCCTTCCCATATGAAGGTATATATATATATATATGAAAATCAGTGATAAAAATTCTTCACCTTGGGTTATCTCAAACTTCTTCTAAATTACTCAATACTCTCTACTCACAGGCTCACTCAGAAGTAGAAGTGCAAGGGGACAGAGTTGCGACATCCTCAAGACTTATGGAAATTGATGAGGCATCAAGGCCTTCATCACAAGAAAAGATTCCAGAGACTGCACAAGTCTCTGAGAGACAAGTATCTGAGCCTCCCATGGAGGTAATTGACCTCTCAGATATCTGATTTGTCACTTAAAGTTTTCTTGATAAAATTTCCTAAGTATTGTGATAATTTTAATTCTCAGGTTCAAGAAAGAAAGGTTGATGAGGACCAGACTTCCAAGTCTCCGCCTCACAACAAGATATCTGAGATACCAATTGTCTCAGTAGCACAAGTCTCTAAGCCTGAAGTACTTACTCAGGTAACTCAGAAACTAAAATACACTACTACTCAGATATCTATAAAAGTTTTGAAGCTCACTTAAAACTCTTTCTTTCAGGCTCAAACAAGTGCAAAGCAGGCTCCCAATGATGAGATAAGGGACCTACTTCCCTTCTTCAAAGCTCAAACCCTGCCAAAGCATATACAATGCTTCAAGAAATGGCAAAGGTTAAGGTGCTCGATCTCCGAAATATTGAGAATCACAGATCAACCAACCGTAAAGCACGAGCTCTTGACTTGAGACTTATATCCATGCAATGTTCCCTACCGAATAAAGACTCGATTGCGACTTTATTGCATAAGGATTTCTCCAGAAGTGGCGATGATTTGATACAAGCCTTTGAACAGTGCGATGGTCGACAAGATTACAGATGGCATTCAAGACAGCTTACGCCGGACTCTGCAATTTATACCTTCTGAACAAGAAGAGGTTAATGGGCAGAAGATCATTATTCCTGAAGTGATCAATCTTGTATCTGAAGATGATGAGGAGGAAGAGATAAACGAAAACGACTTCGATAAACCTCCCACTGATCATCACAAAAAGGATGATGATGATGCCCCTGCACCAGGGACCGGAGGAATTTCACAAAGAAATCATGCCTCAACTGCTGAAAAGCAAACTGAGAGGAAAGCACAGAAATCTCCGTCTCCATCTCCTCAAAAGTCAACTCATCCATCTTCCCAATAAAAGGTTAATACTGAACAAGTAGTTGAGGATTCTGAGGAAATCACTCAGAAATTGTTGAATACTCAATCCGTAATCGCTTAACTCGCATAATTGTTGGAAGAAGAACAACAGCTCCATCTTCAACTGGAAGACCAGATAGCTAAATCCAGAGACAAGCTTGACCAACTACAAGATCAATATCTGCAAGAGATGATTGCTTACTCTGAGGTTAAAGAGCTACAGGATGCTGTAAATGACATCACCAAAGAACTCGATACGGAAGAAGTATCTGAAATTCAGCATGATGCTAAGGCTGCATCATCTTCAAAAGAAGTACCATCCTCCTCCCAAAAAGGGAAGAAACCAATCTCTGAGATGGTTGCTGGACTCGACACAATCGATGAGAATGTCCAAGAGGATTAAGATCACTAGGCTGATTACTCAGATGATGAAGAAGACAAGACTTTGGCAGAGCACCGCAATGAACATCTAGCGGTTTCACACTTGAAAAGGAAACTGATTGCTCCTGAAACTTTCAGCAAACTGCCAAATGTCCACTCCCATGAATATATGAACATATACCAAGTACTGGCTCATCTGAAAAAGGAGATGTCTTCACAGAACAAGGAAGTAATTGCCTCCGTCCCCTATGAAATGAAAAAGTTCACTGAGCTCGTTACTCAGAGAACAACTAGCATAGTCATTGCTTCAAAGATCCGGAATGATATAAGGGAGGATGATGCGTTTTAAAAAAAAAAAGCTGTTAGAGAGCAGAAAACAAGCAGAAAAGCCCCATGCCATCCTAGGCTCCATAGCGACATCGATAAGACAACAAGACTATCAAGCAAAAAAAATTTTCAAAGCCAGTTGAACAAGTATTATTTGCCACAACATTTTTTTGCAAGGGCTTAACTTCTCTCTTTTCTCCGTTTAGACCAACAATGACTAAGGGGAAAAGAGTACAAATCCGACCTCAAAGTCGGGGATGGGAAGAAGGAGAAGAAAACAAGAATAAATCTGAGTCAAGGCTCGAGAGGAAGAAGAAACATGAAAACTTCCCACCACCACTCGTAATCAATGAACCCTCCTCAAGCCAAGCTTTGCAAATAGTAGTCGCTTCCGTAAACCCATCAAGGAACTACAATGATAACAAGGGCCATGGCACAAAAACCTCCAAGGAGTACCAAGGCTCCAAGGAGAAGACAGGTTAAATGGATTGATGAATCTTCTGAAGAAAAAGAAGAAGGCCAAATCAAGTCCCTGGGCAATGAAGTAGGCTGTAAAACTCTCAAAAGATTTAATCTTGATGATCATGAAGAAACTGATGAAGATGAAGCTCCTCTTCACAGAAAAAGGAAAATTGAAAGCCTAACTGAGCCCATAGCTGCAAAGCCCCTAGCAGCTAAAACACCCTCTGAAATACCAAGTCTATCCAGGGTGGTTCTTCAAGCAACAACCCCAAAGAGAATTCAAGACAGAGAAGGAACAGACTGAGAGCTGAGCAAAGAAAAAGTCAACTTCCACTCAGGCCAGAAGAAGCCAAAATAGAGTATGTGAAGAATGACAATGATTCCTCTGTCTACAGGTGCATCAATCACAAAAATGGCTATTGGATTCTGGAACTTAAGCATCTACTGGTAAATTCAAGATTTCCAGAACCAATCCATAAACAACTTATGGCATGGAGAAAAGATAAGCCAACCTTGATCAACACCAATCACATTAAAGCCTGGTTGGATTTTGAAGTTGTCAAGAGAACTGAAGCCATGAGAAAGGACCTCTCTGATGAATGTCCATATGGAAAGCCAGATGATGTGCACAGAATTCTGAATATCACAGGAACAGGCACAAGAGCAAGACTCGCTGTGGAACCCTATGAGTCGTTCTATCTAACTAAAGATCAATACAAGGGTGACATCAGATATCTGAGGATTATCTACGAATATTTCAAGCTTTCAAATATCAGAATAGAGCATGCCTGGAAGTGGGGAAAGTATCTGTGGGTCAAACATTTTGTCAAGAAGAATCCTACCAAAACTTACAAAGAGGTCTGTGGATTTGCCAGAGACACTGAGATGCTCGTCAGAACACTTCTCTATGATTATTCTGATGACATCAAAAGGTTTGGAGATAGGAAATTTGCAGACTGATCCATAGAACTACTGTTGAAGACTTGAAGACTAGTCTATTGGGATGTTTACTTGGAGCTTGGTTACTCCTGTTGTCCTAATTTACTATGTAGTTTTTGTTGTATTTTTGCTGACTGAGGTAAACTTGTTTTATGCATTGAAGTTATCTGTAATCATACTTTGTAACTTATCCAAGAACTTACTCTCAGATAGTATTCTATAAAAGATAACTTGTCAGCAAAGATCACACCTTGTGATTTGGTTGATGTTTACTTTCTGCACTTAATTGAATGAATTAAGAAATGATTAAGTGTTGGATTGTTCACTCATCCAGATTTGTAATAGGTCAGATAGTCATCGTTGACTGATCAAAAAGGGGGAAATTTGTTAGGAAATTTGTTAGATATTTTGTTAGAAATATCTGTTTAGATTTTGATCAGCAACATGATGACTTATCTTAGTCTCAGAAAGGTGATTAGTACTCTTGGTTCACTTGAACATTGTAAAAGAGGAAACCACTAGCTAATCTTTTATAGGATGATAGGTCTCAAAATATAATATTTATTTTATGAAGAGAAGACCAAGAAGAAGACATCCAAGCAGAACAAGTTCAATAACATTGAAGATTTGAAGAAACTGCACAAGATTACTGAAACAGTTTTACAGATACCTTGGCCAGATATCTTGAAGACACGAATAGTTTTAAACAAACTGTGTCACAAGAGATATCTGAGAAATAAAAGGTCTATCTGAAAACAAGGAAAGTGTCCACAGATATCTATTCTCAGATACCTTGAGCTTTAACCACATTTTTGAAAAAGAAATATATATATTGCAAACAAAGTTGTTTCAATAAAAGTGGTATCTGAAGTTAAAGATAAGTACGTGCAAAGAATCAGAGAAATCTGATCAAGGTTGTCTCTGATACAAAGCATAGTTCCGTTGGCACTACAGGACAAAAGTATAGTACAATGCATTAAATGCATGGACAAAGATGTCTGAACAAAAGCAACGGTAGCTTCTGAAGACGAAGACAAACCTGCTACAGTACTATACACAGATATCAATAGTTTGAATTTGATTTGAGCCTAACGGATACTATTCAAACGGCACTCAAATTCATCTATAAATATAAACACTTAGACTGCTTGAGAATACACCTTGAACTCCACAAACACGCTGAACACCTTACTCTCTCAAAGCAAACTACTTACTCTCAAAAGCTTTCTGTTGCGACCAAAGCTCTTGATCTTGAGTAACACTGAAGTTCTAAGTGTCCTGATCCTAAACAAGCACAGCTATCTGTGAAAGAGTTGAATTGAAAGATCAAGTATCTGAGATTCATTCTCTAGAACATTTATCTAAGACTTGGGTCAGTAAAAAGAACAAGATACCATACATTGAAAAGTGTATTAAGTATACTTGATTCACAGAGCTATCTGATTAACTGAAAAGTTATTAAAGAAGCTCATCTGACAACTTAAACCAAAACCAACACCATCATTTGGCGTGGAGTATGTGAAGTACTTAGTTTGAGAAACTAAGGAATAACTCCAAGGTTATTGAGCAGGAAGTACTTAGCTTGGGAAGCTAGGGAATAGCTCAAAAGGTTTCTCGAGTCATGAAGTACTTAGTCAGAAAGCCGGGAACAATCAGGGAGAACATTTGGTTGGGAACCATTTGTTTAAGGAATCTTAGAATAGGATTTTTGTAAGGTGACCTCAATTATCTATTCTAGTGAATTCTAGGTCTTTGGAAGACCGAAGTGGATTAGTTGGAGGATTACGCCACCTCCAGATACCACTATACTTGCGTGTTATTTACTTCTCAGACTTACATTTCAAAGAACACACACACACTTTAACTATTTCTGCACTTATCTATCTTAAGTCTTCCGCGCTCTTAATCTAAGTATCAGATATCTACACAGATATCTCAGAATTAGTTTTTATCGACAAAAGTTTTAAAAGACTATTCACCCCCCCCCCCTCTAGTCTTTTACTTTGCCGTTATCTGGACCAACACCCTCTTACTTGTCTTCTTCTTGGAGCCTTGGTACTCCTTGGAGGTTTCGTTCTGCCCTTGTTGTCATTCCTTTTCGTGAAGTTCCGAGTGGTGGCCACTATCCGTAGAGCAACCGACCGAGGAGGGCTCATTTATTCTGAGAGGTGGTTGTTCAGATTTTCTTTTGTTTCCTCTTCCTCTATGAGAACCTTGAAATCCTTCCCCCTTTGTCATTGTTGACTGACTAAGAATCACAAAGGATTCTGAAAGGGAGTCAAAGTTGCCCTGCAAATAGTTGTAAGCAGCAACCAACTGTTCCATATTAGCCTTGAGCTCCTGATTTTGTTTGATAAGACCTGTTTCCTTATCAGTGAGCTCTGCCAGTGAGCATTGAATAGCATTCCAGCAACATGACTAGCCTCTTCAAACGCTTTTGCAGCCAAGTTTTGGTCATCATCCCTAACCATGCCTAGGTCTTTCTGAGCAATGACCAGACTGGTTGTTCTCTGAGTGATGAGCTCAGTGAATGTCTTCATTTCTGCAGGGACTGATGCAATGGCGGCTTTATCTTGAGAAAATAACTCCTTTTTCAATTTAGCTAGTACTTGATATCTGTTCAAGTATTCATTGGAGTTGACATTTGGCAACTTGCTGAATATTTCAGGAGCAATCAGCTTCCTTTTCAAATGAGAAACCGCTAAGTGTTCATTGCGGTATTCTGCCAATGCCTTATCTTCTTCATCATCTGAGTCATCAGCCCAGTGATCTTCATCCTCTTGCACTTCTTCATCAAGGTTTCTGAAGGCGGCAACCATCTCAGATGTGGGTTTCTTGCATTTGGAGGATGGTTTCTTTGGTGAAGATGCAGCCTTAGCATCATGCTTTTCTTCAGATACTTGTTCAGCATCTAGCTCCTTTGCAATATAATCAACAGCGTCCCGGAGCCCTTTAATCTCATAGTAAGCTTGTGTTTCTTTGCGCGTTTGTTCTTCAAGTTTATCTAGCTTGACTCTGGATTCTGCTATCTTTTCTTCCAGTTGAAGATGTAGCTGTTGTTCTTCCTCCAAAAATTGTTTGAGTTGAGCAACTCTGGCTTGTGCATCCAATATTTTCTGAGTGTTGTCCTCAGAGTGCTCAACTACTTGTTCAGTAGTGTCTTTTTGTTGGGGAGATGGATGGGTAGATTTCTGAGGAGATGGAGAAGGGGATTTTTGTGATGTCCTTTCACTGTGCTTTTCAGCAACTGAGGTATTATTACCTTGCGCAATCCCTCCTGTCCCTGGTGCAGGGGCATCATCATCATCCTTCTTATCATCCTCATCCTTGTGATGGTCAGAAGGAGGTTCTTCATAGTCATTCTCATCAGTCTCCTTCTCTTCTTCATCTTCAGAGAACAGATTGATCACTTCTGGAATAGTGACTGTTTGCCCATTAACTTCCTCTTGCTCAGAGGGTATAAATTGTAGAGTTTGGGGCAAAGTAGGCTTGAATGCCATCTGCATTTTGGTTTGACCATCTGCCTTCTCAAAAGCTTCTGTGAGCTTGTGTGCAGCTTCTTTGACAAAGTCCTTATGCATCAGAGTAGCAAAAGAGTACTGCTCTGTTGGGAACATAGTATGGACATAATTCTCCAAGTCAAAAGCTCTGACTCTTCTCAATTGGTGATCAGTCACCTTTGTTAGTTCAGTCAGATATGAGCTTCTGAGCTTTTGCCACTTTCTAAAACACTTGAGATGTTTCTTGAGAGTGTGGTTTTGAGGAATGGAAGCAGGTCTTCTGTTGAGAATGCAGAGACCTTTGGCACACTTGTTTGAGCCTGAAAGAAAGAGTTTTGAGTTAGATTCAAAACTTGTGTAGATATCTGAGTACTAGTGTAGTTAGGTTTCTGAGTTACCTGAATGAGTACATCGTGCTCGAGATTGTACTGAGGCAGGGGGTGCCTCAGATATCTTGTTGTGAGGTGGAGACTTGGGAATCTGGTCCTCATCAACCTTTCTTTCTGCTTGAACCTGAGAATTAAAATTATCACAATACTTAGAAAATTGTCATGAAAGAATTTATGCAATTAAGCTTCAATGATCTCTGAGTTTTCCACTTACTTCCTCAACAGGAGGCTCAGAATCATTTTTCTCAGAAACTTTCTCAGTTTCTGGTGTTCTTTCTGGTGATGTTGCCTTGGGGGCTTCATCAATTTTCATGGGTGCAGGGGATGTCTCAACTCTTTCCCCTTGCACTTCTACTTCTGAATGAGCCTGTAAGTAGAAAGTATTGAGTAATTAGAGAAGAATTTATATTAACCCATAATGAAGAATGTTTATCACTGATTTTTATATACCTTCACACTAGAAGGCTCAATGACATTTTCTTCAGAAACCTTGACGGTTTTTGGGTCCTTTTCTGGCATTTCTACCTTATCTTCTTTCTCAGTTGGAGCCTATTAGAAACAAACACTTTAGTATTATTCATGTGTATAAAGCATATATCTGAGATGTTATATCTTAAGAAACTTTCTTCTACCTGCGAGATAGGCTCCTGTTCCTTAAGTGGTGAGACTATGGAAGCGTCCTTCTCAGATTCTGAGGCAAGCTTTCCAGCTTCCTCTTGTTCTTGTGTTTCTAATTCAGCCTGTCACAAATAAATTTTATTAAATAACAAGATTAATAAACATAAAATATCACAAGTAGAGAGTTAAACCATTCAGCTACCTGAGCAGTGTCAGGCTGATTGGTCTCTAGAACTTGTGACCCTTCTATGCCTTGGTCTTATTGTTCCATTTCAGCTTCTTTGTTTGAAGTTTCAGGTACTTCAGGCCTTTCCTGAGTGACTAACTCATTTACCTCCCCTGTTTGATCATTTTGAGCAGGTGTCTCAGTTTGATCCCTCTCTAGGAGTTGGGGAACCTGCTCATTTGCAGGATATTCTTCAGCATATTGCATTCCTGGTAAGTCAAAATGGAGTTCATTGACCATTTCATAAACCACTTGTGACTGTTGTGGTTGTGGTTGTTGTGGTTGTCTGGAAGCAGAAGTTTGAGCATTTGAGAGCTCTTCCAGATTTTTAAGTGTGGTGTTGACATCAGCGTCTACCAACACTAGGTCACCACTCATCAGGGCTTCTTGAAGTTGTTTAGACGTGACTTTCCTTGATGGTGTGTTGGCACCAACAACCTTTGCTATAGGTGCTTGCTCAGCAACCTTTGAGATAGTTGCTTTCTCAACAACCTTGGACCTTTTGGTCCTCTTCCCTTGGCCTTGGTTACTTTTTTAGTAACCTTGGGGGCTGGGATCTTCTACTCATCCGATTCGTCATCGAAATCTGGAACGAAGTTATCAACAATCCCTGTTGCTTCTACAAAGAGAGTTTGAAGTTTCTCACTGCTTTTATCAATATTGATAAGTTCTTCAGCAAGGCACTCTGCAGCATTGATGAGTTCATCTGTTGTGGTCTTAGAAGCATTGATGAGTTCATCAGCAGTGGCGGCAGATATCTGAGAGTCGACACCCACAATGGGTATGTCTACTGATTTGCCAGCAGACTTCTTTCGTGAAGTTCTGGGCTTTTTGGTCGCAACGGAACCTTCAGATACCTCATCATTCTTTCGTTTCTTGGAACCTTTCTGAGATGTAGTAACCTTTTTCATCATGTTTATATACTCATATTTGTAGAGTAGGTTACTATTGGCAATATCTGTCGTCTCTCTGAGCTCAATGCGAAGGCACTCCAGTAAGTAGCAAATCTTCAGTCCATAGCTTACTGTGGCTTTTGGCTCAGCAAGGCCCTTAACGATTTTAGGCTCAAAGCGTTGTATCTTCTTCACAAATTTCATGAAGGCGTACTTCCCCTAATTAAAAGGGTTTTCCATCCTTTTGTCTTGTTGATTCAACAAGAACATCATCATCCAGCGTTCTTGACTTATCTGGTCAGCACCTCCTTGTAGACCATCAAAGCACCGTGAAGGATACATTCCAACACATTCCAGTGGACCAACAGATGTCCGGTCCTTAAAGTCGATGGGTGTGTCTGGCTTGTCAAGATCACACACATCACTGTATAGTTGCTTCACACCTTCAAGGAGATCTTCATCCTTGGTGTCAATTTCAAAATCCTTTCCAAGATTTTGAAGTTCAAACAGCTCACAAAAAGTTATTTCGTCCAACAGGATTTCTTGTCCTTGGACTTTGGTCTTGATAGACATCGCCTCAAAGGCCTTCAGAGACTTTGGAGATAATCGTGGAGTTGTTGTAAACTCAGACATCCAAAGGAAGAAACTCCATTGGAAGAGCAGATAGAAATCCCTTGATTTGTGCCTTTTCAAGCATATCAAGTACCAACTTTCTGTTTTCTATTACAGCTACCAGATATTCCTCAATCATGGAACCACCCCAAATCATCCTGTGATTTGAAGTCCAATGATCAGGATTGAACTCTCCAATCAACCGATTATTTGTTATAACCAGCACTGGTGCTTGCTTTTCAGCATTACCAGATGTAGTAGCTTGGGATTTCTGAGTAGAAGCACGTTTGGGAGCCATCTCTTTAAATAGTGGAGTTTTTGAAAAACGAGAAGAGATTAAGGTAGGAAATTAGTGATTCTTTGCAAAAAATCTAAGAGGGGATCAGTAGTTGCAGAGAAAATTGCAGAGAGATTTGAGAGAATTTTGCAGTTTTTGTGCAAGAGCAAATGTAGGATTAGGCAAAAGTGATTTCTTTTGCCAAAATCCTATATATATAGCAGTGTAATTCCAACAGGCAAAAATACAAAAATTAATTTTGTGCATTTGTATCTATGTACGTGCAGTAAGGCGTGGGTAAAATTCGGTTTGCATTAAATGCTTAGTGGGCCACGTCTGAGTTTTTACAGTCCACTATTTTACAGAAAATTAATGTCGGCCTTTAAAATGGAACGTCCATTTCATCAATGGTTGGGATTGCTTTTCCAGCAATGATCACAATCAACCCATGTGATTGTGCCCAATTAATGAATTTTGGCGATTAGCTATCTGGATCACATTTCTTGTGTGTGACTAAGGGACAATTTTTTATATCTGAGTCTATCTCACACTCAGTATATGTTCATGTTTTACACAAAGATAGAAATAATACAAATTTCAAGAGAGTAGTTGATCGCATACAGTACTATTCTCTTTTGTGTTCCTCCTCACTGAGTGATCTAGATATCTGAGTACCTGTCTCAAAAATCTTCAAATAACCATTTTACCCTTTAACTTTTGATATTTGAGTACCCGTCTCAGATACTTGTTTGCTAAGTGTTTCACCTTTTGCCTTTGATATTCTGGATTCCTGTTCCAGATATCTTATCTCTCCTTTTTCCCTTCTTAATCATAGTGAGTTCCTGTCTCACTCACATTCTTAGCTTCTTTTAGTATATGAGTTTCCGTCTCAGATACCTTTTTGCCTTGAATATCTAGATACCTGATCCAGATATCTTTCTCCTTTCTGAATCCTCATCTCAAAGATTAGAACTTTTCAGTTCCTTTGGTAACTCCATTAACCCAACACTGTGTCTCAAGGTTAAGAACCTGCTTTCTTGCAAAGGCTTTGTAAAGTTATCTGCAAGTTGGTCTTCAGTACCAATCTTGAGTATCTCTATGTTGCCTTTTTCAACATGGTCTCTAATGAAGTGGTGTCTAACATAAATGTACTTTGTTCTTGCATGAAACTTAGGATTCTGAGTTATGGCAATAGCACTTGTGTTGTCACATAAAATCGGAGTTTTCTCTTCATTGACCTCATAGTCTCTGAGTTGTTGTTGTATCCACAAGATCTGTGAAGCACAACACCTAGCAGCAATATATTCAAATCCTGTGGTAGATGTGGCAATTGAGTTTGTTTTCTTGAACCATGATATTAACTGCACCAAGAAATTGACAAGTTCTTGAAGTGCTTTTTCTATCAAGCAATGATCCAAAGATAGTCAAGATCGTAATAGACAACTAAACTCAATCCACCGCCTTTTGGATACCACAATCCAACTTCTACAAGACTTTTACATACCTTAATATTTTCATAGCAATGTTGTAGTGTGATTGCATCGATTTGTCCAAATCTAGCACACACTCCAACGCATATTGAATATCGTGTCTACTTGCAAGTGAGGTACAAGAAGACCCAATCAATTTCCTATACTTGTGTTCTTCAACACTCTTGTCAGATTCAGTATAGGTCAATTTGGTTCCAATGCTCATAGGTATCTTAGCATTCTTTTCAGAAGGCTTTAGATTAAACTTGTTGAGCATGTCCTTTGCATACTTTGTTTGACTAATGAATATTCCATCATTAAGTTGCTTGACTTGCAATTCTAGGAATTAGTTTAATTCTCCCATCATGCTCATCTCAAATTTACTTTTCATGAGCTCAGCAAAGTCTTCACAAAGTTGCTTGTCTTTAGATCCAAATATAATGTCATCAACATATACTTGGACTAGAAGTAGTTTCCCTTCATGGTTCAAAGTAAAGAGTGTTTTATCAACATCTCCTTTCTTGAAGCCACTTTCCAGCAAGTATTTGGCTAAAGTATCATACCATGCTCTCAGTGCCTGTTTCAGTCCATACAGAGCTTTCTGAAGCTTATAAACCATTCTACTTTCTGTGGAAACCTCAAAGCCTGGTGGTTGTTCAACATAGACTTCTTCAGCAAGTTCACCGTTTAGGAATGCACTTTTAACATCCATCTGATAAACTTTAAAGTCATTATGAGCTGCAAATGCTAGAAATAGTCTGATTGCGTCCAATCTTGCAACTGGAGCATATGACTCGTCAAAATCTAGTCCTTCTATCTGGGTGAATCCCTTGGCAACCAACCTTGCTTTGTTTCTGATTATTTCACCAGACTCATTCATTTTATTTCTGAAAACCCACTTAGTTCCAATTATTACGATATTCCACAACAAATGGAACCAGTTTCCAGACTTTGTTTCTCTCAAATTGATCCAACTCTTCTTGCATTGCAGAGATCCAATCTTGATCCTTCAATGCTTCTTCTATAGTTTTAGGTTCAATATTTGAGAAGAAACATCCATAAAGAGAGTCAGCAATTGCTCTCCTAGTTCTAACTCCTTGGTCTAAAGGACCGATCACATCCTCAAGGTGATGATTTCTTATCCATTTCATAATGGGTTTTGAACTAGTAGGATCAATATCATTTTGATCTGAATGTGAATCAATATGATCTTGATAGGATACTTGTGCAGTATCTGAGATATCTGACACATGGGAAATGCCATGGATATCTGACACTTTTTCAGTGTTAGAGATATCTGGAATTTGATTTTCAGCAATCTCATTCTCAGAAACCTCTTCATGATGAAGGTTCTCAGTAACCTATTCCATTTCTGGAATTCTCATAGGAAATTCTTCATCATGTCTTAGAGTCATCTGGTTGTTACTAAGCAATGGTTGCTTTTCATCGTCAGATTCATCCTCTAAGTGAATGATAGAATTGTTTCCTTTTGAGGATTCTTCCTCAGAATCTTTAATCATTAGCTCTTTGAACCTATCAGAGAGTTCTTCAATCAAGGGTACTTTCTTGTTTCCTTCGTAGAAGACTATATGAACAGATTCTTCAATCTTTTGCGTTCTTTTGTTGTAGATTCTGTAGGCTTTGCTATACAGAGAATAACCAAGAAATACACCTTCATCTGCTTGGTTGAAATATTCTCAAGTATTCTTTTCCATTGTTAAGAACAAAACATCTACAACCAAACACCCTTAGATGTTTGATACTAGGGGGTCTACCAATCAAAACCTCATAAGGAGTGTAGCAGGCTTTGTTAACAGCTTCAACCCAATAGATTTAACTTATTTCAGTGTCAGCAAGCATTGTTCTTGCTGCTTCTTTTAGGGTCCTATTCTTCCTTTCAGCAACACCATTTTGTTGTGGTGTCCTTACGGAAGATAGTTGATGTTGTATACCTTTGCAGGTACAAAACTCTTTTATGTACTGGTTCACAAACTCAGTACCATGGTCTGTTCTGATTACAGATACCTTGTCATTTTTCATGACTTCAAGCTTATTCAGCAAGTTGGGTATCTCAACCCTTGCATCAGATTTTTGTTTGAGAAATACAACCCAAGTGAATCTTGAGTAATCATCAACAACAACCAGACCATACTTCTTTCCTGCATAGCTAGTTACAGAGGATTCAAAATGATCCATATGTAACATTTGCAGTGGCCCTTCACTGGAGTGTCTAGTTTTAGACTTGAAAGATGTTTTGGATTGTTTTACCATTTGGCATGCTGAGCATATACCATCTTTTTTATATACCATTTTGGGTAAACCAACCACCAATTCTTTCTTGGCTAGCTTGTTCAGAGTTTTGAAGTTCAAGTGACTCATTCTTTTATGCCAGTTTTCTTCAGTGTGGCCAGATTGACTCACCATGAGACATTCTTCAGTTGTGGCAAATGCCCAGTCAGCAACATAAAGATTTCCTTTTCGCCTAGCAACCAAGACTGTCTGCTTTGACTCATTGTCAATTACTTTGCATAGTTTTGACTTGATCTTGACAGTGTACCCTTTGTCTACTAATTGACTCATGCTTAAGAGATTATATTTCAATCCCTTTACATGTAGCACTTCAGAGATTGTAAGGGATCCAAACTTCAGATTGCCAAATCCTATGGTTGGATTTTCATCTCCTCCAGCAAACCTAATAATTGGTCCTTTATCGCATTTTTTGTAGTTAATCAAATTTGCTTTGTCTCCTGTCATGTGGTTCCCATATCCACTAATCAAAATGCCACTTCTGGTTCTTCCTCAGAGTGTTCTGCACAAAACAGGAAACAAGGAGTTAGGCTCTCATTCCAACAATGGAACCTTCTGGACTAAAGAATCTCCTTGTAGGAATCCATTTCTAAATGAACTTCCTTGGGATATTCTTTTGTCTTGTTGGAACATAAGTAGGAATTTTAGGTAAATGATTGGTATCATTATCATTTAAAGCTATTTTCCTTCATGGTGTGTTCCTTGGTGCTCCTCGTGGTGCTTTTCGATACCTGTCAGATTGCTGAGTCTGCTTTTCAGAAAACTTAGCTTTCCTTTCCAGACTTCTTCTAGCCCTGGCATTTAGAGTGGTCGTAACCTGTTCTTTCTTCCACTTCTGATGATTGCTATGCGCAATCCTGTCTTTCATCCATCGTTCTTGCTCTTGTTTATACTCACGAGCGAGTTGTTTCCCGATGGCTTTATAGCCAATGCCATTTCGAGCACCGTGTCGCTCGAAGTTCTCTTCAAAGAACTTTGCTAGTCTCTGGAACGTCTTTCTTTCCAGAAAACGTGATGTTGGAAAATTTTCCTGCTCCTGCAATTTTTCCTTTCTGAGAGACATAGCACTGTGGGTAATTACACTTTTCAGTGTTATGTTTCTTTACATAAACATTCCCAACAGTTTTCTTTTGGACTTGTTTTTCCCACAAAGGTTTGGTCGCAACTGCCTTTCCTTTGTCAACAACCTTAGCTTTCTGACCAATGCTATATGTTATTTGGGAACCATCTTGCTGAGCACTAACAAATGTTATTCTTTCTTCACTCTTATTCAGAGTGATAGAACTATTTGTTTGTGTGTCCAGCCCAAGTCCTACCTTTTCTGAAGGATCTCTTAAATAAGAGTGTACTTCAGTAAGAGTGTCACAAGCTTTGGCATAGGATTGAAAATATAGTTCTTTCTTCTTGAGTTCCTCATTTTCAGAAAGAAGATCTTTATTTTCCTTTCGGAGTATATCCATTGCCTTTCTGTGTAAAATCTCTGTTTCAGATATCTGTGCTTTGAGAAATGCATTTTCAACATCCTTTTTCTCAGATATCTTGTGTTGAGGGTGTAACTCCCCAACTACTTAGATTTATTTCAACTCCACTAATGGGTGCCAAGGTAATAAGCTCCTTGCTAGGTAAGGACCAATGCGTAAGAACCAGCGACCAACTACTTCGGTAAGGACCTGCACACTTGAGTGGGGGGGGGGGGGTTAGTGCCCGGTTTGCTAAGTGTCAAACCGGGATGAGACTTTACTCGAGAGTGACTGAAGATCAACTCTGTATAATGCTCGGGATTAGGGTCGTGAAGTGACTTGTAAGATGACTTACTTGATCTTGTGGGGATGTGTGCCTTTTTATAGGCTATCATCAAAATGGAGGGGTTGCTAGGATTGCGCCATGTGTACGGCCAGGATTGAGCTACCAATGCTAATATGAGGCCCATAGCCCAATAATGAAGCTTTAGCCCATGCCATCTTGGGCTTTAGGGGTAATTTAGTCATTATTGGGAGAGTTCTTGAGGATGTGACTAGTTCTGCTGAGTTCCCAGGTTCGGAGAGATGGGTTCGGACGATTGGTCCGGACCACATTCGGTTGTCAGCTGAGGAAGTTCTCCTGCCTTTCCAACTCTTCCGATTCGGAGCTCCTGGGTTCGGACATCTCACTCTTTGGTGCCCATTTGCTTGGTTGCTTTATGAGATGGTCATGCTGGATCCGAGTTGACATCCGGATCGGAGTCCTTGGGTCGGAGAGGGTACTGACTTAGCACTATGCTCCTAACCCAGAGAGGCTCGGGCCAAGGTGGGTTGGACCTATGGTTCCGGGTCGGGCCTTGTAGGTCCAAATCCTTCGTCCCTTTCTTTCAATGTGGGTCGGACCATGGTCGTCCGCCTGGATCGGACGTTGGCTCGGACCAAAGTGTCTCGGATCCATTGGATGACTTGGGATGCCTGGGATTCGCTCCTTGGTCCTTTATGACCGATTGGACATATTTCAGATCAACATATGTCCCCTAGTTTCCAAGTATCTTAGTAGAAGATAGTTGTGGAACTATTGGCTTGGGTAGTTGTTGACGAAGGATCGGGTCTTCAGGCCTATCCGCCTAAACGAGTTGATACAAGGTGTAATTCAGATTGTGGTTGACCGACTTAGTCTCCCCTTTTTTCTTTTTCTAAAACATCGCTGCCATCCGAGAGGTCATCCAAGGGCAACAAGTGAAGAAAAAGAAAAAGGGTATTTGTAATCGAGACTAAGTTTAGGCTCAACATCGGTAGTGTACCTTTGATGAGCTACGGTGGCGGACCGTAGGTGGTCCCGTCCAACCAACGCCCTGTGGTCAAGGGAAGGTCCGGCGTAATCGCCGAGTAAACGAGGTTCCTTGTGGGCAAATTATGTTGGATCGATAAGCCGCTAGCGTCCGAGAAGAGGATACTGAACTCTCGTGTTGTCTGCCGCCCGAGAGAGGGAGAGTTGTTGTATTCGTCTATCCAAGAGGTAAATTTGTTGTACCAATTCGTCATTTCACTTGGTATAATTGTACTATGCCGTTGGATGATTTTTGATCTACGGTTGAGATATAATCCCAAAAATCGTGACGGTTGAGTTCTAATATGACCTCTATAAATAGAGGGTAGGCCGTTCATTTGCGCACTGCTTAGAGAGAGAATTTTCGATTCGAGTGTATCCGGCGAGCGACGAGAGATCCGCACGAGATTGCATACGGCCAAGGCATTTATCTAATCATCCGAGTCCAAGTAAGTTTACTTGTCTCCTTATCATTTATCTGCATTGTTTTTCATCTTCTAGTTGCTCGGATGCATGCTTATGATGTGTATTATAGTTCTAATACTCCATACATTCTCAATGTTGACTAACGCCAATCAAGATCGTATCGACTTCAACTAATCTCGCCGGGAAAGCCGTAGTGTTGGCTATAAACCCACCACTTTAATATACATAAACGACCTCTAACTACCATCTTAAAGCTTACGAAATTGCTTTTCCTTTCCCTAGGATGTCCGAGAGTGATAGCCAAAATCGATCCGAGGTCGAGGGATATGACCAAGCGATATCTTTAACCGATAGCTCGAGGAAATTGAGATCGAGATGACGTAATGGCACGGAGGTGGAACAAGCGCCCATCCGAGCCGGGAAGAGCCCGAGGTAAGTTCCTTACTTGAAGTTGTTCCGGATCCCGTCCTCCGAGGCGGGGATTACTGCGAGTGTCCCATGTGCAAAGTTATTGTAGCGGCTCAAGACACAAGTTCGCGAGTTATCGGAACTCCGCCTGGTCGGGCTGGCCAAGAATCCGAACTTCCGGTAGAGATCCGATCCTTAATTCGCAACCTTGGTTATAATTTTAGGAGTAATCCTAATCGAGTCCCGTTCGTTCCGGATCCGCAGGCGCCAATCATAGAGGAAGTTCATGATACCTCGGAAGCACCTCCCTATTTGAGCATCTTCGAAGAGGGTGAGGAGGATCGTGTGCAAGTCGCTGTGCCTCTGCAGACTGTCGTAGAGTTAGCGTCTTCATCCGAGGAAGATGAGGCAGAAGAAGGTGTGCAGGCCCAAGATTCTGGTTCCGAGGCGGAAGAAAGTGTAGAGCTATCCGCTCATATGCTCCGTGTGGAATCACTAGGTGTTGTGGCTGAGTCGGCAGATGGAGGAAGAGCGCCCAGAGAGGCCGAGGAAGGGTGAGGACGATTCAAGTAAAGTTCCTCGTTCTAAAGACGAGGTCACTCACCCCGATCCGGAGGGCGAGTTGAATGAGGACGGCACTTTGCCTACTTGTGCCTCAACCATCCGAGCCGAGAAGTGGATGAGCTCGAGGAGATATGAAATCCCGAGTGTGTGGAGATTCTCATCCTGCATTTAATCTGCGTTTCTACAATCCGCCTCGGATACATGTGTGTCTATGAGATAAGTCTCCATTGCGGTTGGCGGCTACCCAGACGTCCGAAGTTTCGGAGATTTTGAACAAGATGGGTTGAGTCCGCACTGCATCATCCCCAACTCCTAAACTGATGTGCTTCGCTCTTATGTAAATATAAAGGCATCCGGCCACATTTGATAATTTTCAGAAATTATTCAACATAAGTGTAAGTAATAGGAACACATGGTTCTATACGCTCGTATGTCGCCAGCGCATACATTTTTGTCAATTTCGCCCTCGTTGGGAATCCAATGGTTTAAGAGGTATATTTTTGTCCGTCCGGCTCTGAAACCCGGCCAATCCGAAGAGGAGAGGCCCACGTGGCATTTTGAGAAAAAGTTCTTCCGAGGCAAGCTGCCAGATTGGAAGCCACCGGCACGGAACATCCCTTTGTGGATGCAAGCGCCCATCGAGTCAAGAGCGAAAAGTATTTCTTCCGAGGGTCGATATGTCGCCTCTTCCGCATTCCAGCCGGTTTGTCCGAGCCTGATTTTAGCGATGATATGGAGGACCCGAGTAAGTGATCCTTTTTTTTTTTTAATCTAGGTGGTCTGATTCGGTCTCAGAGCTTGTCTATTTATTCCGCAAGTGTAGCTTTTGTCATTCGGATGTAGCTAATGGTTTTAACTCTCCGTCATTCGGATGTAGCTTTTGGTTCAGTATACGATGTCAACCATGCAGGAGTTGAAGCTGCCAAAATGTCAATGGAAGGAGTCAGCGAGGGTTCCTGACCAAATTATCAAGACTTCCACCGCATCTGATGGAAGAACCAAGAAATGTCAGTGTTCCGAGTGGAGGAATCTCGAGAGTCAATGCTTAAGAGGCCCAAACTATCCCTACTGGACAAGGGTAAGGTGGGGTTCTAAGGGCTCAAGAAGCCTCCAAGATCCGTGCTCGAGATCCTCCCGCAGCGGATCGAAAGGCCGCTCAAAAAGCGCCTCAAGGTCGTAATCCTCCCGCTAAAAAAGGCAAGGGAAGATGAGCGAGGCGCCGAGCCGGATTCGATGTCAAGTTGCTCGGTCGGTTGTCGCCTTGAGTTGGAGCGGATTTCAGAGTTGGTTGCCGCCAACGCAAGGTAAGTAAGTGTTTTATTTTGTTATCTTCCTACGATTCGAGATATCTAAACGCTTGTGATATCTCGCTATTTTAGCTTTGCCGTGGAAGCATGCTCCTTGGTAGTCGCCGAGGGCTACCCTAGAAGAGGATTTGGCCGAGGTCGCCCGAGATTGAAACGTCCCCTGAACAAAGACTTGAGCGCCTAAAGAAGGCCATAGTCGCTAAACAGAGGCCGAGCCTGAGATGGCCAAGATGAAAAGTGCCATTCGATCTTTGAGACCGACTTGAAAGTGCACCAAGATAGTTTGACGAGTTCGTGGGTGTCTCTGACTTTCAAAGATATGATGTCGAAGAGCTTCCGGGGTCCTGACAAGGTCGCCTAAGATTTCCTTGCTTCGACTCGCAAGTTTTTGTTCGAGTCGGCATGACGAGGCCGCTAAGACGGGTTCGATGCACTGTGGACCAAAGGCTTGAGGAAGGGTTGGATACCGGATGATCGCGACTTGGAGGCCGAGGGAGGTCCGCTTTAAGAATGGAGATGGCTTGACTTTGCTCGAGGGTATCTTGACGAAGACCGCCAAATGTGAATTTGTGGAGCTAGTCTGACGAGTCGGAGGGCAAGAAGTACAATCATGGCGGTCCAGATCTCCCACCCTTCGCCTCGGTGCTTATGTCCAAGGTTTCGCCTTGGGAGGATCACTTGGAACACAACCGAGACTGGCTGACTCTGCCTGGGCCTGTTCGTGGCTTCGATCCGGACCTAGACTTGATGCAACAATGTCCGGCCTTCTTGAAAGAGGTTGAGGCTCGGCGAGAACGGAGGTTAGCCCAAGCAGCCCAACAAAGAAGGTCAAGCGCCCGAGAAGGATACGGGGTCCTCTCTGCCTCAAATTTAGTTCGTCCGAGCGAAGGTAAAAGAAAGACGGGTATGCCCCGGGTTTTTTGTAGTAGTGTGCCTTCGGTCCTGAAAACAATGTTGTCTTTTTTGCTCATCATCTCTTTGTAAAACCATATACCCGACTTGATGAATGTTGTTGGTCCGGGCCCATTGGTGGCTCGGAACTATTCTTGTTGTTGAAATGCTAAATGCTTCTGTTTACATTCTTGCGCGATGAATCCCATATATCTGTTTAGTAGCTCATTAACTCTCATAAACTCGGATAATGGGTCCGAACCCTTGAGATTCAAACCGCCAGAACGTTAATTTGCCTGATGCAACTTCTCCTTTGCGGGTCTTAGGGGACGATCAATCATTGTACCCATCCGAATCGGAATCTTTAATAGAAGTAAGCCGGATCACGAGAGGTTCGGAGCCACGTCTTAGAGTGACAAGGCTTGCGACAAAAAGAGAATTTCCTTGTATCGTGATAAGTAGTGACGATTCGGACGTTGACTTGGTGTGTTTTCCCGAGTCATACAGACTTGTGAGATAGTGAAAAGATGATCATCATTAAGTACAGGGTGACTCTATACGAATCACAGTTGCTTCGGATGTTGTTATGTCAGCCCCGAGCTTGATACGTTCGAGTGAGTAACTTAGTCAATGTGCCCGTCCGTATGGATGGATTATCGTCATTAATGGAAGTCAAGAGCTGTGCCCATGTTCGGCCCAAGCCCATCTCCGGTAGCTAGCTGGGACATGTGTCCGCTTCTAATTGGTCCTCTCTTTCTATATATACCCCTGCTTTGTACGGATTTTCATTAGGACATTTTCTCCCTTTTATAGTAAAGGTCCGGAGCTTGAGTCCGAGCGGCTGGTGAGCATGTTTATACCATCACTCTTGCGCGTGATCTTGTCCCAAGGGTTTCTCCGATGCTTCGGAAGCCTACCCGGGTTGGTTCACGGTGAGAGTTTTGGAAATTAAATTGCTCGGAAAGCCACTTCGGATCTTCGAGGATACGGTCCGCATCGAGTGAGGCCAAATCTTGCCAATCAATTCCTTCCGATCGTCAAAGCATCTTCTTTCTCCGGTCAGGTCTATATTCGTGACTTTAGCCCGGAGAGGTAGATTAGTGGATGGTTTGGGGATCTTCAAATAGTTGTTTTTGAACCTTAATGCATCCGAGGCATTCCGCTCGGTATGTGCCCGGGCGATAAGTCGAGATAATTGGTTTGGTAGAATCCTTCCAAGATTTCGTGGTTCTACGTAAAAACCGCCGAGATGTTGGAAGGCTTTCTACCAATCCGCCGTGTCTAGTTGTTCGCTTCTGATTGAGGGAGATGTATCCTTTAGTAGGTCTTTAGCTCGCCCTGAAGATACGATCCAGCAGCTTGGTTCGCTTGTTTGAGTCGGATCATTAGGGACTTCCTAAGTAACCTTTCCGTGACTCGCTTGTCTTACACCTAAGGTCTTTCGTCCGAGCAATTTCGGCCTTGTTGAGTCATGCTCTGCATTGAAGGCTCGAGGAGCGACTTGCAATTCGGGACGGAGTTCCCGACTATGCCGGTCTTGTTGGGACTTGACCAACGGAGCCTCCGAGTGCCTTGGGTTAATCCGACTATCCGGTTGGTCGCCTTCCAAATACTCAACTGGGATGTATTTATAGTATTTGGTAAGAGGCGATCCGGATTGTTATAGTGCTTCTTGCTTTGAGCTCTTTTGTTCGTAGTGATGAAGTATCCTTCTTGAAGCATTGAATGGCCTCGCTTATCTCGTCCATTAGTCTTTAGATCGTCCAAGGGGTTTCAAATCTTTGTCAAGAAGCAATGAAAGTTGATGGTGGAATTCTTCTTCCTTCGAGCGCCTACAGATAAAGTTAATAGTACTCGGACGGGGTTTTTCGTCTGCAGACTGTGGTTAATTAAGAAGCTTCATCGAGAAGTAGAAAAGAGATAGAATAGGAGCTTGTTTTGTAAGCTCGATTAGGCTCTTCGGACCTCGACTTTGTAATTTCAGACTTCGCTTTAATAAAAGCGATTTACTTTGTCAAGGTCGGACATCGCTTGATTGTTAATCCGATCCGGATCAAAGTATGATCTAGTTTCGATCGAGTAGTTAAATATCTTCATGGCCTGCTCAATCATGAGATCCGGCGACATGATTATTAATAATGTTTATGAAATCACAGCTATTGATTTTACGGAAATCTAATTACAACTTGTGGGCTTGGCGGCATTTTAAAAAAACAAACACAAAAAACAGATCAACAAGATAAAGGAAGGTGACAACAATGCCACACTCCTTCTCTAAGTGTTAAACTTTTGAGATTCGCATTCCAAGTTCTCTTCAAGGCCCGCCTTGCTCATCTTCTAGTTCAAAGCTTCCATTAACTCTTGCCCAAAGAACTTTGTACAGCCCTTCCCACTGGGCTTAAGTTTCCCACATGACTTAGTATATCGGCTCTTCCGAGGACTAAGTCTCCAACTTGTATGTCCTTGGGAAAGACACGCTATTGTAGCTCGAGCCATGGCTTGGCAATCAAGGATGTTGGCCAATGCCTTATCGCTTTGTCTTCAAGGAGCTCAAGGTCATAGATCCTTGCGATCTCATTATCAATCGGGTTGTATTGTCGATTCTCCGGGTTGCCACCACCATCTCAAGGGATGACCGCCTCGGATCCATAGACCGTGGAGAAAGGTGTTTTGTGGGCGCCCGCCGCTGCTCGATGCGCCTAAAGGACCGCTACGAGATCATCCGCCCAACTATCTTGGGAAGTTCTCAACCTTTCTCCAAAATTTTGACTATGGTCTTGTTGGTGGCTTCCATCCACCATCGCTTGGGGTGGCCAATGGAAGTAAAGCGTTGTTCTATTTTGAAGGACCGGCCACTCCTTCAGCCTTGACCCGTAAAATTGTGCTCCATTGTCCAAACTAGCACTGTGGGAGTCCAAACCGCGATGATGTTCTTCCGTATGAATGTCCGAACCGCTTCGTGATGGTCGACATCGCTTCAACGACCCACTTAGTGAAGTATTCCACCGCCACTATCAAGAACTTCTTTTGATGTGTTCGCGAAAAGGGACCAACTATGTCTATGCCCCATTGATCAATGGGCATGCTATGATTGACTAATCATAGGTCGGGCGTGTGGTATGTCAGCATAGTATTGGCGCCTTCACAGCGCGGGCGATGTTGAAGCATCTATGTCAACAATAATAGTATCCTTGTCCTATAATCTTTGTGCCAAAGTTCTTCCTCCGTAATGACTTTCACAACTTCCGCGGGATTTCTTCCATCACGCTTCGCTTCGAGGATCTAGGCACCTCATGTGAGTTCCGCAGAGGATCTTTTGTAAAGATCTTCTTCCGTAATAAAGTATATGTTAGCTCGACATTGAATCTTCCCGGCCTCTAGATCCACAGTAAAGTAACATCCTCGAGGTAACGGAATATATCACCATCCAGCTTTTCAGGCTCAAGAGAAGCATCCGTCTGGGGGTTTGCTGTAGAGGATTCCGTGGGTCATTAGGATGATACTTCGTGTCCAAAGCTCCAAGGTCGAGGCGCATTTGGAGAGGGCTCGGCTTTTTCGCTCCATTCTCGTGAAATTGTTCAAGAGTAAATTCTTCAAAGTGCTCAACCTCTTTCTTGAGGAGCTCCAAGTATTTGATCATGTCAGTCCTTTGGTGGTAAAGGACCCGAGAACTGGATTGTACGACCATGCGAGTCCGGTAGCTTTGATCCTTTTACCAAGGGCTTTCGCCATTCTTAGGCCGGTGATAAGTGCTTCATATTCGCCTCATTGTTTGTCACCTTAAAATTGAGGGTGATGGCGATTTAGCTTGGCTCCTTCAGACTTTCAAGGAAAATTTATTCCTCCCAACCGTCTGCTGATGAGCCGCCCACTTGTAATGTCCAACATTCTTTGTTTCTTTCCTTACCTCAAGTGGGAGTGAGTGCTTTCAACCTCCCCGCTTCTTGTCAAGATGTAGTTGAGGTATCGAGTTCTTCGTCCAAGAGAAACATGTGCCTTACTCTCGTGAATCATCCATAGGTTGGTGATACTTAGTCATGTCGGATGCTACCTCTTTGTGTCTCTTCCGCTTCTTCTCTCCACTTGATTCCTTGATTTGGGCTATCACCACATGACTAGCCTTTTCCCGAGTTTTCGCTTCTTCGCTTTCTCCGGATAGTCTACTGTGAAGTCACGTAACTTGCGCTTTCATGGATGGGGCTTGATACCCAATATCATATTCACTTAGCTCAATAGCCCATTCGACAGAGCCCCGACCGATCCGGGTTTGTCCAAGCATGTTTGAGTGGCTCATTTGTAAGGACCAATCCGATGCGACTTGAAGTAAGGCTTCAGTCGCCGTGCAGTGTAAACTAGTGCGAATGCGGGCTTTTCAACCTTGACATATCTGGCCTCAGAGCCTGCAAGGGCTTTGCTCAAGTAGTAAATTGGTAAATGCTCGTTGTCTTGTATCCGCATCAAAGATGTAACTCATTGCTTCATCGGTGGCCAAATAGAGGTAAAGAGTTTCAGCCTCCATGGGTTTAGACAAAAGGCGTAGAGGAGATACTTTTTCAAGTTTTCCGTATTCTTCACACTCCTTTGTCCATTCAACTTAGTTCCTTTTCGTAAGATCTTAAAGAAGGGAAGGTTCTTCTCATGGATCTTGAGATAAAACGCTCAATGCCATCACCTTTCCTAGAAGCTTGTGAACTTCATCGACAGCCTTGGCAGGTAGATCTATGATTGCCTTTATTTTCTCTCCTATTAGCAATCGATGCCTCTTCGTGACCATGTAACCAAGGAATTTTCTCCTTTCACCCCGAAAGTGCACTTTTCGTGGTTCACTTCATTCCGTATTCGAGAATAGAAAACAATTGTTAAGGTGTTCATGTGTTCCTCTTCAAGATTGCTTCACAAGCATGTCATCCACATAGACTTCCATGGTTTTTCCCAATTCTTCCTTGAACATCTTATTTACCAAACCTGTAAGTAGCTCTCAGATTTTGAGGCAAGGGCATGACCTTGAAGCAATAGACTCCGCCGCAAAGAATGCCGCTTTCGATGTCTTCGAGCCATCCTAATTTGGTAGAAGCCTTGATATGCATCCATGAAGCTTAGAAGCGCACATCCCGCAGCGGAATCAACCACCGGTCTATGCGGCAATGGATAGGGTCCTTGGACAAAATTTGTTGAGTCTAGTGAAGTCATTGCACATTCTCCACTTTCCGGAGCGTTTCGACGAGGACCACATTACGCACCAATCGGAGTATCCGACTTCTTCGATATGACCTCGCTTTCATCAACTTGTCAACCTCCCCGCTATGATAGCATCCTCAATCGTCCAAAGTCTTTCCTCTTGTCGGATGTCCGATCATTTGATCCATGTTCGACGGTGAACCGCGATCCTCGGGTCTATCCCTTGAGATCATCTCGTGCTAAGAAGATGTCGCGATTGTCACGAAGGCAAGTGATGAGCTTCACTCTACTTCACTCATCTCCGCTCCAATCCGAGTTGTTCTTTTGAATCTCCTTCACCGCTTGGACCTCTTTCAAGGCTTCATGGATTCTATTCTAGCCGCCTGGGAACTTCTCCGAGCGACCCAATACCGATTTCTTCCTTTGGTATGCTAGAGTAATGGAAGAATGGCTACGAGGGCCCTTAGTGACCGAAGGACAGTAATCGTGCCCCTCCGTCGACATGATGTAGCACTCCTGTGCTTCTAACGCTGCCCATTTCTTCTCCCACTGCTCGGGTTGGAAACTTTACCCGCTGTAAGGGAGAAGCAATTGCTCAATTGGTTAAGTCCCGGCGCCCAAGATCACGTTATAGTCGAAGGTGCTATCTACTACCACAAAGAGGATAGTCTTGGTCACCCTTTTTAAAGGTGCCCATAGAGACTTGTAGTGATATACTTCCAATGGGACGCACTACATCCTCCAAAACCTACCAATGAAGTGTACACTGTCCATATTGTATTTGCCCTGTGTGCATTTGCTCCACGGTCCTTTTGGATATGACGTTGGAGGAGCTTCCTGTCGATTAGTACCTTGTCGACCTTGTAAGTGGCAATCACTAGAGAAACAACCAAAGGGACATCGGGTCCTTGAGATCTCCTCCGCCAGACGCTGGTGGGGGATCTCGCCATCGCCAAAGGTAATTGCATTTGTGCCTTTCGTATCGGTGGACCGTAAGCTCGCTGTTGTTTCTCAAGTGTTGCGCGTCCTTTCCCTTGCATTTCGCTATCTCGCTGGTCCTCCCGCAATGGCGCTGATAACTCCAATCGTAAGGGAGGTTCTCCATTTCAGATCTTCGGTACCCTTGGTATCTTGGGCATGCCGAGGTGGGATTTCACCGGAGGTGGTGGTAAAGATCCTGCCGAGGTCTGAATCACGCCCTCTCTCGCTCATTCTTTCTATGCCCGAGGGTTCTTCTTCACCGGGTTCTTTCAACTTCCCACTTCTCACTAGTCTTTCGATTGCCTTCAATCGATGCAATCCTCACGGGTGACCTTTCGCTTGTGGAACCCATGAGTCTTTAGAAAATTTACTCTTCTTTGCTCCCATGTGTTTAGGCCATTATATATAAGTCCTTCTCAACAATATAAGCCAAGATGACGGATCTTAGTCTGTTGAGGCGAGTATACTCGTCATATCTCCTAGGTGGAGATATTTCTCTACGGAATTCTTTCCTGTCCCTGAGATCTCCTTTTTGCTCGAACTTCCTCGACGAGGAGGGAGTTCCCAGATTTGTTCTTCCCCTTCTTTATTCCCGCCTTATCGGGACATTTCTTCTAATCTTCTCCATACAAGACTCCTTCGCAGATATCTTCCAGTACTTTTCAGGGTGATTTCTTCGCTGGAAAGCTTCCTTCTAAGCTCATCATTATAAGTGTTAGCATATAGGTGTCGAACCCGCCTTTGATGCTATGAGGCTCACCGTCAGATTTCAATGAAGCGGCCAAGGAAGGTTCTAAGGTCCTCATGCGCTCGGATTATGCCTGCCAGTGCTCAACCGACCTCTTCCTTTTCTTTGCTTTCTCAAACCTTTTCAAGAAAAGGAGGCGACGTCCGATAAGATCTGATGGAACCATTAGTAGTGAGGTCCACCAATCCATTGCTTCTCCAAAGAGTGTGGTGGAAAAGTTGAGAGCTTTCATGTTGTCGCTGAGTCCATTGCTTTCCATTTTACTTTCAGATCTAGTAAGATGCCCTACAGGCAAGTATCTCCATAGTAATGCTCAAGGTTTGGGATAACGCAATGGGCGCTTTTCTTTTCCGATCTCATTGTAGGGTTGGGAGTTTTAACTACCACCTTCTCATGTGCTTTGACCATCTTGCTCAAGGTGGCAATTTGTGTTTCCAAGGCCTTCGTGGAGGTAGATCCGCCACCGCCGCCTTTCACTAGTTCCTGGGTTGATAGCTACATCCGGAGGAAGATCACCGATTGAACTATCGGGATGCTTTCCGCCATTTGATCTCTTGGCGCTTGTTGTTGAGCTCGCCGATCGGGTTCCCACTTCGTGGCACTTCCGGACTTCTCCTCGTTGTCCATGAGAAGCAGCCGCCTCCCGTTAAGAAGGTTTCTTAGATCTTCCGCTGAGCTTGTTCCCCAATGTTGTTGGATGGGACGGTGCTCATTTTGATTGAGCGGGTTCACTTGTCTTGGGATTGCCAAAGGTGGAGTGGGCCGAGGAGGTCGGAGGTTGTTCGATCCAAAGCATCCTCAATAGTGGTGAGTAAGAGGCCAAACCGATTCTCATTCATCCCGAACTCACTAGGACGAATGATCCGCCCATTCGGAGGGTAAAGTTTCTTCCCGAGGAGGACCATGTGTTCTCGACGGAGGAACTCGCCCTTCGTCCCCAAGTGTCTGGATCTCATCGGTGGATTAGTGGCTCTTTCCTCGCCAAGAAAGACTAGCGGTATGGCCATCACTGGATCATCTATTACTTATCTTGTTGAAACTCTTGCTACCCCACCTCTTCTAGTGAGAGGTCTTCCTTTGTCTTGGAGCAAAGCATTAATGGCAAAGCGCTGGTTCTTGTGGACCTTCTTGTTCTTGCCATTACTGGAGAGAACGGGACTTTTTGTAAAGATTCCCACATACGGCGCCAAAATGTTGAGGGTGTAACTCCCCAACTACTTAGATTTATTTCAACTCCACTAATGGGTGCCAAGGTAAGAAGCTCCTTGCTAGGTAAGGACCAATGCGTAAGAACCAGCGACCAACTACTTCGGTCAGGACCTGCACACTGAGTGGGTTAGTGCCCGCTTGCTAAGTGTCAAACCGATGAGACTTTACTCGAGAGTGATCAAGATCAACTCAGATAATGCTCGGATTAGGGTCGGAAGTGACTTGTAAGATGACTTACTTGATCTTGTGGGATGTGTGCCTTTTTATAGTCATCATCAAAATGGAGGGGTTGCAGGATCGCCATGTACGCCGTGATTGAGCCACCAATGCTAATATGAGGCCCATAGCCCAATAATGAAGCTTTAGCCCATGCCATCTTGGGCTTTAGGGGTAGTTTAGTCATTATTGGGAGAGTTCTTGAGGATGTGACTAGTTCTGCCGAGTTCCTGTGTTCGAGAGATGGGTTCGGACGATTGGTCCCACCACATTTGTTGTCACCGAGGAAGTTCTCCGCTCGTCCAACTCTTCCGATTCGAGCTCCGGTTCGACATCTCACTCGGTGCCCATTTGCTTGGTTGCTTTATGAGATGGTCATGTCGATCCGAGTCGACATCCGGATCGGAGTCCTCGGGTCGGAGAGGGTATCGACTTAGCACTATGCTCCTAACCCAGAGGCTCTCGACCAAGGGTCGGACCTATGGTTCCGGTCAGCCTTGAGGTCCAAATCCTTCGTCCCTTTCTTTCAATGTGGGTCGGACCATGGTCGTCTGCCCGCCTGATCGGACTGCTCTCGGACCAAAGTGTCTCGGATCCATTGGATGACTTGGGATGCCTTGGGATTCGCTCTGGTCCTTTATGACAGATTGACATATTTCAGATCAACATCTTGAGTAATTGTGAATTTTCCTTCTCAAGAGAATTCTTTCTTCTTCAAGAATGTTAGCTCTAGCTCGGATCATTTGAAATTCTCTTTTGTAGAGATCAAGTTCTCTTCTGAAATATTCTGAATCTCTGATTTCTTCCTCACCACTCTCATAAGTTATGAATTGAGAGATGTTTGTTACCTCGTCTGCCATTAGGCAGGGCTCAATGTTGGAGCAATTTGGATAGATCTCCTCAGCAACCCCAAGATAATTCCCTTCCTTTGACCAAAGTCAACTAATTCATGAGTGATGCCACATAATTCGAGAAGGTAATTTATATCATCCGAGTCTTCATCCTCGATTCTCGACTCAATATCAAGAGCATCCATTGATTTGAATCTTTTCCTTTCTTCAGTGAGCATAGCTCTCTGACCTCTCTTGAAGTTTCTTCTATCTTTCTTGTCACCTGTCTTTAGCTTATTGAAAACAGGGCAATCTCTTTTAAAATGACCAGGTTTCTGACTATAGAAACATATATAATTTCCGATTTCTGCTTCTTCAGTACTAGATGCTTGCTGAACCGACTTGTTCAGCGAACTTGACCGCTGCATATTTTTGTACTGGTGATAATTTGAGCCTAGATGCTTTTTCACTTCTCTTCGCTTTTCTTCTCTCAATCTCCGATCGACATATTTTCTCATTTGCTTTACAAGAAGAGCATCTTCCATACCATTTCTCGTATCCTTCTTTTCAAGTACCTTGTGTTACTAAAGCAACATTGTGAACTTTCTCAAAGAATTGTTTGTTCTCCGAGTAGTTTCATAGTCAATAGCTAAGTGGGAAAAGAGTTCTACCGAGTGAGATTTGGCATTCCTCGTTGAAATAAAATACCGAGTGTGTTCCGCTTTGATTCAAGCTTCTCGATAGTCTTCACCTTTTCAGAGTTAGAGTATCTCTCACTTTCACCAAGTGCAGCCATTTCACTCATCAATGTTGTGAACCGGAAATCTAGTTCTTCAGGAGTCTCTGTGGGACCTTGTTTAAAGTTTTGGAATTTGAGCTTCACAGATTTTCTCAATCAGTTGCCAAGCTACTTTCGCCGTTTTTTCACCCCATGGTTTACACTGTATGTGCTCTGGAGTGGAACGTATGATGATATTGTGAGCCTGACCATCCAGTCGATTTCTCTTGGCATCTTCCGATGTCCAGAGCTCTCTGGCTTGCTCAGAATAACTCGACCAAGAGGGTCTTCCAATCGTTAAAGCACTGCTTGTGAGGAACCACCACTGTTCTTCATCGGGGAACTCGCTCTACCATTAGAAACCTCCATGACCTGCTTGAGTTGTTGAATGACTATGGGGCCATTCTTTATTACTTCAATCATTTCATCACTGATGGCTTCTAGGTGGAGCATCATGTTGTTCTTCCATTTCTCATAATTTTCTGGCTTGAGAATTGGAGCGTCACTTAAAGACATCCTTCAGCAAACACACTAAACAGACAAATCAAGTGTAGGTGAAAAGGCTAGTGGGCACTTATCTCGATCTAGGTTTAGTGTATATTTGGGAACCTCCCGCTCGATACCACTTGTCGTCCAGATAACGCAAAGGAAAAGACCTGGGGTGAATAGTCTTTCATAACTTTTGTCGATAACACATTCTCGATATCTCGTGAAGATATCTCGATACTTAATTTCGTAGAGAGGAAGACTTTTTCTGATAAGTGCACGGTTTCAAGAAGATATGTGTAAATACTCAAGGTAAATAAAGAAAGTAATAAATTGCGTAAAGTAAATAACACCGATCTTTATAGTGGTATCTCAAGGTATGAATCCTTCAACTAATCCATCGCGCCTTTCTCAAACCTAGAATCCACTAAGATGTATAATCGAGTTCACCTTACAAATATCTTCTCTCGGTTGCTAAATACACTAGGTTCCCAACCAAGTGTTCCCCCAGAGTTATTCCCCGGCTTTCTCAGCCAAGTACTTCCTATACTCATAAACCTTTGAGCTATTCCTTAGTTTCCCAAACTAAGTACTTCCTGTACTCCACGCCGTTTAAGGTGTTGGTTAAAGTAGTTTGTCAAGTTTTGATAGATTAATAACTTCTACATTTATATAATACTACCTTCTTGAACAAGAATCACTTAACACACTTCACAATGGGTGGTGATATGTTCTTTACTGACCCAAGTCTATGATAAATGTTCTAGAGAATGAATCTCAGATACTTGATCTTTTGATTCAACTCCTTCACAGATAGCAATGCTTGTTAAGGATCAGGACACTTAGAACTTTCGTGCTACTTAGAATTCAAGAGCTTAGTCGCAACTGTAAGCTAAAGAATAAGTAGGTTGAAGACTTGCATGCTTGAGAGAAAAATACCACTAGATGTATTCTCAGAGAGGCTTGGTATTTTCAGTGTGTAAGTTCTGTGTGTGTTTTTCAAGCATTCTAAGTGTTGATATTTATAGTTGAAAATCATGCCGTTTGAATAGTATCTGTTAGGCTTAATGAAATTCAAACTATTGATATCTCAGAATAGTACGCAGAAGACGTCTCTTTTCGTAGATTTTCTGCTTTGTTCGATGTCTCTATCTGCAGATTTATCAGATTGTACTATTTTTGTCCTCAGTGCCAACGGAACTATGCACGCTTCAAGCATTGCATGTCCCTTTCCAGAGACCTTCTCATCTCCAGATACCTTTTGAAACATTGTTTCCCATAAACATAGTTTTATCCAAGGTATCTGAGTGTAGATATATGTGGGCACTTTTCCTCGTTCAGAAACCTTGCATTCTTAGATATCTTTTGCAAAACTTGTTTATTGAGAAACACTTGTTTATCAAAGATATCTGGACATAGGTATCTGATAACCTTTGTCTTCACCAATCTTGTGCAGTCTTTAAAACTTCAAAATTGGTTGAACTCTCCTGCTGGATGCCTTCTTCTTAGTCTTCTTTAAGGAAACAAAAATTACATTCAGAGACCTAACATCCTATACAAGATTTGCTAGACTATCATACTTGGTGATTTTCCTCTTTTACAGTGTTCAAGTGAACCAAGAGTACTAACCACCTTTCTGAGCTAAGATAAGTCTTTAGGTTGCTGATCAAAATCTAAACAGATATTCCTAACAACCACCAAACTAAAAATAGAAAAAACAATGAACACATATATACATATATACAAAGCAGCGTAAAAGAATGTACCGAGGCATTTAAACATATGATATCACAACTTCCTCCCAAAACCTATTCGATAGCTAGACCCTAGCATAAATAATAAATTAAAAGAGAAAGTTGTGTAGTTACCGCCCGTAGTATGCCTCCACCAAAGTATTGCTGCCATAGGTTCTCCTCTCACTCCAAACCTGAACCTCCGGGTTGCACCTTTTCTTATAGTCGTTGGCTCGACTGTTGTAGATTAACGTTATCCGTTCTCATACGGGAACGAATTTTGAGCAGGCGTCGAGCCTACTTGGAGCTTCCAGTGAATACCTTCTGCTCCATTGTGTGTTCATCCCACAATACTCATGTCATCCTGCAAACGAGTATGTCGAGAGTTAATATGTTCAAATTTAAGCACATAACACTCATAAATAGGAAACAAAGAAAAAGGGCAGAAAGGATCAACAAAACTCCCCTCAGGTAATGACATATGTGTGGTGTCGGGGTGATGAGGCACAGTGCTATATATGGGTTCAAGTGGCATGTAAGTACTTTCTATGGGCTCCAGTGGGATGGAAGTGCTTTCTAAATCTGGGGTATCCATGCCTCCATCATCACAAGGAAGAAGTATATTTATCCATGACACGGAATCACGCCCTTCTTACATCACTTCACTCAACTAGTTCCCTTCAAGTAGACACGCTGGTACATACCCCATGGAATGAAACCTAGTCGATAAGCGCTAGTTCAATAACTCTCTTGCTTGATCTAGATCCACACCCTCAAAGGTAACCACCGCAATAACACCCACTATCTTCCTATTTTCCCTCTCAACGCCTCATGAAATAGAACATCATGCACTCCGACAAGTCGTGACCTGCTACTCTTGCTCAAATTCAAAATACTGCATCGTATCATGGAATTTTTCATCCTCTCCTTCCTCGAATGAAAGAGATTCCTCGCAACGCAATATTTCTCAGGCCCATATTCTCCATTGTCACACACTTCGCAAGTAAGAGTCATCCATATTACCCTTCCCATACATATATCTCAGAGAGGTAATTTCTATACCAACAGAACTAAATGAAATGTTAGTTTCCGTTAGTACTAAAAAATAATCCACAAGAGTAAAAAAAATTTGGGTTCTTTGATTTAATCAATTAGAAAAAGCGACTGTTGTAGACAATGCTCTTAACCACAGGATCATTATCTCGAGGAATTGATTAAGCTAGTTCAAATAGAGATAGATTCATTTTGCATTCGCTGTAAACAGATAGTTGGATAAAGTGATACTTCAACCCTAGCATAAAATCAAACAATTGCAAGACAAGGTAATGCCTAGATCATGCAATTCTACAGACAACATAAGACAATAAATCCTTTCAAGTAATATGCTTATACGGGTGGACCAATTAAGGTTACCAGTCCTGCAGGTCACACACCCTGCTATTGCAAATTCAACCAAATACGGATTATAAGTACGTATGAACTACAAATGAGCCTATCACGAGCTATGCATTCATCCGGATATATTCTAATTAAAGGTAGCGACAAATGCAAGTTCACACCGATACAACATGAAGTCAATTATCACAAGTAAAAACTTGTCACGTAAAAATCATAAAGGAATCCACCAAGTTTTGCATGATTAATACCTGGAAATTTCTAAGTCACAAAGATCACCTAAAGGAAATAGAGCTTCTATTGAAAGAGAAATTGAATCTCTAGAATCTTTTACAATGCTTGAATTGAAAGTGAATATGTCTAGGAGTATGAAGATATGAAAATTACACTAATACAAGAGGTCTATTTATAAGACCAAGCAAGTAGAAATTCGAATTAGTGGAGAAAACCGCAGAATCGTGTTGAATCAACATATCGTTGCTCACCATGCGAGCCTCTCTGCGTGTTCCTGCTCACCGCGGTCTCGACTTCTACGAATCAACTCGCATTCTGATCTTGCTTGCTCGACCGCGGTGAGCCTCCATGTCGATGGAGCTCAACGCGGTGAGGTACCTCTCCGGGAAACCTCCCATTGTTTCCACTTCTTCCTATTTTTACTCCCTTTTCTCAACTTCTAAGTCACCACCTTCGGAGTAATGGCCCACTACTTGGCCTTGTGTGCTTCTAGAAGCATTGGACAAACTTGAAATTGCACAATGGTCCTCCATCTTCTTGCCTTTACCTAAAAAGCACCTAAAAAGAACAAAAACACACAAAATACCCAAACGTGAAAATGAACTAAAATACTAACAAAAAGGCTAAAGGGCATAATAAAACACGGCTAAAAAAGACTAAATGAGTCGTTAAAATATCAACTCATCAATAAGTAAACAACTAATAAAAAAAGGGTAAAAAGGGTTAAATGAGGTGTCAAAATACGCCTCATCATTGTTCACTTACCCGTTTGCTCTCTATGTTGCGTTGTCCCATGTTTTTCAATTTCAGATAAATTATGACTCGCACAAGGGGAAGCAAACGTCTGCGCATGGAGAGTGGTTCTTCCTCCAGAGCCGCCTAGCCGAGTGCCTTCCCATCAAGTGAGTTCGTAGTCCAGTACAGGACGGAATACAAGGTGGACACACGAGGCTTTCTACCTGAAAGGGAGATTGAATGGGGAGAGCAGCCAGCGGACGACCCCTACATGCAGGCCTTGCACAAGGCGCTCACCGGGAGGAACTGGACCAAGGTGAACAGGAAATACCTTGGGTATGATGGCGATCTGGTCCGTGACTTTTATGCCAATTTTGAGGATGTAAACGGGGATCGGGTGCATGTACGTGGCAAAGAGGTGGATTTCTCACCATTAGCCATATTTGAGTTTCTCCGGGTGCCTCACATGATTCCGAAGGGATATGTTGTGCTGCCACTTATCACTGATCCAACCACTCCTATCCCTGCTGAGATTGCCCATGATCTAACCCATGACCACCGCACGTTCCCGAAAGACGGCGACTGGCGGATTAGCAGGCACGATCTGGGGAAGAATTCCAGGATACTCTGGAAATGGCTGATTGCTTCTGTCTACCCGAGCAAGAATGATGCGTGGGTAAGAGGACATGAGAGCCATACTCTGCATGGGATTTTGACCGGGAAGTTCATCGATTTGGGAGCCATTCTTTACGTCGAGTTCTGTGCTCAGCGGGTTCTCAAGAAGGCCAGCCTCATTTTCCCCTGCATGATTACCGCCATGTGTAAGGCAGCTGGAGTTCCAGTCCGCATTACAGGCACCATGGTCAATGTGCTTAACTCAACCTCAATGAAGGCGACCATCGACGTCTATGACAAGGCTCGCAATGCATCGAGTTCTCGCCAAGAACCTCCTGTCCGTTAGCATCAAGAGCTGGCAAAGGGTACATCACATGCTGCAGCAGATGCTTTCGACTTCCAGGACCTCAGGGGATATCTTGACAGTCACTTTGCGACTTACGACACTCAGTATTCTGGCATATTGGACACCCTCGCCGATCAGCAGAGACAGATATAGGTTTCCGAGTCAGCTTTGCAGCTTCAGTACACACAGCTTGCAAGCACTCAGGCCGAGATTTTGTGAGCTCAGTCCTCCCTTCAGACTTATTATGATCAAGACTTCATCAAGATGAGCGAGCTTCAGAGTATTATGCTCGTAAGCATATTTACACAGGGGTGGACTACGCAGTATGACGAGATGCGTGGCTGGCATACTGACATGAGCGGATGGCACCAGGTTTAATGTACTATTTCATGTACTAAACCTGTTTAATGCTTGAGTTTTGATTGATCTCTGATTATTAGCAGTTGGCATGTTATAAATTTGTTAAGTTCGTTTCTCTTGTAAATAGAAAGTCTGTTCTAGTTCTGTAGTCCAAAAGCCTGTAAGCAAACCTTAGCCGATGAAAAAATATAATACCGGCAAATTTGTACTTGTGTGAATTTTCGGGAAGTGCAAACTCCCTTGTTTGCGCCTCATCATGTTCATGTGTACTCTGTGTAGGTTAAGTATGACGAACGACATGTTTTTCATTCCTTATTTGCTCAACCCAAACCCGTTCCAAGAAAAGGTTTGGGGAGGAGGTTTCTGTGCGCCATATATGTATATACGACTGTAATTTGGCTTTGTTCTCTCAAAAAATATTATAATAAGCCTCAGAGTGGATCTGTGGTACTTGTTACCATCGTTAGTCGTGTTGGGCACATTTCAAATACTACCTATATACCGGCGTGTTTCTAAAAAGCCATATGACCATGAGGGTTGATGGCGTGTATACCAAACCAGCAAGCACAAAAGTGCGGACTTTCGGTAAAACGGACACTACCAAAACAAAGAGACAAAATAAACATATGTGTCATTATAGGACTGCAAAAAAGGAGTATGCAAAACAGTATAAAAAATAAAAAAATGAAAAAAGAGAGAATGATTGCCATTTACAAGACTGAAGTTGTTGATTCTAGAATAAAAAGTCCCTTCTGACTTAACTGATTGAGTACATTACATGAGATATTTGAGGCATCATTGTGACGTGAGTCACCTTCCTTTCACTTTTTGTATTGCTTGAGTAATTACTTTTACTGGACACTTCCAGGAGAGTGAGAGATAGTTGCATAGGATCCACTTGTGAGGGATTACCGGGTTAGACTTAAGTTCTATTTACTCAGGAAACTAACTTCTTGGATTTTTGCTTGTTTTTCTGCAAACGTCAGTTTGATTTCAAACCTCTTGCATTTTTCGGGTTTATTACTCGCAATCGTAGACTCGGTAGCTTGGGAGCTAGACTTTATCTGTGTGTCTGTGTGTTTTTATTTTTCTAGGTTTTTTAGAGAGTCTGTTGCTGGAGGACAAGCAAGGGTTCGGTTTGGGGAGTTTGATGAGTCGGTTTTACACCGTCTCATTTGGTCTTTTTTACCGTCTTATTGTCGTTCTCAAGTATAGTTTTTATTAGTTTTCCTAGAGTATTTTTACTTGTTTTGTTATTTGTGTGTTTTGTAGGTTTTTGTTTTGGAAGAATTAAATTTATTCATCAACCAAGAGATCCGAAACTGAACAAAAGCAGTGTTCAAGTACAAAGTATTACAAGTTTCTCCAATCCCCAAACAGACACTATCAGCAAAAGAAACCACAACTCTACTACAGGAACTCAAAACTGCCAATACTTTTCCAAATCCAAAAAAACCGACCACAGAGATAACAAAACACAAAACTCAATCTCAAAACCAAAACCAAGGTATCATCCCGGATGATTATCTCGGCTACCCCCTCGTCTAGCGTGTCTCAGTACCTAAATACCGAGCCAAGAGTATAGGGGTACAAACCAAGAGCCAAAAGGGAGGGAATATCTCCCAGATGATTATTTGTGTGTTTTGAAGGTATTTGGCTAAACCGCGTTAATTGGAGGCAAAAGGATGCATTTTATATGCATTTACAAGAGTACAGAGTTCCAATGCCTCAAACGGATGCTAGAAGCGGAGTCGGAAGGCCAAAAATATCAAATTTGGAGTTAAAGGCGAAAACTAGTGTGCCAAGCGTCCATGGCGTACGCCAAAAGCACCGTGGCGTACGACACGGTGCCGTGCCGCATGGCGCACGCCATGCGGGCGCATAGCGCTTCTTTTCCCCGTTTCTTTTCAACTTTGTTCTCAACCTAGAAATTTTCCAAGGCAATTACCTACCTATTACTGGATGTAATTGAACTGATCTTTCTTGTAATCGACGATTGATATTTATTTGGGAGCATATTCATTCTCTTTCTACCAATTGAATTCAAGATTCTTCAGTATTTACCTAGAGTTCGTGACAGAATTTGGTAAAATCTGTATGAACTCTTGATTCTTGGTATTTAGTTATTGATTATGTTTATTATGTGTTCGTATATGATATTGATTATGTTTAAGCATATCATGAGTAGCTAAACACCAAATTATGGGGTGGTGATGAATTCAATGCATGCTAGTTAGGGTTCATACAATTCAATAACAGTAAGATGAGATTTACTATGTGCTCTTTTGATTAAATGTGTATGTAGTTATGTGTATTGCGTTTTACCCACAAAATCATCAAAGGATTATTCAACTGATTTACCACCAAAACGTCTAGAGATTGCAAATCCATAGGTTCGTAGCAAACACATAACTGCATTAGCTTATTAATTGTAGCTTAATGAATTTGACACCTTCACTAATGCTATATATTTTGTAGAACAAAATAAGTTAGCTCATTGTCATAGTCCTTCGTACCTTATCTGATATAAGGTGTCTAACTAGAGAGCTAGAGCAGTGTAATGATCGTTAGGACGTGTCCCAATGATAACTAGAGTAAATCGATATCATTATTATTGCATGTATTCCTGCTAGCTAGCTTGATTTCTGTCACCACACCATAATTCCCGCTTATATATTCGTCTTCACAAGTTAATCTGTTTTCTAGTTAGTCTGCATCGTAGTTAGATTATCATTATGTTGCCGAAGCAAACAAACTTTTACCGCTTTCAGATCATATTACTATTAGTAAACCATACTCACTTTCTTAAGTCCTTAGAGACCGACCTCAGGGTTAACTTCACTGCACTACAAGTTTTCGTAGTGTTGAGAATTAACTCTTGGCTTAAACAAATATTAAAACTCTGATTTGACACATTACCTAATGCAGGATAACATCATGTGATGAATAACATTGAATGGCAATATTGCAGTTAAACGTCATTTATCAAGTACGTGTTTTAGATTCAATCTCATTCCTATATGTATTAGTTTTATGGTACTATATCACATAATATGTATTTAGATTCTATGTCGATCAAATATGTAATTTTGCATGTATTCCAGTATCGATTGCATATGTAGTTGTTTCATGTATTCTATCTCGGACGAATATGTAATTGTTTCATGGATTCTATCTCATTCGATATTTGAAGATATTATTTTATTTGTGTATTGTCCTACAAGCTTATTAAATGTATGAGCAAATAATAAGGCAAAAAAATTTATCAGCATATCCGTCGCTAAAATTAGCAAACATATATTTAAAAATTAATTTATGTAAATAAAAAGCGTCGCTGATTTGAGGGCTTAGTGACAAATACAAAACTAGTCGCCTTGTTGGTCAATTGGTCTTAAAAAAGATCCGTCTCTGTTCCGTCGCTAAGTTTAGCGATGGAAATTTTTACCATCGCCAACTTTACCGACTAGCTGTTTAATGACAGATAACAAATATGTCGCTAATCTGTCCACCGAGTTGTTTAGCGACCGATTTTGGGTATTTAGCGAACCGATCATTCCGTTGTTGTTTGCCGAGAATTTTATAGTGGTAATCCGTCTATACTCCATTGCTAATCCGTCGACTGAGAAAGTATCGTCGTTGGTTAGGGACCGAATTTTATGTGTAGCTAATTTTCGTTGTCGTGTGACTGAATTCTTATAGTGATCGTGTTTGACATGCAAATAAACAATTTCATTAACTCACTATTCCACTTAAAAATTGAGTTACTATTAATCATAAATTCGCCGCTTAAGATCGTCCATAAATAATTTTGTAATTAACTAGTCAAGCTCATGTCAATGGCTGCTGCTATACAAGTTATAATTCACTCATTGTCCACGATTCGAAATGGATGAAGATGCACCTGATTATGAACACGAACGATATTTTAATTGTTTAACTTGAAGATACTACTCTTCGAAGAAAATTACTCCTGTTGAATTGATATAATCATCATATAATAAAGAAAATCACAACATTCAATAAACAAAATTAAATACGAACATGCATGGGTCACTCGTGAATAGGCCTTTTTGTCGTTTAGCGGCTGCGGGCTAAGATAACTAGAATGATGGCCGCTAAATAAAGTAATGCATCATCATAATAAATAATAATAATAATAGTTCCCTAATAATAATAACAATAATTCTTATTTATTATTATTATTATTATTGTGGTAGTTTGGTTATTGCTGCTTTAGTGCCTTAGCAATTTTAACGTATCATACTCCAGTGGGTGGCCCGACTGTTTGGACCAACACATGTATTGTTTTGTATTTGAATTGTTCTCTGCGTCATGCTAACCACAAGCCATCTTCCATTTTATGATTGATTTATAAAAATAATGCTTAACTCTAAAATTTTATTCCGAGACTTGAAAATGCTTTAGTACATTCTTTGGCACATAATTTTAGCGAGATACTGATGGAGGGTATGTTCTCCCTTTTGATATCTGATGTACTTGACTCTTTGATGATTTATGAAAGATTTATGATTCTTGATAAAAAAAAACAATCTCTAAAATTTTTACTATTCTAAAAGAGAACTACCCAAAGGTAGTTGTTACACCAATCAATTTAATTTTGACTAATTGAATTAATTTTGACTTCAAATTTCACCTATAAAAATAAAGCTAAAATGGAAAAGGAAAAAAGGAAGGGAGTTGTATATTATCTCCCACTACTCCCACCTATTATAATCACCAAAATTTATATTTTTATTAATAACTTATATAACATATATTATATGATTGAATTTATAATTAACTGCGTATAACTATCAATATATATTATAATGTTCATGCATATTTAATTTTCATATAAGACACTCATTTATTTGGTACGTGAATTTTCACGTGCACAATTTTACTAATTCTTATAAAAAAAAGTCCTAGAAAAAGGTGGATCTTGTTAGTATAAGTGACGCTCTAGATCCCTTTTAACATTTTGAAACAGACATGTTATTATTAGCATTGTTATTTCCATATAATTGCATACTATATACTCTTGTAATAAAATAATTTTTACACTTAACTTGTGTAAAATTAATTTTTTGTTAGTCAAATTAATTTTTTGTTAGTCAATTTAAACGACGAACAAACCAGTCTTACAGCTTGTTAATTTGCCAATTGATTTTATAAAAGACTTATTCTTCGTAGATTAGAAGAGTTGGAAATATTTATATTTCTTTTTCTTCATTTGGACTGCATTCATAAAAATCTCAATGTCAGTGTTGCAATTATGTTTGTTCAGAAAAAAGTTTAAGGTAGACAACTCACTGAAAAGTCATCTCGCATGCCAACGAATTAGATAAAGTGTATGGAAAAATTATTATAACTCAATAACATAGGTTGCGAAAGAACATTTTTATATTTGTATGATCAATATGTCACTTTATCGTTATTATTGATAAAGTGAACTCACGTGTTATTTTAATTTCTGACTCCGTCGTATTTGCTAATGTGGAATGGGCTAATGTTACTGTGAGCTGGATTAGCTTCATATCTACTGAAGAAAGGTTGGTGTTATGACAACACTGGATAATGAAGAGAAGAAGACCTATTTCAAACACGGTGTGCTATGTTTTGGTATGGAGACACTGGGGAAGACATAGATAACACAACAAGTGATGAAAAGATGTGCTGATGTGTTATAATCCTATTGGCTCTGGTTATTTGAAGAGGGAAAGTTTGTTACTTGATAACTAACTTGTAGAAACGCTCTTGGATCAAATTGGAGGCGGTTATCAACGGATTAAAGTATATAAACATCTTTTAACTGTTTTTAGCTAACAACAATCATTATCTTCGTTGTAATTTTCACTTTCTGATAGAGCAATTCTCAGTTTTCATTAATAGGCAGTTAGGAAGAAGACAGAGTAGCTTGAGAAGATTGAAACTTGTTGATTCATTCTTGTAATATATATGTTCTTTGTTGGTGATAGTGAAAATATGGTACACTCCGTGGATTAGTGGATGTAGGTGAAAATCGAACAACGTAAATCAGTTAATCGTTGTGTTATTCGCTTGATTGTTCGTTGTTCGATTGTTGATTTTGTTGTTTCGTAGTCGATCAAGATTGTTGATTGAATTGCAGAGGTTAATCGTCACAGTTGCTATACAAGTTCATGTCGACAACGGGAGTAAGCATATGTTACTGCAGTTTAAGAACATGTGTTAAGTGTTCAATCCGCTTACGAAACGAATAAAGTTATACTACTACGAAGTATTAGTAAAAGGTTCGAAAATGCGGCTTAGCAATCTTAAAAGAATCCAATTGCATCGCACGTGAGTTTGAAATTTAAAGTGGAATATGGAAACAACCTGGAACCATCGTGGGCCATAGATAGTCGCCAAAGCCACGCCACTTTAGCCTAACGACAAACCCCATTTACACCTTTGTACTTGTACCACCATTAACGATAACCATCTTGTATTATTCTATTAATAATTAATCAAATTACAGTAATGTGCAGTATTTGTCAAAAAGTATTACTAATGCCGAAGTAGGAATTGTTTGGTGTAGGGGTAAATGAAATGAATATTCATGAAAATTTCACGAAAATTTTCAAATAACGCTCAGCCTGTCAGCGAATTTAATCGAATCAGCTTAACACGTTTCGTTAATAAACAATATTTAACACGTAACATATAATTTATTGTTTCTAGTTCATGATCGTTTGAACAAATTATATCTATAATAATTTTATATTATTTTATATATGGAGTACAATATTTCATAACCTAATCTATCATTTCCATTTTCCACATAAGTTATAATACTTATGTCGTTCCAAATTCATTTACCCTCAGGCCGGCCATAAATTTTAAGATAAAAGTGAATAAAGTGAGAAATATGATAATAATGTAGGAATGAGGATGAATAAAGTATGAGGGATAATAAATAAAATGTGAGAGATAATGAATAAAGTAGGATAGAAAATTTCCATTAAAGGAATCAGAAGTTCAAATTGAGACGTCCCAAAATGAAATGCGGGAAGTTGAATTCGGGTCGGATGAGGTATTTTCTAACCTAACCTACACAAAACCTATAATAGTTCGTGAACTGTTCGTGAACATATTGAAACTTTAACGAACTGAACATGAACAAGTGTTGAGATGTTCGACGAACATGAACACGAACATGAACATGACATATATTAACGAACAAACGTTCGTTAAGGTCAATGTTTGGTTCGTTCGGTTCGAAACACACCCCTAATTTGGTGTGAGAATAATTTTATTTTCTACTATTTTTTAATTTTATTTTAAGTACGATATGAGTCTACCACCACTATCTTTCGCGTATGTACTGGATAAACCTCACAGTATTATTTATTCTTTTATACAGAACTATATACATTTGTCATTTTTAATCATCTCACAAAACTTCATACATTACTAAAAAAAAAAAAAAAAAAAAGCTACGCCAAACCTAACAATAAGCTATTTCAACTTTACAACAAATTACACTTTTCGACATTAAAAATACATTTTTTCCACCATTTTAGGCTCAATTTACCACAAGTTTTTCAGCTCGATAAGCTTATTTTTGTAATAAGCTTATTACGTGAACGTCAACTGATAGCTGATAAGCTAGCTGATCTGATAAGCTTGTTCAGGATGCTTATCAAAAAAATAATTTGTTTTTAAATACCATATTTAGCAAATCAGCTAACTTATCAGCTAATAAATTTACTAAACACTTTTATAAAAATCAACTAGCTCATCATCTACCCAATCAACTATCAGCTAATAGATTTACTAAGTATTTTATAAAAATCAACTAACTTATCAGCTACTCAATTATCTATCAGCTAATTTTGTTAAACATGATATTATTATCTTATATTTACTTTAACTTTTCATACAAAATTACACGTCAAACCCGGCATATGAAGTTTTTCGAGATAGATGAATCAACTATACAAATCCAATTAAATTAAATTAACCCCCAACAAACAAATATGACGTTGTAAGATTTATTTAATTATTATAGGGTTCTTCTAGTGAATGAATTGTCAAATAGCTTTCTTCCAAAAAAAAAAATATACTAAACTATCCTTCTACAAAATTTATTTTACTTTATAGCCTTCTTTGCCACATGAGATGCCATGTAGATAATAGAATGTTACAAAAGCCAACTTAAAATGTCACAAAATCATTGAACAAAATGTATTAAATAAAAAATCTCTCATCAGTTTAAATCTTATCATCTAGTCTTCAAAATATTTAAACTATTTAATTAACTATTAATTTTACAAAATTAAGACAGAAATGTAGTCATTAATAATTTTTCTAAATTTTACTAATAAAGAACCATCCACATTAAACGATTTGAGACTTTAAGTAAGCAAACAATAAATATGAATTATATAGGGTTAGATGCAAATAACTCATAAATTATCAAAAAGATTTTTAAAATTAAAAACAATTAATAGAGAGATCCCGCATGAAATTCTCTCACCTTAGTTCATTCACTTGTTACTAATGATAGATTTTTCGTTAAACTCAGGTCTTTTACGTGACATATATACCCATTAAACCAAAAAAAAGTTAGAAGAATATATATATATATATATATATATATATATATATATATATATATACACACACACACATATATATATACACACATATATATATATACACATATATATATATATACACATATATATATATAGAGAGAGAGAGAGAGTTCTTACACTACAAGAAAAATCAGGTTTAGGGACGGATTTATCCGTCCTAAACCTCGCCGATTCGTCCCTAATCCGTTAGGACGGATAGGGACGCCTCCTTAAACAGGCGTCTCAATGCTTAGGGACGGATATATTATCCGTCTAACGAGGATTTGGTTTTATCCGTCCCAATGGTCAACATACCATTAGAGACGGATATCCGCTCTAATGGTCAGGACCATTGTGACGGATAAATCCGTCCCTAATCCGTCTCTAAGGTTGGGACGGATAAATCCGTCCCTAATCAATCGGATGGTTTAGGACGGATTTATCCGCCCTAAACCGCTTTTTTTAATTTTATTTTTATTTTTATGTTTTTACATTTCACCGCTTTACAATGTAGTCGAGATAATATACCCGAAAGTGATAAAATTGCATTAATTAAAATAGAGATTCGATAAAATATCCAAACAAAAGACTAAATATCCGAATGAAATGAATAGTGTGAAAAGTATGTATCTAGAACAACGTAAGTACATGAGCATCTAAGAACCGGGAGGAGGCGGTGGTTGTTGGTTCGCAATGAACATCATTGTGTCATCTCATCCATCCGACGAGTGATATGAGCTTCGCTCTAGAAGTTGATCGATCGTTTGCTTGAGAGGATTCATCACCTCATTCACTGCGCTTGAGTGTAGAAATTTTCATGTGATGAGGATGCTCACGCGACACGGAGAAGCTACCAAGGTGTCATGAAGGACCCAAATGCCGAGCCCATACACTCGACTTTAGCGTCATCGGATTAACTTGGAAGAATATTTGGTCCCGCCTCAATTGTGAGTTCATGACCATTGATCATCCTCTCCTCCATAATCCGCTCCACCTCGATCTACAATAGTGTAGTGCATACGAAATGAGATACGCTTTAGGAAGATACGCTCGAGCCATAATATACACAAATATAAATGTGAACCTTAACAAAGAAACATACCCCAATTTGCTCGGCCCTAGGATCAGTCCACATGCCATTCTTCATTTTTGCCTTCTTGAAGTGGTGAAGAGCAGTAGTGGGCTCCCCGGCATGGAGCTGAAGAACATGCAAACAAGTAGAAAGTTGTTAGAAATGAAAGCAAAAAAACATAAGTACAAATCATATTGCAAGTCGAAATAACATATATACTAATCGACATCCGGCGTCTCAGAATAACAACATGACCCATAATGATGCACGGAGGTGCTGTACCATCTCGCCTCGGCCAACCGGTTCGCTTCTTCTCCGCCATGTCCATGACCAAAGGATCTCTCCAAGATTCTCGCCAACGTGCCCACTCATCATCCCCATCCATCAAGCTTTACCCAGAGGCTTTCATGTTGCAAACCATCCTCTTATAACACTCTGACCCAACAGTCTCGAAAACAGGCCACAGTTGGGGAATGAGGGCATTGGGAATGAAGTAGTACTTCTACAACATTTCCATAAGTAGCAAGCCCAAATAGATTAATGAAAGCTGGAATTTAAAGTAAACACAAGTACAGTGGCTAACATACCACGAAATCAGCACAACAAGTTCAGTAATGGTGACTAACATATCACCCAAGTACAGTGGCTAACATACCACGAAATCAACACAGTGTGAAAGAACAGTGACTAACATATCACTCAATTACAGTGGCTAACATACCACTCAAATTGTCCTAAAATTTACTAACACAATGGTGACTAACATATCACCCAAGTACAGTGGCTAACATACCACGAAATCAGCACAACAAGTTCAGTAATGGTGACTAACATATCACCCAAGTACAATAGCTAACATACCACTCAAATTGTCCTAAAATTTACTAACACAATGGTGACTAACATATCACCCAAGTACAGTGGCTAACATACCACGAAATCAGCACAACAAGTCAAAGAACATGGATAAAGCTTTGTAACATTTAAGCTTACCCGCATCTCATCAAAATAATGATGCTTCATCCTCTCCGGGAGCGTAGACCACTTCTCCCCTCCTTCACCCGGCTTCTCCCTTCGAAGTCTTATAATCTTACCAAGATTTTCGGAGGCACCCGGTGGCCAAAGCCTGTTACAAATGAGATAGACATGAAACAACCTTTATTAGTATATTCATGTAACATTTAGTAATTATCTGAAGTTATGTTCTACAAATGCATAATACTTACTTCTTCCTGCTCGAACAAAACCGCTTCCCATTCCAACTAGCACCGGTGTCGAACGGTGTAGGGACACCGTCGGAGGATAAGTCAGCAAACATGGGTGACGTCCCCACGCTCGAACCAGTGGGAGTCTCAGGCACCTGTGACTGTGAACTCCCGCCAATGTCATAGCCCCCCGAAGGGCTACCCGCATCAAGACCACTACTAGTACCACTAATGGCCGGTGGACGGTATGTGGACCTCCTATGTCTCGGCATCTGCAAATTCATACAACAAGTGTTAGTAAGAAAGACGAGATGAATTGGCAGGTAAAACATATATAATAGACACTTAATAAAGCATATATAACAAGTTGTAATCAAGAACCACCAGTATACACATACCGCCCCTCCTCGCCCGTGGTTAAGTCTACATATTGGTCTTCATGCAGCTCAATGTACTCATCAGGAGCATGAACTACATTTCTCGCTGTTTCATCAACAACCTCTTCTTGGTACGAGTTGGTAATTGAGTCGTCCTTCTTAACGTACTCTACTCTGGAGCGGGCCCGTATATGTATCGCAGCCAACCAGTCTGCCTTGTCACGTTTCAGGCTTGGATATTCAATGAATACCACTTGGCGTGCTTGAGTAGCCAAGATAAACGGTTCGTACTTACGGTACCTCCTCCTATGGTTAATGTCAACCATCTCATACTGCTCGTGCTTCCTCGTACCAGCTGGAGTAGGATCATACCAGTCAACATCAAACAGAAAGGTTCTTTTCAAAGGCAAACCGGAATATTCAAGCCGCACGATTCGCTTCAACTTTCCGTAGAAATCATACAAATCAGATAAATCTTGCCCACTAACACACACCCCTGAATTGCTTGTGGCCTTGCTCGTGTTAGATTCAACCGTGTCGAACCTAAGACCATTGACTATGTACGATGAGAATGTGGAAACCTTTCTATTTGGTCCCTCCGCTAGAGCTACTAAGTAAGGAGATGTGATGTTGATAGGATCTCGGACATACTCCTTGAACCAAGGTGGGAATTCTGTTTCCAATTTCGCTTCAAGTTGTGACTCAATCTCATCATCTGTCAATATTGGATTCTTCTCCAGACAACGCTCTTTGAACTCCCTGTGGACACGATTGGTATGCATGATTAGTTAACTAGTAGTTAGATATTCAAATTCATGAAGCCCCTAGTAAGAAAGCTACTCACCCAGCAAATTTCACCATAAATTCATCAACTTCAGTACAGTTCGAGAGGACATAATACTGGGCTGCCAACATTTCACTATCATTCAGCCATGATGTATTTTTCTTCCCCATAGGTCTCCCTGAGACCCTAAAAACAGAAATAGCATCATCATCATCCTCTTGAACTTCGAATGTGTCTGCGTTTCGAGACGGCCTAGATGCCTTTGTGGGAACGTGGTCTCCAAAGTAATAGGAGCAGAAGGTTGCAGCTTCCTCTCGCACGTATGCATTGGCCATCGATCCCTCAGGCCTACCTTTGTTGCTGACATACCTCTTCAATTTTCCCAAGTACCTGCAATGCATATACTTTTGGGTAATATAATGTGACTTTGGAAAATTCAGACATTTGAATTGAATGATTGTGTTCATATATTACACACCTCTCGAATGGATACATCCATCGATATTGAACCGTCCAATGAGCCTCGCTTGTGGGGAGGTGAACCGGCAAGTGTTCCATAGAATCAAAGAAGCTCGGTGGGAAGATACGCTCGAGCTTGCACAGAATCAATGGTATGTTGCTTTCAAGGTTTGCTAACACTTGATCATCAACCACCCTTGCGCATAAATTCTTGAAAAATAAGCTCAGCTCAGTGAGAGCCATCCATACAGGTTTAGGTAGCAGTTCTCGAAATGCAACCGGGAGAAGCCGCTCCATAAACACATGACAATCGTGGCTCTTCATTCCATACATCTTCGTCTTCTTCAAATCCACACATCGCCCAACTTTGAGGCATAATTGTCGGAAACTTCAATCCCTAACCCAATCAAACAAACTTGTTCCTAGATTCGATCAATCGTAACATGCCTTGGGCCATCGCCTTCTCATTCCGTTGTCAACTCAGCCTTTTACACCATGTATCCAACTCGGCTCTAGATTTAACGTTATCCTTTGTCTTCCGGAATGTTACAAATCGTGTCAAGCGGTTCTAACACATTCTTCTCAATGTGCATGAAATCCAACATGTGACGATAAGAAGACCGCCCGATAAGGCAAGTCCCAAGATGCTTCTCTTCTTCCATCCACATTTGTTCTCAATTTTCTTGTTATGCTTCTCCCACCCAAGTTCACCACTTTCATAAGACCCATTTATCAATCTCCGCAAGTATCTCGCACCATGAAGTTGTCTCGGAGGGCCTTTAATCTCTACTTTGTTTTTCAAGAATTGAGTCTTGTTCTTCCTAAACGGATGGTTCCTTGGTAGAAACCTACGATGCGATCAAACCAAGATTCTTTCCGCTCTCCTTGATGCTGAATGCATCGGTGTCCTCCAAACAATGTGGACAAGCATGAAAACCCTGATCTTCCTTCCAGATAGCATTGAATAAGCAGGAAAATCACTCACGGTCCACAATAGTGCTGCTCTCAAGGTAAAGTTCTTCTTCGTGTTGACACATCATATGCAGTGATACCATTTTCCCACAACTCAATCAGCTCCTTAATTAAGAACGCAAGAACACATCCATCACGGATCACCGCCCGCACCAACGCATCGAGAACATGAACGGTTCCTTCATGCACTCACCGGGTTGTATGGTGTCGATGATCGCCAACAAGAGTACTTCCGGTCACTTCCAAACGGGTTAAAACCATCCGTACAAAGCCCCAAACGTACATTTCTAGATTCGGCTGCAAACTCCGGATATGTCTTGTCGAACTCTTTCCATGCCGGTGAGTCTGATGGGTGCTCCATTATACCCACTGCATCCGCCTCCCTTACTCTCTCCTTGTGCCAACGCATTTTATCGCACAAGCACTTGAAGCGTACAACCTCTTCAAACGAGGTGCTAGAGGAAGTACCACATTTTCTTATGTGGGAGATTTTTCTTCCGCGTTTCTTTGAAGCCCCTCCTTGTAACGCTTATAGCGGTCCTTACCACAAAACTTGCACTTGAAGAGATCTACATCCTCCCCACTAGATCATGCACATATCCGGACAACAGTCTATGGTTACCGTTGGCAACCCTAACCCCCGCATCTTGTTCTTCCCTTGGGAAAAGTTGGTGGGTACTCGGTTTGGTTCAGGCAACACTGATAACAATTATGCGTAGTTATTGAAGCTCACTTCAGATTGGCCACCGGCCTTACAACTCATTAGCCGAGACAACAAAGATAACTCGATGTGCTTGACACCGCCAAATTGGCTTCTTTGATGATTCCAACAAGTCAAAGAACACCGATCCTCAAAATTCGTGGCTCCTCCACATCCCGATCGGTGTCCATGAACTCGGACCCGCAACATCATACACCATTTGCTCAATCCTCTCATGATCAGGATTAGCATCAGATGTGGACGTATTTTGAGTACTACCCATCACATTTTGCTTCCTTCTTTTACGCTTAGGAATACTCCCATAGTCCATGAACGGTATTGATTCCTCACCATGATAACACCATACCTCATACTCACCATTTAACCCCTTACGTTTCAAGTGCTCGACTACCGTTCTAGTAGGCAAAAATTGTCTATTCCTACATTTGTTCGCATTGCAAGGGCACTTCATCATCCCCCGACTCAAACAAGTAGTACGTAAGTGCAAAAGCAATGAAGGCTTCAACCCTTCCACAAAACTAGATTGAATTACGCCATTAACGGTGCTTGTACATCCATGAACGATCGGGATTCATAATTCAACAATTAACCTGCGTCTCAATTTATTAGATTTATAACATTTATACAATTATGTATTTAGTTTCATTATAATTACAATTACAATTACATTTTTAATTATGATACGGTAACAATTGGTAATGAATTACATGCATTTTACTATTACAATTCAATCCCACTGGTAGTTATAACATTTATACCGTATTTAGTTTCATTACAATTACAATTACATTTTTAATTATGATACGGTAACAATTGGTAATGAATTACATGCATTTTACGATTACAATTCAATTTTCTAGTAGTTAAACTTCCATATATCTATTAACATTACAAATTGTAGATGAAAATATTATTGATTGTTTTTATGTTAATACTCCAAAATTATATTAAAATCACCAAAATCACCAAATTGTCTACAAACACACAATTAAATCTTCATAATTCTAGTACGTATACGAAAATTGCTAAGTAAATACCCTACACACTTACAATCATAGTAACATCATACTAGCAATCCAATTTCACAATAAATATATCAATTGCACATCTCAAAGCTAACCCAATACGTAATATAAGCTAAATTATCTACTACATACTTCATATAAACATACAATTGATCAAACTAGTCGAAATTCATAAAATTCCCAATATTTAAAAAGTAAGGGTTTTAGCCAAAATACCTTCAATTTCGGAAAAATAGCGGATGAAAGTTGAAATTGATGCACAATCCAAGCTCCTTGTCCAAGCGAGCTTGACGAGACCAAGATTGGCGGAATCGTAGATTTGGCGGAAAATGCTTGGGGCGAATTGGGAGAAAGAAAGGAAGAAGGAATGAAATGGAAATGGAAATGATTACGCTTCCGTGTTACTTTAGAACACGATTTTTAGACGGAAAGATATCCGTCCTAAGTCTCTAACTTTAGGGACGGATATCTATCCGTCCTAAAACTTTTTTTTATTTTTTTTTTGGTCAGCTTTAGGACGGATTAAAAATCCGTCCCTAAACAGGGGACAATTAGGCGGTTTATGAAATCCGTCCCTAATTAAGGCAGATTAGGGGACGGATAGCCTATCCGTCCCTAATCCATCCTAAAGGACGATTCGTTCTAAGTTAGGACCGTCCCTAATTTCCGTCCCTAAAAATGAACTTTCTTGTAGTGTTAAATACCGTAAAAAAATTAAATTTTTATTTAATGATTAACTTATACTTCCTCCGTCCCGCCCGAAGTGTTCCATTTTGACTTTTTCGAGTCAACGGTTTTCAACTTTGACTACGAGATAATCTTAAGCCACAAATGTAAAATATTCAGTAAATTATATAATGAAATTTTAGTCTTTAAAGTTTCATTATATAATTTAATCGAACTTTTTTACATTTATGGTTTAAAAGTAATTAAGTAATCAAAGTTGGAGCGATTAATGAAAAAAATCAAAATCGACACTTCGATGATCTGCATAATCTGGTGAGCGGGTTTCATGCAAAATTTTATAGGAACTTAGAGGTTTAGTGCTATTTTTTAACTAAGAGATTTGGCGTGCTCTATCACTCTTAATTTTTTTTTTTTATCATTTTGATAATCCCTGAGGTTATTTGCATTTAACTATGTATAATTCATATTTATTATTTGCTTGAAACCTCAAATTGATTTAATACGGATGATTCTTATTAGTAGGATTTACAACAATTAGTAATGACTATCGATTACATTTTAATTTTGTAAGATTTATAATTAATTATACAGTTTAAATATTGTGAAGACTAGATGATAAAGATTTAAACTAAATAAGATATTTATATTCTTTAATACCCTCTGTTTAATGATTTTGTGACACTTTAAATTGACTTTTATGACATTTTATTATCTACAAGGCATCTCATGTGTCAAAGAAGGCTATAAAAGAAAATAAGTTTTATAGAAGGTTAATTTGGAATATAATTTTTGGGAGAAGTCTGGGACCCTAACATTTTATCAATAACAGATTGGTCCCTAAACAATTACATATTAATCCAAAAAATAGATTTTTAGGGACCAATATGTAATTGTTTAGGGACTAATTTGTTATTGATGAAATATTAGGACCCCGATGTTATTACGAAATTTATTAGGGGAGCAAATGTAATTTGCCGATTTGACAATTCACCATTTTTAGATGTGCCCTTGGCCCATGATGCTTCTTCTCCCCTACGCAGAAGCATCCCCCTTTCCCAAAATATTGTCCTAATCTCCCCTTATATAAACAAATCTCCTCACTTCATCCTCTCCACTCAAACACAAAACCAACCAATCCATTTCTCATTCAGGCATAATCTCAAACACCTTGTGAAAAAACAACACAAAATAGCAATGTCTTCTTCTTCTTGTTCATCAGATGACTGTACTTCAACTCTCGAAATGATACGCCAACACCTTCTCGATGACACCGCTTTCATCGAAAACTACTGCCCTTCACCTCCTTCATCATCCTTCTCTCAACAACAATCTCAGATTTCAAGAACTTCGAGCAACTCCAGTACAATTAGCTTCTCCTCTCCATACACCAACTCCTTCGAATTCGAAACCAAACCCATCATCAGAACAAGTTCGATCACCTCCAAAGAGAAGAAGCCTTCTCTCAACGTCGCAATTCCCCAAATTAGAAACAACAACAAAGCTGTGCAAGACAGGCATTACAGAGGTGTCAGGAGAAGGCCATGGGGCAAGTTTGCGGCGGAGATTCGTGACCCGAACCAAAAGGGAACCCGGGTTTGGCTCGGAACATTCGAGACGGATCTAGAAGCTGCTAAGGCCTATGATAGGGCAGCTTTCAGGCTGAGAGGGAGTAAAGCAATACTCAATTTCCCACTTGATATTGAGAATTTCAAACCGGAGGAAAAAGTGGTGGTTGATTGCAGAAAAAGGGAGAGAGATGAAGAAGAACAAGTAGAGAGGAAACAAGTGAAGAAAGAAGAAATTGATCAAGAACAAGAAGTTGAGATTAAAACCGAAATCGAAGAAACTACAGCGGTGCCTTTGACACCATCGGACTGGAAGGCGATTTGGGATTTTGGGGAAGAGAATGGTATCTTTGAGATTCCTATGTTATCGCCATGTTTGGGTTACTGAAGACTTTTCCGTTCGTTAATGGAATGGAAGGATCGAAATGCACCTGACCAAATTAGTCTGGGGTGAAATTAGAAGTTTGGAAACGTTTGGGGAGGAAAATGAGATGCAAGTCTTGGTAGGGAACTCGTGTAATTTGTTTCATTTGTTTATTCCTTTGTATCATGTGCATAATGTTGTTAATGTTAATGCCAAGTTTAGATTGAAGCTTAATCTTTTCAATTGAATCACAACAAGAAAGTACTGTAATTCTGAGTATTCATGTTAACAGGTACAGGTCATCATTATTAACCAAAAAAATACACAATAATATAAGAATCAAATATTTTTGGGTAAATTAATATAGTTGGATGTACTTTTATTAATTTGTAAATATTCAATATAATTTTATCACTGCTATTGTAGCGTCCCGAATTTTATAAATACGAACTAAGGAAAATATATTCATGTTAGTTAAATTGAGGCGAAAATTCAATGAACTTGACTTATTAAAATATAAAAGCGTTCTTAGGGCATTCTGGCGTCGAAAACGATATGAAATTAACGTCTTAAGCAGGTGGTAATAAAATAATGCGGTGGAGCTTTAATATCGTAAAACTTTGATCAAAACTCTAAATATATGAAAGCGTAAAGATGCTCTTGGTAGTGATCGATCTTCGTATGACTCAAAGCTAGAACTGACCTAAAATTGATATTTAGAAATTCGGTAGTAATGGCTAGTTGAACAATTTCAAATGTCTTGGTGGCCTGGTTCTATCTTCATCTTTTAAATTTTTAGTCTTTCTTGTCTGATCTGACTTAAAACTTGACTCGACATTTCTAATATTTGGAACTTATTCTTCGAAAACTCTTAACTTGAACTTGAAACTTAACTTGAACCTTTATCTTTGAATGTCTTAAAGCATACTTGTGATCATTTCGAAACAGCGTCGTGAGTTCTATCCATACGTGGTGGTATCTCTGCTTCTATAGGTCACTTTCGTACTATCAGATTGAATAAATAAAAAATGACGGTATCGGTCATTCCTATCTGTGAACTAATAAGCTGCCTATTCTAATCTGGGGATATTTCCTCACAGCTATTTACTTATATTTAAACCTTAAAACTACTTTCTTTAAAGCGTAACATCTTATTAAAGTGAATCGTCTTCTAACTCTAAACTTATGAATGCATGATTCTGGTGTGTATAAACATCATACATAGTAGTAGCATCTTAAACATGATTAAAGCATAACATACTTTGAGCACACAATAATATGGAATTAAGATTCGTTCAGAAGTAACAAGAAACATAAGTATGTGGTCTTAGCAATACTGTTCCATGATCAAATCTATGCACAGCAGTATCAAAAATCATAAGAACGACATGAATTAGCATCCTCAAAACAAGTTAGTAACACCATCCCATGTTTTAATCCACTAATCATCATCATCACCATCCTAATTACGAGAATTCCATATATATCATTGATAATTGACCATGGACTAACACATATGAACATGCAACAATATCCTTCCTGGGTCACATATCGATCTATTCAACCATGTAAACAGAATAAAACAACAAATAATATGACATAAGGTACTAAGTGAACTTGCAAATATCACATATAGTATAGTATAGATGACAAATCAAATAATTGTGGATGAGCCTTAGGGGAACTTGGGAACATGTAACAAACCCATAATACATATACCAATTAATCACACAAGATTTACATCATACATATAAACATTTGTGATCTGATCCTCACGAGGCTTTACGAGAGAACAAATCTGAAAGGAGTTGAAAACGGAGTGGAAATCAGCTCTTTGTTCGACGACAGATTCCGAATTACTGGACTATCGACAAAGCAATCCGTACGGTGGAAGTATAGACAGGTTTGTTATGAATCCGATCTCCAAAAATAAGCTTGATCCAACGGTTAATGAACCGGGAATCGAGTTTAGAAGTTGGCTTCGCCTGGCAGAAAAATTACGCGCGAAAAAACAAAGTGGCTAACGGTTTTCTTTTGAAAATCCAAGGGTTTTGGAAGGTAGAGTTTTGAAATTTAAAGATGGGGAATGAAAAGAATATTGGGAACTAACTTTAAGGAAAGCAGTTTTGAAAGAGTAATGTTTCTGACTTACGTTTAACGCGATTAGATTAAAACATCTAAATTGACTTAGCGAATTTTTGGTATACTGTATAGTTAAGCATACCCATGAATTTTTTTGAATATTTAATATTATTTTGACGTCGGAAAGGACAAAAGAAAGGACTACCAAATTTGACTTTTGCTTGTCAATGATCAGTGATGATAACGTTAGCATTAGATGTTTAAATTTCTTTGATTTAATCAATTTTACAAATATATACTTAGATCTGTATTTTTACAAATCTCGTGAGAATCTCTACAGAAGCTTATCTAAAGCGATCTATATTTTTTAGAAAAATCATCCATGTTATTATTTAAAATGTGTATGTTGTTAACGAAATTTATTTATTTTGTAATATGAAAAATAGCAATGTTGATAATATAGACGTTTTAATTAAAAACATAGACGTTTTGATTGATAACATCGATGATTTTCAAGACAACATAGATAAGCCTCTAGATAATTTATCTAGAGACCGTCTCTCAGGAGACTTGCTCCTTTTCACAAGCTTTAGGGATACTCAAGTTTTATAAACGGACCAATATGTTATTGTGGCTTTCACATTTTCTTACATCTACTAAATTAAGACTTTTTTTTTTTTTTTAATAAAAGGGCGAGCCACACAAGATAGTAATAGTTTTCATTGTAATCTTGGCCACCCTATCGTTTAGTATGTCAGGATTGTAAGAGCCAAGCCAAGAGTGAGGGGTATTAGGACGAATCCAATGACCAAGACCACAAAGGGGAGATACCTCCCACTAGTTGGAAGGTGATGCCCTTCGTGGCAACCAAAACTACACTACAAGATGCATACTCTAATTTATAACACAAAAATAATTACTCTAAAATCCAAACAAAAGCCAAAACTACACTTAGCTTTACACAGCTTCTACTAAATTAAGACTTGTTTACTGTACCCTTAGAAATGTCTTGACTCATTTATTATTTGTTAACTTGAGATAATTCTTGTGTTTTAATTCACGAACTCAATTTAAAAAAAGGAGCTATCGTAACTTATGATATAAGGTCATCCATTGCATGATATGAAATATGGCCGGAGTACAAGTATCCTTCCAGGGACGTAAATTATATGATTAATTTGGATACTTAACTAGACCACAAGTCACTAAAGTCTCACTTACAAGCCATAATTATATGCGTGATGCGGGTTATGATATTTTTAAATTTAATATTTTAAAAGGATACGTTAGTACACAAAATGACACATTATAATATTAATTGAACGGGGAGTGGATCCACCCCACCCACCCTGCCCTGCCAAGAAAAAAAAAAAACCCAGCAAAATGTTTGAAATATTATTTAATTTCTTGTAAATGTCATAATTTTCAAATGTATAAACAACAAAAATACAAAACTCATACTAAAATTGTGTGGTACACTCAACTTAAATACATTAATACAATACTTTTATTATTTAAAAATATTAAATATTTTACAAGAGTTGCTCAATAATAAATGGATCCCTCCACCACAAAAATAAAACAAACTGGTTTTTATCCATAACAAAAAGTTTGATCGGTTGCGGTTGAAAACCGTTAACTTCATCTATATATCTATTAATCGAAAAAAAAAATTTATCCTTCTTATTGGTCCATTTGTCATGCCACTTGGCAGAATACTCAATTTCTATATTTAGAAAAGTTTGTGGAGGGTATTTTAGTCTGTTCACAGTTCATCCTGATATCTAGAATAATTAGTAAGGGCAATCCAAATATTTTCTTAATTATATATTCCACTATTATTTTTGGTACGTTGATTACATATATAGTTTTTATTAAATCTAATATAACTTTATCTACAAAAATTCAAAAAATATTTTGAACATATATTTGAATTCGTTGTGGCAAGATGAATCCATATACATCAATCTTGAATACTATTATTAATTAAATAAATCATTTTATTCATTAAAATAAAATATAAATTTATTAAATAAGATAAAATGAAATAATGAAATTTTAAAAATATAGAATTTATTAAATATTTAATACTCCCCCAATCTATTTAACAAGAAATTAATAAATTTTGATTCTACGGTTGAGTAGAGTCCGAATAGGGGGACGAGAATTTTGTTCAATAAAGTTTTTAGCCAGGTTAATATGATGCTAATGTTTTAACACTTAGATTATCATTTAGGTGTTTCTATATAATATAATATGATTCATAAAGTTAATGGGCTCCCCACTAAATTCATTCAAATTTCAGCCATCCTACCGCGTGAAATTTTGATACGGTTGAGAAGAGTCCGAATAGGGGGCCGTATTAGTGTTGTTACTAGGGATCATGACAGCAATGTTATTGCTTGGTGACAAAATTTTATGTCTTATGGTTGCTGAAAATGCGGAAGGTTTGCCAGGAAAAATTAAGAACTAAATTTGTTCGAAATTTTGAGTGGTAACACGAAGTAATATTGAAAGGGATTGTTATGTTGTGATTAAACTTTTTGAATCAACAAATTTCAGCTTTGCCCATTTGTTATACTTTTTAATGAAATTCAGGTATTTGATGCAGATTTTTGTTCCATGAAGTTTTGCCAGGTTAAACGTGAAGCTAACGTTTTTAGCAACTAGATAATCAATTGGGCGTTCTTATGATGATGTTGGATTGGTAGATTTGTATTATACATACCAAGATTGTTATGTGAGGGGAGCACATACCACCCGAGGGGTTGTCTCGATTAATTTATTTTGTTCTCCCATTTCTGTTTATTATTAAACCTAAACTATATCGCGGCATCACCACGGAAATTTTGTGAAATTAGTTGTATTTTTAGCCAGTATATATTTCACTGTTTATTTTTTTGTAGGGACCCTTTTTGTATGTTGGCTGGATATATAGTTTTTATTAAATCTCATATAAATTTATCTACAAAATTCCGAAGAATATTTTTGAACATATATTTAAATTTGTCATCCCAAGACGAATTCATCTAAAACTTTTTGATTTTATGACTCGCATATTTCCATAAAGTCAGCTAACAACAATATTATCTACTATAATGGTGTACTTAAATGAAACTATATGCATATTCTTCTCGAGTTGTTATTTTTTTAATTTGATATGGATCAAGATAAATTTGATGCTTCTATATTTTACAATAGGCTCCATCAGATGGGGTTGGAGTGATTGCAAAATAATATTTGCGACATATTTGATTTGGATACGGTAGGAATTCCTTTTATTTGTGATTCTTAAATGGCGGAGGTTCATGTTCGTTCTCCACCATCACGTAAATTAGATGATTTATTGTTATCATTGATGAAATGTGGGTACCTTGCTACTTAGTAGTAAATAAAATACAGGTGAGTAAGTTGTTGATGTATATGAGCTTCAATTATAATTTAAATCTTTATATAGATCTCTCACTATTAAAAAGAAAATATGGCAGCACTATGTACTACTATATTATTCCACAATGATTTTTTTTTTTGTATATATCTATGAATCGAATTAGTTTTCTAGGCTTCTTATTGGTCCATTTGTCATGTCATGTGGCAGAATACTCATTTCCTATTGGATAGAAAAGTTTGTGGGGGGTGTTTTGGTCTGTTCGCAGTTCATCCTGACGTCTAAAACAATTAGTAAGAGCAATCTGGTCCATTCATATTGTAATTTAATAGTCATCTCCTTGTGTTCTTCTATTAATATGACATTGACGATTATATATGTGTTGAGCTTCCTGAAAAAGAGAAACATCTAGAACTGTATGAAGTCGTGTCAAACTACATGATGCATGTGTGATCCAATGAAGCGTACTACTCCGTCCATGGAGAAGGGTAAATGTGCGAAATTCTTTCCCAAGAGTTACAATGAGAACATGCACACAGATGAGAATGGGTACCAGATATACAAGAGAAGGGATACAGATGAAACTGTCGAAAAAAAATGGCCAAGTGCTTGACAATTGATTTAATCTAACTAAGTCGAAATTTTTTCGCTTTTTAAATTTTAAGAGAATTAATATCAACGTGTCTCCTGTTATTAAGCTATTCTATTATTACAAATTTGGTTAGATATGTAATCCCATATAATCATCAATTGATGTTGAAGTATTGATGTACATGAACATAGAATTCTGCAATTAGGGGTGGTTTAATTATGAAGTATTTGTTTAAATATATATCCAAGGAGAGTGACCGTATATGGCTTAGTTTCATGGACAAGAACAATCCAGATTAAATCATGAGGCATGTTGACGGCCGGTATGCTTCTGCATGTGAAGCTATATGGAGAATATTTGAATTTTTCATACATTATAGGGCTCCTGCAGTTGAGAGGTTATCATTCCACTTGGAGGGTTATCAAAGTGTGAACATTAAAGATGGTGTATACATGCACGATTACTAGAGAAGTCAAAATTCTTACAGTGGTTCGAACTGAACAAAATCAATCCTGAAGCCCGAAAGCTTTTGTATCACGAATTGCCACAACATTATTGTTGGAATGAAAGAGAGAAGATATGGTCTCGCAGAAAGACAAAAGCACAAAGTGTTGGGTGTCTACATAATGTCAACATTATTAATGAGAACCAGTACTACATGAGACTCATGTTGAATCATGTAATTAAGAGGTGTGACTTGCTATGAGGATATCAGATCGGTCAATGGTGTTATTTATGATTCATACAAGTCCGCATGTGGTTCCTTAGGTCTCTTATTTGATGATAGGGGGTACGATAGTGGAATAATTAATACAAGTTACTAGGCTTCTTCCCCTGTCATCTATTCACAATGTTGCTTCTATCTCACATCATGTCAATTCCTAAACACGTTTGGTTGAAGACATGAGAATTCTTATCAGATGACTAATTGAATACCCAACAAAAGACAAAATACAATCCAGGTACTAACAATTATGGTTCAATATTATTTTATTAGACATACTTATACATATTCTTTATTACATTCATATTTTGTATTACAATATACATGTCTGAAACTCACGGATGATCAAATTAAAGATTTGTCTTTATTGGAGATTGACAATCATTTAAGATCAAACTACAACTGTCTGACAATTTGAAGGTATGCATATACCTTCAAATGACATCATAAATAGTATTACAGACCAGCTCATAGTGGATGAGACGTCTAACGATAAAGATATTGAGAGCGAAGAGTTCAATTCGTTGTATCCACGATTGACTGAGGAGCAACGTATAATCTACGAGAAGATAATATCTTCTGTCAATTCGGGTAAAGGTTGAGTGTCGTTCTTAATTATGTGGATATGGAAGGACTGGGAAGACTTTTATATGGGAATTGTATGCTCGGGATTGAGATCCAAAGGAGATATAGTTCTCCCAGTTGCATCGAGTGGTATTGCATCACTATTGCTTCCAAGGGGTAGCTCAGCTTATTCGAGATTCGACATACCACTTCATCCTAATGAGGACTCAATATGCTCAAAGATCGGTGCAAATTCTGATGTTACGAGTTATTAAGGCTTACTAAGCTTATTATATTGGACGAGACAACTATGACGAATAAATTTTGCTTCGAGGCAGTTGATCGGAGCTTGAGAGATGCTATGCGTCACCCTCATGACCCTTTTGGTTGCCTTGTGGTTGTTTTTGGTGGAGACTTCAGTCATATTCTTCTTGTGGTTCCTGGCGGAACAAGATACGATATAGTTAATGCAGCCATATGCTCATTCAAAATGAGCAACATGTGAAGTCCTCAAATTAACTAAAAAACTGAGGTTGCAAGTAATTTTTTTGTTTCAATACTTTTGTTTTGTTAAAGTATAAAGTTGATTAACATTAAATTTTACATCACATGCAGTCTGGGCAGTCTGGAAATTCACTTGCTGAAATAAACAAGGCCAGGTAGTTCGCAGAGTGGATTTTACAAGTTGGTGATGGTGTTGCTGGTGAAAATAATGATGGTGAGGTTGATATAAAACTACCTGATGATCTACTCATCATATAATTATGTGATCCTATAAATGCCATTGTTAACATTACATACCCGTCATTGTTAGAGCACTTGGCCAATCCCTCACTAGATCCAAATTACATCATTAATCGAGCCATTCTTGCATCCACAAATGACATTGTTAATGAGATTAATGAGTACGTTATTTCTAAAATTCATGGTGAGTACGTTGAATATTTAAGTGTTGATAGCTTGAGTAGAGTAGATGATGTATCTTAGAAGTGTTCACGGTTGAGTTTCTTAATAATATCAATTGTTTTGGACTCCCTAATCACATGATTGTTCTTAAGGTTGGTTGCATGATCATGTTGTTGCGTAACATTGATCAAGCTTCCGAACTTTGCAATACAACAAGGCTTTTAGTAACAAATCTTGTGAAGCATGTTATTGAGGCAAATATGGTATACGGAATGAATGCATGGAAAAGGTATTAATACCTGGAATGATGATGAGTCCATCAGACGACACAAATTTCCCTATTACATATTCCCGTACCGACCCATTACAAAATTTGTGGGGTTGAACACGATGGTTTTAACGGGGTTTATTACATGTACCCGCACCCAACCCACAATTTTAAAACATGTACCCATACTGACACGGAATTTTAAAGTCAATAAGACCTAGAAACCAAACCCAACCCGAAATTTTGAAAAACAATTAAAATAGGAAAACAGTTTCACGCACCTGGACGAAAATGTTTCATGTCACGAAAATAATTTTCCACATGTTTTCGTGACAATTTTTTTTTTGGTCAGACGGGGTGGGAGTTGGGGTAGGGTACCCCACCCACCCTACCTCGCGCAAAAAAAAAAAAAAAAAATCTCACGAAAATAATTTCTCAGATGTTTTCGCGAACCATATTTGCCAGACGAAGAATTTTTATCTCACGAAAAAGTTCCCCACATGTTTTTGCGAAATTTTTTTTGGTTGGGTGACCCCACCCTAACCGGGAAAATTATTTTTTATTTCACTAAATAAATTTCCCACATGTTTTCACAAAAATTTTTATGGTCGTCCGGGGGCCGGGTGGGGGTGGGGGACGAAATTTTGGGCAGTCGGATCGTGGGTCAAATTTGGGTACGGGTCAAATTCGAGTCGAGTTCTATACGGGTTGGATCCGAATTGGGTCTGAGAGCGGGTTGGGTATTGGGCAAATGCGAGTTTTGGACGGGTGCGGGTGTAGAACCTAACTCGTACATAAATAATTTGTCGAGTTTTAACGGGTCCGGGTTGGATCCTACCCAATTACAGACCTATATGATACGACTACAAATGTTGTATACAAAGAGATCTTCGACAAACTATAATGTAATTTTAAATTTATTACATTATAAACCTTGATGACTTGAACATATTGTTAACAATAAATTATTACTATTAGCACAATGTGTTAACTCTTTTTTAAATTTTATTTTACAGGAAATGATTTATTTCAATTGATCTCTTTATTACACATGTGTTGGAATTTCAAATAATGTAGTAGTTTATAGTATTTTTTTGTATATTTTCTTTGAATGATAAATGTGTTGTTTCGAGATATTTTTATATATGATTTTCTAATATCCGTCGAATCTTGACGGGCCATAAACTAGTTATAAGTTATGGTTATTAATTGGTTGGGATAATATTACTTAGTAATATTTCTACTATTTCATTTGTGCGTGAAGACTGTTGTTAGGCATACTGGTTAAATTCAACTATATATTCATCAACTAAAACGTATTTTGGTCTTTGGCTTGTAATTTTGACATTAAAATCTTGACAAAAAAACATTTTCACCCTCAAAGGTTTATATGTTTGTGCAGTTTTCCCCCCGATTATTTTTAATATGTGTTGTTATATGTACCTTATAAATGTTTTCCATCTGATGTGTATCACATGCTTCGGCTAATAAATACTTTGGAAATTATACTAAAAAGGGATATAGCAACACATTTTAAATGTTAAGATGCATATAGCTACCTAGCAAAGATAAGGGATCAAATTGTATAAACAGTCAAACTTTAGGAGTTGAATCGCTTTTTTTTACCTAAAAACTTTAAGTCAAAATTTTCTTCACTAGACAATTATCATATCTTTTTACCCTACTATTTATCTCTCTTTACAGTTTCAACGAAACAAACAACTTTAAACCAGTCAAAAAACATTAAAACCAATCAAATAACCTTAAAAGTATAAAAAAAAAATCACTTTTTTTATTACACATTTTATATAACAATCCTATAAAAAATATACAATTTTAATTTTTTTTTTTTTTTTGGGAAAGTTAAATATATTGCATCATGGACTATAGGAGCATAAGGTATGCCCAATAGTCAGAATAATCACAAAAAGGATCCCTGCTCACAAGTGCAGTACAGTACAAATTCAATCTCCAATTGATCAGAAAAGAAAGCCTAAACCAGAACCTTTGGGGATAAACTATCAAAGAACAGAACACACAAGCCGCAAACATACACAGCTGCTACAGTACACCCGCACAGCAAAGCAGATCAGTCAAGGATTAACAAAACTATTAAATCACGAGTAAGTATTCTAAAAAACGGTATCTAGATAATTTATCTAGAGACGGACCTATATTATCAAGAAAATCATCTATGTTATTAATCAAAATACCTATGTTCTAAACATTGGTATTTTTTCATATTACAACAACAAAATAGACGTTTTGATTAATGACATAGATGTTTATATTGATAACATAGGTTGTCTCTAAATAAGTTATCTAGAGACCGTCTCTTATGAAACTTTTTGTTAAATCAGTTATTATTCATCAATTAATATGAGTAACTTTTGCGAGAGACCGTCTCTCGAAGAGACCAAACCAAACATCACATATTTTGTTACAAACATCGCATTTTATCTGCAAACATCACATGTTAAGAAGTTCATATAATGCAAGTATAATGCATGTTTATTATACACAAAATGTTTGAAGTTAAACATATGATGTTTATACGTAAATATGTGATGTTGAATTGGTCTCTCCGAGAGATGGTCTTGTCAAAAGAAGAAAACAAATTTGTTATTGAAAGAAGAAGTTATGAAGAAAGCTGAGAAAGTATAGAAATCAGAAAAACAATTGAAGGATCTCAACAGACTGATAGAGCGTTGCAACATATTGCTAAAGTGTCGGAGCGCAGTTCGAGTGAAACACACAAGCACAAAGAAACGAACAAACAGATGTGGCAGGACATGAATGGTGGGTGTAATACACCAGATGCAGAGAATATGAAGAAAACCCAAATTACCCATTCTAGGGTTCATCCTCCGTACAGAGATCATTCTGGAAGCAATCCACCTTAGAGTTTGAAAATTAACAGATAAGGATGACATGTCTCATCCGCACCATTGTATAGCTCAGGCTAATTTAGGAAATTCAACATAGAATAGGGTAGATTGTGTAGCTATAAATATCGAGCTACAATAGCTCTTCTCTGTACAGAAAAAGCTTGAAAATCATACCAACTTCACAACAATGGAAACATACACTCTCTTCGTTTATACTTCCGCTTACACTCTGAGATGGTACTAGAGCTTAGGAATCTAATCTCAACACGTTCATCCATTTCTGTTTTAGCTATCATTGTTACTCTTTATTGTTTCTAACCTGCAAGTCTCTTTACTCGTTCTTTGTTGCTTGATGTGGCAATGAAATGTGCGATTTTGCATGCTTTTAGACCCTCAGTTTTTGCCCAAGATTCAATATTCGACTCATATTTTGGCCAATTACCAACTTCCTGTGTATTTTATAGATCATGATCGTGTTTTTGAGGAATTGCACGATTCCAGGCACAAAAATGTCATATTTGGGCGAAATCGGGAAAGTTAAGCAAATATGCTAAATTGGCCGTTGCATGGAGTTCGAGGTGTCAAAACATATCATGTGACTAACCAATGCGAAGATAATTGAAGATGCTACAACATTGTAGAAGACCACTTTTCGAGGAAATGAAGTTACGAACTCCGAAATCGAAGAAGGAAGAAAACAGACAGAAACCTGTCATTATCGAAGAATGGCGGTCGACAGTCGACCGCAAAAGGCTCTCTGCGGCCCACTGTAGACCACAGTGGTGCAGAATCTTCCAGAAACAGGCTTTTCTTGGCCTGTCAGGCTAAAGCCCGCCTTTCTAACCTTCATTAATGATCAATGGCGGCCAAAGCACGAAATTTACAATGTAAATAAGACCCTTGGGGTCTCATAATTCTCCACCGCTCACAAAGCAGCTCTCCTGAGAGAGAGAACCAGTCCTCGAGGAAGTGAAACCCCAAAACCGCTGGCCGTCAGGCACCTAGAAGGAGGAAACCCTAGAAGCAGCACGAAGACATCAAAGACTAAGCTTCTTCTTCTTCTTCTTTCTTTCATTGTTCTTTTCGATTTCTGTCTTTAGAATACTATGAGTAGCTAACTTTCTTTTGTAAAGGCAAACCGCCAAAGCTCTATTATTGCTATTTCTTTATATGCTATGTTATATTAATGAATTAATTTTAAAACGTAATTTCGTACTTGTTCTTTATTCGTCCGACTCTCTACGTGGGAAATCCTTACTAACTTCAACTTGGTAACGGACTTTACATTATCCTATGTGATTTGTCTGAAAACGTGACGAGATAGTGTGTATAGTGACACAACACATTGTTGGTATAAGTGAAGGTGCCTGGGTTAACTACGACTTGATCATTTTGGCATGTTTCTTTGCTACCTGTAGACGGCTAGTACGTTGTTTAATTCTAAGTAGTTGTGAATAGCATAATAGAACTAGGTCGGGGATCCTTTACACCTTTTCACCATCGAATACATAAAGTTAATTAGGGTTTACTGCGATCTAATCATTTGTTCTGCCATAATCTGTTTACTTTCTGCATACAATTTTCATACGATATTTGCTTGTTCCTATGCTAAGTGTCCGTGAAGAGTGACATCCCGAGTCAGCTATCTGCTACAAATTGTGGATTTGAAGACTTCCGACATAAATAAATTTAATCTTTGATTGTATTTAGGGATTGCAGGTTCTACAACGAAATCAAATCTCTGAGTGCACATCAAAATTTGGCACCGCTGCCGGGGACACTTGACCGCTCAAGCAAGTTTTGATAATCCGAGATAAGTTGAATCCTTTCTTTCACTTTACTTTACGCACTGTCTTTCAATTCGTACAGCATAAACCCAAAAAATATATATATAACTTTGTAGAATCGATTTCCTGACAAAAACCCAAAAATATTTTCTTTTTCATATTTGTTTATTTTCTTATCAAAAAACCAAAAATACATAATTTCATATTTCTATATATTCAAAACTAGAATTATCTTTCTCTAGTTTTATTTGTCTATACCTGCGGAAGTTTGTCCATTAGTCTTTATGCAAGGAGAAACACCTTGAGAACCCTTTAGAGATGACATCGACAAACTTGAGAAGAAGGAAGGAGCTGGGATGGAAACTATCAATAGAGGCAGAATCCTGCACATACTTGGAAGAAGGGTTAAGGAATTATTATGTCAAACCCGAGTATCTCAGATTCTTTCCAAAATTCTATGGAGTAGAAGGGGAATATGAAGTATGGTTCATGGAAGACTTTTACGAGATGGTTCAAGGCATACCGAGTGGAAAGATTCGAAAGTTCTTTTTTCTACGTTCCTTGAAAGGAAAGGCAAGAACTTGGCTCAAGACCTTACTGGCAGATAGTTCGAAGATATGGGAGGAGGTCACATGCCAATTCCATATACAATACATCCGATTTCCATGGTCCTTAACATCCACCTGGGGTGAGGAACTTTAGAGTTTTGAGCAACTAGAAGGGGAGACGTTCCATGAAGTTTGGATGAGATTCAAGATCGCATTGCATATGGAACCCGAGCTCAAGCGCACACATTTGTTATACTTCTACAAGAAGGTAGAAAAGGATTATAGAGACTTGATTGACGAGGAGTGGGATGGGGTCATCATGTGGGTTCGACCAAACGAACTTTTTGAGATATGAGATCGACTTAGCCAGGAGTCTAGGAGAGCAATGATGAGGAAAATTGAACTTTATGAGATGAAGAAGAATGTCCATCATCTATGCGACAAGCTAAGGGGTTATGGTGAATGGCTCCAAGAGGATATAGTAGAAAGGTGGGCTAATCAAGTATGGGATTTGGACAACAATGTTACTTCTGTCGACATGAGAGAAGTTATGAGGAAACTACTTGAAGCGACCGAGAGGATAGTCGAGGAAGAAGAAGCGATGATGAGAACTGAACATGTCGACATCGTATGCGGAAAATAAATGGAGAGTATGGAGGAGTCGACTGAGACAAAGGTGGAAGATATTGAACCACTCGTACGAACCGAAGCTCAATGGACTAAGCATATGGAAGAAGAGGCATACACCGAGCAAGAAGATACTCGAGGGAACCATCAAGTACTCGAAGCTAGTAAACAGGAGGATTGTGGGGAGTCTGAAGATACGATGGGTGGCCTTCACAAAGCCATCGAACCATATATCCCACCACACCTTCGAAGTAAGCAACAGATAGTAAGCTTTCTGCTTCCTATACTTTACCTGATTCTATATAAATGCCGATACTTGCATCACTAGTACTACTACCCATGAACCCGACCCGTAAGGAAATTAGAAGAAATTGAATTCGTTATTCCTGATTATTATATTATGCCTTATGCGGAAAGGGACGATCATTGGAAACCCACTCCTCAGCGTATTCCCATGATTTTCCAACCCGATAATTGGAAGGTTTTCATAACCACCCTAGACCGTAAACTTGATTTTAAGCGTCGACTAGCATTGCGTGAAAAATAAAACACAAGAATATGAATCATTCTCAAAGTGCGTGAACCGAGGAAGGCGAGATCTCTCAGGGACACATCAACGGAAGGAGTAGAAGGAGAGCCGTGGGTTTGCAACCCAAATGATGAGAACAGGTTGTTCGATGGAGATCCAATCAGTCGAGTGGGATCTGATACCAAGATAGAACGTAAAGGAATGGGAGTTAAGGAGTTCGGTGATCAGCCATGAACTGATATAAGTGTGCTCGAAAGGACTGGATAAATTCATAAGAGAAATCATATCCACGAGTACTCTAAGGATGATGATAACTTCTTCTTGAGCGATCATTTTCCAACTCTGAAGGAAGAAGAAGGCGCGATACCAAGAAGGGGAGAGTCGTGAGTTCGACGGGAAAATTGTGAGGCGGGAATGGGTTGATGGACCTAACATCAATCGAAACTTCGCAACGAGGATCACGAAAGAAGAATCTTCTTTGGAAGGTGGAGATGGGTGCATCCATCCCTAGATCACCTGGAGCGTGGGCGAGGGAGAAAGCGCAAGCGGGAGCGTAAATCGAAAAGCGTCAAAACTTAAAAAAATATGAAGACGCGAGCGCCTTAAAGCGCGTTGCAATAAATACATAAAACAAATTTCATCTATACTAAATACTTGATACGTTTCGAAAATATATTTTAAATTAAAAATAATGTACAACTTAGAGATTCTACATGCATCTAAGATGAAATTATAAAAGTATACCTTAGTTAGAAATGCAAATTATTGCTCTGCGACTTTGAAAATATGTAAAAGTAAACTAAATAATTTAAAAGCGGCATAAAGCGAACTAAAAGCGTCAAACGACATAAAGCGTGAGCGACAACACTTTAGAAGCTTTAAGGTGATCTAGATCCATCCTAAAGGTTATCTCTGAACAGGGGTCGAGCTATAAGACCTAAAACATGTCACGCCCCAAAACCAAAACCTTAGCGCAACCGGCCGTCTATCGTGAGATGGGCTCACGCCAAGACGAAGCCTACCTTTATCCTCAGAATTACAAAATCAACTCGAATGGTAAAACAGAGCATCTAAAATCCCATACAAAGTAATTATAAAAATTACAAATCCTCAATCGATTACAACGATTCCAATACCACAGGTAATCCTATACAATACAATCTAAGAGTACACAATAATTACTCCACAATGTTCATTTAAATCCAACATCAGTCAATCTGCCACAACTCCGAAGTACATCCGTCGATAACACTAATTATCTGAAAGGGGTGGGTAAGGGTGAGCCTCAATGACACTTCTACCGGATCAAGCAGAGTATTTAAAACACACACACACACACACATATATATATACACGTTTACATATTCAAAATAATTTGTATGGAACACTTTTCAAAACAATAACAATTCATATCTTTAGCTAAATCAGACAATACACTATGGCCACACGAACCGTGGTGGCACACAGGTCGGCTTTACATAATAATAACAATGCCCTACCAAAGGGATAACATAACAATGAGAGATCTCCAAAAGCACGACATTCTCCCGAAAGGGCCAAACAATTCATAGGCATATCAATGAGCATAAAACATATTTTTCAATCCATGCTTTAACAAAACGATTTACAAACATCGTAATCACAGTAAAACATTTATGGGTACACATATTTGATCCTTTTCGAATAGATTATTATACCAAGTCTCATTCCTTGATATAATAACCATAAGTAGTTTGTCAAATTATAAAACAATACATATACATACATACATACATACATACATACATACATACATACATACATACATACATACATATATATATATATATATATATATATATACACATACATACATATATAATAGCAATAAAATAGAAGCAAAAGTGTCAAAGAAACCCCCTTACATTAAATCCAAAACCCTATAATTCCTCGGATCATCACAGCACGACCATTGCCGCACAAAACAATTCCAGCACCTCCATTAATTCATCCATAATATAAAAACGTCAATCTCCTGTCCAATCTCCAAAGATGGCAACTCCATAAATTAATACCCAATAATCAACTCTAAATAGATCAACCTGAATACAAACTCATGCATATGACTATAGAAAACAAATTGCAGTTTGTCGATCCATTACCTTACTAGTAATCAAGAGAGGTCAACTCAAACCAAGACCACTGCAGACCAAAATCTTGTAAATAATCCTCCTTCGTTTCGCCTTCTCATCAAATCACAGTATCTATAGTTATTTTGAGCGGCTAGGACTCGACTTTGACATAACGTTTACCTAAAAATCATTCACCTATATTTATTTACAATTCCATACTAGCTTACTTGAAGAATTATGCTTAGGAAACATGTTTGCATCGTCATATGCTCATTGAACGGAATTTTCATTGCAATATGCTCTACACTTTGATGCTTGACACGATATGAGAATTTGTGCTACATGCTTAGTTCATGCATTGATTTGAAATAGTTATTGGCTTATCACAAGCTGAAATTTTGCATACACGCTGTACCAAACATCAGGTTTAGGGGAGGAAGAGCCCATGAGATTTGTATGTAAGCTAAAGTCTAGAATTGACTCTAAACATGCTATCTCACACACTTTTGAGCCCAGGTACCATGGAAGAACGAAGGAGGATACCCATCCAAGATGCATAAACTCTTTGTGGAGCTCGTGAACGATAACCAACCGGGAGACCAAGATGATATGCGGAGGAGGAATTAAATGAACAAGCATTACTTGATGGAAGCACAACACCGAGAGGGGAGTATCTTTCCTTTTTCTTCTTTACTTTCCTAGTTTCCTATCTGCTCGCTGCTAGGTTTGAGGGAAGAGTTTGATTTGATTACTGCCTGCTAACTTGCTTGGTCTGTAGTAGCTTTTACATATTCGCACTTAGTTAAGTTATAGTTAATTACGTCTAAAAACTGGATTTACTTTTATTTGTTACGACTAACTTTATTTGCTTTTTGAAAAGAAGGTTGTTTTGTGATAAGAGTACTCGGTATAAAGTATGACTAGATGAGGGACTGTAGATTTGTTTTTATGCTTCGCTACTTATTGAATATATGCTCTGACCAAACCCGACCCATGCTACTTTGATGAGTGAGTTTACTTGCTACTCCAATTAAGTCCTATGTGCAACTGTGTGAACACTGCTACCCTTGACTCCTTATTTGTCAGCAGCATGAACGTGATTTGTAGTACTCACCTTTCTGAACCTTTATTTATACCTTTCACTAACCCCTCTGAAAGGTTTTGAGCCCTTATGAAACCCTACGATATATATCTTATACATGCTTTACTTAACAATCTGCCGCCGAGCTTGAACGAAGAAATGAAGCAACTAGTTCCAAAGAATGGAGGAGAATCATGTTTTGACCTTGTTTTAGAATTGGTTTGGGGGAAAGTAGAGAAGAGAACCCTAATCCTAGTTCGAGAAATTGGTTTGGGGGAGAAGTGGAAGACGAACATCATCGAAAGGTAACCTTGTTGGCCCTACTTTTGTATTACCGGTGCTAAAAATCACTAGCTCTTGCTCCAGAAAAAATAGAAAAGAAAGTACCAAAAAAAGCTATGGTACAAAAGTCTCGGAGTGGATCTGTATATGTATGGCAGGATTCTAAAAAATACCTGGGGGTAAACTCGGAGTAATACTTTATTAAGGAAACCTAATAATAATGATATTTTAAAGAAGGATTCTACAAAGGTCTTCTAAGTCAGGGCTTGGAATTGATTATATTTATTCTATATTCCCTTAACATGAACAAAAATAAGAGATATTAACCCTGATTTTTCCCAGAAGACTCCTTTTATTTTCATGAAATACATACAAAAATTAGAAAGAAGAAGGATCCTTTTTTCGAGTAACTAGAATGGAATATTGAAATATAAATCTAGGTACTATGCGTGCTATATTATATTATATAAACTTAGATAAATTAGGTTCCAAGAATACTACGAAGGGTATATTCCGCACAATTAAGGTGTTAAGGCTAAGACAAGTTATTAAGTTCTTACTATAGAAATGTGTATGTATATTCTTTAACTTCCCTTCTATCTTACTTTAGATCTATTTTGCATACTTAAGCCTCTATTACATTACTTACTATTTTATTTATATTATCATTTAATTATTTACTACGAGAAAGACGTGCCTATCCTATAACACTGGGTGATGCCAACACACAGGAAGAGAAGTATATTTCATATGCCAAAAGATTATTCCGGAAAAACATTCTAATAAATGAAGAATCCTATAAAGAGAAGTAAGAGTCTATACTAAATCATAACATAGGTTTGTGCACGTACTACTTGGTAATGGTAACTAAGGGTGCCCAAGAATATATAGGTTGTCAACACTTGGAACAGTACATAAGTATCCTTCATCATAGTTTAAATATTTAGGTGTGTCTAATCCTTGTCTAGGGTATTCCTTACTAAATAAGAGCTTACCTATTCTTTATAAATATTCTTTGTAATTTCATAGAGTACTCACTACTAATATAAGCATGTTTCCCTTCTGTAGTTACTTTGCCTTATACTCCTCTTCATTACGATACCCAAAGCATTCCTTACTTCCCACTCTTTTTTTTATTAGCACATTTAGTAATTAAGGATCTCCCCTATAAGTAAAGGATTTAGTATACATGTGTTTAGGTATTTCTCCTTCCATTTATTTTCGTTTATTAAATATAAATAAATAATTAGGTGTGAGAATTTATCTTTGTCTATATAGAGTCTACACAAGAACAACTTATGTTGTAATCTACTCTATCTAGGTTAATATTATATTTAGTAACTACCCTTTTCTACTTTATTTTGTACTACAGCGAGTATATACCAATACCCAAGAATTTGTTTAGACTTATGTTACCGTACCACTCTTAGTTATATTATGTGATTGATATCCTTACTCAAGGAATGGATTACCCTTACGAAATACTCTATAACTTGTGAACTTATAACTCTATTTATATCTATAGTACCTTAATTAAGACTAAGAATGTACACTACCTAAAGAATACGTTTGTTGTTTAAGATCAAAAGAAAAATGGAGAGAACAAAAAAGGAAGACCTATTTTTATGAAAGCAAGGTATTTAGTTAGTATAGGAATCTAGTATAATTTTACTTAACATGTACTTAGTTAACTACAAGAAAATATTTATATGTAAGGTGTTTACTTCTATTTCTTCATGTTTGCCTATGTTTTATTTAGTATGCGTTGTGTTCAATACTTGTCTAGTCAGATTAGCCCTATTTCCTTCTCTTCACCAAATAGAATTAGTTTACATGCCATCTTATTTTGTGTTATATGTCTTTGTTTTCTTTTAGAACCACGCCAAGCTCATATCACACAAGTTGTTATAATTAGTAAGGGACTATATAGAGTAGAGTTCATAGGGAGAAGTATTTATAAAAGAAACTCCAATATTGGTATTTAGCCAAGATCTTATAGAAAGCCTTTAAGGTAAGATACTAGAATTTATCCCTCATAGTAAGAAAGAGTATATAGTAAGAAAGAGTATATACCCTTTGTATTTATTTGTGTTTAGCTCGGAGTAACTTTGTTTTGGTTCATATACTTTCCTAAATGGTGAAGACTACCTATATTTGTAATCGAAGGGAAACTCTAGTTAAAAATGTATGTAAGGGATCTAATATAAATAATTAGTGTGGTGTATAAAGTCTAATTAGGGGAAATTGCTTAAAGAACTAGAAGAGAAAGAAGAGATACTTGTATGTCAATAAAATATAAGCATACATGGTAATTACTCAACGCTATGGGGATCTTATGTTGTTACTAACTAACTACTTAAAAATGTTGTTATGAAAGCACTCTTTTCTTTGGTGTACTATACTATTTTGTAGATATATATATATATACCCTTAACTTTATTTCATTATAGAATACCTTCCTAAATACCTTTATTTTCCCTATACGAGTATTACTTTCCTTACTAACTATAACCTATGATATGAGATTGTATACCTTAGCTCTTTAACTTCCTCTAGTTTTATATTTATAAATGATTAGTACTTGTATCTACCAAACAAGTTTACTTAGGCATAGAGTCAATGTAGAGTATTTGGTTACTAAAAAAAGATGTGTTTAAAGAAGAGAATAGAGAAACTACATATAGATTAAGAACAATAAGGAGAGAAATATACATACTTTGGGAATTCTACGATACCAATTAAGAGCGTTACTAATAATTGCTTCGTGTTATACTTAATTTATAAAATTTATAAAGGTACTTTACTAGACTTTTACAACATATTAGAGTCTACATTCATTCCTTTCCTTTTCTTCCTCATAGTATAACAAGATAATCCACAGGTTAGTACTAATGATTTAAGTGTATATAGCTTAGAACTTTGAAGTAGAATCATCACCAAATATCTTATCCTTTTTCTTAATTATTACTGGTGCATTGACTAAGTATGGTATAGCTTTTATAATATCTTTCCTTGCACTTAACTTAGACTCTCATATATCTCTTAGAGCACTTGTTAGTAGTAACTCTTCTTATATATGTACTTATAACTTATAGCTACAAGTAATATATATATATATATATATATATATATATATATATATATATATATATATATATATATATATATATATATATATATATATATATATATATATCTTTGGTTTAAGTATAAAAGCTAACTAGAACCCTTGTACTAGCCTACCTTTTATGAACACACTTAACCATGTACTCTAACACCCAGTTTATTTCTTAGTATAGAACCTAATGAGCTAAGATTATGGCACTATAAAGTATTTCCTTTAACTAGTATTATTATTATATAGAAAAGATAAGGTTAAAAGTAGAGTATGCGACATAAATTTGATAAGGGAGCACATATAGTAATTGGTACTGAAGACATAGTATGGGATGTTAATACTTAGTATGTTTCAATGTAAGGAAAACTATATCATTCCTTGTTGTATATAAATTTAGATAAACTTCTAACTATGCTATAATAATTTACTATGCTAGGTTACTTTGGAAATGTATACTATACGCCTTGTACTTTTAGGATTGTTCAATTATCTATTTACTATTTCCACATGAGCTAAGAATTTATAAGATATGTTTATCCCACTCGACTATGATTACAAGACTCTCCTAATATTTTATGAAAGTATACTAGTATACCTACACAAAGAATCATTTATGCTATATCAAGATTCCCTAACAAGACTAGTCCTAAGAATTTATGAGTAAAGGTGTTCCATTAAAATTCCTATATCGGTAAAGAGCAAGGTACAACATATAAATAAAAAGGTAACTACATTCTAGCTAGGACTTAGTATTTAGCTTATAGAAACATATAAAATCTAGGTATTACAAAAAACTTCTTTTATAGTACATTTACTTGAATTAAGGTAAGCTTCTCTCTTGTCTTAGTACACTAAAGGTATATTTCTATACAAACCATTTCTTTTCGGTACTCTCTTTATAAGTATTTAAGGAATAGGTTATAAGCTTCTTATTTTAACATATAATACTTCATCATAACCATTTAATGCTTACTTAAGAGATTATACTATCTTAACTAATGATAGGTTCACTGCCAATTCCTTCTTTACTTATAGTCTTATATTTAGTTATGGGTCACTTAGCAAAGAAACAACTTATAGTAGAGGGAGTATATAGATAAACATATTTTATAGAAGACACCTATATTTATTTATTTCATTTTCTTGGATAAGACATAGCAAGGGATATTATAGCTCTCTATTAGTAATGGCCCAATCTATAACACTAATCATATTTATTAACCACTAAGTATAGAATTTTAGTTTACTTCCCCAGTATTTCTCTTTATATTATATATCTTTTAGGAATAGCTCTATAGATAGGACAAATAGAATTCATAGTAGTAAGGACTAGGAATATAACTTGACAAGGATATAGAATTTGAAAAGAAGAACTTTAGGACTAAGCTATGTTTTATGCTATACAATGATTTCTTCCTCAAGGTGGTACTTATCTTTTCTATGTAGTAAGGTATACTTCTCTTATGTTGTTACTGGTTACTTCTAGTTCTAGTATGAGTACTTCCCTTCTATTTTAATTCCTCTAACTAACTATTCTAACTAAGTCCTATATTTTATATGCACTATATTCCAAGCATTTTATTTCTAGGAATCTAGCAAGGTATTTTCTATTACTAAAAGCCAGTATAAGTATTTCACTCACATGAGACAAAAGGAGAGAGCTTACTAAATTTAGAGCACAACACCAAAAATAAAGTAGAAAAGGGAGGATAGGAATAAGCATACCAAAGATTAACAAGACTCCATTCTTAGTGATCCAACAAATAGATTAGATAAATATAGGCCATTATTGACTCCAGTAGTACTAAATAAAAATAAAAATAAAACCCAATTGGTAAGTATTTTGTAGGACTTGTATAATATTTCATAGATAATCCCTTGTGTACTATGCTGTGTTATATGATTCCTCTACTAAGTCTTTATAATAACTACTAATAGTATTTTTAAATGAACATGTTTCCTTTTTCCCGCACTAGTCTATTTTTATAAGCTTCTTATACTGTGTACTATCCTTCTATATTTTTTATAGTGACTATATTTATGAACTCCCTTATTGATCTTTAATAATCGGGGTACTCTACTTCACTTAACTTTGTATGTTATAATCTTATAAGAGTTACTTAGGTGTATTTGGTTGTGGTTAGGTGTTACGTAATGTAAAGAAATGCTTATCTTAGAAGAGATATATCTAATTAGAGTCATGTACTCAATGAAGTATAGAGAAGTCCTTTCATTTTTAATATAGTTCTTAGTCAACAAAGTAAAGAAGATATGTTATGAGTTATTGGTGCATTACTTTATAGTCCAACCAAGAGGAACCTACGGGTGTAGAAAAGAAGATGCCTTACTCACTCTGTAATATTTATATAATGTGTACTCAAATATAAGCTACGAGATTTATTTACTAGATAATAATGTTCTTTTATAAACTTGTCTTTACTAATTACTTTTTTAGGATATAGGATATCTCTTACGCAGTGTACTCTATAATGACACCTACCCTTTTACAGGATTTTCTTAAGCATACTCTTTTTTAACTTAATACTATAATCCTTCTATACCTTGTTTTGTAATATACTCATTTGTGTACATGTTATCCTAAAACGCACTACCTTATGGGTTATATTAAATACGAATCCTTTGTTGGGTTAACTAGTTTCTTCTATGTTGTCTTCTAAATAATATATGAATATTCCTAGATGTTCTATAAGCTATGCTATCTAAACCAAAGTAAAGTATAACTAATAGTAGTAAGGTAAATAATATAAGTCAAGTAGTGAGCTAAGTATAAATAGAAAGGGTAGTCATATAAGTAAACGGTATCACTGTTTTCGTGTTGGGCATGTTACAGATACTACCCACATACCGGCGTGGCCCTTAAAAGATACATGTCCATGAGGGTTGATGGCATGTATACCAAACTAGCACTCACAAAAGTGCGAAATTCGGTAAAATAGACACTACCAAAAAATATAGAGACTAAAAGAGCCCAATGATGGCCAACCAAAAGCATACGAAACGGTAATACGACTGCAAAAAATAGTATGTCAAAACGAAAAAGAAAAAAGAACAAAGAAAAATAAAGGAGCAAGTAGTCTATGTGTGAAGCAATCGATGAAGTAGTTATGATGATGAAGGAGAAGTTGAAAATTTATCATTGAGAGAAGACGAAGTTGAATGAAGGAACTCGGTATCCGGAAGGATAAGTCCCCCTGAAGTGCCCTTTGTTTTGCCTTGCTCATCTTTTAATGATGCTTAGCCAAACACTCCTCTATATTATCCTACCTATTTTACTTATCGAGTCAACCTGAGTACTACTTTGATTTGTGCCTTGACTTTTGGGAGCAGGATTGCATAACATTACCGCGAGGTAATGATCTTGAAGTACACCATGGACATTTAGTTACACTTGTAACCGCTGGTTGCAGTGAGTGATGCTTACTTGTTTTTGCAAGCTGTGGAGTCATAGAGGTCTGAGTTGAAACTAAGTGAGTCAGAGGAGTTTGAAACCCTAGAAACTAGCGGCTTATCTATGTCGTGGTTTATTCTCTTTACTCATTTCATAGTCACTTCTTAATTATCGTTATTTCCTTGCTCAAGGATGAGCAAGAAACTGGTTTGCGGGTGTGATGTGACAATTAAATGTGCAATTTTGCATGCTTTTAGACCCTTATTTTTTGTCCAAGATTCAATATTCGTATTATATTTTGGCCAATTACCAACTTCTTGTGTATTAAGTAGGTCATGATCGTGTTTTTGAGGAATTGCATGATTTCAGGCACCAAAACGTCATATTTGGGCGAAATCGGGAAAGTTAAGCAAATACGCTGAATTGGCCGTTGCATGGAGTTTGAGGTGTCATAACATGTCATGTGACCAACCAATGCGAACATAATTGAAGATGCTGCAACATTGTAGAAGACCACATTTCAAGAAAACGAAGTTACAAAGTCCGAAATCGAAGAACGAAAAAACAGACGGAAACCTGTCATTTTCGAAGAATGGCGGTCGACCTCAGAAGGCTCTCTGCGGCCCACTGTCGACCGCAGTGGTGCAGAATATTCCAGAAACAGGCTTTTCCTGGCCTGTCAGGCTAAAGTCTGCCTTTCTAACCTTCCTTAATGATCAATGGCGGCCAGAGTTCGAAATTTACAGTATAAATAAGACCTTTGGGGTCACATAATTCTCCACCGCTCACAAAGCATCTCTCCTGAGAGAGAACTAGTCATCGGGGAAGTGAAACCCCAAAACCGCTAGCCGTCAGGCATCCAGAAGGAGGAAACCCTAGAAGTAGTACGAAGACATCAAAGACTAAGCTTCTTCTTCTTCTTTCTTTCATTGTTCTTTTCGATTTTTGTGTTTGGAATACTATGAGTAGCTAACTTTCTCTTGTAAAGGCGAACCGCCGAAACTCTATTATTGCTATTTCTTTATATGCCATGTTATATTAATGAATTAGTTTTAAAACGTAATTTCGTACTTGTTCTTTATTCGTCCGACTCTCTACGTGGGAAATCCTTACTAACTACGACTTGGTAACAGACTTCACATTATCCTATGTGATTTGCCTGAAAATGTGACGAGATAGTGTGTTGAGTGACACAACACATTGTTGGTATAAGTGAAGGTGTCTAGGTTAACTGCGACTTGATCCTTTTGGCACGTTTCTTTGCTGCCTGTAGAGGGCTAGTACGTTGTTTGATTCTAAGTAGTTGGGAATAGCATAATAGAACTAGGTCGGGAATCCTTTACACCTTCTCACCATCGAATACATCAAGTTAATTAGGGTTTACTGCGATCTAATCATATGTTCTGCCATAATCAGTTTACTTTCTGCATACAATTTTCATACGATATTTGCTTGTTCCTATGCTAAGTGTCTGTGGAGAACGACATCCCGAGTCAGCTTGCCGCTATAAACTGTGGATTTGAAGACTTCCGACATAAACAAATTTAATCTTTGATTGTATTTATGGATTGCAGGTTATACAACGAAATCAAATCTCTGAGTGCACATCATTGTTGTTATTTTCCTACTCTCGATTTTCAAATCTATTTTTTCTTGGAAAATTTTGAACATCAAATGAATCATGCTATGAATGCTCAGGATATTTACAGTCCATTTTACTTGAGTCCTAGTGACAATCATTATGCCTCCTTTGGATGGCAATAACTTTAGTAACTGGGAAAGAATATTTATAGTTCAATTCTTTGTGCGAAACAAAACTGGATTCGTTGATGGCACGTTGTTGAAACCTGAACCTAAGGATCCTCTATACCTACCATGGATCAGGTGCAACAACATGGTATTGACATGGATCATCTACTCTGTCACAACTGAGATTGCAAGCAACATTCGATATGTCACTACTGCTAGAGAGGCTTGGGATAGGTTGAAAGTGAGGTATGCTCAACCTGATAAGGTTAGAATATACCAGATTCAAAATGAAATCTCTACTCTAATGCAGAGTCAGATGTCTGTTAGTGAGTATTTTACTCGACTAAATGTTCTGCTTGAGGAGTTGAAAGTGTATCATCCCACTCGTGGCTGTGTTTGTGGTCCTTGTCCATGTCGTGGTTTACATGATCAAACTGAGGCTAGGCAAGAAGACCAGGTGTTTCGTTTCTTAATGGGGTTAACCACATCCTATGAGAATTGATGAAGCGTATTTTGGCACCTCATTTAACCCTTTTTACCCTCTTTTTATTAGTTGTTTAGTTATGTTTTGTATATATTTTATGTTGTTTCTTGTGTTTTGTGTGTTTCCACCTTGATTCCAGGTTTTAGGTACTTTTTAACGATGCATTTTTATCTATGTTTTGAAACTCGGCGATCGACCCGGCTTACCTACTGAGGGAGGTTCAACCAGGTCAACTCGGGTCAACATATAATAGTATTTTAAAATTATAATATATTTTCAAAAACTCGACATACACATCTTTCATCTTCAATTGATAATGGGAGACATTAATATTGTAGTTCACCCCCAATTAATAATTATTAATGATAGACATTAATAGTGATTTTCTTAATGTGATTAACCTCCAACTTTATTAATTATTTCTTTCTTTTCTTGTGTTGTGTTTCAGTGTAGTAAAGTGTGAAGGTTCCTCTTTTTATTACATTAATAAATTGCAAACAAGTATTTAAAAGCCACTTGACCTAAACATCTACACATCAGCTCCCAGTTCAATTATCGCCTCCCAATTCTAGCCGCCTGCTTCAATTTCTTCTAACTTGGTCTTTTCTTCTTCTAACACTAACAGAGAGCAAGAGTAGCAACAATACACATTTTCGAGTCTTTTGTAATTGGCTCCAATCTGTTTCCAATGTGATATTTTTCCAAGCCTCTATGGCCGAAGAAGATGGAAAATTAATGGATCTGACTTCTCAGCAGAATGAAAAATGAGCAATTGGTGTTAGAAGAAGTAGATCGCACCCAGTTCGTGACAGGAAAATGAACAATTAGGGGCGGCTAGATTAGGTCGGTTCACAATTTTTTTAATTTAAACCGGTTAAGCCCGGTTTTTTACCGGCACCGGGTTTTCCCGAGTCTATGGGGTTTTCGGACTGTTCTAGCCACCGAGTTGCGGTTGAACCGGGTCGACCCAGGTCGAACCACCGTTTTCAAAACATAGATTTTTATGCACTATATCGGAGACCATAAGCTCCAAGACTCCAAATAGACACGAAGGTGCCCGGGCTAAACGGATCAAGGATGGATAAAAAGTCGAGAATTGAAAATTGAGCCCAAAGGAAACGGGGCGATCGCCCCAAGCTCTAAACGCAGCCCTCTGCGAATGCGCCAGGAAGCCGGAGCAGGCGATCGCCCGGTTAGATCTCAATTTTTCTTCTTTATATTCAGTTTCTGCCATTCTTTTTCATTAGAATTCATTCCAGATTGTAATCTCCCCATTTTAAATTCCCTTTTTACTTTCTCTTCCAAGAACCCTTGGTTTACATCAACAATTGTAACAAACCTTCGGTTGATTATTGTATCACATTGAGAACCCTTGAAGGGTTTGGGTCTTGATTTCTATTCGAATTTAGTTGAACCTTTTCATCCGTGGAATCAAATCCGTGACAATTTGGTTATTGGCTGAATTTCTTTTTCTTAATATACAGATTTTCATATATGATTTGTGTAGAAGCTTATTGCATGTTGGATATGCGGATCATGAGTGGATCGCGTAGCTAGTCATCCTATGGGTCAGTGGTAAGAATTTAGGAATTGCAGCTAGTATAGGATCTTTTGGATGAAATTACACTGTTTCTTTGTTTGTTGAATCTTGCGAATCGTTTATAGTTCAATGCTTTAGCAATCGTTTCCTGATACCCAAAATCCACAAGAGGGATTCACACCCTCAAGGTTAATTACGATTTAAGCCCAACACATTAAACCTGACGTTGACTAGTAGAATTGACGACTCTACTACAATCATTAAACGATTTCACTTTCAAAAGTCGTATCCTTCATTGTAGACCTTACTTGCTGGCATGAACTATTTACTTACCACCGACATGTGTTTCTTTATAGAGATAAAGCGAAGCGTTCTTTGTATGCTTGTTTCTAGGGTGATTGAGATAGAGTTGATTGGTTGGGTTTTCATAACAAACCTTAAGTTACATCTATTTTGAAGCACAAGCTATTCATGAATCTTTGTTACCTGCTTTACTTGCTTTCCAGTCGATTAACTAAACTTACATTTGCAAACAAAGCTTAGCAAGTCCTTCGAGAACGACACTCAGGGTTTTCTAGTGATCTTGATTTGTGCCTTTGGCTATAAACAAATTAAAGACTCGATTTGACGCATCAAGAATATTCGAGGGCAGATCATCATGATGGAGCCAACACCAACTCTAGACAAGGCCTATTCTATTATGCTGCAGGAAGAACATCAGAAACAAGCGCGTAATCTTCTCAACACTAGGAGTGAATCTTCAGCTATGGTGTTTGTTGGCAACAAGCGCAAAGATAAGGCTAGTCTTTACTGTAACACTTGTAAGAGGTCTGGTCATTCCACTGAGTATTGTATGAAATGCACTTATTGCAAGAAGCTTGGTCATCTGATCAAAACTTGCTATAAGATTCATGGCTATCCACCTGGTTACAAGTTTAACAACACTCGTGAATCAAGCACTAGCAGCTCTATTGCTAACCAGGTTGAGTCTATGTTTCATGAGGTAGCAGCTACTGAAACACGCAAAGATGATGAGGTAACTTTCACTAAGGCTGAGGTACATAAGATGGATGGGTGCTCCTGTTGGGAAATTTGTTGGGAAATTTCTTGAGAAATTTGTTAGGAAATTTGTTAGATATTTTGATAAGAAATATCTATTTAGATTTTGTTCAGCAACATGATGACTTATCTTAGTCTCAGAAAGGTGATTATTACTCTTGATTCACTTGAACATTGTAAAAGAGGAAACTCACTAAGTATGATAGTCTAGCTAATCTTGTATAGGATGTTAGGTCTCAAAATGTAATTTTTATTTTATGAAGAGAAGACCGAAGAAGACATCCAAGCGAACAAGATCAGCGACATTGAAGACTTGAAGAAAGCTGCGTAAGATTCTTGAAGCTTGTTCGGATACCTTAGCGGATATCTTGAAGACACGAGCAGTTTAAACAAAGCGTGTCACAAGAGATATCGAGAAATAAAACTATCGAAAACAAGGAAAGTGTCCAGATATCTATTCTCAGATACCTTGAGCCTTAACCACATTTCTGAAAAGAAATATATATTGCAAACAAAGTTGTTTCAATAAATAAGTGGTATCTGAAGATTGAAGATAAGGACGTGCAAAGAAATCAGATAACACTAGTCTCTGATACAAAGCATAGTTAAGATTGACACAACAGACAAAAGTATAGTACAATGCATTTAATGCACGGACATAGATGTCGAATAAAAGCAGCGGCAACCGAAGAAGAAGACAAAACACCTTCTGATGCTATACACAGATATCAATAGTTTGAATTTGAGCTAACGGATACTATTCAAGCGGCACTCAAATTCATCTATAAATATCAACACTTAGGCTGGAGAAGATACCTTAGACACGACATAACTTGAAAGCGCTGAGCGTCTTACTCTCTCAAAGCAACTTACTTACTCACAAAGCTTTACATTGCGACCAAAGCATTTGATCTTGAGTAACTGAAGTTCTAAGTGTCACGATCCTAAACAAGCATAGCTATCTGTGAAAGAGTTGAATCGAAAGATCAAGTATCTGAGATTCATTCTCTTGAACATTTATCTAAGACTTGGGTCAGTAAAAAGAACAAGATACCATACATTGAAAAGTGTATTAAGTATACTTGATTCACGAGCTATCTGAATAATGAATAAGTTATTAAAGAAGCTCATCGACAACTCAAACCAAAATCAACACCATAAGCTGGCGTGGATGCGGAAGTACTTAGTTTGAAAAATCGGGAATAGCTCCAAGGTTAGAGTATAGGAAGTACTTGATTTGGGAAACTAAGGAATAACTCAAGGTTATTGAGTATAGGAAGTACTTAGCTTGGGAAGCTAAGGAATAACTCAAGGTTTACGAGTACGAAGTACTTGGTGTGAAAGCGGGAACAACTCAGAGGAACATTTGGTTGAAACAATTGTTTAAGAATCTTAGAATAGGATTATTGTAAGGTGAACTCAATTATCTGTTCTAGTGAATTCTAGGTCTCGATAGACGAAGTGGATTAGTTGGAGGATTCATACCTCCAGATACCACTATACTTGCTGTGTTATTTACCTTTCTGTATTTACATTTCAGCAACACACACACACATTTTAACTGTTTCTGCACTTATCTTTATTAAGTCTTCCGCGCTCTGATTCTAAGTATCAGATATCTATTCAGATATCTGAGAAATAGTTTTTATCGACAAAAGTTTAAATGACTATTCACCCCCCCCCCTCTAGTCTTTTACTTTGCCGTTATTTGGACCAACAAGTGGTATCAGAGCAGGAGGTTCACAAGCCTTCTGCACTGAACCTAGATCCCCAGATAGGTGAAGGAACTTTGTCCATTTTTTGAGGACTATTTAATTTGTGTGTTAAGTGTGCAGGTATGTCTCTGAGTGATGCACCCATTCTCAAACCAGAGAATTACGAGAAATGGAAAAATAACAGGATGCTCCACCTTGAAGCCATAAGTGACGAAATGATCGAAGTGATAAAGAATGGCCCAATAGTCATTCAACAACTCAAACAAGTCATGGAGTTTTCTAATGGTAGAGATAGAGATCAAAGCGAAGGATCTTCACAAACCGATGCGTCAACAAGTGGGAGATCTACTAGTCAAGTTATTCTGAACCAAATCGAGAGAACTGGACATCGGAAGATGCCGAGAGAAATCGTCTGGATGGTCAAGCTCGTAATATCATCATCGGATCGACACCGGAGCTGATTAATAAGCGTAGGTGCTAAAGCAGCGAAAGTTACACAGCGGTGATTGAAGAAATACATGCGGGCGAAAACCAAGAAAACAAGTTGAAGTTCTCAAGTTGAAATTTCAAAATTTCAAACAAGGACCTTGAAACTACGGAAGAACTTGATTTGATTTACCACTCTCATGAGTGACATGGCGACTCTTGGGAAAGCAGATACTCGGTCGAGAAAAGATTAAGACTATTGTCGAAGTCTTAACCACAATGGGAGCATACCGAATTCTTTATTTTAACCAAGGAATGCAAATATCACTCAAGTGGAACTTTCTCTCATCTTACTCTGTTGATTATGAGACAACTCAAAGAGAACAAACAATGAAAAGTTGCAAAATGTTGCTCTAATCACTCATGGAACTTGAAAAGAAGAAAAGTAAGGAAAAGCGAGGATGCTCTTCTTGCCAAAGCAAATGAGCAAATATATCAATCGAGAAATTGAAAGAAGAAAAGCGAAAGAGAAAAAGCATCTAGGCTCAAACTATCACCGATACAAAAATATGCAAAGCTTCATTGAACAAGCCATTTCGAGAAAGCATCATGTCTTGAGCAAGCGAATTGGAAGCGATATCTGTTTCTATTGTGAAACACAGCCACTTCAAGAAGGATTGTCACGCCTCGACAAACCAAGGACATGTGACAAGAAAGATAGGAGAATCTTCAGAAGAAGCCAGAAAGCTCTATTAACTGAAGAAAGAAAATCCAAATTCAACTGGATGCTCTAGACGTTGAGACAGATTCTGAAGATGACAATTCGGATGACTCGACCTTACCATCACCAATTATGTGGAGTTACTCATGATATAATCGACTTGACCTCAAGAAGAATGAAATGTGTGGAGTTGCGAAATTGTGATCGAACATCTCAACATAGAAAAATGTCTTATTGCTGATGAGGTAACACATAATTCCTGTTATACTTATGAAAGTGACTAAGAGGAAATAAAAAATCTAGAAAATCTCAGAAAAGAACTTGACATCTATTAAAGAGAATTTCTAATGATACGATCTAAATGAAAACCTTGAAGAAGAAAAGAATTCTCTTGAAAAGGAAAATTCTCAATTAGTTAAAGAATCAGAGAAAGGATCTTTGAAAATGCATCTCTCAAAGCTCGATATCGAGGCGAAAAGTCACATAAAGAAGCGATGGCTGAATTACAAAAGAAATATGAAGATCTTCTTTACGAGAACAAGGAACTCGAAGAAAGAATTATCTTTTCAATCTTATGCAAGCTAGTGACACTCTTCTTGAAGTACAATCTTACTTAAGAGATCCTTGAAAAAGAAAGGACTTGAAATTTGAATACCGCAGATGATTGTTCTATCACTCTGAATAAGAGTAAGGAGAGAAGAACATTTGTAAGTACTTTCAAAAGGCGTTCCCATGCAATCTATAGTATCGGTGGGAAGACAAAGATTGTTGACAAAGGAAAGGCGATTCGACTAAACCTTTGTGGGAAAAACAAGTCAAAAACAAAGCTGTTGGGCACGTCTACGAAAAGAAACACAACCTTTGAAATGTGTAAACACCAGCGGTGCTATGTCTCTCAAAAAGGTAGAATTCGAGGTGGCAAATTCTCCCATGTCACTTTACGGAAAGAAATTGGACCGACCGGAGACTAGCAAAGGCTGAGAAAAGATCTCGAGATAGCTTCAAGTCTGGCAACGGTATTAGCTACAAAGGCATCGGAAAACAACTTGCTCATGAGTACAAGCGGGAGCAAGAGCGATGGTGAAAGCTAGAATTGCTCAAAGCAATTATCGAAGTGGAAGTTAAATCAAGCCATGAAAATCAGATGCCGGGCTAGAAGAAATCAGCAAGGAAGGCTAAGTTCTTTGAAAACAAACTCGGAAACTGACAGTGTCTGAAAGCATCATATGGAGCACCTAGGAACACACCGAGGAAGAAAATAATTCTTACTAATGATAACATTCATTCAAATAGAATTCCTCCTTACGTTCTGTCGGAAAAGCATATTTCAAAGAAATTCATTCAAAAATGGATTCCTCTTGGAAGAACTTTTAATTACGGTTCCATCAAAGATATGAGAACCTAATCTCACTGTTTCACATGTGTGCGAATGCCTCTGGACTAAAGCACAATGGCTATTTGATAGTGGATCGGAAAGCACATGACAAGAGACAAAGCAAATCGGTTGATTACAAAGCTTGCAACACGGACCGGATATCAGTTCTTTGGAGGAGAATTAAATCCCTATCTGGGATTTGTAGCGTCAAATTGGGGACTTTAACAATCACTGGCGTATTACATGTTAAGGATTTGAAATACAATCTATTTAGCATGAGCCAGTTTGCAGACAAGGGTTTTACTATAAAATTCAAAGCTAAATACTGCAAACTAATTGACAATGAGTCAAAGCAGAAAGGCAGTCTTTATGTTGCCGATTGGGCATCTGCCACAACTGAAGAATGTCTCATGGTGAGTCAATCTGGTCACCTGGAAGAGCCCGGTTATGGCACAAAGAATGAGTCACTTGAACTTCAAAACTACGAGCAGACTTGTCGAAAGAGTTAGTGGTTGGCCTTCGAACATCTTTCGAGAAAGGATGGTATCTATTACACTTTGTCGGATGGGAAACAATCTAAGGTCTCTTTCAAGTCCAATCGGACACTCTAGTGTTAGACCCACGCAACTTTTACACATGGATCTTTTTGAATCATCTGTAACTAGTTATGCGGGAAAGAAGTATGAATCAGTTGTTGTAGATGACTTCTCAAGATTCACTTGGGTTGTCTTTCTGAAACACAAATTTGATGCCAGGGTGGAGATACCAAACTTGCTGAAAAAGCTTGAAGTCATGAAAAATGACAAAGTATCTGCAATCAGAACAGACCATGGTACTGAGTTTGTCAACCAGTACATAAAGGAGTTTTGTACCTGCGAAGGTATACAACACCAACTTTCCTCTGTAAGAACACCTCAACAAAATGGTGTTGCAGAAAGGAAAAACAGAATCCTTAAAGAAGCTGCAAGGACAATGCTAGCAGACACTGAAATAAGTGAAATTTATTGGGTTGAAGCTGAAAACACAGCTTGCTACACTCAAAACAGATGCTTGATAAACAAACACAATGACAAGACCCCCTATGAAATCTTGGTTGGTAGACCCCCTAATATCAAACATCTGAGAGTATTTGGTTGTAGATGTTTTGTTCTAAACAATGGGAAAGATTATCTGAGAACATTTCAACCAAAGGCAGATGAAGGTGTTTTTCTTGGCTATTCCACAAATAGCAAAGCCTATAGAGTTTACAACAAAAGCACAAAGAAAATTGAAGAATCAATTCATGTTGTATTCTATGAAGGAAATAAGAAAACACCTCCTAATGATGAAATCTCATAAAGGTTCAAAGAACTATTACTGAGGGACTCTAAAGAAGAATCCTCAGAAAGGAGAAACATTATTATGGAAAGTGAGGATGACTCTGACATAGAAAAGCTTGAAAAGCCTAGTAACAACAAGATGACTCACAGACATGATGAGGAATTTCCTATGAGTTTTCCAGAAATGGAACAGGTTACTGAGAACCTTCATCATGAAGAGGTATCTGAAAATAAGACTGCTGAAATGCAAGTTCCAGATATCTCTAACCTTTGAAAAAGTGTCAGAATATCCATGACATTTCCCATATGTCAGATATCTCAGATACTGAAAAAGTATCGAATCATAATCTTAGTGATTCACACTCAAATCACTTGGATATTGATCCTACTAGCACTAAACCTATGATGAGATGGATCAAAGATCATCCTGCAAAGGATGTAATTGGACCAATTAATCAAGGTGTTAGGACTAGGAGAGCAATAGCTGAAAATGCTAATTCTCTCTTTGGATGTTTCATCTCGAATATTGAAACTAAAAATTTAGAAGAAGCATTAGGAGACCAAGACTGGATCTCTGCAATGCAAGAAGAGTTGGATCAATTTGAGAGAAACAAAGTCTGGAAACTAGTTCCATTTATAGAAGGAATAACTGTGATTGGAACTAAATGGGTTTTCAGAAACAAGATGAATGAATCTGGTGAAATAACTTGACAAAGCAAGATTGGTTGCGAGGATTTACCCGGTGAAGGCTTAGATTTTGTGAGTCATATGAACCGGTTGCAGTTGGATGCAATAAGACTCTTTCTAGCCTTTGCAGCTCATAAAGATTTCAAAGTTTATCATATGGATGTTAAAAGTGCATTCTTGAACGGTGAACTTGCAGAAGAAGTTTATGTTGAGCAACCACCTGGCTTTGAAGTTTCCTCAGAAAGTAGAATGGTCTATAAACTACAGAAAGCTCTATATGGACTGAAACAGGCTCCAAGAGCATGGTATGACACTTTGGCCAAATACCTTCTGGAAAGTGGTTTCAAGAAAGGTGAAGTTGATAAAACTTTATTTACCTTAAATCATGATGAGAAACTACTCTTAGTTCAAGTATATGTTGATGACATCATATTTGGATCTAAGGACAAGCAACTTTGTAATGACTTTGCAAACCTCATTAAAAGTAAGTTTGAGATGAGCATGATGGGAGAAATGAATTATTTTCTAGGATTGCAAGTCAAGCAACTCAATGATGGAATATTCATTAGTCAAACAAAGTATCAAAGATATCTCACAAAATTCAATCTTAAGCCTTCTGAAAAGAATTCTAAGATACCTATGAGCATTGGAACCAAAATGACCTATACTGAATCAGATAAGAGTGTTGAAGAACATAAGTATAGGAAAGTGATAGGTTCACTACTTTACCTCACTGCAAGTAGACCTGATATTCAATATGCCGTTGGAGTATGTGCTAGATTTCAAACAAATCAATGCAAACACACTACAACATTGCTATGAAAATATTAAGGTATGTAAAGTGCGATATTAGATGTAGGATTGTGGTACCCTAAAGAAAGTGGATTGAGTTTAAATTGGGTACTCGAATGGCGATTATCTTTGGAACAACGCTTGATAGGAAAAGCACCTCGAGAACTTGGGTTTCGGGTACTAGACTTATCTCATGGTTTAGCAAAAGCAAAACTCAATTGCAACTTCTACCACAGGCTGAATATATTCTTCTTGGTTGTTGTCGACACAAATTACGTGGATACAACAACTCAAAGACTATGGACTCGATGAGAAGAAAACTCCCATTTTACGTGACAACACAAGTGCTATTGCGATTACGAATCCTAAATTTCATGCGAACAAAGCACATTGATGTTAGACATCACTTCGCCGAGACCATGTTGAAAAGGCGATATAGAGATACTCAAGATTGGGCGAAGACCGACTTGCGGATATCTTCACTAAGCCACTACAAGAAAGTAGATTCTTAACCTTAAGACATAGTCTTGGACTAATGGAACTACCGATGAGCTGAAGAGTTCGTATGCAGAGCAGGCATCCGGAGAAGAGGTATCTGAGCAGGCATCCGGATCTGGAGCAGGCATCCAGAGAAAAGGTATCTGAGCGGGCATCCGGAGAAGAGGTATCTAGAGCGGGTATCCGACAGAGAAAAGAAATGGAATGGGTATCCGAAGTCAAAAGGCTAAAGAGCAAAAGAAAGCTTAAGATCTACGAGGCGGAACTCGGATATCTGAATCACTCTATAAGCAGGGAACACAAAGAGAATAGTATAACTATCTGCAGTCAACTACTCTCTTGAAACTCGCATTATTTCTATCTTGATGAAAAACTTAAAAAAAAAAATCCTAAGTATAAAATGATTCGGATCACGAGCGGTGTCCTTGGTCAAATACAATTGTGATTCGGATAGCAAATGCCAAAATTCATTAAATGGGCACAATGACACTTGTTGATTGTGATCATTCTTTGAAAAAGCAATGGTGACCCTTGATGAAATTAAGCGATTGATGCATGCGGTGGAAATTAATTGAGTAAATAGTGGGTATTGAAATTAGGACATGGCCCACTAAGCATTTAATGCCGAACTAGCTTTTGCTCACGCAGCTTGCAAATCAGAATCGTACACACAAAATCAATTTGTATGTATTTATGCATTGGGATTCAATTGCTATATATATAGGATTTTGGCATAGGAAATCACTTTTGCCTAATCCGAAAACTCATCTTGCACAAAAATAGCAAATCCTTCTCTTGATTCTCTGCAAAACTTCTACAATCTCGTCAAATCAAGATTAAGTGTTTTTGCAAAGAATTACTGAATCAAATCTCTTTCAAACACCAATTTCAAATCCCTACACTATATAAAGAGATGGCCCCTAAAAGTTCAACCACACTGAAATCTCAATCCTCCTTTGATGCTTTGAAAAGCAAGCACCGAGTTGGTTATGTGAACAACCATTGGTAGGAGATTTTAATCGACCATTGGACTTCAAATCACATAATGATTTGGGGTGGTGCCATGGTTGAGGAATACCTCACGGTGGAATAGAGAACCGAGCCCGAAGCTAATTCTTGACATGCTTGAAAAGGCACAAATCGAGGGCTTTCTATACGCTGCCTAGTGGAATTTCATCACTCGATGTTTTGGAATTCTACAACAACTCGAGATTATTTCTGTGTTTACAGAAACCTTTGAAATAGTGCATCAAAACCTCGATCGAGGAAAGGAAATCATACGGACTTAACAACTTCGTAAGTTGTTTGAGTTTCAAAATCTTGGAAAGGATTTTGAAATAAACACCAAGGATGATGAACTCCTTGAAGGTGTTAAAGAACTTTCTGATGGCGTGTGTGATCTTGAAAATCGATACACCTTTGAGTTCAAGCTTCGACATCCGAACGGACATCGATGGTTCCTTTGGGATATCTTGTCATGCATTCTTCACGGATGCTTTGATGGTCTACAAGGAGGTGTTGACGGACTAGCGAAGAACGGTGGATGATGATGTTCTTCTTTGAATCAACAAGACAAAATTTGGAAAACCCTTTTAAGCTGGGGAAATCGCCTTTACGAAGTTTGTGAAGAAGATTCAAGGCTTGAGCCTAAGATTACCAAAGGACTAGGAGCGAAAGGCCATTGTAGGATATAGTGCGAAAATATGCTACTTCTTTGGAAAAGCTTGGCATTAAGCTCGGAGAGGCAATTTGAAATAATGATAACCTACTCTACAAATATGAGTATACAAACTTGATGAAAAAGATTCTTTGGGTCTCAGAAAGGTTCTAAGAAGCGAAAGTCTGAAAAGGTATCTGAAGAAAATGTTGCGACCAAGAAGCCCAGAACTTCAAGAAAGAAGTCTGCTGGCAAATCAGAAGACACACCTAAAGAGGTTATCGATTCTCAGATATCTTCAGGCATTGCCGATGAAGGCGATAAAGCGGATGAAATCATCAATCTTTGAAAAGAGTTATCAACTACTGAACAAGTAGACTCAGCAAGAGAAAGTGCTTTCAGAAATGTTGCGACTAATGCAGAAAGCCTTGCTGATGAACTCATAAATGCTGCCAAAAGTGGTGAAAAACACCAAGCCCTATCTGCAGAAACCGCAGGAATAATGGACCAATCAGTTCCTAATGCTGATGAGAGCTCTGACGATGAAGATGATGAATTGGTCATCTCTCAAGTCCTAGAAAGAACAAAGAGGGCTAAGATTCTTGAAGCGATGGCGGTGATAAGGTATCTGAAGAAGAACCTACACCACAGGTTGCTGAACCTATAGCAAAGGTTGTTGGTGCAAACACATCATCAGGGAATATTTCTCTTGCACAACTTCAAAAAGCCCTGATGAATGGTATTTTAGTACTAGCGGATGCTGATGGAAACGCCACAACTAAAAATTTGGAAGAACTTTCTACTGATCAATCCTCTACTTCCAGACAACCACAACAACCACAATCACAACAACCACAACAGCCACAAGTGGTTGATGAAATGGTAAATGAACTCCATTTCGAATTACCAGAATACGATATCTTTGAAAAAATCCTGCAAAAGCGGGTTCCCCAACTCATGAGAGGATCAAGCGAGACATCTCCTCGGAATGATCAACCGAGGCAAGCGAGTTGCATACTCGAAATGTGTGAAGTACCGAAACTTCAAGCAAAGAAACTACCTTTGGGACAAGAAGACCAAAGTATAGAAAGGTCACAAGTTCCGAGACCAATCGACTGAAATTGCTCGGTGGTGACGGTTTAACTCTTATCTTGTGAAAATTTTTATGCTTATACATCTTGTTACTCATAAAATTTCTTTATTCTGGTGAGTTAGAAACACAAAAACAAGAGGAAGCTGAAAAGCTTACCTCAGAAACTGAGAAGGAGGTTTCCTCAACCTCGCCTCTTAAGACATCTGAGCCTGTGTCATAGGTAATAATGGATTCTTAAGATAACACTTCTTCAGTTATAAGTTTATGTGCTTAATCATTAAAATGTTTCTAACAGGCTCCAACTGAGATGGAAGAAGATAAGGCAGAAATGCCAGAGACAAACCCAGAGACCAACAAGGTTTCTGAAGAACACATCACTGAGCCTTCTAGCATGAAGGTATATGACAAATCAAGTGATAAGTATTCTTCATCTTGGGTTATCTTATATCTCTTCTAAAAATATTCAATACTTTCTACTCACAGGATCAATCAGAAGTAGAAATGCACGGGGACAAAGTTGCGACATCCCCTGCATCAATGGAAATTGATGAGGCATCAAGGCCTTCATCACAAGAAAAGATTCGAGGCGCACAAGTCTCTGAGAGACAAGTATCTGAGCCTCCCATGGAGGTAATTGACCTCTCAGATATCTGACTTGTCACTTAAAGTTTTCTTGATAAAATTTCCTAAGTATTGTGATAATATTAATTCTCAGGTTCAAGAAAGAAAGGTTGATGAGGACCAGACTTCCAAGTCTCCGCCTCACAACAAGATATCTGAGACACCAATTGTCTCAGTAGAACAAGTCTCTGAGCCTGAAGTACTTACTCAGGTAACTCAGAAACTAAACTACACTTCTACTCAGATATCTATAAAAGTTTTGAAGCTCACTCAAAACTCTTTCTTTCGAGCTCAAACAAGTGCGGCGGGCTCAGTGTTGAGACAGGGACTACTTCCCTTCTTCAAAGCTCACACCTTGCCCAAGCACATAAAATGCTTCAAGAAATGGCAAAGGTTAAGGTGCTCTGATCTCTCTGAAATATTGAGAATCACAGATCAACCAAACAGTCGAGCACGAGCTCTTGACTTGGAGACATACATCCATGCAATGTTCCCTACGGAAAAATACGATTCGACTCTATTGCATAAGATTTCTCCGGAGAAGTAAGCGCCTGATTTGATCTGAAGCCTTTGAGCAGGCGAGATGGTGGACAAGATTACAAATGGCATTTAAGCCGATCCCCTTGAACTACGCAATTTATACCTTACGAACAAGAAGAGGTTAATGGGCGAAGATCACTATTCTGAAGTGATCAATCTTGTATGAAGATGATGAGGAGGAAGAGATAAGCGAAAATGACTTGACGAGCCTCCCGACCATCACCAAAAGGATGACCGACAAAAGGATGATGATGATGCCCTGCACGGGGACGGAGAATTTCACTGAAATGATGCCTCAATCTTGAAAAGCACCTGAGAAGACTTCACGAAATCTCGTCTCCATCTCCTCGAAATCTACTCATCCATCTTCTAACCACCAGTTACTCTTGAACAAGTAGTTGAGCTTTACGAAGAAACCGATCGAAAATATTAAACACTCAAACCGGATCTGCTCAACTCGGACAAGCTGTTGGAAGAAGAACAACGACTCCATCTTCAATGGAAGATCAAATAGCTAAATCCAGAGACAAGCTTGATCAACTACAAGATCAATACTTACGAAATGATTGCTTACTCGAGGTTAAAGAGCTAAAGTGCATCATCTTCAAAAGAAGTACCATCCTCCTCCCGAAGGAAAGAAACCAATCTACGAGATGGTTCTTTGGACTCGATACAATCGATGAAAATGTCGAGAGGATGAAGATCCTTTGGGTGATTACTCGGATGATGAAGAAGACAAGACTTTGGCGCGAGCACCGCAATGAACATTTAGCGGTTTCTCACTTGAAAAGGAAGGCGATTGCTCCTACAATATTCAACAAAGCCAAGCGTCCACTCCCATGAATACATGAGCAGATGCAATCTTGGCTCATCGAAAAGGAGATGTCTTCACAAAACAAGGAAGTAATTGCCTCGTCCCCTCTGAAATGAGAAAGTTCAGAGCTCGTCACTCGAGAACAACAAGCATAGTCATTGCTCGAAAGATGCAGGAATGATAAGGGATGATGATCGTCTTTAGGTGAAAAAGCTTTCAAGAGGCAAGTTACCTTTCTGGAAGCGGATGCCATCCTAGGCCCATTGGCGAGCTCACGATAAGGACAATGGACTTATCAAGCAAAATCGAGAGCTCAAAGTCGAACTTGAAGTTGGTCACTTTACAACTATTTACAAGGGAATTTTGACTCTCTCAGTTCCTTTATGAGGTGAGTCAATGACAATGACTAAGGGAAAGAATGTACAAATCTGGACCTCAAAGTCGGGGAATGGGAAGAAGGAGAAGAAAGCAAGAAGAAATCACGGGTAGTGCGTCTCGAGAAAGGAAGAAGAAACATGAAAACTTCCGACCACCACTCGAATCAATGAACCCTCCTCAAGCATTTGCTTTGCAAATAGTAGCTTCCCAAAACCTCTTGAAGGAACCAAAATGATAACAAGGGCCATGGCACGAAACCTCCAAGGAGTACCAAGGCTCGAGGAGAAGACAAGTTAAAGGATTGATGAATCTTACGAAGAAGAAGAAGAAGGTCGAATCAAGTCCAGGCAATAAAGAAGGCGTAAAACTCTCACAAGATCTAATCTTGATGATGATGAGAAGCGATGAAGATGAAGCTCCTCTTCACGAAAAAGGAAAATTGAAAGCCTAAGAGCCCAGGCCATTGCAAAGCCCTAGCGACTAAAACACCCTCTGGAAATACCAAGTCTATCCGGTGGTGGTTCTTCAAGCAATAATCCCAAAGAGAATTCAAGACAAAGAAGGAGCAGTGAGGCGAGCAAAGACAAAGTCGACTTCCACTCGGGCGGAAGAAGCCGAAATAGAGTATGTGAAGTATGACAATGATTCCTCATCTCTGGTGCATCAATCGGAAAAATGGCTATTGGATTACGGAACTTAAGCATCTATTGGTAAATTCAAGATTTTGAACCAATCCATAAACAACTTATGGCATGGAGAAAAGATAAGCTGACCTTGATCAACACCAATCACATCAAAGCACGGTTGGATTTTGAAGTTGTCGAAGAAGCTGAAGCCATGAGAAAGGACCTCTCGATGAATGTCCATATGGGAAGCGGATGATGTGCACAAAATTACGAATATCACGAGCAGGCACAAGATCAAGACTTCTTTGTGGAACCACATGAGTCGTTCTATCGGAATATCAATACAAGGGTGACATCGGATATCTGAAGATTATCTCTGAATACTTCAAGCTTTTGGATATCGAGAATAGAGCATGCACGGAAGTGGGGAAAGTACCATGGGTCAAGCATTTTGTCGAAAAATCCTACCAAAACCTACAAAGAGGTGCGTGGATTTGCGGAGACAGAGAGATGCTCGTCAGAACTCTTCTCTATGACTATTCTGATGACATCAAAAGGTTTGGAGATAGGAAATTTGCAGACTGATCCATAGAACTACTGTTGAAGACTTGAAGAGTTGAAGACTTGAAGACTAGTTTATTAGGATGATTACTTGGAGCTTGGTTACTCCTGTTGTCCTAATTTACTATGTAGTTTTTGTTGTATTTTTGCTGACTGAGCTTAAATGTATTATGTATTAAAGTTATCTGTAATTTTTATTTGTAACTTATCTGAAGAACTTACTCTCAGATAGTATTCTATAAAAGATAACTTGTCAGCAAAGATCACACCTTGTGATTTGGTTGATGTCTACTACGCATAATTAAATAATTTGAAGATCTTAAGAAAAGATTAAGTGTTGGATTGTTCACTCATCCAGATTTGTAATAGGTAAGATAGTCATCGTTGACTGATCAAAAAGGGGGAAATTTGTTGGGAAATTTCTTGAGAAATTTGTTAGGAAATTTGTTAGATATTTTGTTAAGAAATATCTATTTAGATTTTGATCAGCAACATGATGACTTATCTTAGTCTCAGAAAGGTGATTAGTACTCTTGGTTCACTTGAACATTGTAAAAGAGGAAACTCACTAAGTATGATAGTCTAGCTAATCTTGTATAGGATGTTAGGTCTCAAAATGTAATTTTTATTTTATGAAGAGAATACCAAGAAGAAGACATCCAAGCAGAACAAGCTCAACGACATTGAAGACTTGAAGAAAGCTACATGAATTCTGGCATTGTTCAGATACCTTGGCCAGATATCTTGAAGACACGAACAGTTTTAAACAAACTGTGTCACAAGAGATATCTGAGAAATAAAAGGCCTATCTGAAAACAAGGAAAGTGTCCACGTATATCTATTCTTAGATACCTTGAGCCTTAACCACATTTCTGAAAAAGAAATATATATTGCAAACAAAGTTGTTTCAATAAATAAGTGGTATCTGAAGATTGAAGATAAGGACGTGCAAAGAATCAGATAACACTAGTCTACGATACAAAGCATAGTTCGATTGACCTGACAAGGACAAAAGTATAGTACAATGCATTTAATGCGGACATAGATATGCGAATAAAAGCAACGGCAACCGAAGAAGAAGACAAAACACCTACTGATTACTATACACGGATATCAATAGTTTGAATTTGAGCTACGGATACTATTCAAGCGGCACTCAAATTCATCTATAAATATCAACACTTAGGCTGGAGAAGATACCTTAGACACACGACATAACTTGAAAGCATTGAGCGTCTTACTCTCTCAAAGCAACTTACTTACTCACAAAGCTTTACATTGCGACCAAAGCATTTGATCTTGAGTAACACTGAAGTTCTAAGTGTCCTGATCCTAAACAAGCACAGCTATCTGTGAAAGAGTTGAAGCGAAAGATCAAGTATCTGAGATTCATTCTCTTGAACATTTATCTAAGACTTGGGTCAGTAAAAAGTACAAGATACCATACATTGAAAAGTGTATTAAGTATACTTGATTCACGAGCTATCTGAATAATGAATAAGTTATTAAAGAAGCTCATCGACAACTCGAACCAAACCGACACCATAATGGCGTGGAGTACAAGAAGTACTTAGTTTGAAAATCGGGGAATAGCTCCAAGGTTATAGGAAGTACTTGATTTGGGAAACTAAGGAATAACTCAAGAGTTATAGGAAGTACTTAGCTTTGGAAGATAAGGAATAACTCGAAAGGTTTGATGCAGGAAGTACTTGGTACGTGAAAGGGAACAACTCGGGGGAACATTTGGTTGGGAACGATTGTTTAAGAATCTTAGAATAGGATTATTGTAAGGTGAACTCAATTATCTGTTCTAGTGAATTCTAGGTCTCGATAGACCGAAGTGGATTAGTTGGAGGATTCGCCACCTCCGGATACCACTATACTTAACGTGTTATTTACCTTTACGTATTTACATTTGACACACACACACATTTTAAGCTGTTACACTTATCTTTATTAGGTCTTCGCTCTGATTCTAAGTATCGGATATCTATTCGATATCGAGAAATAGTTTTATCGACAAAAGTTTTAAAGACTATTCACCCCCCTCTAGTCTTTTACTTTGCGTTATCTGGACCAATGACTCCCATGATCAATGTGGTGAAACAAGAAATTTGGAAAGGACAAAAGCGAGGACACCGAGGAGGTGGCGACAAAATTTGCGAGGTTGTTGGGCATCTTTCTGAGTTTGTTTTCATTCCTTTATTATCCTATATGGTACAACACAAAAATCATGTGATATGTCAATATTCAACTTTACAACTTAATACAACAGAAAATGACTCCAATGAATGGATAATTGATTCCGGTGCTACCGATAATGTCACTTTTTCATTGTCTCATTATACTCACAATGTGAGATCATTCAATTCTTCAGTTTTGTTACCTAACCATACACGCATTGTTGTTACTCACATTGGTGATATTAGAGTTAATAATGATCTTACTCTATATGATGTATTATTTGTTCCCCAATTTCATGTCAATCTAATTTCTATTTTCTAATAACATTGTATTATATAGGCCTTGATTTTTCATCGAGGATGATTGGAAGGACATTGCATAAGAAAGGATTATATCATATCAAGCTTCCAAAGGCTCATCCTACTAGCGATTCATCAAGCAATTCTATTTTTTTCCTATTTTCAATATTGCATGAATAAGACATGATCCCTGGCACTTTCGGTTAGGGCATCTTCCCATTGAGAGACTAAGACTTGTTCAACAAGCTTCTCCTTTGGTTCAATATACTCAGTTTACCTATTGTGATGTCTGTCACAAGGCTAAACTTAGGAAAACTCCTTTTCCTATTAATGAAAAATTACGTTGCTCGCATTTATTTGATCTTATTCATTGCGATATATGGGGTCCTTGCTCGATTTCTAGTTTACAAGGTCATCATTAGTTTTTAACTATCGTAGATGATCACACAAGATTTACTTGGACTTTTCTAATGAAATATAAATCCGATACTCGAAGAGTATTACAGAAGTTCATTCTTTATACAGAAAACAAGTTTCAAACAACTTTGAAAATCTTGCGATTTGATAATGGTCTAGAATTTAACATGATTGATTTTTATAATTCTAAAGGTATAGAACTTCAACGTGCTTGTGTTTATACTCTCACAACAAAATGGTTTTGTGGAGCCTAAACATCAACATCTTTTAAACATAGCTTGTAGTCTTATTTTTCAATTATGTTCCACTTAAATTTTGGGGTGATGCGATTTTACATGCTACTTATCTTCTTAATCGAACATCTAGTGCTATCTTATCAAATCAAACGCCTTGTGAACTTTTACTTAATCAAAAACCTGCTTACCAACATATCAAGGTTTTCATCTCGTGCACGAACATGTATGTTTCTTGGTATTCCTACACATATTAAAGGATACAAACTTTATGATATTGATACACATGAAGTATTCATTTCCAGGGATGTTAATTTTATTGAGGATGTTTCTTCTATGGATATTAGTAATGACAATTCCAGTGTTTTATTTCCTATGGGATATTTACCTTCACCTAATTCTTCTATACCACTTCATCATTCTAGTGATGATAATTCTATTCCTGCTTCTCCAGAACCTTACTCTACTTCCTCTAGTTCCACTTCTTCTCCTTCTGATTCAAGTGGCATTAATTCTTCTATTCCTCTTTCTCCTGATTTAGTTGTGGATCCTCCCTTACGAGTCATGACTCGTGCTACTAAAACACCTTCTAAATTCCGGGACTATCGATCATCACCAAATTATCACTAAGCGACTGCCTACAACAACCACTAAAATATCCCTTGCATCAATATATTACTTATAATAGACTTGGTGATTCTCAATATCATTTCACTCTTCAATTATCACTTTTAGATGATCGTTCTTATTCTGAGGCTATTGGTTATCCGCATTGGCAAGAAGCTATTAAGGTTGAGTTACAAGCCATGGAGAATAACAAAACTTGGTCTATAACACCCCTTCCTCCTGGTCACAAGGCCATTGGATGCAAATTTGTTTTCAAAACCAAGCTTAAGGCTGATGGCAGCACACTTGATAAACACAAAGCACGTTTGGTTGCTCAAGGTTTTACACAACGTTATGGTTATGATTATGAGGAAACTTTTAGTCATGTGGCTAAATTAACAACAGTTCGAACTTTCTTTGCCTTAGCTGCTAAATTTAAATGGCATCTTATATCCAACTTGATGTGAATAATGCGTTTTTAAATGGTGATCTTGATGAAGACTTATATATGAAATTACCTCCTGGACTTGTAATTCCGGGGGACCATACACCATTAGTTTGCAAGCTACATAAGTCGATATATGGTTTAAAACAAGCTTCGAGACAATGGAATTGTAAACTTACAAAGTCACTTACATATTATGGCTTTATTCAATCTAAGCATGATTATTCTTTGTTTACTAAAGAAACACCAGCTGGTTATATATCTTTGTTGGTTTACGTTGATGACATTTTAATAGGTGGAGTTGATCTTAATGAGATCAATAAAGCTAAGTCTTTCCTACATAAGAAATTTAAAACTAGAGATTTAGGTATATCAAAATATTTTCTTAGGATCGAAATCTCATGTTCTCATAAAGGAATTTATTTATGTCAACGAAAATATGCACTAGAAATTATTGAAGAAAATGGATTGATGGGATGTAAACCATATGTGGTGCCTATAGAACAAAATCATGGTTTAAACCAAGGAGATGGAGATTTATTGGAAAATCCAACCATATATAGAAAAATAGTGGGAAAATCTATATATCTACTCTTCACAAGACCTGATATTAGCTATGCAGTTAATGTGTTGAGCAAATTCATGGAAAATCCTTCTAAAATTCATTTGGAAGCAGCTTTAAGAGTTGTTAAGTATCTTAAAAATGATCCAGGTCAAGGTATTTTACTTGGCATTGACAAGAGTCATGATATCATAGCTTTTTCCGATGCAGATTATGCTGGTTGTTTGGACACTCAAAAATCAAATACTGTTTATTGTATTTTCTTAGGTGAATCATTGATAAGCTGGAAATCTAAAAACCAAAATGTTGTAAGCAGATCATCTACAGAGTCGGAATACAGAGCAATGACGCATACTGCGTGTGAAATCATGTGGATATGATTTTTACTACAAGATTTTGGCTTGAAAATATCACAGCCTGCTATCTTGTATTGTGACAATCAATCAGCTTTGCATTTGACTCGGAATCCTGTATTTCATGAACGAACGAAACACATTGAAATAGATCAACACTTTATTCAAGGAAAGGTATTGGCTGGAATCATACAAGCAAAGTATATACATACTAGTGAGCAGAAGGCAGATATCTTCACAAAAGCTTTAGCTTCACCGAAGTTATGATTGATGTTGAACAAGATGGGAGTAATTAGCATATACTCACATCTGAAGGGGAAAGTCTAGAGAAGAAAACAAATTTGTTATTGAAAGAAGAAGTTATGAAGAAAGTTGAGGAAGTAAAGAAATTAGAAGAAACAATTGAAGGATCTCAACAGATTGACAGAGCGTTGCAATAGATTGCTAAAGCGTCGGCCTTGATTAAATGTGAAACACACAAGCACAAAAGCGAAAAGCAGATGTGGCGAGGACATGATGGTGGGTGTAATACACCAGACGCAAAGAATATGAAGAAAACCCAAATTACCTTCTAGGGTTCATCCTCCGTACAGAGATCATTCTGGAAGCAATCCACCTTAGAGTTTGAAAATTAACAGATAAGGATGACACGTCTCATCCGCACCATTGTATAGCTCAGGCTAATTTAGCAAAATTAAATATAGAAAAAGGTAGATTGTGTAGCTATAAATATCGAGCTACAATAGCTCTTCTCTGTACAAAAAAAGCTTGAAAATCATACGAACTTCACAACAATGGAAACATACACTATCTTCGTTTTTACTTCTGCTTACACTCTGAAAGGTCTCTCGCAAAAGTTTGTATTTTTTCATTTAACTATATTCCAAATATTCACTAAGCTTTTGAGTTGCTTACAGTTATTAGGTTTAGCATGTCATTTTCCCATTTATGTTACAATAATTTTTTGCCGCCAGTCCATTCCTAAAGATAGAAATTTGTACAAATGAATGTGTCCACAAAACGTGCTCTACCTTCTCATTAAAAAACAAAGAACGAAACGAATAAACAAATGAATAATGATCCAAATCAACAAATATTTCCATTTCCACCCCCAAAGATTAAAAAATTCGAAACCCACCCCAGACATTCCTCGTCAGGTGCACTGTTCAATAACCTAAACATGGAGATAACAGAGGAACCTCAAAGATACTATTGTCTTCCCCAAATTCCCAAATCGACTTCCAGTCCAATGGTGTTGATGGAATTGTTGTTGCTTCATCAATTTCGGTTTTAATCTCAACCTGTTGATGAATTTCTTCTTCATCTTCACGTTCTTCTATCTTTACTTGCTTCCTCTCAACTTGTTCGCATTCGTCACGTCCTCGTTTCCTGCAATCCACCAGATTCTCTGAAGACGGATTAAAATTCTCAATATCAAGTGGAAAATTGAGTATCGCCTTGCTCCCCCTGAGCTTAAACGCAGCTCTGTCGTAGGCTTTTGCCGCCTCTAAATCCGTTTCAAATGTTCCGAGCCAAACTCGGGTCCCCTTCTTGTTAGGGTCACGAATCTCGGCTGCAAACTTCCCCCAAGGCCTTCGCCTGACGCCTCTGTAATGCCTAACATCGCCAACATTGTTGTTTTCTTGTGTAACAACAACTTTCCTTCTAGACTCCGGAATCGCTACGTTCAGAGAAGGCCTTTTCGTTTGCGTGGAAACGACAGGTTTGGTCCCAAAATTGAAGTACTCGATGGTGTTGGATGCAACGAAACCAGGATCATTATATGAAGAAGAGAAGCTGATGGTGCTGGAGTTACTTGAAGTTCTTGAAATAGAATTGGATTGTTGAGAAAACGATGAGGAACGAGGTGGAGGGCAGTAGTTTTCGATGAAAGCGGAGTCGTCGAGGAGGTGTTGGCGTATCATTTCGAGAGTTGAAGTACAACCATCTGATGAACAAGAAGACATTGCCATTTCTTTTTTGTTTATAATTAACCTTTTGATTGTGAGTACAAAGTGTTTGAGATGATATACACACCAGAAAGAGTGAAGATTTGTTGGATTGATTTGAGTGGAAATGATGGAGAGAAGAAGATGGTTTTATAAAGGGATAGAGATTTGTTTGAGATGGATGGTTCCAGGGAGATAACAAGAAGCATCATGCCTTGGACTTGAAATTGCAAGTTGCAACTATGGTGGGAACACTAGAATTCAATTTGGGGGGCAAAATAGTAAGTAAATAAACTTTTTCTTTTTAATTTCAGTTTAAATTAAGCGAAATCTGTGAGAGGTCATTTATATAGAGACGCATGTTATCAATGAAATCATCGTATTCTTAATCAAAACATCTATGTTGTTAACGAAATTAGTCTTGTTGTAATATAAAAAAATACCAATGTTGAGAACATAGATGTTTTGATTAATAACATCGATGATTTTCTTAACAATATACATTCGTCTCTAGATAAATTATGTAGAGACTGTCTCTCAAGAGACTTACTCTAATTTGGAGCGTCAATTTTCTGTTTTTAATTGTTTCCCATGAATGTTTTTTATCATGTGATAATGTTTTGTTTTGGAATTGAGTACGAAAGTGACAATTATCCGTTTGGGTTTTATAGCTGCACAAGGCCGTCTCTACTTTGTATGCAAGCCTGTCACACTTGGTGTATAAAAGAACCAGATCGGGCTTTGAAGTGAACATAATATAAAATACTTGTTCAATGGGTTCAACCGGTTGTGTCACTATTTAAACCGGTACGAGTATAAATTGTGCGACGTCCTTGATGGGTGTTACATTGACGGTTGGTCGGAACAAGGTGCGACGAGTACGTCACACAATTTAAGATGGGTGAATGTAACACCCAAAGTTTCAAAGAGCTAAATGGATTGAGAACATTATTCGTACCTATAATGTGCACATTTTTTTTTTCCGAAAATCCATCCAAAAGAATTCCAAAGTTAAAAGCGTGGTGCACTGATAGCAATCTTGGGATGGGTGACCTTGGACGTGCCTGGGTGCATGCACAAGTGAGTACAAACTGTTCGGGAAAAAACATATGTACTGGGACAGGTGGGCCAACATATAATCGTAGAGCGGTACCGGAGTAAATGAGTTTCGATTGATGAGTGATCTGATTGTTAAAAGGGTAAAACATAAAAAGTAATACAAAAAAATGAGTGGTACCTGGGGTTATAATTTTTTGAAATTGAGTATTTTATCATTGTAAGTAAATTCAAACCAACCAGTTCAGTTCAGCAGTCTGAAATGCTATTTTTGTAAAAAACACCCGTGTGAATTAGTAAAACAACTTGTTTTGTTATCGAACCATAAATCGATTTGACCGATTCAACCACTGTTTCATTATTTAAACACAAAGTCTCATAAAATACGTTTTCTAGATAATTTATCTACGATTGGCATGTTATCGATAAAATAATGATGTTATTAATCAAGCGTCATGTTGTTAATGAAAATGTCTTGTTGTGATATGAAACAACACCAATGTTGAGAACATAGCTGTTTTGACTAATAACATCATTATCAATGATTTCTTGTGATATTAGTGCATATACATAAATTATTTAGAGGCAAATCTCTAGAGCTACTTCTTATTTAAATATTTGTTTTTCAATCTTGATAAGGGACAAAATATGAATATTTTAATTTAATAACCTCTAGATAATTTTAGCCTTCAGAAAATACAACTCCAGGAAATACAATATATTAAGATATGATAGTTTACTTGATCTTAAATTTAATTTAAATTTATTTAATTTATGTTCAGCATCATAAATGTAAGCCATATATTGACTGCATAGTAACTATATACCAATTTATGGTGTTAATGAGATATAGCAATCTATTTTTATAATTTTTGTAGCGTATATCACTAAGAAATTAAAAAAAAAAATTATATTCAAAATTTTTTAAGTGATCTATGATAAACAAAGAATTATTAATCTATCCATGTAAATAATAGTAAAATGGGACAACCCATGGTTAAACTGGTCAAAACACGAATTTACCACAATTCCGATTTACATTTCGATCCGATTTTTCGTACACTATACATATTAATGAGAGTTAAAATATGAAACTAAATATTTAATAACGGATAGAGGAAGTATAAAATTATAAAGTAAGTATAATGCGGGGTATTGTCATTGAAAGAAAAAATATGTATATGCATCAATTTTATAATTCAAGAAAATTGGGCCTTTTATTGAAAATTATTAATGAGTCTAATTAAATCAGTGATGTTCATATTTGAAATGATTGAAGGAAAAAATAGCATTCAATATCTTATCATGCAGATTATACTAGTATTCACCTTGAAGGGTGTGTTTACCGTTTGATAATTCTAAAGCGAAGATTGGATACATTAACCACATGGGCTGCTATCTACGTACAACGTGGCTATTTTCGGATCAAAGATAAGAAACTCGGAACTTAATTTAATTTAAGTAATGCCACTATAACTTAATTTAATTTAATTAATGCCACTATATATTGATATTGTTACGATCCTGAATTTAAACTAAAATATAAAACACATTAAAGTGCCATAGGGCGTTAATCATGTTAAATTTTTTTGTAATTCTTGAAAACATTAACTTCATTTGGTAGGCTGAAATGACCGAACTTAATTAGTGAAGCTGGCTGAATTGTAGTATAAAATATAACTAATCGAATGCTGAATGGGCCGAATGAGGCTGAATGAGTTTTCAGTTGAAGAGAACAGAGCCTTCATAAAATTTAATTCGTAAAACAAAGTAATTCAGCTGGAAATAAAAAATAAATCTTTACAATTCTTAACGAATCATCTTGCTCAAATAATTTTCGTGAGCTCCATCTTCAACTCCGATCTCAAACCTGAAAATATTTGAGTTAACGTGGGTCAGACATAGATAAGTAGCTATTCATGCGTGAACCTACTTGTCTAAACGTTACTTGCAGTTCATGTGACCTTCTCATTAACTTTTGATGCAACTAGTACTGCAGTGTAACGTAGCTGAGACATTGTTCTTCTTAAAAGTAGAATCTTCTTGTTACTTTAGTATTTGGCATAACACTAAGCCTTGCCACCATGCTCGACACTATGCCTGGCATCAGCCTAACATATTTATAGTTTTGGTCTAACCAAAGCCTAGCCATTTATCTGAGCTTGTCAGGCACAAAGCCTAGTCACTCTTCTAATTAATCTGATATAAAGCCTAGTGAATATACCAAGTTAGCCTAGCACAAAGGCTAGCTAACCATTATATAATATTCATGAAATTCACAAATCTTTATTGAAATGATCAGCAAAAATATTAATGCACCATCTAAACTAGTAACATATTATCAAAAAAAATTAACATTTAAACAGATAGAACAAGGCAGAGCTGCAAATTCATCAATCATATATGCAGATATAAACTCACGTATATCAAGTACCGATGTTAACCAAGAAGTGTCCTTACAAAGGTATTACCTGTCCAAGTCGTTATTAATAGATCGAAGCATAAAAACAATATCTATTACAGCATCAATTCTTCATTGCTAGCAAACGTTAAAAGCAGCCCGGTATCGTAGTTCAATAACAGATATCTTTAACATGCATGATAATGTCATCAACATGCAGAATTGAAGAACTCTGATTGGATAAAATACAAAGTGAAAGACGATCCAAATTCAACAATGAATTTATTATTCTAGGATTACTTGCACCCTATACAACGTTAATGATCCTAAACCCACTTGCCTGGAAAAACAGAAGATTGATCACAGCTTGTGGATGGATGGCTTACTCGTGATGAACTGGGTTTTTATATCTCATCATGTGAAATTTGTAGAGTCGACATTTTCCTGGCTCTAACACCTCCATTTGATTCCATCATTCGTAGTCTGGTACAACACTGTGTCGGTGTTTAGCGCCTCCATTTTGCCTCATACTTCACCTAATGATTTGGGAACTGGGCCTCTCTCAGTGCCCCGCCCGCCTCAATAACCACCTATGCCATCACCTTGGTCAAACAAAGTATGTGAGTGATGCTCAACAAGTTCAACATTAAGCCTTTTGAAAAGAATGCTAATATACCTATGAACAAAGGAACTAAAATGACATATATTGAATATGACAAGAGTATTGAAGAACAAAAGTATAGGAAACTCATTGGTTCTCTATTATATTTACTATCAATCTATCCGTCAATCCAATGGGATCCACATTGACTCCATCCACTCCTGTTGAGTCACACTCTCAACCCATCAAGGATGAATCATTGGAAAGCTTTTCTACACCTTTCAGGCAGTCAAGTCAGACTCCACCACTTACACCCATTCATTTCGCCATTCCACTTGATCGTGTTCCACCAACTCTAGTTCCCACTCATACTAGACCCGACCAAACTGATCCGAAAACCGAACCGAATATCTGATTCACGGTTGGCGTGATTGAAGAATCGATCGGTTACGGTTGATGTTTTTTTCTAACCGTCAACCGTGGGCCTAACGGCGGTTATCCGACCATTCAACGGTAGTAACATGAACCCGGATTAACATGAGTTAAAAGTAAAAAAAAGACCAAGTCTTTGGACCAAGTAAATAATATTTATAATAAATGTTTTACACATGTTTAATAATAAAAAAGGGCCTTACGTACACATTTAGTGAAATCTTTTAGTGTTTTAAACTTTAAACTTTTTAGTAAGTGTGTAAACCCTTTTTTTTTTTTTGCAATTTTGGTCAAGTATTTATCAAGTAAGTATTGGTAATAAATAAATTAACATATATATTTATACTTTGTTAATAAACCGACGATTCAAAACCGACAAACCATAAAATCGCGGTTTAGCGGTTATAAACATCTGATTAGTAACCTTCTATAAGCTATGCAAATCGATTCACGATTAGCGATTTTTCATGAGATCTAACTTTGGTGAGCCTAACATACAGTCTAACTCATACAATGCAAACTTGTGGTATGCGTAGAATTTTTCGACCCCAGGGCTAAGGTCGTAATAAAACAATCTTACCATATGATAGAATTTATTTCGTTCAAAGACAAACTTTTAAAGATATATGAAATATAGTTATTTATATTAATTATTCATATAATATTTGAAAAAAATCAGGGCTTATATAATGGGACTATAAATGTAGGAAGCTGGTAGGAGAAAGTACGTTGAGTGTTGACCTTGAACATTCAAACCCAAAACTACGAAGCCTGGTTTTGGAAAAGTAAGTAGTTTGGATGTAGTCTTGCTTTGCTTGCAGGTAACTTAACTAGGCATGTACAAGAGTGAGTAGTTGGTCAGATTCTGATGTGGAGTTTCAACGGCTAATTGCTAATTTTGTTTGGTTTGTCCATTTCCAGGGTCTTTCTCACATTTCAACATTCAAACCCAATCGTGCGGTCCACTACTTCAGTTCACATTCAAACTTTTCTAATCTATCCACTAATTTACTTTGTATATACTCCGCCGCAATTTCTTTAATTTATATGAAAATTTGTTTTAATGTTGGAATACTAGAATTAGCGAGCGTGTGTGAAGCGTATTCCAGATATACACTATTTCTTTTGCTAAAATTTACACTGATGTTAATATGCATTTTTATATATACAAGTTTTGTATATGAATTTTTATATCGATACTCATAGCCATAGGCAACGAAGGCTTCTTGTTCTCCTTGACACTACTGCTCCTAAGAGAAAACCTCGGAGTTGGAGCCGCTCTTCGCTCCGTCATATAGATGTGAGGCTTTACTTTATCAGAGATATCATTGATCATGGATCTGTAAGGTTGAAAAGATTCACACTTCTGAGAATGCTTCTGATAGTCTGACCAAGGCAGTACCTCTTGGAAAGTTTCAAGTTTGTGCTAATCTAATGAAGGTTCATAAGCTTCAATCTTCAATCTTCAATCTAAATGCTTGTCGGTGTGTATAAGTGATTTTGGGATGCATTTTAACCTAAGGAATGTAAAGGGTTTAACTCTAACTTCAGGAGTTGGGAAGTGTTTCACAAGATTGATCTAAGGTGGAGATTTGTGAGAAATATAGCTCAATCGATTTGATGGCTATGATCTAATTTGGAGATTTGTAGAGCTAAGATTAATTTGGCAGTTAGGAGGGAAAAGCTATTATAAACAGCTTCTTCTAAAGGAACAAAGCATTAGCTCATTTTTCTCAATTCCTCTCTGATCTTCGTTAATTCACAAATTCCTTGAGCGGTTACCATATACATAATCATAGAAAGCTTATTCCTAAATTAATTTCACATAGAAAGCTTATTCCTGAATTAATTTCACATTTCAATCGTTCTTGAGCTTGTAATCAATTGTTAATTAAGTTCTAGGGGTTAATTTATCGATAGGAGATTACGAAATCAGGTGATTTGCTGTCTGATTTCGTGGATTGATTCTTTGTAATCGTTGTACGATTGATTAATATGATTGTGAAGGTTTTTCTGTGGATGTAGGTTTGATCTTCAAGTAGAACCACGTAAATTGTTTGTACAATTGTTTTCAATTCTTCGATCGATTGTTCATTGTTCATTTCCATTATTATCGAGTTAATTCAACTAACAAATACATTTTTGTATGACTTTGTGAAAACCTGCTTTAAGTTTAACAGGTTTTAAGCAAATGATAGGCGCAAAGGTAACTCTAAACGACCACATAATCATAAACACTTTATATGTGCACCACAACCACATTACAAACTAATTAATAGTAGTAATAAACCGTGGCAATGCCATGGTATATTTTACTTATAATAATAAATATAATGTAGGGGTCAAAATAAATTAATCAAGAAAATAAGAAAGTCATACTTTCTTGTAAGCAACGTTGGCAGTGGTGTCGGTGGGTAGTCATTCTTTATGAAATACAATATCACCGAGTCTTTTTTATGGTAACTATAGAAAATATAAAATATGACTCACGATGAAGGATATTCTTTTGAAGGTTAGGATCCAACCCAACCAGAATTCGTTCAGGACCTGATGGGTGCATAACATATACTTTTATATCAGGTTACGTACCCACACCAGACTCGTTAAGTAGTAACTGTTAAGTAGTAACTGATACATGTTCTTAACATAAAAAGTATCCCTCAAACCCGAACATAAAATAAAATACAAATGTGTATACATCAATTAACAGGGTTGGTTTCCAACAACCCTCCAGGTGGTATGTGGTCCCCCACCCCCACACACAAAAAAATTATTATTTTACGAATATAATTACATATTACAGGTTTTTCACTGACCCACAGTACCTCCCCACACCACGGAAAAATATATACTCTACTAATTTAACCATACAATGTTGCGGTTTAAAACGAGTTTAAGTATATGTTTAATCATGTCCTGAATATCATATTGATCCTACCCAAACCCAATCCAAACCTGCTCGGAACCCACGAGTTGATAACATATATTTTAGATTGAGTCATCTACTCATACCAGACCCTTTAGTTAGTAACAGATACATATTCTTAAATTGAGATTAACTCTCTCAGACCCGAACAAAAATAAAATAGAAAAGCGTATAACGTAATTAACAGGTTTGGTTCTCAATAACCCGCGGGGTGGTATGTGGCTCCCTACTCCACATAAAGATTATTGTTTTACAACCCCCCCCCCCCCTAAATTTTACTAATTTAACCACAAAATGTTGTGGCTTCGATCTTGTTATAGAGGTTTGAAACGGGTTTGAGTATATGTAGGCCAGACACGACCATCATTATTTTTAATGGGTTTGAATTCGGGTTGGATAGAACTCGACCCATTTAAAAGTAAAATAATGGAATACCAATGTAGATATAGGCCAGCATGTGTTCAACAGTGTCCCTGACTCTTGCAAGAGTATCTTTTATGCTCTTTTTATTTTTTGAGTAGTTATTGATTTAAAAAAATTAATGTTTTCAAAAAAATAAATCTTATCTTGATATTTTATTATACTTTTTGTATGCAGTTAACAAAAACTGTTGAGTGTCCATCTTAAAATTTATTTCATCTCAGCCTCCCTACAAAATAAAAAATGGCCCATCATATATTTTATGTAATATAACTCCGTCATAAATATGAATAATTGATATACTCTGTAATAATATAACTATAATATTTGTATGATTTCACTCATTAACTTTGTATGTACCATGTCTTCAACTTCAGAAAAAATGATTTCTCTCTGTCTAGTTAAAATCTTTTAATCAACTATAACTATGATTAATATTATCAATAATTACTTTTATTGTTGGATATATGATTAAATATTTTTCAGAGTTTTGTAGATAAATTCATATAAATGTATACAACCAATAGATTTCATTTAATAGATTTATATTTATCTTAATAAATAAATTATTTATTTAGATAATTAAAAATAATTTTCGAAGTTTTGTAGATAAACTCATACTCCCTCCGTCCCAATTTCATCTTCCCGCATTCCGTTTTGGACTGTCCCAACTTCATTTTCCCATCCCTTAAATGGAAAATCTCTCATACTTTAGACACTATCTCTCATAGTTTCTTCATTATTTCTCATACGTTATTCACTTTCTTTCCTATTTTATCACCATCTCTCCTACTTTATTCACTTTTCTCTTAAATTTTGTGCCCGAGCTCGCGGGAAGATGAAACCGGGAAGGATGGAGTATTAGATTTAATAAAATCTATACACTATGCCGCCAAAATACTAAAAATAAACAGTGAAAATGTTCCATAGTTTATTTTCCAAATTTTAATTTACACAGCCAATATATATCATTTAATAAATTTATATTTTATTTTAATGAACAAAATATTTAATTAATAGTAATATTCATAATTGGTGTCTATGGATTCGTCTTGTCGTGGTGAATCCAAATATATATTCAAAATATTTTTCGAAGTTTTGTAAATAAAATTTATATGAGATTTATGATGAGTCGATATTTTAACGACTCATTTAGTACCTTTTTTGCGTATTTTGTGGCGTCTTTTAGCCTTTATTTAGTTTTTTTTTTTTCCATGTCACGTTTGGGTTTTTTGTGTGTTTTTGTGCTTTTTTAGGTGTCTTAGCGTCATTGGCAAGGGAATGGAAGACCAAAGTGCAAAGAAGACTTCAAAACCTTCTAGAAGCACCACAAGGCCAAGTTAGTGGGCCACTACTCCAAGAGATGTGACATGGAGGTTGGAAAAGGGAGAGAAAATAGGAGAAAGTGGAAAAATGCTGATTTTCCCGAGCACAAGGCTCACCGCGGTGAGCTCCTGCAACAAGGAGTCTCACAGTCTGATAAAGCAGGAAAGAAGCGGAAAGGGTGGACAGCGGTGAAATGGAGCAAGATTCCCTCACATGATGAGCTCGGTTGTGAGAATCAAACCTACGGTTTTCTAGCAGTTTTTTTCCCATGATTTCTAGTTTCTTCCTCCTTAATCTATAAATAGGACCCTTGTATCAGTCAATTGGATATATCTTCATTACTTCTACTTTCATATTTTCAATTCCAAGCATTGTAAACACTTAGAGATTTCGATCTCTCTTTTAATTCGAAGAAGCATTATTGATCTTTCTGACGATCGCAGAGACCAATAGGCACCCAGGTATACAATAGTACGAGTTAGGCGGTTGTTGTTAATAACTTGTATCGTGACATATTGCTATCTGACCGTTGAACGCATGCTTGATCGTTGTGAGCTTGCATCAGTCTTTACCACTAATTAGTATATATCCGGATGAGGGCATAGCTAGTGACAAGCTTTTTGCCGTAACTCATACGTACTTATAATTTGTATCTGGTTCGATTTTGCAATAGCAAAGTGTTGCATTCGCGGACAGTGTACCATTAGCTATATCGCGTCAGCACTTTTGAAAGATCCGCTTGCTTCGTTTTAATTGTAGAAATTGCATGATCTAGGTATTACATTGTCTTGTAATTGTAATTTGTTGTAGGGTTTTGAAGTATCAACCTTACCCACACTATCTGTTTACAACTCACACCTTGAGCCTACACCTTAGAACTAGCTTAATCAATTCCTCGAAGAACGACACTGTGGTTAAAGCATTGTCGTACTACGACAACCGCTTTACTACTTGTGTTATTTTACAAGTATTAATTTTGAGCGCATCAATTTAATAAAAACTATATATGTTGTCAACATACTAAAATTATAAATAGTGGAAATTATAAGGTGCATTGCATTGTGAAGAATATAATGTTCCATAGATTATTTTTAAAATTTAGAATTTACAAAACCAATAGATATTATTTAACAAATTGATATGTTATTTTAATATATAAATAATTTGTTTCATTAATAATAATATATAATATTGGTTTCTATGGATTCGTCTTGTCGCGATGAATCCAAATATATATTCAAAATATTTTTCAGAGTTTTACATATAAAGTTATATGTGATTTAATAAAAATTATATATACAGTTAACATACTAAAAATAAATAGTACATTACTAAATTACTTTTTTTTCTTCTTGCTTTAGTTTTATGAATGAAACTCCATGAAATTCAAGAAGACATGCCAAATCATATTTTGCCTATGTGGCATGGCTCTTTACTCACATGGTATATATATATATATATATATATATATATATATATATATATATATATATATATATATATATATATATATATATATTGCTTAACTTTCAAATAAGTAGAATTACATTTGATTAGACTCTTCCAATATTAGCCCTAGAGGCCTAGATCATAGTTGCATTTAAGATATTAATGGCCATGCCTTGATATTATTTGACAAGAAAAGTCTCAGTTACTATATTTAATTCAGATGCATCATACATTTAAACACATGCTTGCAATTATTTCTCGTTAGACATAAGTAGTTCAAATTGGATGTGGAGATTTGTTCAAGTTCGTTGCTAATACTTGGTGGTGATAGTTGTAGGAATTACAACTTCACAACTTTTTATTGATTGAATACTATACAAATAAATTTTACTGATTTTATTACAAAGTTATGATTGATCTTCCATTTATACCGTTGAGTCTAAAATTTACAAATTAAACTTACCAAAACTAAGTTAATAAAATCATTTATTAATATATTTCACATTTCCTATAACTTTTCACTTTGTCCATAATGTTTTGTTGATGCAAAGCTTCATACTTCATGTTTAATATGTTGATAACAAGTCTACAGGTGCAGATTATGAACATGTCCATATACCACGAACATATGTCAGTACCAGCACTGACATTTGTCTGAAAGAGTACTGTTATGTGTCTAAAGTGTCAGATTCTAAACATGTCCGTTAATGCTACATATATATATATTATATGTATTGGCACTGACATATGTCTGGAAGAATATTGATATATGTCTACAGTTACATTCTGCTTTTACTCCAACTCAATTAATATCTTCATAATGAATTTTCTCTTCATATTTGTCAATAATCAATTATAACCACTCATTTGACAATATTGTACCAAAAATGAACAACAAAAAAGTGGATTGTATCTTAATCAATTTTTTCTCCTAACCTTATACTACTTTCTAATTTCGCCTACTTGGAAATGTTAATAAATTTATTAGCAACTAACAGCATATTACTGCAGGGTGTATCTAATTAATCTAAGATTACGAGACGTTGTCGACGTACGTGTGTGTATATATATATATATATATATATATATATATATATATATATATACACACACACACACACACACACGTATGATTTCTCAAAAAAAAAAAAAAAAAAAACAATATAAGTAAAATCCCTTTTGGTGGCGCGATTCTTTCGTAGACTACGGTATATGATGGCGACATTATAATAACATGTATTTCCATGCACTTTATAAATCACCGTTATGCGTACGGATACTTTGGTCACTCATCCTTAAGATCGATTCTGAGCAGGCACACTAAATTTTAAAATTTTAAAAAAGAAAGGTATAAGTTGCATTTTAAATCCTTGACCCTTTAACTATATTATATTTCTAGGGGCAGGTGTTCATTTGGTATTATTTGAACGTATTATTAAAAAGACTTGTGTCATATATATCGACGATGTATATATTGATTCATGCCAATGTGTGAACCTACAGTATGGTGGCCAATACTTTACGGCAACTCTCACTAACCTGCATAATTATTTGCATGTGGACAAAGACATTCACTAGGCTAGATTAATTAATTTGTCTTATCTTTGGCTTATACGATCCAATGAAAGTGAATATCATTTTCTAAAATAATAAATTTATTTGACATCTGCAGCACAAACATGCAATTAGTTGGATAATTCTAGATCCAGCTTTGACGATTTCATGTTGTTAACATTATATCACAATTAGCTTTGTTTAATGTCGCCATTGGTACATAGTTAATTTTTTAGCCGACACTAGTGTGGCAGTGAACGGCAGAATTAATCGGCATTCTACCTCCGTCCAAAATATTACTTATAATTTAAAATTAGTATTTAGTCAAAATTAAAGTTGGTTAATCAGTAAAAATAAAATACAAACTAACTTTTTGGGAACGGAAGTGTTAGGTTTAAAAATTAACTAAAAAAGAGCATTTTTTATGCTTTTGTAAACGCTTTGAAGTTATAATAATTTTTATATTAAAAAGAATGCTCGTAAGAATGGTACAAGCAACTAATATCTGGTATTTAAGACGAATACAGGATGTTGCTTCTAACAGGATTGACGCTCTTGATGAATATGTTTGATGCAAGATGTAACTGAGGTTACACTATTGACCGATTGCTGTTAAGCAGATTTTGTCTGCCTCCATAAGCTTAAGCTACAGGCTTGCTTACTTGGACAATCAACTCTCAAAGTATAATGTCCAAAGTCCAAACCACAAACTACTTGAAGCAACAGTAGAAGCTCATGCAAGCCGCAGCGGTGTAGAACTCTAAAAAGCTACTACTACCCGTCACAAGTTTTGCATTTTGCAATTTTTATTGTGCCACTCAAAATTTCTCATTTCATTTTTTCAAAATAAACCATATACTTATTTCATTTTACGAACCACTATCTATTTTTTTATACATCTTTATTCTTTTTTTCATTCAAATAATATTTAACTTTCCATTTGATTATTTCACTATCAATTTTTATTGATTCTATATTATTTTCTTATTTAAAGAAAATATTCAACCTTAAACTTTTTTTTATTTTTGACGAAAATTGAAATGGAAAATATAGAACCGGGAGTAGGAAGTACTAAGTATGAAGTGCATAAGAGAATGCACAAATGAGATAATGTCTGAAGGATCTACAACATTGAGAAGCCAAAAGAAACTGTTCCGCAATGTTGTTGTAAATCACATCAATAAAAAGCAGTCAATAATAGCATTTGGTGGCCAATGAGCTCTAGCAAAATTGTTTAGATTGAGGTGTCAGTGGTTATGGTTCGATTCGCGTCGAAAATCAGGATTGTGTTTTAGTGTATGCTAATTGTAATATGTTGAGTGATTTTTTTTTAATAATTTAAAAGTTTATTCAGATTTAAAAAAAAAAAGCCTCAGAACAAACCAGTAGTACATGGTCCAAACTAAATACATCAGGAACGAAATCACTCAAAACCAAAACTAGACTAGGAGCCTCAACTTCTATACCCGGCCAGGAAACATACGAATTTTGTGATATGTTGAGTGATTATTTTGTAATGATTTAGATATGAATGATATATTATTAGTAGATTTAATGTACTATGATTGCAATAGTAATATTTTCGAAAAAATAACAGTTGGTGGGTGTTTAAATTTTGAAAATTAAACTCTGTTTTGATTCTCATTAATCAAAACATTAGAAGGAAAATGATTGGGTAAAAAGTGGCTCACGTATCCTATGCACTTTGTACTTACTCGGCCAGGCATTTAAATCTAGCTCAAATCCAGGTCTTAAATTTGCATCACCCCTACACGCACCTGGAGAGAGTTTTCATGACCGTAACACACACATTTTGAATACAAGTATAAACAAGTATCATTTTATGCTACTTTCTTCCTTCACTCTTTTTTCAACGTGGGACATTAACATGTCCAAACTAGCACATTTGAGTGAATTTATCATCACCTATAATTGATTAGCTTTGGTATCTCAGTGCAACCCACTTCTGTGAAATAAAAACACGCATAAAATCGAGAGGTGAAACTTATGTAAATAATTTCTCAAAATTAATTGCACTTTCACATTTAACTGATGAGTTTAATTTCTGGGGTCTCTTGGTGGATCTTTTAACCACAATTGGCTACCTCATAAACAATCAATTTCCCAACAATTTTCAAATTGTGCAAAGTCTTGAACACTCTTACTTGAAGGTGCTATGTAACAAAGTACGCAGATGAAGCGGAAGAAAAGAAACTCACCATTGGTGAGATAACAAGCTAAATAAAACTGATGTATATTGAGAATGAAATGCAGTGCAATGGAATTAGTACAAATGAGCTAGAAACACTACTATTTATACACAAAATGAGCTAAACTAAGAGGACTAAACTACCCTCTAGTTTGTAACAAATTTGGGCGGGAAACTATAACCTCCTAACAAACTACTAACCTTCTAACCTTTCTACTAACATACTAACTATCACCATACTCCAAGTCCAAACTGCATTATGCTGTCCATGACATCATCATCTTCCCGGCTGCATATGGTAGCTATTTGATTCTGCAGGCATTGGTTTTCTTCTTCTTCTTCATAGCTTCTTCTATTTCTTTGATACTCCGCCGTAAGATGAGCATATATTTTGTAACGACCCGACCACTAATCGGCAAAGCCCGACCACTTTGGGTGTGCCTTGATTCTCATAAATGACTCTCGGGTGATATCTTTGATCCCCTTGTACACATGTCCTTTCCGCACTTTGTCCTCACTGCGTGCATGAGCAGGAGACTTCCCAGTTGGTCACCCATCCTAAGATTGCTCAAGACCAAGCACGCTTAACTCTGGAGTTTATATGGATGGATTCCCGAAAAGAAAGGTACACCTTGTTGGTATGAGTAGCATTCTCAATCCCTTTAAGCTCTGTGGACTTGATTTGAAACTTTGGGACGTTACATATATTGGTTATGCTCATCTTAGACATTAATCGTGTAATATCTGCTTGTGTCAATGATTTAGTAAAGATGTCTGCAAGTTGTTCTTTAGTAGAGACATATAAAACTTGAATTGTGCCATCTAACACTTTGTCCCTAACAAAATGACAATCAATTTCGAAGTGCTTTGTTCGTTCATGAAAAATGGGATACAGATTGATTGTCACAGTACAATGTGACAGGATTCTTGAATTCTATATTAAACTCTTTAAGTAAAGAAAGCAACCATATCACTTCACAAGTAGCAAATGACAATGCTCTATACTCTGCTTCACACGATGATCTACTCACTATGGTTTGCTTTTTTACTTCTCCAACTAATGAGTGAAGAACCTAAGAACATACAATATCCAGAAATGGACCTTCTTGTATCTGAACAAGAAGCCCAATCTGAGTCACTATAAGAAGTCAAAATCATTTCATTGTGAGCTGAAAAGAAGATTCCTGTAAACTGCACTTAAATGATTCTTGGAAGGCTTATCCATGAATTGACTCAATATGCCTACAACATATGAAATATCAGGCCTGGTTATATTGAGATAGATAAGCTTTCCTGTCAAGGTTCTGTAAACAGATGGATCTTCTAATATATCTATGTCAGTGACAGTGAATTTGAGATTTACTTCCATAGGATTCACAACTGGTTTACAATTTGTTAGACCTGTTTCTGTGAGATTTACTTCCATAGGATTTACAACTGGTTTACAATCTGTTAGACCTGTTTCTGAAAGCATTTCCAGAACATACTTTCTCTGACAAATGTGAATGCCTTGAGAGTTCCTTGTTATTTCAAGACCTAAAAATATTTAAGCTTTTTAAATCTCTTATTTTGAATTGTTTATGTAACATCCTTTTAACTTCTATAACATGTTCAGAGTTTGATCCTGTAATTAGTATATCATCAACATATACTAATAATCTAACAAATCCCTGAGAACAAGTTTTTGTGAATAATGAATAATCGGATTTGGATTGAATGAAATTAAGCTCTTGTAAAGTTTTAGAAAACTTATAATTCCATTGCCTGGATGCTTGTTTCAATCCATAAAGAGACTTGTGAAGTTTAAACACTAGTTTAGAAGAATCAGATGAATGTTTGTGAATATTTATGGAAATATGAGCAGATAAATTAGATGAATCTTTATTAATTACCCCCCTGAAACAAGTTTCCAGGTGGTATGTCCATGTAGATATCTTCATCTAAATCACCATTAAGCAAAGCATTGTGAACATCCATTTGTTCACAATCCCAACCATGAGCTGCAACAATTGCTAAGAATGTTCTGACAGTAGTAAGCTTGGCAACTGGACTAAAAGTCTCAAAATAGTCATATACAAATCTCTGAGAGTACCCTTTAGCCACTAATCTGGCTTTGTACTTGTCTATAGAGCCATCAGACTTCAATTTCAACTTGAAAACATATTTACATCCTATAGGCTAGTGGCCTGAAGGAAGTTCAGCTTTAATAGCTTCTCTCCATTCAAAAGATTGAATAGCTTGAGAATAACATGAAGGTTCAGGATTAGAGATGAGATTTAAAGCATAAACATGAGCTGACTGTGGCAAATGAGTGTAAGAGATGTAATTAGAAATAGGATGTGCAGACCTATGCTTGTGAGAGATATTATGATAATAATCTTTTAATTAGATAAGTGGAACAGCTCTTCTTGTAGATTTCCTAAGTACAGGCACATCAGTTGTAATATCAGGTGCAACTTATCTGTGGAATCATTAGAATGTGAATGAGCATGTGAATGAGACTGATATGATGAAACTGTATCATTAGTACCAAATGAAGCTGGAGATATGGGACTATGATGATCAGTAGATAAATCAGAATGTATGGAAGATGAATTAGAATTATTATCAGTAGAGAGTATGGGAGAATGCGAATCAAGAAATATATCATCAGAACAAACATTAGGTACAGGAATATAAGGAACATAAACTTGTGAATATGGAAAAACTTGTTCAATAAAATGAACATATTTTGATATAAGAGTCTTAATTATGAGTGTGTATGTTATACAATCTATAACATTTAGTATGTGAGGATACCTATAAAAAATCTGAGGTGATCAGGATCAAATTTTGTGCGTTGATGAGCATGAGTAGAAGCATAACATAGTGAACCAAAAATTTTGAGATTAGAATAATCAGGCTGATGACCATAAAACCTGGTGAATGGACATTCATTATTTAGAAGTGGTGAAGGAATCTATTAATAAGATATGCAGCTGTTAAAACAACATATCCCCAAAACTTAAGTGGAACAAAAGATTGAAAAATAAGAGCTCTTGCTACATTAAGCAAGTGTTGATGTTTGTGCTCTACTACACCATTTTGTTGTGGTGTATAAACATAACTTGTTTGATGAATAATGCCTAATGCTTGTAACTTTGAAGTGAGCACAAGAAATTCTGAGCCATTGTCAGATCTGAGTATTTTGATTCTTGTGTGATATTGTGTGTCTATAAGTATGATAAAATTCAACAAGATAGTCTGTACTTCTTACTTGTTTGTGAGTAAGTGTACCCAAGTAAATTTGGAATAATCATCCACAATAGTAAGAAAGTATATGTGACCATTAATAGAAGAAACTGAATATGGCCCCCAAACATCAACATGTATTAAAGAAAAGATAGAAGTTGTTACAGATTTGCTAACAGGAAAAGTGAGTTTCCTCTGTTTAGCTTCTAAACAAATGGTACAATCACTAATGTCATGACTATCTACATTACATCAGTCTATTAATTTCATCCTTTGATAGGATGGATGACCAAGTCTTGAATGCCATAGCTGACTGGAAGTGAGCAGTGTAATAGCATGAATAGTTGATTGAGTCTTATTGATTGGATAAGGAAAATAAACAACAGATGTAGAGGCTTTATTTGATGCTAAAATGTGAGAGAAATCCTTGATATGAAACACAAAGAGTGATTTAAATCTTCTAGCGAGCCTTGAACAAACTGACTTAATGCTAATTGAAGCTCATAGATGCGCACATTATCAGTTTGAGAGTACCTAGCTTCCAGCTTGTTCCATACATCTTTAGCATAAACACTTTGAGCTATTTTACCTCTTATTTTTTCTATGATGGAACTGTGAAGCCATGACAATATGAGATTGTTGCATCTTAGCCATGGGAGATAGAGAGGACTTTCCAGATCTGGCCTATTATAGGTGCCATCGACAAAGCCTAGCTTTTTCATGATCGACAGAGATAGTGCCATATCACGACTCCGATTGATGTAATTAGCACCCTTTAGTATGTTCTTAATAGAACACGAGGTAGGTGTGTCATGAGAAGCAGATGGTATGGGTATTAGGATCTGTGTGATCCGAGTCCTTATCGATTGTTACTCTTAGCGATAGCTACATGCGATGCATTAGCATTTGCATCAATAGGTGAACCAACATTTTGAGCATTAGATGAAGACATTTTGACAAATAGTTGGTGATGTGATCAAATGAGCAATCGAAATAACAAGTGATCAAACAAGATTCCAATTGCTTCAATAAATGCAGCTCAAGCAACGATCAATCAGAAAATCTGTAAACAAATAGGGATTCAACCATCAAACACTCAATCTAGATGACAAAACGGTTACTGATTAACCATACTATAGTATAGCAACCACTCAAAATACGATTGATGATCAATAGTGTATGAAAAAAATTCTTCGATTGAAGCAATAAATCTCTCGATTGTGATTGTGAAACTATAATCATGAATTGAATGAGCTTTGATTGAAATATACTTCAAACAAGCTTGATTTTCAAACGATCTTAATGGCAGAATAACTCGAGATCAAGCTTTAACCAGGAGAAAACTAACAGTAGAAGAAGAAGCTATCGAATGAATAAAGTTCAGATACTCAGGACTAGCCTGAGCTCTGATACCATAACAAAGTACGCATATGAAGCGGAAGAAAAGAAACTCATCATTGATGAGATAACAAGCTAAATAAAACTGCTGTGTATTGAGAATGAAATGCAGTGCAATGGAATTAGTACAAATGAGCTAGAAACACTACTATTTTATACACAAAATAAGCTAAGCTAAGAGGACTAAACTACCCTCTAGTTTGTAACAAATTTGGGCGGGAAACTATAACCTCCTAACAAACTACTAACCTTCTAACTAACTCTACTAACAGACTAACTATCACCATACTCCAAACTGCATTATGATGTCCATGACATCATCATCTTCCCGGCTGCATATGGTAGTTATTTGATTCTGTAGGCATTGGTTTTCTTCTTCTTCTGCATAGCTGCTTCTATTTCTTTGAGACTATGCTCTTACAATAATTATTACGTTCTAGCTCAAGGAGAAGAGGAGCAAGGGACTTCCCAGAATGAGGCACCAAAGAAGCTTGAGTAACTATTTGTGAGAGACCGTCCCTCTTAGAGATGAATCAACATCACATATTTAATCACAAACATTAGATGTGTAGGTACAACATCAATTTTAATATGTGCAAGTAATGCAGTTTAAATGAAACATATATGTGTTTCTAGTGTAACATGTGATTTTGCTAGAACTTATGGACCGGGATTGGTACCCTGAACTGGTTTCAAACAATGTTAACTATGATGTTGAGTCAATGATAAGCTGAAATTATTACTTAGAAAACCAAGTAGTAAGCAGTTGTTATAGACATACAAAGCTAAACCACAAGATCGTTCGCTAAGGAGCTAACTAAGCCACTATAGTGATGCGAGCAAATCTGAGAGATGTTTGCGAGAAAACAAAATTGAAAATTTGTATTTTTACCTAAACTAAACCTAACATAGGAAACAGAAGAAAACTAGTTGGTGAAATTCAATGGAAAGAAGGGCGAACACGGTAGCGATGATCCGGTTATTCTAATTCAATACTAGGTAATCGTTCATATTTGTCACTGCAATTGGTACAAAAAGCAATCACTTCAATTCAACCGCTTGTAATTTGAATATTCAAAACTAGAGTAATCGTGGGTTGTCATGCCATCATCCTTAACCAAAACAACTTTGAAGGTTTAAACCTAGCCTATTGAATTGAAGGTTTTACGAAGATTTAAAACTAGACGAACCTATATGAACGAATATAAACCCTAGATTCGAATCTGCATAACAATCACATAACTACGAGTTACGGAGGTTTAACTACTCATGATGGAATTGAAGGCGAAAGAAGGCATGGTATTGAGTCATGAGCATAAACATGGTGATAATCGCATGCAAGATCATACAATTCGATAAACAGAAGAAAACAAAGAATTGTAGATAAGCAATAGAGAGTTATCAATAAATTACCAAGAATTCGATGTCGATGATTCTTACAAGATGAAAATCAAGCTCCAAAATCAATCAATGATAAACTAGGGTTCTTGAGTAAGTCTAGAAAAAGACCTGCCTTTCCATTAGGAATAGGAAAGACCAAGTTTTTACATTAAACTAAAAAAATGGAATAATGCAGTCAAGATAATCTAAAAAATATGAGGCGGCTTTTCCCAAACCCTTCATCTTCAATCACATGTCTTAATTTATTAACCTAGATCGCGACTTTCCATGTCTGCTTCTCTTTCTCCCTCAGCTCGTCTCCATCTTCAACATTTCCACAACTTCTCCTGTCAAAACTCTACTTCCATCGTCCATACTATATTCTTCAGTACTAGTTACGTTCACGAGATATAGAAAATTAAGAAGCACAAATGCAAGGGTCACCAAAAATCGAAATCTTCGAAACAGATCAAATGAAATTACATCTTACCATGGATGAGCGGATCACGATTCGAGATTCGAGATCCAGAGAAAGTTTATTGGATTTTTCCTCAATTTGTCAAGAGATTCGATTCTGGATCGCAAAAATGGAAGAATTGAAATGGGTGTTCTGTTCTTCCAGGTAAAAAGCAAGATGTACGTTAAATTTTCTTTGATCTTGCTTATTTTAACTAGAAGATTTAATGTTGTGTGCGTGAGTTTTTTATAATGGGGATTTAATGTTTTATGTGGGTTTTACATCACTGCATGGTTTTTGCATCAGGGATTTATCGGTGTTTGTGAATTTTTAATATTTTATGCATGGGTTTTTATATCACATGTGGGTTTTTTGTGTATGGGGGATTTAATATCGTGTATGTGGATTTTTATAACTGATGGATTTAATGTCGTGTCTAGGGGTTTTTATAAATGGGGGATTTAATGTTGTGTCTGTGAGTTTTAATAACTGGAGGATTTAATATCGTGTATGTGGGTTTTTGCATATGGGGGAGTTGACTGCTAATTAAAAATAGGCCTTTCCTATTTCTAATGGAAAAGCAGGTCTTTTCGTAGACTCTGTAAGGGTTCTTAGGTCCCAAATAGGGTTTAGAATAAGTTATGATTGAAGTTATGGTGAAAGAAATCTATTTATAGGAGGAAAAAACGAAGAAAATCCGTCCAGAATTCCGCCAGAAATCGCCCATGCAAATCTCGCCGCGGCGAACAATATACTCGCCGCGGCAAGAAACGCCGTAAAGCCTTCTTTTTTATTCGGGAAATTTCGCCACGGCGAGAATCTCATTCACCGCGGCGAGCTTAAAACCTTCGTAACTTTTCCTGCACACAGAAGTTTCCAATGCTTCCAAAGCAAAAGTTGTAGCCCTTTCAATTATCTTTGCATGGCCATCGAGATCAGTTCAATCAGACATCATATGCTAGAGTTATGTCCAAAATGGCTAGCCTGCTCTATAAATCTTCACTTTTGCAAGTCTCGCTAAAACAGCTCTCAAATCTTCGTCCGAACTCCGAATCCACTTCCGTCTTCGCCTAGTTACTCCAAATTCAAATCTATAGAACCATAGTTTTCACTCTGGTTTTCACCTTCGGGACACAAAAATCCTACAAAACACAAACAAAATACCAAACATAAAAACGCACAAAAACACTATAAAACTACGAACAAAGATCGCTAAAAAGGACCAAATGAGACTCTAAATTATAGTCTCATCAAAATCTCCAAACCGAACCTTTGCTCGTCCTCGAGCAAACAAACAACCTAGACAAAACCTAGACTCAAGACAAAAATAAAAAGAAAACAAATAAGAGAGTTGAACTTCCAAGTGACCGAATCTACTATTGAAAACAATAAATTCACAAGATGCAAAAGTTTTGTACTCAACTAACCTTGGCAGAATAGTGCACAGAAAATCAAACAAGAATGTTTCTCAGTTAAATAATACTTAAGTCTAGCTTGCTAATCCCTCACAAGTGAATCCTATGCAACTAACTCTCACACTCCTGGAAGTATCCAGTAGGGGTAAAGACTCAAGAATATAAAGAGTAAAGGAAGGTGACTTGCGTCACAAAGTTGTCTCAAATACCTCATGCCATGTACTCAGTCAGTTAAGTCAGATGGGACTTTTTCACAGCTCTATAAACAATTAGCAGTAGACTTATAAAAGGGCAATCGTTCTCTCTCTCTCTGTTTTTTTTTTCATTTTTTCATTTTTTCATACTCCTTTTTGTAGTCTTTAATATGACCCGTGCTTATTTTGTCTCAATTTTTGGTAGTGTCTACATTTCTGAAAGTCCTCACTTTTGTGCGTCTTTGGTTTGGTATACATGCCGCAACCCTCACGGACATATGGCTTTTTAGGACCACTTGGTGTGTAGGTAGTATTTGAAACATGCCAACCACGACTAGCGGTGGCATAAATGCCATAGATACACTCAGAGACTTATTCAATATTTTGAGAGAACAAAAGCCACAACATAGTCATTAAATATACACGGCTCACATAAACTTCCTCACCAAACTGTTCTTGGAGCAGGTTTAGCACAAGAAAATAAGAATGAAAATCATGCCGTTAAATCATACTTAACTTACAAGCGTACACATGAGAATGATAAAGGCAAACAAAGTTTGCACTTCACGAAAAAAATTCACCACAGTGCGGTACAATATTTTTCTTGACTCAAGGCTTGCTCACGGGCTTTTGGATTAAAGAGCTACACAAACTTATTATTTAAAGAGAAAGCGAACTTGTAGGATTTTAAATCCACTCTGACTTCAACTAAATATCATACAAAACATAAGCGTGACAAATTTATCATCTACAATAGACGTTGGACTTGGAAGAACAACTCCGACTCACCATAAATAAAAGATAAAAAATAAAAAACTAACAACCTAAAACTGAACTAGAACTGACACATAAAAGTGGCTAACATACCACCACACCTAGACAACACAAAACATGAAATCCCTCCCAAACCTAAACTTTAGCTCGTCCTCGAGTTTCAAGTTTAAACAAGCGAAGAATAGAATAGAAAAAAATAAAACTTACCCCGGGTTGCCTCCGGGCGCCTTTATTATAGTCGTTTGGCTCAACTTTGGGAATCTTTGCTATCCATTATCAAGCAGGGCGAAACCTTGCATCCTTCCCGGTATACACAGTATTTTGGGAGCAAATAAATAGAAAATAAATAGAAAAGTAAAGGATCAAAACTCCCTTGGTAATTATCTGTGCAGTGGCTCTCAAGGACGAAGATATCCACGAGCACGGATGGCGACATGTAATAACTAATGAAGGGAATGCAAAACATCCTCTAAAATATCGTCATCAGATACTTCCTCCATACCTCCTTCGTCGACTGCAAGAGTGGAAGAGTCTAATTCAGGTGTTGTCGTAGAGCAAGACAAGTCAAGCTCCACAACTAGCTCATCATCAGAATACTTCTCGGGTGCTTGATTAGATGAGACCTCGGTGGAGGCGTATGTCGAGATTTCCATCCTGTTAGGAATATCTGTTTAGATTTTGATCAGCAACATGATGACTTATCTTAGTTTCAGAAAGGTGATTAGTACTCTTGGTTCACTTGAACATTGTAAAAGAGGAAACCAACTAAGTATGATAGTCTAGCTAATCTTGTATAGGATGTTAGGTCTCAAAATGTAATTTTATTTTATGAAGAGAAGACGAAGAAGACATCCAAGCGAGAACAAATTCAACGACATTGAAGATTTGAAGAAAGCGCACAAGATTCTTGAAATAGTTTTGCAGATACCTTGGCGATTTCTTGAAGGCGAATGATTGCTAAACAAATCATGTCACAAGAGATATCGAGAAGTCGAGGTCCATCTGGAAAACAAGGAAAGTGTCCTGAGATATCTACACTCGGATACCTTGAGCTTTAAACCACATTTACGATAAAGAAATATATATTGCAAACAAAGTTGTTTCAATAAAAGTGGTATCTGAAGTTAAAAGGTAAGGGCGTGCTAAAACTCTGGAGAAAAGCGATAAAGTTAAGTCTACGATACAAAGCATAGTTCGTTGGCACTCTGAGGACAAAAGTATAGTACAATTCATTTAATGCGGACATAGATATACGAACAAAAGCAACAGTACCTTACGAAGAAGAAGACAAACTGCTATAGTACTATACACGATATCGATAGTTTGAATTTGATTTAAACTGCGGATACTATTGAAGCGGCACTCAAATTCATCTATAAATATCAACACTTAGGCGACGAGAAGACACACAACTGAAGAACTTACCTTTGAACACATATCTAAGCTATCTCGAGCAAATTACTTATCCTCAAAGCTTTACATTGCGACCAAAGCTCTTGATCTTGAGTAACTTGAAGTTCTAAGTGTCACGATCCTAAACAAACACGCTATCATGAAAGAGTTGAGCTGAAAGATCAAGTATGAGATTCATTCTCTTGAACATTTATCTAAGACTTGGGTCGATAAAAGAACAAGATACCATACATTGAAAAGTGTATTAAGTATACTTGATTCACGAGCTATCGATTAAGCGAAAAGTTAATAAAGAAGCTCATCGACAACTCGAACCAAAACCAACACCATCCTTTGGCGTGGAGTACGAAGTACTTAGTTTGAGAAACTAAGGAATAACTCCAAGGTTATTGAGCACAGGAAGTACTTAGCTTGGGAATCTAGGAATAGCTCAAAAAGGTTTGAGCACTGAAGTACTTGGTGAGGAAGCGGGAACAACTCGAGGAACATTTGGTTGGGAACCATTTGTTTAAGGAATCTTAGAATAGGATTTTGTAAGGTGACCTCAATTATCTATTCTAGTGATTTCTAGACCTTTGGAAGACCGAAGTGGATTAGTTGGAGGATTCGCCACCTCCGGATACCACTATACTTGCATGTTATTTACTTTTACGTACTTACATTTCAATGACACACACACACACTTTGTTTACGCACTTATCTATCTTAAGTCTTCCGCTCTGAATCTAAGTATCGAGATATCTACGGATATCGAGAAATAGTTTTATCGACAAAAGTTTTAAAGACTATTCACCCCCTCCTAGTCTTTTACTTTGCCGTTATCTGGACCAACAAGTGGTATCGAGGCGGAGGTTCACAAGCCTTACTTGAATCTAGATCCCCGAGATAGGTGAAGGAACTTTGTCCATTTTCGAGGACTATTTAATTTGTGTGTTAATGCGAGAATGTCTCAGTGATGCACCCGTTCTCAAACCAGAGAACTTCGAGAAATGGAAAAATAACATGATGCTCCACCTTGAAGCCATAAGTGGCGAAATGATCGAAGTGATAAAGAATGGCCCGATAGTCATTCAACAACTTCAACAAGTCATGGAGGTTTCTAATGGTAGAGCAGAGATCAAGCGAAGGATCTTCTGGCGATCGTCGACAAGTGGGAGATCTACTAGTCGAGTTATTTACACTGCCAGAAGAACTCTGGACATCGGAAGATGCCAAGAGAAATCGTTTGGATGGTCAAGCTCGTAATATCATCATCGGATCGACACTGAGCACATCTGATTATAGCGTAGGGGTGCTAAAAAGCGAAAGTTACTGTGGCGATTGAAGAAATCTGTGCGATCTTGAGAAAACCAAAGAAAACAAGTTCGAAGTTCTCAAGTTGAAATTTCAAAATTTCAAACAAGGACCTTGAAACTCTAGAAGAACTTGATTTGATTTACCACTCTCATGAGTGATATGGGCGCAGGGAAAGCAGCAGATACTCCGGTCGAGAAAAGATTAAGACTATTGTCGGAAGTCTTAACCCAAGGAGCATATTAAATTCTTTTATTTTAACCAAGGAATGCGAATATTACTCCATTGGAACTCTTCTCACATCTTGCTACGGTTGATTGTGAGACAACACAAAGAGAACAAACAAGCTGAAAAGTTGCGAATATTGCTCTAGTTGCTCAAGGAACTTACGAAAGAAGAAAAGAAAGGAAGAGGCGAGGATGCTCTTCTTTGCAAAGCAAATGAGCAAATATGTCGATGGAGAAATTGAGAGAAGAAAAGCGAAGAGAAGTGAAAAAGCATCTAGGCTCAAACTATCACCGGATCAAAAATATGCAAAGCTCATTGAACAAGCCGTCTCAAAAAGCATCATGTCTTGAGGAAGTAGAAATTGGAAAGCGATATCTGTTTCTATTATCGAAACCTGGTCACTTCAAGAAGGATTGTCACGCCTTCAACAAACTAAGGGCGGTGACAAGAAAGATAGAAGAATCTTGAGAAGAAGCGAGCTTTATTAAGAAGAAAGAAAGAAAATCAAACTCAATGGATGCTCTAGGCGTTGAGGCAGTTACGAAGATGACAATTCAGATGACTCAACCTTACCATCACCAAAATTATGTGGAGTTACTCATGATATAATCGACTTGACCTCAAGAAGAATGAAATGTGGAGTTCTTTGAAATTGTGGTCCAGACATCTCTAACATAGAAATACATCTTATGGTGATGAGGTAACACATACTTCTTGTTATACTTATGAAAGTGATGAAGAAGAAATAAAAGATCTAGAAAATCTCGGAAAGAACTTGACATCTATGAAAGATAATTTCTAATGATCCGAGCTAGAATGAAAATCTTGAAGAAAAGAATTCTCTTGCAAAGGAAAATTCTCAATTAGTTAAGATATCTGAGAAAAGGATCTTTGAAAATGCATTTCTCAAAGCTCAAATATCTGAGACTCAAAAGTCACATAAAGAAGCAATTTGAATTACGAAGAAATATGAAGATCTTCTTTACGAGAACAAGGAACTCGAAAAGAAAGAATTATCTTTTCAATCTTATGCCAAAGCTAGTGACACACTTCTTTAGTACAATCTTACTTAAGAGATCCTTGAGAAAAGAAAGGACTTGAAATTTGAATACAGACAGATTGTTCTATCACTCTGAATAAGAGTGAGGAAAGAAGAACATTTGTAAGTACTCGGCAAGATGGTTCCATGCAATCTATAGTATCGGTCGGAAGGCGAAGATTGTTGACAAAGGGAAAGCGATTCGACTAAACCTTTGTGGGAAAAACAAGTAAAAAACAAAAGCTGTTGGCACGTCTACGAAAAGAAACACAACAACGAAAAGTGTAAACACCACGATGCTATGTCTCTCAAAAGGGTAGAATTGCGAGGTAGCAAATTCTCCCATGTCACTTTTACGGAAAGAAATTGGACCAACGAGTAGCAAAGGCTAAGAAAAGATCTCGAGATAGCTTCAAGTGCTCGAAGCGGTATTGGCTATAAAGGCATGAAACAACTTGCTCATGAATACAAGCAGGGCAAGAACGATGGCTAAAGGCTAGAATTGCTCAAAGCAATTATCAAAGTGGAAGTTGAATCAAGCCTTGAAAATCTGAATGCGGGGCTAGAAGAAATCGGCAAGAAAGCTAAGTTCTTTGAAAAGCAAACTCGAAACTGACAGTGTCTGAAAGCACCAAATGGAGCACCTAGGAACACGAGGAAGAAAATAATTCTTATTAATGATAATCATTCAATTGAATTCCTCCTTATGTTCCTATCGGACAAAAAAGAATGTTCGAGGAAATTCATTCAAAATGGATTCCTCTTGGAAGATTGTTTAGTCTGATGGTTCAATGTAAATTGAGAACCTAATCTCACATTTCTGTTGTGTGCGAATGCTTCACGGACTAAAGCACAATGGCTATTTGATAGTGGATCACGGAAAGCACATGGCGGAGACAAAGCAAATCTGTCGATTACAAAGCTTGCAACCACGAGACCGGATCGATTTCTGGAGGAGAATTAAATCCCTCTCAGGATTTGGCAGCGTCAAATTAGGAACATTAACAATCAACGGCGTATTACATGTTAAGGATTTGAAATATAATCTATTTAGCATGAGGCAGTTTGCGAACAAAGGTTTCTTGTAAAATTCAAAGCAAAATCGCAAACTAATTGACAATGAGTCAGCGAGCGGTCTTGGTTGCTTTCGGCGGAAAAGCGATCTTTATGTTGCCGATGGGCATCGCCTGGTTGAAGAATGTCTCATGGTGAGTCAATCTGGTCACCTGGAAAACCTTTGGTTATGGCACAAAAGAATGAGTCACTTGAACTTCAAAACTACGAGCAGACTTGCCGAAAGAGTTAGTGGTTGGCCTTCCCAAAACATCTTTCGAAAGGATGGTATCATTACGCCTATCGGATGGAAACAATCTAAGATCTCTTTCAAGTCCAAAATCAGACACTCTAGTGTTAGACCACTGCAACTATTACACATGGATCTTTTTGAATCATCTGTAACTAGTTATGTAGGAAAGAAGTATGGTCTGGTTGTTGTAGATGACTTCTCAAGATTCACTTGGGTTGTCTTTCTGAAACACAAATCTGATGCCAGGGTGGAGATACCAAACTTGCTGAAAAAGCTTGAAGTCATGAAAAATGACAAGGTATCTGCAATCAGAACAGACCATGGTACTGAGTTTGTCAACCAGTACATAAAGGAGTTTTGTACCTGCAAAGGTATACAACACCAACTTTCCTCTGTAAGAACACCTCAACAAAATGGTGTTGCAGAAAGGAAAAACAGAACCCTTAAAGAAGCTGCAAGGACGATGCTAGCTGACACTGAAATAAGTGAAGTTTATTGGGTTGAAGCTGTAAACACAGCCTGCTACACTCAGAACAGATGTTTGATAAACAAACACCATGACAAGACCCCTTATGAAATCTTGGTTGGTAGACCCCCTAATATCAAACATCTGAGAGTATTTGGTTGTAGATGTTTTGTTCTAAACAATGGAAAAGATTATCTGAGAACATTTCAACCAAAGGCAGATGAAGGTGTATTTCTTGGTTATTCCACGAATAGCAAAGCCTACAGAATTTACAACAAAAGAACAAAGAAAATTGAAGAATCAGTTCATGTTGTATTCTATGAAGGAAGTAAGAAAACACCTCCTAATGATGAACTCTCAGAAAGGTTCAAAGAACTAATGTTGAGGGATTCTGAAGAAGAATCCTCAGAAAGGAGAAACATCATTATGGAAAGTGAGGATGACTCTGACGTAGAAAAGCTTGATATGCTTAGTAACAACCAGATGACTCACAAACATGATGAAGAATTTCCTATGAAACTTCCAGAAATGGAAACTGAAGATATTCATCATGAAGCTATCTCTGGAAATAATCTCTCTGAAAGACATGTTCTAGATAGCTCAAACACTGAACAAGTGTCAGACATTAATTGACCTTCTGAGGAGCAAAATGTGTTAGATACTGAAAAAGTATCAAATCAAAATCCCAGTGATTCACATTCAAATCATTTGGATATTGATCCTACTAGCACTAAACCTATGATGAGATGGATCAAGGATCATCCTGCAAAAGATGTGATTGGACCAATTAATCAAGGTGTTAAGACTAGGAGAGCAATAGCTGAAAATGCTAATTCTCTCTTTGGATGTTTCATCTCAAATATTGAACCTAAAAATATAGAAGAAGCATTAGGAGACCAAGGCGGATCTACGCAATGCAAGAAGAGTTGGATCAATTTGAGAGAAACAAAGTGGAAACTAGTTCCATTTGTGGAAGGAATATACGTGATTGGAACTAAATGGGTTTTCAAAACAAAATGAATGAATCTGGTGAAATAACTTGAAACAAAGCAAGATTAGTTGCGAAGGATTTACCGGTGAAGGCTTAGATTTTGATGAGTCATATGCCGGTTGCAGATTGGATGCAATAAGACTCTTTCTAGCCTTCGACTCATAAAGATTTTAAAGTTTATCGGATGGATGTTAAAAGTGCATTCTTGAACGGTGAACTTGCAGAAGAAGTTTATGTTGAGCAACCACCTGGCTTTGAAGTTTCCTCAGAAAGTAGAATGGTCTATAAACTACAGAAAGCTCTATATGGACTGAAACAGGCTCCAAGAGCATGGTATGACACTTTGGCCAAATACCTTCTGGAAAGTGGTTTCAAGAAAGGTGAAGTTGATAAAACTTTATTTACCTTAAATCATGATGAGAAACTACTCTTAGTTCAAGTATATGTTGATGACATCATATTTGGATCTAAGGACAAACAACTTTGTAATGACTTTGCAAACCTCATTAAAAGTAAGTTTGAGATGAGCATGATGGGAGAAATGAATTATTTTCTAGGATTGCAAGTCAAGCAACTCAATGATGGAATATTCATTAGTCGAACAAAGTATCAAAAGATATGCTCACAAAATTCAATCTTAAGCCTTCTGAAAAGAATGCTAAGATACCTATGAGCATTGGAACCTAAATTACCTATACTGAATCAGATAAGAGTGTTGAAGAACATAATTATAGGAAATTGATAGGTTCACTACTTTACCTCCTTGAAGTAGACACGATATTCAATACGTTGGAGTGTGTGCTAGATTTCGAGACAAATCCGATGCAAACACACTACAACATTGCTATGAAAATATTAAGGTATGTAAAAGTACGATAGATGTAGGATTGTGGTATCCTAATGAAAGCGGATTGAGTTTAGCAAAGGTACTCGAGCTGATTATCTTTGAATCCTTTGCTTGATAGGAAAAGCACCTCGGAGAACTTGTGGGTTTACGGGTACTAGACTTATCTCGTGGTTTAGCAAGAAGCAAAACTCAATTGCAACTTCTACCACGGAGAAATTTGAATATATTGCTTTGGTTGTTGTGCAACACAAATTACGTGGATACAACAACAACTTAAAGACTATGGACTCTAAGAGAAAACTCCCATTCTTTGTGACAACACAAGTGCTATTGCGATTAGGCGAATCCTAAATTTCATGCGAACAAAGCATATTGATGTTAGACATCACTTCATCATAGACCATGTTGAAAAAGGCGATATAGAGATACTCAAGATTGGTTGAAGACCAACTTGCGGATATCTTCACTAAGCCACTACAAGAAAGTAGATTCTTAGCCTTAAGACATAGTCTTGGACTAATGGAACTACTGATGGTGAAAAAATTGAGGAATGAGCGGGCATCCGGAGAAGAGGTAGGCTGGAGCAGGCATCCGGAGAAGAGGTATCTGGAGCAGGCATCGAGAGAAGAAAAGAGAAATGGAGCGGGTATCCGAAGTCAAAAGGCTAAAGAGCAAAAAGGCGACTTAAGATCTACGGGGCAGAACTCGGATATCTGAATCACTCTATAAGCGAGGGAACACAAAGGAGAATAGTACAACTATCTGCGATCGACTACTCTCTTGAAATTAGCATTATATCTATATTGATGAAAAACTTGGAAAATCCTAAGTATAAGATAGATTGATGCAAGCGGTGTTCTTAGTCATACAAAACGTGATTCGGATACCTAATAGCCAAAATTCATTAAATGGGCACAATTACACTTGTTGATTGTGATCATGTCTGAAAAACAATGGTGTCCTTGATGAAATTAAGCGTTTGATCTATACGGTGGAAATTAATTCCGATAAATAGTGGAAGTAAAAATTAACAAAGCCCACTTTGCATTTAATGTCGAACTAGCTTTTGCTCACGCACCTTGCAAATCACGATCATTACACAAAATCAATTTGTATGTATTTATGCATTGAGATTCTATTGCTATATATATATATGATTTTGGCAAAAGAAATCACTTTACTAATCAAAATTCGACTTACACAAAAATAGCAAAACCTTCTCTTGATTCTCTGCAAACCTTCTACAATCTCTGCAAATCAAGATTAAGTTGTTACGCAAGAATTCTTGAATCAAATCTCTTTCAAACACCAATCAAATTCCTACACTATATAAAGAGATGGCCCCAAAGAATTCTTCCACGAAATCTCAATCCTCCTTTGATGCTTGTTGAAAAGCAAGCACGAGTTGGTTATTGTGAACAACCGTGGTAGGAGATTTTAATCGACCATTGGACTTCAAATCACGGAATGATTTGGGGTGGTGCCATGGTTGAGGAATACCTCACGCAATAGAGAACCGGCGTGAAGGCGATCCTTGACATGCTTGAAAAGGCACAAATCAAGGGTTTTCTATACGCTGCCCAAGTGGAATTTCATCACTCGATGTGTTGGAATTCTACAACAACTCGGATAATTTCTGTGTTTACGAAACTTTGCAATAGTGCATTGAAACCTCAATCGAGAAAGGAAATCATACGGACTTAACAACTTTCGTAAGTTGTTTGAGTTTCAAAATCTTGGAAAGGATTTTGAAATAAACACCAATGATGATGATCTTTTGAAGGTGTTAAACAATTTATGATGGCGTGTGTGATCTTGAAAAATCGGATACACCCTTGAGTTCAAACTTCGACATCGAACCGGACATCGATGGTTCCTTTGGGATGTATGGCTTGCATTCTTCACGGATGCTTTGATGGTCTACAAGGAGGTCTTGACGGATAAGCGAAGCGATGGATCATGATGTTCTTCTTTGAATCAACAAGACAAAATTTGGAAAACCCTTTTAAGCTGGGAAATGCGCCTTCATGAAGTTTGTGAAGAAGATTGAGCTTGAGCCTAAGATGCCAAAGGACTAGCGAGCGAAAGGCCACGATGGGCTATGATGCGAAGATATGCTACTTCTTTGGAGAAGCTTGGCATTAAGCTCGGAGAGGCAGTTGAAATAGCCGATAACCTACTCTACAAATATGACTATCAAACTTGATGAAAAAGGTTCTTGGGTCTCGGAAAGGTTCTAAGTGAAAGTCTGAAAAGGTATACGAAGAAAAGGTTGCGACCAAGCCGAACTACAAGAAAGAAGTCTGGCAAATCGGAAGACACACCCATTGAGGTTATCGATTCTCAAATATCTGCGGGCCTTGCCGATGAGCGAAAAAGCGGATCAACTCATCAATGCTGCAAAGAGTCATCAACTCTTGAACAAGTAGACTCGAAGAGAAAGTGTGTTGAAATGTTGCGACTAATGCGAGAATGCCTTCTTGATGAACTTATTAATCTTTGCCAAAGCAATTGAAAAGCACCAAGCCCCATCTGCGAAATCGCGGGAGTAATGGACCAATCGGTTCCCAATCTTGATGAGAGCTCGGCGATGAAGATGATGAACTAGTCATCTCTCAAGTCTAGAAAGAACAAAGAGGGCTAAGGTTCTTTATGTGATGGCGGTGATAAGGTTTCTGAAGAAGAACCTACATCTCAGGTTGCTGAACAAGCACCTATAGCAAAGGTTGTTAGTGCAAACACATCATCAGGGAACGTTTCTTATGCACAATTTCAAGAAGCCCTGATGAGTGGTAATTTAGTCTTTGGCGGATCTTTGATGAAAATGCCACATCTAAAAATGCGGAAGAACACTCTGGCCGATCTTACCTTCCAAACAACCACAACAACCACAAGCAGAACAACCTATGACCACTAGTGGTTGATGAAATGGTAAATGAACTCCATTTGAATTACCGATTACAACAATGAAGAAAATCCTACAAAAAGCGGGTTCTGACTCGACAAGAGGATCAAGCTGAGACATCCACTCGGTATGATCAACCGGGAAACAAGCGAGTTACACTTTCGGAAAGGTGTGAAGTACCTAAAACTTCAAACAAAGAAGGCATCTTTGGAACAAGAAGACCAAAGTATAAAGGGTCACAAGTTCCGAGACCAATCGACTGACAATGCTCGAATTTGAATGGTTTAACTCCTACCTTGTGAAAAATTTTATGCTTGTATATCTTGTTACTTATATAAAATTCTTTATTCTGACTGAGTTAGAAACACGAAACAAGAGGAAGTGGAAAGCTTGCCTCGAAGCGAGAAGGAGGTTACTGACCTGCCTCTTAAGAAATCGAGCACATACCACGGTGATAATTGATTCTTAAGATAACACTTTTCGATCATTTGTCTATGTGCTTAATCATTTAAAGCAAATGTTTCTACGAGCTCCAAGCGAGAAAGAGGAAGATAAAGCGAAATGCGAGGCGAACCAGAGGCCGACAAGGTTTACGAAGAACACATCATTGAGCCTTCTAGCATGAAGGTACATGAAAAATCGGTGATAAGTATTCTTCATCATGGGTTATCTTAAACTTCTTCTAAAATATTCAATACTTTCTACTTACGGGCTCATTCGAGTAGAAATGCAAAGGGAAAAAGTTCGACATCCCCCTGCATCAATGGAAATTGATGAAGCTCCCAAGCGACATCACATGAAAGAATACGAGAAGCGAGAAAGTTTACGAGAAAATGACTCTGAGCTTCCTATTGAGGAAGTAAGTCCAAAACTCAGAACTTCCAAAGTTCTTTCAAATAATTTCCAAAGTATTGTATTAATCTTAATTCTCAGGTTCAAGAAAGAAAGGTTGATGAGGACCGGACTTCCAAGTCTCCACCTCCTGACAAGATATCTGAGACACCAATTGTCTCGATGCACAAATCTCTGAGCACAAGTACTTACTCGTAACTCGAAACTAAACTACACTTCTACTCAGATATCTACAAAGTTTTGAAGCTCACTCAAAACTCTTTCTTTCGAGCTCAAGCAGTGCAAAGCGGGCTCCCGATGATGAGAAAAGGGACCTTCCCTTCTTAAGCTCAAACCACCTTAAGCATATTGATGCTTCAAGAAATGGCAAAGGTTAAGGTGCTCGATCTCTGAAATATTGAGAATCACATATCAACCAACCAGACGAGCACGAGCTCTTGACTTGAGGCGTATATCCATGCAATGTTCCCTACCAGGCATTACCGATTCGACTCTATTGCATAAGGATTTCTCCAGAAGTGCGCGATTTGATACAAGTCTTTGAGCAGGCGGATGGTCGACAAGATTACAGATGACATTCAAGCGATTCTGCCGGACTACGCAATTTATACCTTGAATAAGAAGAGGTTAATGGGCGAAGATCACTATTCTGAAGTGATCAATCTTGTATCTGAAGATGATGAGGAGGAAGAGATAAGCGAAAGCGACTTGATGAACCTCCCGACCATCACCAAAAGGATGAAACAGAAAAAGGATGATGATGATGCCCTGCACGGGGACGGAGAATTTCACAAAGAAATCATGCCTCAACTTTGAAAAGCAAAGCGAGAGGAAAGCGAAATCTCGTCTCCATCTCCTCAAAAGTCAACTCATCCATCTTCCCAACAAAAGGTTATTCTTGAACAAGTAGTTGAGGATTACGAAATCGCTCGAGAAATTGTTGAATACTCAATCCAGGCGCTCAACTCGGACAAGCTGTTGGAAGAAGAACAACGACTCCATCTTCAACTAGAAGACCGGATAGCTAAATCCGACACAAGCTTGACCAACTACAAGATCAATATCTGCAAGAGATGATTGCTTACTCGAGGTTAAAGAGCTACGAGGATCTTTGTAAATGCCATCACCAAAGAACTTCGATACTAAAGAAGTATAAAATTAAGCATGATGCTAAGTGCATCATCTTCAAAAGAAGTACCATCCTCCTCCCAAAAGGAAGAAACCAATCTACGAGATGGTTCTTTGGACTCGACACAATCGATGAGAATGTCCAAGAGGATGAAGATCACTAGGCTGATTACTCAGATGATGAAGAAGACAAGACTTTGGTTGAGCACCGCAATGAACATCTAGCAGTTTCACACTTGAAAAGGAAGCGATTGCTCACAAACTTTCACCAAGCGCCAAATGTCCACTCCATGAATACATGAGCAGATGCAATCTTGGCTCATCGAAAAGGAGTTGTCTTCACAGAACAAGGAAGTAATTGCCTCCGTCCCCTCTGAAATGAAAAAGTTCACTGAGCTCATCACTCAGAGAACAACTAACATAGTCATTGCTCAGAAAGATCTGGGAATGATAAGGGACGATGATGCGTCTTTAGCTGAAAAAGCTTTCCAAGAGGCAAGTTACCTTTCTGGAAGCGGATGCCATCCTAGGCCCATTGGCGAGCACCTTGATAAGGACAATGAACTTATCAAGCAAAATCGAGAGCTCAAAGCGAACTTGAAGTTGGTCACGCCTACAATTATTTACAAGGGCATTTTGACTCTCTCTCGATTCTTTATGAGGTAGGTCACCAACAATGACTAAGGGGGAAAGATTGTACAAATCTGGACCTCAAAGTCAGGGGGAATGGGAAGAAGGAGAAGAAAACAAGAAGAAATCTGGAGCTGGTGCGGCTCAGAGAGGAAGAAGAAACATGAAAACTTCCCAGCCACCACTCAGAATCAATGAATCCTCCTCAAGCCAAGCTGCTTTGCAAATAGTAGATGCTTCCTAGAAACCTACTGAAGGAACTACAATGGTAACAAGGGCCATGGCACAGAAACCTCCAAGGAGTACCAAGGCTCCAAGGAAAGACAAGTTAAAGGATTGATGAATCTTACGAAGAAGAAGAAGGTCAAATCAAGTCCACAGGCAATGAAGAAGGCTGTAAAACTCTCACAAGATTCAATCTTGATGATGATGAGGAAACTGATGAAGATGAAGCTCCTCTTCACAGAAAAAGGAAAATTTAAAGCTTAACTGAGCCCATAGCTGCAAAGCCCCTAGCAGCTAAAACACCCTCTGGAAATACCAAGTCTATCCAGGGTGGTCTTCAAGCAACAACCCCAAAGAGAATTCAAGACAGAGAAGGAGCAGAGAGGCGAGCAAAGATAAAGTCGACTTCCACTCGGGCGGAAGAAGCCAAAATAGAGTATGTGAAGAATGACAATGATTCCTCATCTCTGGTGCATCAATCGGAAAAATGGCTATTGGATTACGGAACTTAAGCATCTCTTGGTAAATTCAAGATTTCGAACCAATCCATAAACAACTTATGGCATGGAGAAAAGATAAGCCAACCTTGATCAACACCAATCACATTAAAACTGGTTGGATTTTGAAGTTATCAAGAGCTGAAGCCATGAGAAAGGACCTCTCGATGAATGTCCATATGGAAAGCGGATGATGTGCACGAATTCGAATATCACGAGAAGCACAAGAGCAAGACTCGATGTGGAACCCTATGAGTCGTTCTATCTAACTGAAGATCAATACAAGGGTGACATCAGATATTTGAGGATTATCTACGAATACTTCAAGCTTTGGATATCGAGAATAGAGCATGCACGGAAGTGGGGAAAGTATCTGTGTCAAACATTTTGTCGAGAAAAATCCTGCAAAACCTACAAAGAGGTGCATGGATTTTCCGGAGACCTTTGAGATGCTCGTCGAACACTTCTCTATGATTATTCTGATGACATCAAAAGGTTTGGAGATAGAAAATTTGCAGACTGATCCATATAACTACTGTTGAAGACTTGAAGAGTTGAAGACTAGTCTATTAGGATGTTTACTTGGAGCTTGGTTACTCCTGTTGTCCTAATTTACTATGTATTTTTGTTGTATTTTTGCTGACTGAGCTAAACTTGTTTTATGTACTAAAGTTATCTGTAATCTTTCTTTGTAACTTATCTGAAGAACTTACTCTCAGATAGTATTCTATAAAAGATAACTTGTCAGCAAAGATCACACCTTGTGATTTGGTTGATGTTTACTTTTTGCACTTAATTGAATGAATTGAAAAATCTTAAGAAATGATTAAGTGTTGGATTGTTCACTCATCCAAATTTGTAATAGGACAGATAGTCATCGTTGACTGATCAAAAAGGGGGAAATTTGTTAGGAATATCTGTTTAGATTTTGATCAGCAACATGATGACTTATCTTAGTTTGAAAAGGTGATTAGTACTCTTGGTTCACTTGAACATTGTAAAGAGGAAACCCACTAAGTATGATAGTCTAGCTAATCTTGTATAAGATGTTAGGTCTCAAAATGTAATTTTATTTTATGAAGAGAAGACTAAGAAGAAGACATCCAAGCGAGAACAAGTTCAGCGACATTGAAGATTTGAAGAAAGCGCACAAGATTCTTTGAAATAGTTTTGCGAGATACCTTGGCGATTTCTTGAAGCCGAATGATTGCTAAACAAATCATGTCACAAGAGATATGTCGAGAAGTCGAAGGTCCATCTGGAAAACAAGGAAAGTGTCCACAGATATCTACACTCGATACCTTGAGCTTTAAACCACATTTACGATAAAGAAATATATTACAAACAAAGTTGTTTCAATAAAGTGGTATTTGAAGTTAAAGGTAAGCGTGCTAAAACTTCGAGAAAAAGATAAAGTTAAGTCTCTAATACAAAGCATAGTTCCGTTGGCACTCTGAGGACAAAAGTATAGTACAATGCATTTAATGCACGGACATAGATATACGAACAAAAGCAACGGTACCTTGAAGAAGAAGACAAACTGCTATAGTACTATACGAGATATCGATAGTTTGAATTTGATTTAAGCTAGCGGATACTATTCAAGCGGCATTCAAATTCATCTATAAATATCAACACTTAGGCGAGAAGACACACAACGAAGAACTTACATGAACACATATCTAGCTATCTCGAGCAAATTACTTATCCTCAAAGCTTTACATTGCGACCAAAGCTCTTGATCTTGAAGTAACCTGAAGTTCTAAGTGTCACGATCCTAAACAAGCTTGCTATCTATGAAAGAGTTGAATTGAAAGATCAAGTATAAGATTCATTCTAAGACTTAGGTCGATAAAAGAACAAGATACCATACATTGAAAAGTGTATTAAGTATACTTGATTCACAGAGCTATCGATTAAGCGAAAAGTTAATAAAGAAGCTCATCGACAACTCGAACCAAAACCAACACCATCATTTGGCGTGGAGTATCGGAAGTACTTAGTTTGAGAAACTAAGGAATAACTCAAGGTTAATGAGCACGGTAGTACTTAGCTTGGGAAGCTAGGAATAGCTCTAAAGGTTTCTGAGTCTGAAGTACTTGGTGAGGAAGCGGGGAACAACAGGGAATATTTGGTTGGGAACCATTTGTTTAAGGAATCTTAGAATAGGATTTTTGTAAGGTGACCTCAATTATCTATTCTAGTGAATTCTAGGTCTTTGGAAGACGAAGTGGATTAGTTGGAGGATTCGCCACCTCCGGATACCACTATACTTCGTGTTATTTACTTTTACGTACTTACATTTGACACACACACACACTTTAAGCTTTACTTATCTATCTTAAGTCTTCCGCTCTGAATCTAAGTATCGGATATCTACGGATATCGAGAAATAATTTTATCGACAAATGTTTTAAAAGACTATTCACCCCCCCCCCCCCAGTCTTTTACTTTGCCGTTATCTGGACCAACACATCCCCCAGTACCAGGAGAATACCTCTCTACAAAAGAATTAGCTACCTCACTCCAAGAGTCAAACGATCCCTCAGGTGCCGACGTAAGCCAATTTCTAGCAGACCCTTCCAAGGCTCCATCAAACATCCTCATGCAAAGCTGCTCTTCTGAAAGACAAATCCCCTCTTCATTCTCATGCGGAATCCTCAGTACACCATCCTCGAATGCCTCTAAGAATTTTCGAACATCACCATATCCATCGAACTTGGTAAGAATTTAGTAGTAGCGGTGTTACCCGATAATTCACAGCATCGACATCCAGTTATCGTGGTTTTAGGCATGACATCGACCAATAGTAATCTCAAGCGTCATAGCCATCTTTGAGCCCTTGAATTACTAGTATCTCGCATAGAAAAACAAAACCAAAGAGCAGATCCACAAAAATAACAAAAACTAATCTAAACCAGAAAAATAAACAAACGAACAAACAAAAACGTAAAAACTCCTAAACCCTACAGAGGGAGTTAATTCCCCGGCAGCGGCGCCAAATTTGATGTGCTTAAATTATTAGTTAGAAAACCAAGTAGTAAGCAATTGTTATAGACAGACAAAGCTAAACCACAGGATCGTTCGCTAAGGAGCTAACTAAGCCACTATAGTGATGCAGAGCAAATACAGAGATGTTTGCAGAAAATAAGAATTGAAAATTTGTATTTTTACCTAAACTAAACCTAACACAGGAAACAGAAGAAAACTAGTTGGTGAAAATCAATGTAAAGAAGAGCGAACACGGTAGCGATAATCCGGTTATACTAATTCAATACTAGGTAATCGTTCATATTTGTCACACGGTCGGCGTACAGAATGCAATCAATTCAATTCAACCGATTGTAATTTGAATATTTAAAACTAGAGTAGTCATGGGTTGTCATGCCACGATCCTTAACCAAAACAACTTTGAAGGTTTAAAACTAGCCTATTGAATTGAAGGTTTTACGAAGATTTAAAACTAGACGAACCTATATGAACGAATATAAACCCTAGATTCGAATCTGCATAACCATCACATAACTACCGAGTTCTGGAGGTTTAACTACTCATGATGGAATCGAAGATGAAAGAAGGCAGGGTATTGAATACGCAGAGCATAAACATGGTGATAATCGCATGCAAGATCATACAATTCGATAAATAGAAGAGAACAAAGAATTGTAGATAAGCAATAGAGAGTTATCAATAAATTACCAAGAATTCGATGTCGATGATTCTTACAACATGAAAACCAAGCTCCAATGATCAATCAATGATAAACTAGGGCTTTTAGGTCCCAAATAGGGTTTAGAATAAGTTATGATTGAATTTATGGTAAAAGAAATCTATTTATAGGAGAAAACGAAGAAAATCCGTCGAATTGACGAAATCGCCCATGCGAATCTACGCATGGCGAAGACTATACTACTTGGAGAAACACCGATAAACCTTCTTTTTGCTTTGGGAAATTTGCATGGCTGACAACTCATTCGCATGACAAGCTTAAAACCTTCGTAATGTTTCCTACAGACAAAATTTTCCAATGCTTCGAAAGCGAAAGTTGTAGCCTTTTGAATTACCTTTGCATGGCCACCTAGATCAGGTCAATCTGACATCATATGAGAGAGTTATGTCCAAACTGGCTAGACTGTTTCGTAAATCTTCACTTTTGCAAGTCTCGCTAAAACGGCTCTCAAATCTTCGTCCGAACTCCGAATCCACTTCCGTCTTGGCCTAGTTACTCCAAATTCAAATCTCTAGAACCATAGTTTTCACTCTGGTTTTCACCTTCGGAACATAAAAATCCTACAAAACACAAACAAAATACCAAACATAAAAACGCACAAAAACACTATAAAACTACGAACAAAGACCGCTAAAAAGGACCAAATGAGACTCAAAATTATAGTCTCATCAGTCAACAATGTATTCAACAAGGATTGACACCAGTAAACTATTCTGATAAGTAAGCAGCGGAAAATTAAACAGACAATCACAAGTTACTTTTAGCCGGTATATGAATATACCGAACATGTCGTAGGCTAAATTTCCACTATCAGGAGAAGTAGAATTACAAGACTAAGTTTAACTCAATCAGAGACGATTGATTAAACTGTAAATACTAGACGTAGAACATAAGCTAACTATTCTAGCTTGACTTCACTAAAGCAAACATCAATCTTTAGAGATCACTCACAAGATGAAATCAATATCAAGTCTAGTAAAGCAAGAATACCGTAACTCTATATTATGATTTTAGCTCGTTAAGGCGTATGCTTGATGACTGATTCTTCTTGTATATATAGAGTTGTATTCGACCAACAAAAAGAATGCGCCATATTTGTTTCCTCGTTTCTCACATTCCGATTGGGATTATCCCGAACTTCCCGATTCCAATTGGGATGAATCCCGAATTCTCATATATAATTTTGGGACGGGATTGAGATTGATTTTGAATCCCAATTGGGATTTGGGATCCCAAATGGGATAATGAATAAATCAATAAATAATTAATACTACTATATATTACACAAAAACGACAACTCTTTTATGATACAACTTTTTTTCTTCTATAATTATATCATTAAGATTGATGTTGGGTGGTACTTGTTTATCTAACTATCTGTTGTATGTTTAACCTATGAAAAAACAAACAAAACAAGTTAGTTTGTGATACGAGTTGAATTCGTACTAATTTGTAAATTGTTTGGTTTGTGGAGGTGCAAGTTGTTTTTTAAAGTCATTCAAAAGTAGGATTATATAATTATGTTTAATGTATACTAGTATTTGTGAAATTATAAATGCTTGTCCAAAATTATTATGAATGTTGAAAAAAAATTTCAAAATATATGGGATCCCGAAATCCTGCCTGATCCCGCCCAAATCCCGAAAAATCCCGACTTTATTTGGGATGGAATTGGGACGTGAAAAATAAGTTCCAATCCCGAAATCCCAAAATTCCAAATATCCCGTCCGACCCCCAGCCCCACGTTCTATTAGAAGGAAATCTTTCCTTAATATTATCTCTAGAAATCTTATTTCCTTCTTACTTCAATTGCATTTCCTTGTGGCCAAGATCTCTCAATCTCTTTCTGTCTTCTCCAAGCAGCGCCGTCCAACACCTTCCATATGGTCCAAGTCGGTTAAGTCCAGCCCATTGTGCAATATTCAAGCCTATATTGATTTTTCCTACAAAATAGCCACTCAAAGACAACTATAATCGTTAAACCGGTTAATAAACGAAGAAAAAAATTAATAATAAATGCAAACAATTTGCAATATCATATTTTTCTTTAAAAAACGGCAAATAATTTATTAATACCCAATTTAAAGTACAAAGGGTATAAGGAAATATTTCAGCAAATAAAAATATTAGCAATCCTCCAAAACCAACAAACTCCAATGTAATTGTACAAAGTGCTTGATCTTAGTTTCACAACCTTTACCTAAACCAAATTTTATATTGGTTCGATGACGAAAAAGTAATTAATTTATAAACTCAGAACACAAAATAACACAATTGTATACCCAAACAAAACATAGAACGACACATAAGTTTGTGGTAAGATATTATGGGTATTTTTAATAGTATAATACTAGAAGTAAGAAGAGACTTTTATGAAACACGTGGAAGACAATTGGCGATGGCGTGCATTTTGAGCCGATCATGAATCGAACAAATGAATTGTGGGAGTAGCGATCGTACCAACTTGAGTCGCAAGACATTTGAGACAACAACGATCATCAAATTGTTTAAATCCTTTGAAAGGAGGGTACATCCGACTTGTTTTGTTTTTTCTGGGCCCAATCCAATGAAAATTAAATGGTGCAGGGGGTATGAACCTCATCCCACTGTCGCCTTCATTTTGTCCTTTGGATAAAGTTGTTCAATCCCATTTGATAATATTGCAATCAATAAAGTACTTGCATGATAACTGTGGCATTAACTCTTTTCATTATTCACTTAAAATCTTGGTTTGGATAACGATTAAATTAATAAAATTATATTAAAATAGTTGATTTTATATGTTTTTCACAGGTTTATGCGATTTAATCGCTAGCCAAACGGTCACATAATGTGGTGGATCCAAGGATGGTTTAGGGTCAGCTGTACCCTCTCAACATTTTATACTTACAATATTATTATTGACAGTTTTTCATCTTTCAAGTATACTATACTAGTTCAATGCTCATCGACATTCGACGAGTATTAGAGAAGCATATAAATAATGTCTCGAAACAATATTTGTCATCAAAAGAGAAAACGAGAAAGCAACCATGGATGAGGGTGGAGGGAGGAGGGCTACTTACACAACACCACCCTTACGCCAACAACAGCAGAATCCGTTACCTACATAACGACTGGAATTTCCCGAGTTCGATGGAGGAAATCCACGCGCCTGGATTCGCAGGGCAAACAGATTCTTCCAGGTAAACAATATTGATGGTGACACTAAAGTTCTTCATGCTTCGTATTATCTAGTGGGTACCGTAAAATTGTGGTTTTTTTTTGAATATGTTGAGGTAAAACTCAATCCAGGGAGTTGTTACGTGGCATGCTCGGTATAAATTTAATCCCATGTCAGGAAGACATAGTAATGGAATTCACCCAGTTAGTTTAGAAAAAATGATGTTGCTAGTTATATTGAATAGTTTGAAGAATGCAAATCATTATTAAGGGCCAAACACCATGCAATTACTGAAGATTTTTACATATCATGTTTCATGAAAGGCTTAAAAGAAGAGTTACAAGTGCCAGTACAAATGTTTAAGCCTAGACATTTTATTATAGCCATGAACCAAGCCAAGCTAATGGAGAATACCTTAGAATTATGGTCTAAGGAAGGGAAATTCAGTCCTAAGGTCAGCAATACATTGGTAACTACTAATAGAGCACCAACATACAATTCAGGGAATAGTAACATCTCCCAAGCCATGAAGGACTCTAGTATGCCAATTAAAAGGTTGCCAAGGGCGGAATATAATGCAAGAAGGGATAAGGGGGTCTGTTTCAACTGTAATGAAAAGTATACATTTCGGCATAAGTGTGCTAAACTATTCCAGATAATACTTTCTAGTGAAGGAGATTATGAAACTGAGGCCTTACTAGAGGAGGAAGCACTATTTACAGCACCAGCTGATGGTAAAATTAGTCTCAATGCTCTGCAAGGCTACAGATCTCACCATTAATTGAAGATTACTAGAGTTCATAACAGGAGGAAAATAACCATCCTAATGGATAATGGTAGCACACATAACTCCTACTTGGATCAAGCAACAACAACCGCCCTACAATGCCCCCCCCCCCCCCCATCATAATGGACAAAGAACAGTTAGTCAATAGATATGCAAGAAGTTCAAGTGGGTGACACATGGACACATGGACACATGTTTGCATCTGAACTGAGAGTGATTCCTTTAGCTGGATGTGATGTCATCCTAGGGCATGATTAGATGTGGGACCATGACCCTATGACCTTCTATTTGAGGAAGAACTACCTCATTGTTAACAAGTCAGGGAGGGTGAAGCTACAAGGAGAGGGCGATGGCCAACTCAGACTGATGAGTAGCAAAGGGATAAAGAGATTCTTAGAAATCCACTCATAGATTGGTGGCTCAGTTGTTCCAAATCAATGCTACTACCATGGAAGAGAAGATATCCAGTACTATTCAACTGATCCTCAATAAAAATGCTGATGTATTTGCTGATACCAAATGCATGCATGCCACCAGCCATATACATTGAGCACAGTATTGACCTTATGGAGGGGGCTCAACCAATCCAAAAAAGACCATATAGAGTCTCCCATGGTCTAAATAATGAGATAAAGAAGATCATAGAAGATCTCCTGGAATATGGGTTCATCAACCCTAGCTCCAACCCTTTTGCATCTCCTGTATTATTGGTCAATAAAAAAGACAGTAGTTGGAGGATGTGTATGGACTACAGGAAACTCAATGATATCACTATCAAGGATAAATTTCCCATGTCAGTCATTGAAGACCTTCTATCTCAAGTACATGGGGCATAAATCTTCCCTAAATTGGATTTGAGGCAAAGGTATTTTCAAATCAGGATGAGGGACAAGGACAAGCCTAAAACTGCTTTTGTCACTCACCATGGGCAATTTGAATTCAATGTCATGCCTTTTGGGCTGACCAATGCCCCTACAACCTTTCAAAAACTCATGAATGAGGTTTTTGCAAAGTTCTTGGGGAAGAGTGTGCTGGTGTTTTTTGATAACATACTAGTGTACATCAAGTCTATGGAGGAGCATTGCATAAACTTATCTCAAGTACTCCAAATATTGAGGAACCACACACTCTATGCTAAACAATCCAAATGAAGATTTGCTCTCAGTTAAGTTGAGCATCTGGATAATGTTATTAGTGCACTTGCTACTGACCCAAAGATCCAAACAATGATGGACTGGCCACTACTTAAGACACTAAAGGCTCTTAGAGGTTTCTTGGGCTTTACATGCTATATTACATGAGGTTTTCTCCTAGATATGGAGTAGCTAAGCCACTCACAGACATGAATAAGAAGGGGAACTTCAAGTGGACCCCGGTGAGAGGCGGCTTTTATTCACTAAAAGAGCACTCATGACATTTCCATTCTAGCCCTACCACTTTAGCCAACTATTTGAGCTAGAAAGCAGATGCTAACCATTTGGTATAGGAGTTGTTCTTATGCAGAAGGGTAGACCTATAGCCTATTTCAGCCAAGCTCTCTAACTAATGAATCAAGCACTATCTACCTATGATGCGGAATTACTAGCCATAATGATTGCAGTTGGTAAATGGACAGGGTATCTAATTAGTGCGAAATTCATCATTAGTACAAATCATGCAAGCTTTAGGTTCTTAAAAGAGAAAAAGATCATCAATGCTCTACAACAGAAGTGGCTCTACAAGTTTATGGGTATGATTTCTATTGAATAAAAGCAAGGCAAAGAAAATTTGGTGGCAAATGCTCTTTCAAGAAAATATGAGTATATGGATGACAAGGAAGAGCCCAATTCAGAATTGTGCTCCCTAGTTAATCAAGTGAAGCCTCAATGGGTGGAAGAAATATTACTCATGTATGGGGACACACACATCAACGACCTCCAAACGACTTGTGCTCACTCCTGAAGCTAATCCAGACTACACTCTCATGGAGGAACTAGTGATGTATAAGGGCAGGATACTGGTTTGAGCTGTAGGAAACATAAGAGAAAAGATCCTACATGCCATTCATGAATCTTCGGTGGGAGGACACTTAGATTCACACTAGTTACCTAAGGTAAAGTCTCTTTTCTTCGAAGGGCCTTAAGAAAGACATTGAACAATTCATCTTAATATGTGAGGTGTCAAGCAGCAAAGATGAAAGTCCTACCACAGTCTCTGTTGGTCCGGATAACGCAAAGTAAAAGACTAGAGGGGGTGAATAGTCTTTAAAACTTTGTCGATAAACGGTTTCTCGATATACGTGAGGATATACGATACTTAATTTCGAGAGCGGAAGACTTTTCTGATAAGTGCACGTGCTCGACAAGATAGGTGTAAATACTTTGCAAGGTAAATAAAGCAATTAATAAATGTAGAAAGTAACACAAGTCTTTTATAGTGGTATCTCAAGGTGGCGTAATCCTTCAACTAATCCACTTGGCCTTCTCTACCTAGAATCCACTAAGATGATAATTGAGGTAACCTTACAAGTATCTTCCTCGATTCCTAAATACACTAGGTTCCCAACCAAGTGTTCCCCTGAGTTATTCCCGCTTTCACCAAGTACTTCTGCATCGAAACCTCTTTCTGAGTTGTTCCTTAGTTTCCCAAGCTAAGTACTTCATGTACTCCACGCCAATTAAGGGGTTGGTTAAGGTAGTTTGTCAAGTGAGCTTCTTTAATAACTTGTTCAGTTATGCAGATAGCTCTGAGAATCAAGTATACTTAATACACTTTGCAATGTATGGTATCTTGTTCTTTACTGACCCAAGTCTATGATAAATGTTCAAGAGAATGAATCTCAGATATCAAATCTTAATTCAACTCTTTCACAAATAGCAATGCTTGTTGAGGATCAGGACACTTAGAACTTTTGTGCTACTTAGAATCAAGAGCTTTGGTCGCAACAGAAAGCTTGAAGGTAAGTAGTATGCTTGAGAGTTTTAAAGATAGTGTTCAGTGTAAGTTCTGTGTTCTAAGGTATGTTCTCAAGCAGTCTAAGTGTTGATACTTATAGATGAATTTGAGTGCCGTTTGAATAGTATCCGTTAGGCCTAAATCAAATTCAAACTATTGATATCTGAGTATAATCTTGTAAACGTTTGTCTTCTTTTTCAGAAGCTACCGTTTTTGTCCAGACATCTCTGTCCACGCATTTAATGCATTGTACTATACTTTGTCCTGTAGTGCCAACGAAACTATGCATTGTATTAGAGATCTTATACTATCAGAGTTCTCTGAAGCTTTGCACGTCCTTTTCCAGAAATTATCACAACTCTAGATACTACTTGCTGAAACTTGTTATAATATATTTCTTTTCAGAAACATAGTTTATGTCCAAGGTATCTGAGTGTAGATATCTGTGGGCACTTTCCTTGTCTCAGAAACCTTTTATTTCTCAGATATCTTTTGCAACACTGTTTATTTAAAAATGCTTGTGTCTTCAAGATATCTGGTCATAGGTGTCTGAAAAACCTTGTCTTCAGCAATCTTGTGCAGTCTTCAAATCTTCAAATCCGTTGAACTTTTCCTGCTAGATGCCCTTCTTCTTGATCTTCTTTTTAGAAAATAAAAATTACATTCAGAGACCTAAGATCCTATACAAGATTAGCTAGACTATCATACTTAGTGAGTTTCCTCTTTTACAGTGTTCAAGTGAACCAAGAGTACTAACCACCTTTCTGAGCTAAGATAAGTCATTAGGTTGCTGATCAAAATCTAAACAGATATTCCTAACAAATTTCCCCCATTTTGATCAGTTAACGATGACTATCTGACCTATTACAAATCTGGATGAGGAAACAATCCACCACTTAATCATTTCTTATGATCTTTTAATTCATATAATTATGTGCAGAAAGTAAACATCAACCAAATCACAAGGTGTGATCTTTGCTGACAAGTTATCTTTTTATATATTGATATCTGAGAGTAGGTTCATCAGATATGTTACAATAAAAGTTCAGATAACTTTAATAAAATACAATTTAGTGCAGTCAGCAAGATACAAAATACATAGTAAATTAGGACAACAGGAGTAACCAAGCTCCAAGTAGACATCCGAATAAACTAGTCTTTAAGTCTTCAAATCTTCAGCAGCTCCAAGGATCAATTTGCATACTCCCTATTTCCAAATCTTTTGATATCATCTGAGTAGTCATAGAGTAAGGTTCTGACCAACATCTCAGTGTCTCTGGCATAACCACATACTTATTTGTATGATTTGGTGGGATTTTTCGCAAAGTGTTTGACCCATAAATACTTTCCCCATTTCCAAGCATGCTCAATTCTGATATCTGATAGCTTGAAGTAATCATATATGATCCTCAGATATCTGATGTCACCCTTGTATTGATCTTCAGTCATGTAGAATGACTCAAAGGGTTCCACAACAAGTCTTGGCCTTGTGCCTGTTCCAGTGAGGGTTGGGACTCTATGCACATCATCAGGTTTTCCATAAGGACATTCATCATTAAGGTCCTTCCTCATGGCTTCAACTCTCTTGACAACTTCAAAATCCAACCAAGCTTTGACATGATTGGTGTTGATCAAGATCGCTTATCTTTTCTCCATGCCATAAGTTGTTGATGGATTGGTACTGGAAATCCTTTTTCATTTACAAGCAAGTGCTTGAGTTCCAGTATCCAGTATCCATTTATCCAATGAATACACCTGTAGGAGGAGGAGTTGTTGTCAGTCTTCACATACTCAATTCTGGCTTCTTCTGGCCTGAGTGGAAGTTGACCTTTTCTTCTTCAAAGACTCAATCTATTCCTCTTTGCCTTGAGTTTTCCTCGATTGCTTGAAGAATCACCCTAGATAGACTTGGTATTTCCAGAGGGTGTTTTAGCTGCCAAAGGCTTTGCAGCTATAGGCTCAGTTAGGCTATCAATTTTTATTTTTCTGTGAAGAGGAGATTCATCTTCATCAGTCTCTTCATCATCATCATCAAGATTATTTCTTGTGAGAGTTTTGCAGCCTTCATTGCCTGTGATTTGATTTGGCCTTCTTCTTCTTTTCTTCGTAAGACTCATCAATCCTCTCACTTGTCTTCTCCTTGGTACTCCTTGGAGGATTACGTGCCATGGCCCTTGTTACCATTGAAGTTCCTTGATTAGTTTCGACGTAGCTACTATTTGTAAAGGTTTGACTTGAGGAGGGCTCATTGATTCGAGTGGTGGTGGAAGTTTTTGTTTCTTCTTCCTCTCTCGGCAAAGACTACTCCATTTCTTCTTATATCCTTCCCTTCTTCCCATTCCCCGACTTTGAGGTCAGATTTGTACAATCCTTCCCTTAGTCATTGTCATGACTAAGCTTCATAAAGGATTGTGAGAGAGACTCAAAATGCCCTTGTAAGCAGTTATAGGCAGTGAACAACTTCTGAAGTTCAGCTTTGAGCTCCTGATTTTGTTTGATAAGTCCATTTTCCTTATCAGTGAGCTCTGCCAATGGGCCTTGAATGGCATCTGCTTTTCCAAGAGATAGCTAGCTTCTTCAAAAGCTTTTGCGTACCAAGTTTTCGTCATCCCTAACCATGCCTAGGTCTTTCGAGCAATGACCGGTGGTTGTCCTCTTAGTGATGAGCTCAAGAATGTCTTCATTTCGCAGGACCGATGCAAGGCGGCTTTATCTCGAGAAAACAACTCCTTTTCAATTTGGCGATTTGATATCCTTCAAGTATTCATTGGAGTTGACATTTGGCGACTTGTCAATATTTCAGAGCAATTAGCTTCCTTTTCAAATGAGAAACCGCTAAGTGTTCATTGTGTGCCAATTTCTTCTCTTCTTCATCATCCGAGTCATCACCCAAGGATCTTCATCCTCTTGGACATTTTCAAGATTTTCAAGTCCAGCAACCATCTCAGAGATGGGGCTTCTTTCCTTTCAGAGAGGAGGATGGTATATCTTTTGATGGTGATGCAGCCTTAGCATCATGCTTTTCTTCAGATACTTCTTCATTTTCTAGCTCCTTAGCAATGGCATTACTGAGATCCTGAGCTCTTTGACCTCGAGTAAGCTACCATTTCTTGTAAGTATTGATCTTGAAGTCGATTAAGCTTATCTCGATTTAGCTAGATCTTCTTCCGATTGAAGATGGAGTCATGTTCTTCTTTCAACAGCTTGTTCGAAATGAAAGGATCTAGTTTGTGTATTCAATATCTTTTGAGTTGTTTCCTCAGAGTGCTCAACTACTTGTTCAGTAGTGTCCTTTTGTTGTTGGGAAGATTGATGGGTAGATTTCTGGGGAGATGGAGGAGTGGATTTTTGTGATGTCCTCTCAGTGTTTTTCAAAGAATCGAGGCACCTTTTCTCCTGTAATCCCTCTTGTCCCTAGTGCAGGGGCATCATCATCATCCTTTTTATCATTCTCATCCTTGTGATGGTCAGAAGGAGAATCTTCATAGTTATTCTCATCAGTCTCCTTCTTCTTCATCTTCGAGACCAAATTGATCACTTACGAATAGTGATCTTTTGCCCATTTACCTCCTCTTGTTGAGGGTATGCATTGTAAGGTCTGGGTAAAGTAGGCTTGAATGCCATCCCATTCCTGTCGACCATCTACCTTTCAAAAGCTTCTATGAGCTTGTGTGGCTTCTTTGATAAAGTCCTTATGCATCGTTAGCAAAGACTACCGCCTCATTGGGAACATAGCATGGACATAATTCTCCAGTCAAAAGCTCTGACTCTTCTCAATTGGTGATCAGTCACCTTTGTTAATTCAGTCAGATCTGAGCTTCTGAGCTTTTGCCACTTTCTGAAACACTTGGGATGTTTCTTTAGTGTGTGGTTCTTGAAGAATGTAAGGTGTCTTACTGAGAATGCGTGCCTTTTGCACACTTGTTTGAGCCTGAAAGAAAGAGTTTTGAGTTAGATTCAAAACTTGTGTAGATATCTGAGTATTTGTGTAGTTAGGTTTCTGAGTTACCTGAATGATTACATCAGGCTCAGAGACTTATACTACTGAGATAGGGGGTTCCTCAGATATCTTGTTGTGAGGTGGAGACTTGGGAGTCTGGTCCTCATCAACCTTTCTTTCTACTTGTTCCTGAGAATTAAAATTAACACAATACTTAGGAAATTGTCATGAAAGAATATATGCAATTAAGCTTCAATGATCTCTGAGTTTTTCACTTACTTCCTTAATAGGAGACTCAAAATCATTTTTCTCAGAAACTTTCTCAGTTTCTGGTGTTCTTTCTGGTGATGTTGCCTTGGGGGCTTCATCAATTTCCATGGGTGCAGGGGATGTAGCAACTCTTTCCCCTTGCACTTCTACTTCTGAATGAGCCTGTAAGTAGAAAGTATTGAGTAATTAGAGAAGAATTTATATTAACCCATGATGAAGAATGTTTATCACTGAGTTTTATATACCTTCACACTAGAAGGCTCAATGACATTTTCTTCAGAAACCTTGACGGTTTCTGGGTCCTTTTCTGGCATTTCTACCTTATCTTCTTCTTTCTCAGTTGGAGCCTATTAGAAACATCCACTTAATTAGTTAAGTGTATTACCATATAACTGAAAAGTAATATCTTAAGGAACTCTTTATCACCTGTGGCACAGGCTCATATTCCTCAAGAGGTGAGGTTGTGGTAGCCTCTTTCTCAGTCTATGAGGCAAGCTTTCCAGCTTCCTCTTGTTCTTGTGTTTCTAATTCAGCCTGTAACAAAGAAATTTTTGTTAAATAACAAGATTAATAAGCACAAAATATCACAAGTAGAGAGTTAAACCATTCAGCTACCTGAGCAGTGTCAGGATGATTGGTCTCTGGAACTTGTGACCCTTCTCTTTGGTCTTGTTGTTCCATTTCAGCTTCTTTGTTTGAAGTGTTAGGTACTTCAGACCTTTCCTGAGTATACAACTCAGTTGCCTCCCCTGGTTGATCATTCTGAGTAAATGTCTCAGTTTGATCCCTCTCTAGGAGTTGGGGAACCTGCTCTTTTGCAGGATTTTCTTCAGCAATAAATGATGCTGGTATCTGTAACTCAAGTACCATTTCAGCAGTATCCACATCCGGGTCATTGTGCTTAAGACAAATTGTTGAGTGTTGAGGCAATGGCAGTATCCTCCAACACTAGTGTATCACTCATCAGAGCATCTTCATTATGCTTCAGTCTTTCCTGTTCTGATGGTGTAATTTGTCCAGTGACCTTGGACACAGTTGCTTCTTCAGCAACCTTTGAAACAGGTGCTTGTTCAGCAACCTGTGGTGTAGGTTCTTCTTCAGATACCGCTACACTAGTTACTTTTTCAGTAACCTTAGCCCTTTTTTATTTTTCTAGGACTTGAGAGACGACTAAATCATCATCATCATCGTCAGAGTTCTCATCAGCATTAGGAACTTATTGTTCCATAATCCCTGCGGTTTCTGCAGATAGGGCTTGGTATCTATCACTACTTTCTTTAGCAGCATTGATAAGTTCATCAGCAAGGCTTTCGGCAGTAGTTTTAACATTTCTGAAAGCACTTTCTCTTGCTGAGTCTACTTGTTCAGTAGTTGATACCTCTTTTGCAGCATTGATGAGTTCATCTGCAGCGGCGGCAGGTATCTGGGAATCGACAACCACAATGGGTGTGTCTTCTGATTTGCCAGCAGACTTCTTTCGTGAAGTTCTAGGCTTTTTGGTCGCAACCTTTCCCTCAGATACCTCTTCAGTCTTTCGCTTCTTGGAACCTTTCTGAGATCCAGTAACCTTTTTCATCAAGTTTGTATACTCATATTTGTAGAGTAGGTTACTGTTAGCTATGTCAGCCTTCTCTCTGAGCTCAATGCCAAGCTTCTCCAGCAAGTAGCATATCTTTAGACCATAGCTCATCGCGCCTTCGCTCAAGCAAGTCCCTTTAGCGATTTTTGGCTCAAAGCCTTCAATCTTCTTCACAAACTTTATAAAGGCGATTTGCCCCAATTGAAAGGGTTTTCCAAATTTTTGTCTTGTTGTTGCAAAAGAACATCATCATCCAAAGATTCTGGCTTATCCGTCAAGACCTCCTTGTAGACCATCAAAGCATCTGAAGAATGCATGCCAACACATCCCAAATGAACTAACGGATATGTCGGTTCGATGTCGCAAGCTTGAAATCAAGGGTGTATCTTGTTTATCGCTGTCACACACACCCTTTGTAAAGTTCTTTACACCTTCAAGGAGATCTTCATCCTTGGTGTCTATTTCAAAATCCTTTCCAAGATTTTGAAGATCAAACAACTTACGAAGTTGTTAAGTCCAAAAGGATTTCCTTTCCTCGACCTTAGTCTTTATAGACACTATTACAGTGCCTTCAGAAACACATGATATAATCCTGGAGTTATTGTAGAATTCTAATACATCCAGTGAAGAAAATCTACTGGGAAGAGCAGATAGAAAATCCTTGATTTGTGCCTTTTCAAGCATGTCAAGAATTAGTTTCCTATCGGCTTTGTTTTCAACAGCAACCGTGAGGTATTCCTCAATCATGGCACCACCCCAAATCATACTGTGATTTGAAGTCCAATGATCGGGATTAAAGTCTCCTACCAATCGATTGTTCTCTATAACCAACTCTGGTGCTTGCTTTTCAGCAGCATTGGTAGAGGATCGATTTCTGGCATTTAACGCTTAGGAGCCATCTCTTTATATAGTACAAGTGTTTGAAAGTCCGATGGAGATTTAGGTGAGAGATTAGTGATTCTTTGCGTAAAACTAACAAAGATTTGCGAGGTTGAAGAATGGTTTTGCTATTCTTGTAAGTTCTGAATGTTGGATTAGGCAAAAGTGATTTCTTTTGCCAAAATCCTATATATATATATAGCAACGTAATTTAACAAACATATACATACAAATTTGTTTTGTATGCACGTATCTGTGGAATTGCAGTAGGCGGTAAAAGTTTGTTCGCATTAAATGCATAGTGGACCATGTCGAATTTCAATAGTTCACTTCTTGTAGAATTAATCTCCGCCTAAGATCAATCGCCCATTTTATCAAGGGTCACCATTGCTTCTTCAAAGAATGATCACAATCAACAATTGTAATTGTGCCCATTTAATGAGTTTTGGCTAATAGCTATCCGAGTCACGCTTCGGGTGAATGAGAATAACGTTGTATCGTAGTCTATCTTATACTTATCTTTTCACGCTTTACACAAGGATAGAAACAATACAAATTTCAAGATAGTAGTCGATAGACAGTTGTACTATTCTCTTTGTGTTCCCCTCAAAGTGATCTAGATATCTGAAAATTCGCCCTGTAAATCTTCAAATAGCCATTTTACCCTTTAGCCTTTTTCGGATACCGCCTCCATTTCTCTTTTCTCTCCTTTGATATCTTCTTCGATATCCGAACTTTTCGCTTCTTTGGTAGCTCCATTAGTCTAAGACTATGTCTTAAGGCTAAGAATCTACTTTCTTGTAGTGGCTTAGTGAAGATATCTGCAAGTTGTTCTTCAAAGGCCAATCTTGAGTATCTCTATATCGCTTTTTCAACATGGTCTCGATGAAGTGGTGTCTAACATCAATGTGCTTTGTTCTTGCATGAAACTTAGGATTCGAAGTTATGGCAATAGCACTTGTGTTGTCACTGTAAAATAGGAGTTTTCTCTTCATCGAGTCCATAGTCTCGAGTTGTTGTATCCACAATATTTGTGAAGCACAACACCCAAAGCAGAATATATTCAAATTCTGTGGTAGATGTAGCAATTGAATTTTGTTTCTGTCAACTAAGATATCAATCTAGCACCAAGAAATCGACAAGTTCCTGAGGTGCTTTTTCTATCAAACAATGATCCAAAGATAGTCAAGATCCGAATAGCCAACCAAACGCAATCCACTATCTTTTGGATACCACAATCCAACTTCTAAGACCTTTTACATACCTCAATATTTTCATAGCAATGTTGTAGTGTGATTGCATTGGATTTGTCTCAAATCTAGCACACTCCAACCGCATATTGAATATCGTGTCTACTTGCAAAGTGAGGCATGAGAGATCCAATCAATTTCATATACTTGTGTTCTTCAACACTCTTGTCGATTCAAAGATAGGTCATTTTGGTTCCAATGCTCATAGGTATCTTAGCATTCTTTTCGTAGGATTTAGATTAAACTTGTTGAGTATGTCCTTTGATACTTTGTTCGACTAATGAATATTCCATCATCGAGTTGCTGACTTGCGACCCTGAAAGTAATTCAATTCTCCCATCATGCTCATCTCAAATTTACATTTCATAAGTTCAGCAAAGTCTTCACAAAGTTGCTTGTCTTTAGATCCAAATATAATGTCATCAACATATACTTGAACTAAAAGTAGTTTCCCATCATGGTTCAATGTGAAGAGTGTTTTATCAACATCTCCTTTCTTGAAACCATTTTCTAGTAGGTATCTGGCCAATATATCATACCATGCTCTTGGAGCTTGTTTCACCATACAGCTTTTGAAGCTTATAGACCATCCTACTTTCTGAGGAAACTTCAAAACCTGGTGGTTGCTCAACATAGACTTCCTCAGCAAGTTCACCATTTAGGAATGCACTCTTGACATCCATTTGATAAACTGTAAAGTCATTATAAGCTGCAAAAGCTAGAAAGAGTCTTATTGCATCCAATCTTGCAACTGGTTCATAAGATTCATCAAAATCTAGTCCTTCACCGTGAATCCTTCGCAACCAACCTAGCTTTGTTTCAAGTTATTTCACTGACTATTCATTTTGTTTCGAAAACCCACTTGGTTCCGACATGTATATTCCGTCAACAAATGGAACCAGTTTCCAGACTTTGTTTCTCTCAAATTGATCCAACTCTTCTTGCATTGCAGAGATCCAATCTTGATCCTTTAATGCTTCTTCTATAGTTTTTAGTTCAATATTTGAGATGAAACATCCATAGAGACAATTTGCATTTTCAGAGATTACTCTTCGAGTTCTAACTCCTTGGTCTATGGAACCAATCACATCCTTTGTAGGATGATTTCTTATCCATTTCATAATGGGTTTTGAACTAGTAGGATCAATATCATTTTGATTTGAATGTGAATCAATATGATCTTGATGGGATACTGTAAAAGATTCGAGATATCCACATGAGAAATGCCATGGATATCGACACTCTTTCAGGGTAGAGATATCCGAACTTGCATTTCAAGAATCTCATTTTCGATACCTTTTCATGATGAAGGTTCTCAAGAATCTGCTCCATTTCGAATTCTCATAGGAAATTCTTCATCATGTCTTAGTCATTCGTTGTTACTAAGCAATGGTTGCTTTTCATCGTTAGACTCATCCTCTCTTTGAATGATAGAATTGTTTCCTTTTGAGGATCCTTTTCGTAATCTTTAATCATCAGTTCATTGAACCTATCTGAGAGATCATCATTCAAGAGCACTTTCTTGTTTCCTTCATAGAATACTAAATGAACAGATTCCTCAATCTTTTGCGTTCTTTTGTTGTAGATTCTATAGGCTTTGCTACTCAGAGAATAACCAAGAAATACTCCTTCATGCCTTTGGTTGAAATGTTCTCAAGTATTCTTTTCCACTGTTAAGAACGAAACATCTGCAACCAAACACCCTTAGATGTTTCGATACTAGGGTCTACCAATGAAAAGCTCGTAAGGAGATTTATCATGGTGTTTGTTAATCGACATCTATTTTGAGTGTAGCATGTTGTGTTTACGACTTCAACCCAATAGATTTCACTTATTTCAAAGGTCGAGCATAGTTCTTGCCGCTTCTTTGTGGTCGAATTCTTCCTTTCAACAACACCATTTTGTTGTGGTGTTCTTATGGAAGATAGTTGATGTTGTATACCTTTGCAGCTACAAAACTCTTTTATGTACTGGTTCACAAACTCAGTACCATGGTCTGCTCGACATGATACCTTGTCATTTTTCATGACTTGAGCTTATTCAAGAAGTCGTATCTCAACCCTTGCATCAGATTTGTGTTTGAGAAAGACAACCCAAGTGAATCTTGAGTAATCATCAACAACAACCGTATTCATACTTCTTTCCCGCATAACTAGTTACAGAGGATTCAAAAGATCCATATGTAACATTTGCGGCCTTTCACCTGAATGTCTAGTTTTAGATTTGAAAGATGTTTTGATTGTTTTCCATTTGGCAAGTCGAGCATATACCATCTTTTCTATATGCCATTTTGGGTAAATCAACCACCAACTCTTTCTTCGCTAGCTTGTTCGTAGTTTTGAAATTCAAGTGACTCATTCTTTTATGCCATAGCCAATTTTCTTCAAGTGGCGGGCATTGACTCACCATGAGACATTCTTCAGTGGCGGATGCCCAATCAAGAACATAAAGATTTCCTTTATGCCTTGCAACCAAGAGTGTCCGCTTGACTCATTGTCAATCGGTTTGCATAGTTTTGACTTGATCTAATTGTACCTTTGTCTACTAGTTGACTCATCCTTAGGAGATTATATTTAATCCCTTTACATGTATTACTTGAAGATGTAAGAGCTCCAAACTTGATTGCAAAATCCTATGGTCGATTTGCATCTCCTCCAAAGAAACCCGATAATTGGTCCATCATTGCACTTTTTGTAGTCAATCAGATTTGCTTTGTCTCCTGTCATGTGCTTCCCACATCCACTATCAAAATGCCACTTTGGATTAGTCTTTAGAGTGTTCTGCACAAAACAAAAGGAGATTAGGTTCTCATACCAACAATGCAACCATCTCGACTAAAGAATCTTCCAAGAGGAATCCATTTTGAATGAATTTCTTAGAACATTCTTTTGTCTAACAGAACAAAAGGAGGAATTCTAGTTAAATGATTACTATCATTGTTATTAAGAACTATTTTCTTCCTTGTGTTCCTTGGTGCTCCATTTGTTGCTTTGAGATACTGTCAGTTTCGAGTCTGCTTCAAAGAACTTAGCTTTCCTAGTGATTTCTTCTAGCCTGGCATTGATTTTCAGTGGATTGATTCATCTTCCACTTCGATAATGATGTGAGCAATTCTAGATTTTAACCATCGTTCTTGCTCTTGTTTGTACTTCATGAGCAAGTTGCTTCCGATGGCTTTATAGCCGATACCATTCCTAGCACACGGTGCTATCCGAGATCTTTTCTCAGTACTTTGCTAGTCTCTGGTAATCTATTTTCTTTCCAGAAAATGTGACATAGGAGAATTTGTCAGCTCCTGCAATTTTTCCTTTCTGAGAGACATAGCACTATGGGCAATTACACTTTTTAGTGTTAGTTTCTTTTCAGGAATATTCCCAACAGATTTCTTTTGGACTTGTTTTTCCCAAAGGTTTGTCGCGAATCGCCTTTCCTTTGTCAACAACCTTAGCTTTTCGACCGAACGTCAGAAGTTGTTTGGGAACCACCTTTGAAATCTTGACAAATGTTCTTCTTTCATCACTCTTATTCAGTGGTAGAACTATCTGTCTGTGTCCATTCAAGTCCTCTCTTTTTCAAGGATCTCTTAAATAAGATTGTACTTGATGAAGAGTGTCACTAGCTTTGGCATAGGATTGAAAAGATAGTTCTTTCTTTTGAGTTCTTCATTCTCGAAGAAGATCTTCACATTTCTTTTGAAAATTGGCCAATGCTTCTTCATGACATTTCACCGGGATATCCTCGAGCTTTGAGAAATGTAATTTCGCATCCTTTTCCTCGGATGTCTTGAGTAATTTTGAATTTTCCTTTTCAAGAGAATTCTTTTCTTCTTCAAAGATTTCGCTCTAGTTCGGACCATTAGAAACTCTCTTTCAGAGATCAAGCTCTCTTTCCGAGATGTTCCAGATCTTTGATTCCTTCCATCACTTTCCTATGTATAACAAGAAGTATGTGTTACCTCATCAACCTTAGACAAGGTTCAATGTGGAGATATCTGGAAAGATTTCTTGACCACCCACACACTTCTTTCTTCTTTTGACCAAAGTCGATCACTTCATGAGAAACAACGCACATTTACGAGAAGGCGTTAGAATCATCGAGTCTTCATCCTCGAATCGACTCAATGTCTAGAGCATCTAGTTGAGTCAATCTTTTCCTTTCTTCATGAGCATAGCTCGACTTCTCTTGAAGTTTCTTCTATATTTCTTGTCACCGATCTTTAGTTTGTTGAAGGCAGGGCAATCCTTCTTGAAATGACCAGGTTTCTGACAATAGAAATAGATATCGTTTCGATTTCGCTTCCTCAAGATTAGATGCTTTTTTTAGCCATTGTTCAATGAGCTTTGCATATTTTTGTCTTGGTGATAGTTTGAGCTAGATGCTTTTTCACTTCTCTTTGGCTTTTCTTCTCTATTTCCGACATATTTTCTCATTTGCTTTACAAAGAAGAGCATCCTCACCACCTCTCCTTGCCTTCCTTCTTTTCAAAAGTTCCTCGAGCAACTAGAGCAACATTCTCGCAACTTTTCAATTTGTTTGTTCTCTTTGAATTGTCTCATAGTCAATAAAGGGCAAGGTGAGAGAAAAGTTCCACTGAGTGATATCTGCATTCCTCGTTAAAGTAGAAAACTTTGTGTGCTCCAGCCATGATTTAGACTTCTCACAATAGTCTTAATCTTTTGACTGGTATATCTATTACTTTCACCAAGTGCACCATGTCACTATATGTTGTAAACCTAAATCTAGTTCTTCAAGAGTCTCATAACTTATTTTCCTTCGTTTTCTCGCCAAGACAGATTTCTTCAATCCGCCTTGCGAGCCACTTTCATTGCAGACCCCACGTTTATAATCGTATGTGCTCCGGAGTAGAACGATATGATGATATTAGGAGTTCGACCATCCAATGATTTCTCTTGGCATCTTCCGATGTCCGAGCTCTTTCGCTTTAGTTCAGATATATAACTCGACCGTAGGTCTCCCACCGTTAACGATTCCGTCATGGAAGACCCATCGCTTGTTTCTCCTGTTCTACCATTAGAAACCTCCATGACCGCTTGAGTTGTTGAATAACTATTGGGCCATTCTTTATCACGTTGATCATTTCACACCGGGTGGTTTCTTGTGGAGCATCATGTTGTTCTTCCATTTCTCATAATTCTCGGCTTGAGAATCGGGCGCCACATAAAGACATCCCGCAGCAAACACACTAACCAAACAAATCAAGTGTAGGTGAAAAGGCTAGTGGGCAATTATCCGAATCAGGTTCAGCAAGGTATGGCTTGGGAACCTCCCGCCCGATACCACTTGTTGGTCCAGATAACGCAAAGTAAAAGACTAGGGGGGTGAATAGTCTTTTAAAACTTTTGTCGATAAACACGCTTCTCAGATATCTGTGAGGATATCTGATACTTAATTTCAGAGAGCGGAAGACCTTTCTGTGATACGTGCACGTGCTCAGCAAGATAGGTGTAAATACTTTGCAAGGTAAATAAAGCACTTAATAAATGCAAAAAGTAAATAACACAAGTCTTTTATAGTGGTATCAAGGTGGCATAATCCTTCAACTAATCCACTTCTACTTTCTCGACCTAGAATCCACTAAGACATATAATTGAGGTAACCATACAAGTATCTTCTCGATTCCTAAATACACCAGTTCCCAACCAAGTGTTCCCTCGAGTTATTCCCTCATTACATGCCAAGTACTTCCAAGACTCAAACCTCTTTCCGAAGTTGTTCCTTAGTTTCCCAAACTAAGTACTTCACATACTCCACGCCAATTAAGGTGTTGGTTAAGGTAGTTTGTCATGAGCTTCTTTAATAACTTGTTCGATTATGCAGATAGCTCTGAGAATCAAGTATACTTAATACACTTTGCAATGTATGGTATCTTGTTCTTTACTGACCCAAGTCTATGATAAATGTTCAAGAGAATGAATCTTAGATATCAAATCTTAATTCAACTCTTTCACAAATAGCAATGCTTGTTAAGGATCAGGACACTTAGAACTTTTGTGCTACTTAGAATCTAGAGCTTTGGTCGCAACAGAAAGTTTGAAGGTAAGTAGTATGCTTGAGAGTTTTAAAGATAGTGTTCAGTGTAAATTCTGTGTTCTAAGGTATGTTCTCAAGCTGTCTAAGTGTTGATATTTATAGATGAATTTGAGTGCCGTCAATAGTATCCGTTATGCCTAAATCAAATTCAAACTATCGATACCGAGTATAGTATTGTAGAACGTTTGTCTTCTTCTTGGTTACCGTTTTGTTCGTACATCTCCGCCCACGATTTAATGCATCATATTATACTTTGTCCTCAGTGCCAACGAACCATGCATTGTATCGTAGATCTTATACTATCAGAGTTCTCTGAAGCTTTGCACGTCCTTTTTCAGAAATTATCACAACTCTAGATACTACTTGTTGAAACTTGTTATAATATATTTCTTTTCAGAAACATAGTGTATGTCCAAGGTATCTGAGTGTAGATATCTGTAGGCACTTTCCTTGTCTCGTAAACCTTTTATTTCTCGGATATCTTTTGCAACACCGCTTATTTAAAATGCTTGTGTCTTCAAGATATCCGGTCATAGGTGTCTGAAAACCTTGTCTTCAAAGAATCTTGTGCAGTCTTCAAATCTTCAAATCCGTTGAACTTTTCCTGCTGGATGCCTTCTTCTTGGTCTTGTTTTTAGAAAATAAAAATTACATTCAGAGACCTAACATCCTATACAAGATTAGCTAGACTATCATACTTAGTGAGTTTCCTCTTTACGGTTCAAGTGAACCAAGAGTACTAACCACCTTTCCGAGCTAAGATAAGTCATTAGGTTGTCGATCAAAATCTAAACAGATATTCCTAATAGTCTCCTCCAACCTTTACCCATACCCACTAACCTTGGACCCACATTTCAATGGATTTTATAGAAGGCCCAGCCTAATTGGGGAAAATAGTTATCCGGTGGGGTGGATAGATGACCAAGTATGGCCACTTCATCCCACTATCTCACCCATACATTGCAGAGACACTTGTTGAGTTGTTCCTAAAGCATATCCACATATTAGATGGTATTCAAGAGGTCATAGTAAGTGATGTAGATATGGTGTTTCAAAACCTACTATGGAAGGAATTTTTAAGCTATTAGGCACGAATTGAATACGAGTACGCCCACCACTCCAAAAGCGATTGACAGATAGAAAGACTTAACTGCTGTTTAGAGACTTATCTACGTTATATGATTCATCACACTCTAAAGCAGTGGGTTAAGTGGTTAACTATGGTGGAGTGGCGGTACAACTCTTGACATCACAGTGCTATCAAGATGTCTATGTTCCAAGCTCTTTACGGTTACGCTCCACCTCACTCCCTTGGTCCGCATCCAAAATAAATAGACCAAAGCATGGGGTTAGTACAAGATTGTGAGCAGATGCTACAGATAATTAAATTAAACATGGAAATGGCACAACAACTAATGAAGATCTATTAGAGACTCACTGCTCGAAAGAGATTTCAAGTAGGATATTGGGTCTTTTTGAAGATGCAGCCATTCAAGGTCGACAACACCCTGCTGAAACACAAAACTAAGATGTCTGTCAAATACTTTGGACCGTTCAAAGTGCTTGAGCGCATCGTGTCGGTCGCATAGCGCCTGGATCTACCACCTCACACCAAGATGCACGACGTCTTCCACATCTCATTGCTAAAAAAGAAACTGAAAACCCGTTTCAACCCTATTCCCAATCTTCCAGATCTCAACATGACCAGATTCCCAAACTATACCACCATTTTAGAGACGCAACATAAAAACAGTGAATCAAACTGCACTGTAGATCCCGATCCAAAGGAGGAATGCCAAAAGAATCGACAACTTGGGAGAATGAAGTGGTGATTCGCCGACAACACCTGTAGTTTTCTTTGTCTTGAGGAGTAGACAAAATTGAGAGGGAGGTATTGTTATGTCTGAAAGTGACGTTGGTGGAATGTGTTTCATTTAGTCGCCATTGGGTTTAATTACTGTTGTTACTTTCCAGTCATTTTAAGTAACTTTCTACTTTTACCATTAAATATTTTTAGCAAGTAATTAGGTTGTTGAGAAGTTGTGACAACTTGCTATTTCCAGTGGATGTCACCTATTGCTGCCAGTCATCATCACAAGCTGCCAAAGTACCTACTAGTACTGGAAATATGCAGCTGGAAAAACTATGAGAGATTTTATAAGGTGATTCCTTGTCACCACAAAGACACGCTATTATTCCTATTATACATAATCTTATCCGTGCTATCACAATTGTGTGATTATGTGACCTTCCGGTTTGCTACATTTCGTTGTAAACTTCGGTGATTATTTATCCAAGTTCATCATTTCCATATTGTTTGTTATTTCGATTTAAGTCACAACATAAACCAATACGTAGTTGGTAAAGATACCATGTGTACTCTTGCTTAACTCAATGTCACTTTTGACTAGCTCGACATCAATCCTCAGGTAGATAAACAACTTATAGACACGGTTGTAAACTCCTAGACTAGTGCAAAGATCATTTATGACTCCATGGTAATCACAAATAAACATGCATCTTAATAAATAGCACATGAAAGAACATCAACACGCAACCAACATAGATGCTAAAACTATTCCATCACATATAAATGGTGTAATCAAAGGTCATGGCTAATTCTTACATAAGTAAATTAGCCTAGCATCCTGAAAAAGTAAATAAACAGAGTTTTGTTGAGAAAAACAAGATTGAAACAACTATATTGTTAGAAGATTGTGAATGTCGACTCTTTGTTTATCTTCCTTCGATCTCTTGAACTTGGTTTAGGTCTTCAATGGTTGCTAAATTGAATCTTCAAATTAGGGTTCTTCTTCTTCCCTTGATGGCTAGGGTTCTAGTGAAGTTCAAATCCCCTTTGTGTTGCCTCTTCGTTGTTGTATGATGCCTCTTTTGTTTTTGTGAATTGAGGATGGTTTAATAGTGTGGATACACTGAGAATTTCATGCAGCACAAACCCTAGAAAGTAGTGGGTCCATGGGACAAAATGCGTGGAGAAACGTGGGCTGAGTTTTGGGGGGGCAGCGGATTAAATGCGATGACCCTTCCTGCAGTAGAGAACTCGACTTCGTTTCTCTTCCGGGCCATTTTCGAACTTTAGAACTTCTTCATCTTGAAAAGTGGTCTTCTACAATGTTTTAGTACATTCAAATAGCTTTGCAACGGTTGGTCACTTGCCTCCATCGATTCTCCTAGCTCCTCATACTATCTAAAGATATTTTTTTTTAGCCGAAAAATAATTCCATTCCAAAAGCCAATAAAGTACAACGCCGACACAGTCCAGGCAACCATCAAGACTAGTCTAAAATTATATCCAAACAAAACAGGAACCAATACCAGCCAACTATACAAATTTACTAGCACAGGCATTTAGTTCTGGTTTTAATCAAAATCTAGTTTTAAGAACCTCAATTATCCTAGCACATACAACATCAGTATCCAACATCTTATTATGGAAAATCTGTTTGTTGCATGAATCCCAGATTGCATAAAAAGTTTTAGCAAAAGCTGCTTTAAGTATTTTTGCCAAACACTTTTGCCACCAGACATTTTAATTATCATGTTTAGTTCCAAACTCGAATGATGGGCATATGGGGTACTTGTAGCCAGCCAAGAATATTCATCCATTTAGTTTTAGTACACGAACAGTCAAAGAACACGTGTTGAACTAATTCCACTTTATCACACCAAATACATTGTTGTTCATTGACCATACAAAAACTTAGTAGCTGATCTTCGTCAAGCCGCTCCATACAAGTAATCCAAGTGATAAACAGTGCTCAGGACGGCAACATTTCCATATCTTAACTTCCACCAAGCTACGGTACTTTATATCCGCAATTCTTTATACATAATGCTAGTAGAGAACTTACCCAAGTAAAGTAGTACTTAGAATCGCCAAATTTAGATTGGTCACATGAATACTAAGTTTCAATATAGCCTTCATAAGCGAAGAACACTTGTGAGATGAGACACGATAATCCATACGTCTGTCTAAAGAGATCGCTGATTCCTCCATTATCGGATCGCTATAAAATCTCGTTTTTGCACAGAAAATCGTGCAAATCCTCCAAAACTTGATCGTCACCTACAAAATGAGTAAAAAAACTAGTAAATGGCTATAATTTATATAAATAATGATGAATACAGTGAACTAAGAATAAAACATGCGAAAAGCTACATATTAAGTACTCATCTAACTCCCTCAAAACCTAGCGTTTACTCGTCCCAAGTAAACTCTGCGACAAGAAAAAAGAAAAGGATTTTTCATGTTTTATCCTAATTTACCAACAAGCCAATCATTGGGAGATATAATTGCAACAATCAATTACCAACATCGAATGCATCGTAAGGGTTCAGCAACAATTGATCAATCATAATTCACGTTGAGAGCCTTACGGATGTTAAAAGTCGGGAAAATTATAGATACTACCCTTAAATTATTCCTCATTTGATTCACCCCGATGGCTTAATTGCGAGATAGACCCATTTTTTACACAGGACAAATTCAATAATTACAACCAGCCTCAAAAGTCAACTTTTTCTCCTATTTTTTCTTTTCTTTATAATTACATAATTATATTAGTTTTAATTTATTACAAAATAAGCCCTAATAGTTTTCAGTTTTTATAAAAAGATCCCCAAAAATTTTAATTATTAAAATTTTAACCACCTTCTCCACCAGTCTTTTTCCCCACCACCAACACCACCACACCACCACCACCCACCACACCACCACCTTCTTCTTCCCACCACCGCTCAAATCGCCACCACCACTAAAACCACCGTCACCACCACACACGCCACAACACCACCATCGCCCATGTATGGAAGCCTGACTTCATGCCATGGAAGCTCTCCGGTATGGTCTTTTCCTTAAAGGCGTGGTGGTGTGGTGCTGTGGAGTGGGTGAGGAAGAAGATGGTAGTTATTTGTGATAGTTAATAAGTTTGGGGATTGTTTAGAAATATTTTGGGTTATTTTTTGTAAGTTATAAAATATTAGAGTCAAGTATGTAATAAAATAAAACTTGTAAATTGCAACTCTGAGTCAATTTAATTTAATTTTCCTTTATTTTTGTTTGGTCAACTCAAAATGGGGATTTTGACCTCGTAATTTTTTGCCAATCTGAGACGAATCGAATCGGGCCCAAATTTAAAGGGGAAATCCATATGTAATTAATACCTAAAAGTCATCTTGTGAACAACTTGCAAAACCTCACGAAGAAATTTACATTATACACAAACCTCCAAGGCCATCAAGAATTTAAGCTTAGAAAGAAAAATTTAGGTAAGATAGTATATGAAGTAAGTAAACCTGCGGCAAAAAATATCATCCATGCTCTTCGCGGAAGACTACTGCTAAGAATGTCATCCCTCTTCTCCTTCACCTTCTCCTCCAAATGATAATCAAGCGGATACTTCATAACAATAATCATCATGTCAAGAAAATGTCCAACCTAGTGCAAACTGTTGTCCCTCTTTTTTCCGTTTCAAAATATTTTCCTTTCTTTCTTTTCTTTCTCTTTTGTCTTTCTTTTCTTGTGCATGTGGGTTCGTGTTTCTTTTGAGAACTTGACTCATTTCATTTTTCATGCACGTGCATGTGGTTTCGCTTATTTTGAGAATCTTAATTCATGCACACGACCCTTTTTCCTTTGAGGATGCGCTAGCACCTAGCAATTTTTTTAGAGTGCTTGCCTTTTTATGAATGCCTAGATTTCTTTTGAGCATTCACCTTTTTATAAACCACCTAGCATTATTTTATTGGTGATCGCTTTTTCAAGAGTACTTTTGGCTTTTTTGAATGCCGTATTTTTTAAAGTGCTTTGACTTATTGAATTGCACTCGCCTTTTTAAGTACTCTCGATTTTTTCTTATGGTACCGCCTTTTTTATTTTGAGGAGCAGAGTAACTAGTGAAACAATCAACAATGAAATTTCATAATTATAGATCAATCAAATGCCTTCCTTCTACTTCTTTCTCCTCCAAAACTCTCGTTGGTTACAACAAGGTTTACTAAAGTTCTTCTCTTAGAATCCTTCCTAGTGAGATAGTTCCACTAAGAGCACTGAAAGACATTAAAGCAACATCAAAATGATAATAAGGATCAGAAAGGAGAAAAGAATAGAAAGTGTTCCTAGATTCCATTTCCTTGTCTTTGTGTTGTAATTTAAAACTCAGTAGGTAAATAATTCACATGTACGATTTTTCGATCTCCAATGTAATGACATCTCTCGTTAGAAAAGAACATGGGTTCCTCCAACAATCATGAAGGTAAATGAAAGTGAATTTATATAAAACAATAAAGGCTACAATCATTAAATAAACTTGAATGAACTAGAATAACTCTTGAGTAACTTGAATAATCCTGAGGTCTAAACTCGGAAAACTAAATAAAGATCCAATATTATTGCGATAAATAAAAATGAAAAAGTGATCTTGAAAAATTTTGAAATTGGCAAAAGTAATCAAAAGAACGACCAAAAAAGAAGATTAAAAAAATCTGAATTCCCCTCCCCCGGTGAGAGAAAAACTACGCTGTGCTAGTCTCTCTTGCGAAAAAATGTAAAAAAAGGAAACATGGATGATAAAACTTCCATGTTTGGTGTATTATCAAACCTAGATCTTGAAGGCATTACTTTCAGATTCTTAGTAATTCAAATCCCAGACGTGAATTCAATGCGGCGGTGAAGTGCACTCCTCATCGAGTCATTGTTCTTGCTTCTTCTCAAGGATCTTCTTGAAAATTAATCCATTTGTATTATGGCCCAAATTCTGAATACTTTACTAGCTTATTTGAGTGCTACCTCTCTTCCTTTTCTTCTTCTTCTAGTTCTTTCATCTTTTCTCTTCAAACTCTCGAGTGAAATTTGAATGGCTTCTTCTTCTCATGATTATGTCATCATCACCATCCTTTGTAAAAGATCAATAAGGTTGACTTATCTCCTTGTTAGATTCGGAGGATCTAACGGCAAAGTAAAAAAAGACTAAGTGAATAGTCTTTAAAACTTTTGTCGGTGCTAACGCTTCTATTTCTGAGATATCAACATGAAGATATGTTGATACTTAATTCAGAGAGCGGAAGACTTTTACAAGATAAGTCACGGCGTGTTAAATGAGATAAGTGTAAGTACTTTGGCAATATAAGTAAAACAAGTAATAAGTACTTGGAGAGTAAATAACGCTGAGTCTTTTTATAGTGGTATCACGAGGTGGCGTAATCTATTTCAACTAATCCACTCGGTCTTTCTCGGACTTAGAACCATCGAAGATAAATGAGGTAACCTTACAGATATCTTTTCTTGATTCCTAAATACACTAGCGTTCCCAAATCCAAGTGTTCCCCGAGAGTTATTCCGACTTTCACATGACTAAGTATCACTTCATGTAATTCGAAACCTTTTTCAAGAGTTGTTCGCTTAGTTTCCAAACTAAAGTAGCCTTCATGTCTTTCAATAACCTTGGAGTTATTCCTTTAGTTTCAAACTAAATGCTTCATATACTCCACGCCTGAATTAAGGTGTGTGATTTGTGGTCTGTTTATCGTGTGAGCACTTAAATAACTTATTCAGCTTATTCGGGATAACTCTATGAATCAATATACTGTAGCACACTTTTCAATGTATGGTATCTTGTTCTCTCTGACCCAAGTCTATTGTAAGTGTTCCAAGAGAATGAATCTCATATATGAAATCTTAGTTTAACTCCTTCCACAGAATACTTGATACTCGTTAAGGATCCAGACACTTAGAACTTTTGTGCTACTTAGAATCAACGAGAACTTTGTTACATGAGAGCTTGAAGTAAGTAGTTTGGCAAGAGGAGAGCTTGTGTGTGTATTGATTATAAGTTGGGTGATCCTAAGGTGTTAGTCAATGTTCTCAAAGCGGTCTGAGTGTTGATATTTATAGATGAATTTTGAGTGCCCGTTTGAAGATGAGTATCCGTTGAAACTAAATCAGAATTCAAACTATTGATATCGAGTATAATGTCATGAGAGTTTGTCTTCTTCTTGGAAACTCTGACAGTTATTCGGTTTGTTCTGTCTGCGCATTTTAATGCAACATCTTATACTTTATCACTGTAGTGCAAGCGGAACTATACTACCAAGCTTTTACGAGGCTGCACGTTCTTTTTCTAAGAGAATCATCTGCTCCGAGGATACCACTTGTTTTAAACAACTTGTTATAATATGTTTCTTTTGGAAGCTTATTTTATATCCAAAAATATCACGAGTGTAGATATCACGTGGGCACTTTCCTCGTCTCGAAACCTTTATTCTCCCGAGATATCTGCATTTACAACGATGTGTTCGAAACACTTGTTTCTTCAAGATATCTAGACATAGGTATCTGAAAACCACTTGTCTTGACAATCTTGTGCGGTCTTCAAATCTTAGAATGACATTGAACTTTCTGCTTTAGATGCCTTCTTCTTGGTCTTCTTTGAGAAAATAAAAATTACATTTCGAGACCTAACATCCTATGGAATTTTCTAGATTATCATCACTGAGTGAGTTTCCTCTTTTCTACGATTGTTCAGAGTGAACTAAGAGTGCTAATCACCTTTACGAGCTATAAGATAAGTCATTAGGTTCTTGTTCGAAATCTAAGCAGTTATTCCTGCTCATTTCCCCATTTTGGTCAATTAAACAGTAACGATCGACATATTAATACAAATACGGATGAGAAACAATCCTACATAATCATTTCTTATAGATCTTTTTAATTCATACTCAATTAAGAATGCGATAAATATCAACCGTCTGAGGTGTGATCTTTCAGCGTACCAAGTTATCTTTATATATATGAAAATGATATAAAGAGTAAGTTCGCCAGAATGTAATCTGGAAAAGCTACAGAATAACTTTTTCAAGATTTGCCGAGAAAGATCAATGGGTAAAATGCAGAAAGCTGCGAAATCAGGCCGAATACTAGAACATGAAGATTTACAAGCTCAAGTGAGCATTCTAAATAGCAAGTCTTCCAGTCTTCAAAAAATCTTCATATGCTTCAAAAGCAGACTCCATGGATCGATGCACGTTTCTGTCACTGACACTTTTTGAAGTATCATGAGAGTAGTCATGAAAATAGTTACGACGTCGTCTGTGTCTCTGGCAAATCCACAGAACTTACTTACTTGGGTTTGGTGATTTCTCTTGACAAAATACTTGACCAGGTACTTACTTGAGCATACCGATTCGATATCTAAATGACGATATTCGCTAAATAATCTTGAATATCCGTCTCTACATATTGATCTTGATTAAATGAAGAATTGCATGGGGTTCGTATAAAGTCTTGCTCTTGTGCTATTCGATGTGTTGGAATTACATGCATGTAAAACTCCATAGGACATCAGAAAAATTCAAATCTTCTCCTTTTTCTGTGAGGAGCTTCATCTTCATCAGTCTCTTCATCATCATCAAGATCAATTCTTGGCAAGGACTTTGCAGCCTTCTTCATTGCAGGGATTGGTTTGGCCTTCTAACTTCTTCTTGGAAGATTCTGATCCTCTTGCCAATACTTCTTGGAGCCTTGGTACTCCTTGAGGTCTTTTGGCCCTTACCAATTGCTGGTTCTTGGGTTAATTTGGCGGGGTAAGCTACTATTATAGCGACTTGATTTGATGAGGATCATTTTAATGCAGTGGTGTTTGGGAAGTTTCTTATTTCCTCTTCTTTAAAAGCGGCTGACTCACAATTCTTCTTTCCTTCGATCTTGAGATCAAGTTATTTATAGTCATTGTTGACTAAGTACAACCAAAAAGAATCTGAGAGACTCGAAATTCTTTTACGCAGTAGTGGTCAAGCGTTAAACAACCTGAAGTTGACGCTTGATCTCGATTTTGTTTGATAAGTCCATTTTTCCTTGTCGGTGAGCTCACGCGATGGGCATAGTATATCTGCTTTCAGTGGTGCTTTCCTCATGAAAAATCTTTTTATTCAATGACACATCATCGTCCATATCATTCCCGAGATCCTTGGCTTGATAACCATCTTGGTTGTTATACGGTGATATGAGTTCTGACAAACTTCTTCATTCACAGAGACGGAGGCGATTACATCTTTGTTTGAAGACATCTCCTTTTAAGATGTACTAAAACTTGGTATCAATGTGTATTCATGGGAGTGGACATTTGGCGGTTGTTGAAAACTTACAGGCAATTGAAAGCCGCTTTTAAGATGAGAAAGCAATCAGTGTTCATTGCGTTATCTTGCCAAAGTCTTGTCTTCTTGTCGGGTCTGTTGATGATCTTCATCCTCTTGGACATTTCAGATTTTCTAGTGCATATCCTGATGGGCTTCTTTCCTTCTAGAGAGGAGGGCCAATTATGTCTTTTGCTTGTGATCTTGACACTTAGCATCATGCTTTTCTTTATAGATACTTCTTGATATCTAATTCCTTAACAATAACATTGCTGACATCACGGAGATCTTTAACCTGGAAGTAAAGCTCATATACAAGTATTGATCATAGTTGATTGAGCTTATCTCACGGATTGTAGCTCTTCTTCAAGTTGAAGATGGTATTGCTCTTCTTACTTGATTGTTTGAGTTGGCGGCTCTGGTTTGATATTTAATATCTTGAGTTGTTCCTCGAGTGCTCCTTCTACTTGTTCGGTAGTGTCTTTTTGTTGTTAGGATTGCTATGAGGATGGGTGAATTTCTAAGTAGATGGAGGAGGGATTGTTGTGATGTCTCGGTGTGCTGTTGGTAGAGGCATTGTTTCTTAACAAATTCCTCATCACGTGAATGCGAGCATCATCATCCGTCATATCATCATCCTTTTTAGCGATGATGAGAGGAGTTCATCAAGATTATTCTCATCCTTCTTTCTCATTGATATTGAATAGAATTAAATATGAGAATAGTGATGTTACATGAAGAATAAATTTAGAAAAAGAAAGACAAAGACTTGGCTCAGCTGAGGCAAGAAAGTACTCAGCAGATCTTCAAAAAACCAAACGATTTCTCCGGGTGGAACATTTGGTTGAGAACCGTTTGTTTAAGGAATCTTAGAATAGGATTTTTGTAAGGTGACCTCGATTATCTATTCTAGTGAATTCTAGGTCTTTGGAAGACCCAGTGGATTGATTGGAGGATTCGCCACCTCAGATACCACTATACTTCTTTGTGTTATTTACTTTCGTACTTACATTTCGACACACTTTACACTTTATTTTACGCTTATCTATCTTAAGTCTTAGCTCTGAATCTAAGTATCGGATATCTACGGAATATCGAGAAATAATTTTATCGACAAAGTTTTAAGACTATTCACCCCCCTCTAGTCTTTTACTTTGTAGTTATCTGACCAACAGTGGTATCGAGGCGGAGGTTCACAAGCCTTACCTTTGAACCTAGATCCCAGATAGGTGAAGGAACTTTGTCCATTTTGAGGACTATTTAATTTGTGTGTTAAGTGTGCAAGAATGTCTGGTGATGCGTTCTCAAACGAGAACTAGAAATGGAAAAATAACATGATGCTCCACCTTGAAGCCGTAAGTGGCGAAATGATCGAAGTGATAAAGAATGGCCCGATAGTCATTCAACAACTTAAACAAGTCATGGAGGTTTCTAATGGTAGAGGCGGAGATCAGCGAAGGATCTTCTGGCGATGCGACAAGTGGAGATCTACTAGTCGAGTTATTCTGAACGAAGCCAGAGAACTACGGACAGCGGAAGATGCGAGAAATCGTCTGGATGTTCAAGCTCGTAATATCATCATCGGATCGACACTGAGCATACGATGTAAGCGTAGGGTGCTAAAAGCGGAGTTACAGCGGCGATTGAAGAAAATCTGGGCGAGAAAATCAAAGAAAACAAGTTGAAGTTCTCAAGTTGAAATTTCAAAATTTCAAACAAGGACCCAAACTCTGGAAGAACTTGATTTCATTTACCACTCTCATGAGTGATATGGCGACGCAGGAAGCAGCAGATACTCGGTCGAGAAAAGATTAAGACTATTGTCGAAGTCTCAACCCTGTTGAGGAGCATACTAAATTCTTTTATTTTAACAATGAATGCAAATATTACTCGATTGGAACTCTTCTCACATCTTGCTACGGTTGATTATGAGACAACACAAGAGAACAAACAAGCTGAAAAGTTGTAGAATATTACTCTAGTTGCTCAAGGAACTTACGAAGAAGAAAAGCAAGGAAGAAAGCGAGGATGCTCTTAACTGCAAAACAAATGAGCAAATATCGGTCGAGAAATTGAGAAAGAAAAGCGAAAGAAAAAAGCATCAAGCTCAAACTATCACGTACAAAAATATGCAAAGCTCATTTGAACAAGCCTCGAGAAAGCATCATGTCTTGAGAGTAGAAATTGAAGCGATATACGCTTCTATTATGAAACACAGTCACGTCGAAGGATTGTCACGCCTTGACAAACTAGGGCGGTGACAAGAAAGAAGAATCTTGAAGAAGCGAGCTTTATTAAGCGAAGAAAGAAGAAGGATTGTCTGCTCGATCTCTCTGAAATATTGAGAATCACATATCAACGACAGACGAGCACGAGCTCTTGACTTGGAGGCGTATATCCATGCAATGTTCCCTACCGCGAGCGATCTGATTCGACTCTATTGCATAAGGATTTCTCGAGAGAAGTGGCGCCTGATTTGATACAAACCTTTGAGCAGGCGGATGGTTAGACAAGATTACGGATGGCATTGACGATTACGCGGACTACGCAATTTATACCTCTTGAACAAGAAGAGGTTAATGGGCGGAAGATCACTATTCTGAAGTGATCAATCTTGTATCCGAAGATGATGAGGAGGAAGAGATAAGCAGCGACGATGAACCTCCATGACCATCACGAAAAGGATGACCTGACAAAAGGATGATGATGATGCCCTGCACCGGGGAATGGAGAATTTCACAAAGAAATCATGCCTCAGCGACAAACAAAGCGAGAGGAAAGCACAGAAATCTCGTCTCCATCTCCTCGAAAACAACTCGTCCATCTTCCCAACAAAGGTTATCTTGAACAAGTAGTTGAGGATTACGAGAAAATCGCTCGAAATTGTTGAATACTCAATCGAGCGCTTTCAACTTCAGACAATTGTTGGAAGAAGAACAACGACTCCATCTTCAAGCTGGAAGACCGGATAGATAAATCGAGACAAGCTTGACCAACTACAAGATCAATATACGCAAGAGATGATTGCTTACTACGAGGTTAAGAGCTACGAGGATCTGTAAATGCCATCACCAAGGACTCGATCTTGAAGAAGTATACGAAATTAAGCATGATGCTAAAGCGCATCATCTTCAAAAAGTACCATCCTCCTCCCAAAGGAAAGAAACCAATCTACGAGATGGTTCTTTGGACTCGACAATCGATGAGAATGTCCACGAGGATGAAGATCCTTTGTGATTACTCGGATGATGAAGAAGACAAGACTTTGGCGAGCACCGCAATGAACATGTAGCGGTTTCACACTTAAAAAGAAGCGGTGCTCTGAAACTTTCACAAAGCGCGAATGTCCTCCATGAATACATGAGCGGATGCAATCTTGGCTCATCGAAAAGGAGATGTCTTCCGCGGAACAAGGAAGTAATTGCCTCGTCCCCTACGAAATGAAAAAGTTCTTGAGCTGCGTCGCTCGAGAGAACATCTAACATAGTCATTGCTCGGAAAGATCAGGAATGATAAGGGGCGATGATCGTCTTTAGCTAAAAAAGCTTTCGAAGGCAGTTACTGCTTTGAAGCGGATGCTATCCTAGGCCCATTGGCGGAGCTCAGATAAGGACAATGGACTTATCAAGCAAAATCGAGAGCTCAAAGCCGAACTTGAAGTTGATCACTTGCTACAATTATTTGCAAGGGCATTTTAACTCTCTCAGTTCTTTTATGAGGGTAAATGACAATGACTAAGGGGAAGAGTGTACAAATCTGGACCTCAAAGTTAGGGAATGGGAAGAAGGAGAAGAAAACAAGAAGAAATCTGGGTAGTGCGGCTCGGAGAGGAAGAAAAACATGAAAACTTCCACCACCACTCGGAATCAATGAACCCTCCTCGAATTTGCTTTGCAAATAGTAGCGACTTCGAAACTTCTTGAAGGAACTACAATGATAACAAGGGCGAGCACGAAACCTCAAGGTACCAAGGCTCGAGGAAAAAAGGCGGAGTTAAAGGGATTGATGAATCTTACGAAGAAAAGAAGAAGGCCGAATCAGTCCACAGCGATGAAGAAAGGCATAAAACTCTCACAAGATTTAATCTTGATGATGATGAGAAGCGATGAAGATGAAGCTCCTCTTCACGAAAAAGGAAAATTGAGCATATAAGCGGGCCCATTGCCAAAGCCCTAGCGGCTAAAACACCCTCTGGAAATACCAAGTCTATCGGTGGTTCTTGACAACAACCGAAGAAATTGAGGCGAGAGAAGAGCAGTGAGGCGAGCAAAGACAAAGTCGACTTCCACTCGGGCGGAAGAAGCGAAATAGAGTATGTGAAGAATGACAATGATTCTTACATCTCTGGTGCATCAATCGGAAAAATGGCTATTGGATTACGGAACTTAAGCATCTCTTGGTAAATTCAACATTTCGAACGATCCATAGAACTTATGGCATGGAGAAAAGATAATGACCTTGATCAACACATCACATTAAAGCACAGTTGGATTTTGAAGTTGTCGAAGAAGCTATGAGAAAGGACCTCTCGATGAATGTCCATATGGAAAGCGGATGATGTGCGAATTGAATATCACGAGCACAGACAAGAGCAAGACTTCATTGTGGAACCACATGAGTCGTTCTATCTAGCGAAGATCAATACAAGGGTGACATCGGATATCGAGGATTATCTCTGAATACTTCAAGCTTTCGGATATCATAATAGAGCATGCACGGAAGTGGGGAAAGTATACGTGGGTCGAACATTTTGTCGAAAAATCCTACCAAAACCTGAAAAGGTTACATGGATTTAGCGAGACAACTTTGAGATGCTCGTCGAACACTTCTCTATGATTATTGATGACATCAAAAGGTTTGGAGATAGGAAATTTGCGGTGATCCAGAAATCTTGTTGAAGACTTGAAGACTAGTCTATTAGGATGTTTACTTGGAGCTTGGTTACTCTGTTGTCCTAATTTACTATGTATTTTTGTATTTTTCTTGGTGAGCTAAATTGTTTTATGTATTGAAGTTATCTCTAATCTTTCTTTGTAACATATCTGATGAACTTACTCTCAGATATTATTCTATAAAAGATAACTTGTCAGCAAAGATCACACCTTGTGATTTGGTTGATGTTTACTTTACGCATAATTGAATGAATTGAAAATCATGAGAAATGATTAAGTGTTGGATTGATCACTCATCAGTTGTAATAGGTCGGATAGTCATCGTTGGTGATCAAAAGAAATTTGTTAGGAAATTTGTTAGATATTTTGTTAGAAATATCTGTTTAGATTTGATCGACAACATGATGACTTATCTTAATCTCGAAAGGTGATTAGTACTCTTGGTTCACTTGAACATTGTAAAGGAAACCCACTAAGTATGATCGTCTAGCTAATCTTGTATAGGATGTTAGGTCTCAAAATGTAATTTTATTTTATGAAGAAGACCGAGAAGAAGACATCCAAGCGAACAAGTTCAGCGACATTGAAGATTTGAAGGCACAAGATTCTTGAAAGTTTCTGAGATACCTTGGCGGATATCTTGAAGACACGAATAGTTTTAAACAAGCGTGTCTGAGATATCGAGAAATAAAGGTCTATCGAAAACAAGGAAAGTGTCCACAGATATCTATTCTCAGATACCTTGAGCTTTAACCACATTTCTGAAGAAGAAATATATATATTGCAAACAAAGTTGTTTCAATAAAAGTGGTATCTGAAGATAAAGATAAGAACGTGCAAAGAATCAGAGAAATCTGATCAAGGTTGTCTCGGATACAAAACATAGTTCCGTTGGCACTACAGGACAAAAGTATAGTACAATGCATTAAATACACGGACAGAGATGTCGAACAAAAGCAGCGGTAGCTTCTAAAGAAGAAGACAAACCTCTGATTTATACACGATATCAATAGTTTGAATTTGATTTAAGCTATGGATACTATTCAAACGACTCAAATTCATCTATAAATATCAACACTTAGGCGCTTGAGAAGACACTTTGAACACCTTGAACTCCATAAACACTTGAGCGTCTTACTCTTTCAAAGCAAACTACTTATCCTCAAGCTTTACATTGCGACCAAAGCTCTTGATCTTAAGTAGCACTAAAGTTCTAAGTGTCACGATCCTAAACAAACCTTTGCTATTTGTGAAAGAGTTGAATCGAAGATCAAGTATAAAGATTCATTCTCTTGAACAATTATCATAGACTTGGGTCGATAAAAGAACAAGATACCATACATTGAAAAGTGTATTAAGTATACTTGATTCAGAGCTATCGATTAGCGAAAGTTATTAAAGAAGCTCATCGACAACTCAAACCAAAACCACCATCCTTTGGCGTGGAGTGAAGTACTTAGTTTGAGAAACTAAGGAATAACTCAAGGTTATTGAGCAAAGGAAGTACTTAGCTTGGGAAGCTAGGAATAGCTCAAAAGGTTTGATGCGAGGAAGTACTTAGGCTGTGAAAGCTGGGGAACAACTCAGGGGGAACATTTGGTTGAGAACCATTTGTTTAAGGAATCTTAGAATAGGATTTTTGTAAGGTAGCCTCAATTATCTATTCTAGTGAATTCTAGGTCTTTGGAAGACCGAAGTGGATTAGTTGGAGGATTCATACCTCCGGATACCACTATACTTCTTTGTGTTATTTACTTTTACGTACTTACATTTCGTGACACACACACTTTAAGCGCACTTATCTCTCTTAAGTCTTCCACGCTCTGAATCTAAGTATCAGATATCTACACAGATATCTGAGAAATAGTTTTTATCGACAAAAGTTTTAAAAGACTATTCACCCCCCACCCTCTAGTCTTTTACTTTGTCGTTATCTGGACCAACAACTTAGGAAATTTTATCAAGAAAAATTCTATTTACAAAATTAGATATCTGAGAGGTCAATTACCTCCACTATTGGAGGCTCGGATACTTGTTGCTCGAGACTTGTGCGATCTGGAAATTTTTCTTGTGATGAAGGCTTTGATGCCTCATCAATTTCCTTTTGTTGTGAGAGATTAATGACAATTCTGACAAACTTCTACTTCTTTTGAACTGTTAAGTAGAAAGTGTTAGTTTGAGAAAAATGATCGATTTGTCTTTGAAGATTATAGGTATGAAATATATATATACCTTCTCAATAGAAGGCTCAGATACTTGTTCCTCGGAGACTTTGTGAGTCTCTGGTTGATTCTCTGATGAGTTAGGCTTCTCAGCCTTATCATTTTCCTTCTCAGTTGGAGCTTATTAGAAACATCCACTTGATTAGTTAAGTGAATTAATAAATATCTGAAAAGTAATGTCTTAGGGAATTCTCTATCACACATTGGCTGATTCCTTAAGATGTGAGGTAGTAACCTCCTTCTCGTCTACGAGGCAAGCTTTTGACTTCCTCTTGTTCTTTTGTTTCTAATTCACTGAAACAAAGAAATTTTAATAAGTTACAAGATTGATGAACATAAAATTTCACAAGTAGAGAGTTAAACCATTCAGCTACCTGAGCATTGTCAGGCTGATTGGTCTCTGGAACTTGTGACCCTTCTATGCTTTGGTCTTGCTGTTCCATTATGGCTTCTTTGTTTGAAGTTTCTGGTACTTCAGACCTTTCCTGAGTGACTGACTCAGTTGCCTCCCTTGTTTGATCATTCTGAGCAGGTGTCTCAGTTTGATCCCTCTCTAGGAGTTGGGGAACACCTTGTTTGCGAGATTTTCTTGACATGTTGCATAGCTGATATGTCGAAATGGAGTTCATTTACCATTTCATCAACCACTTGTGGCTGTTGTGGTTGTGGTTGTTGTGGTTGTCTGGAAGCAGAAGTTTGAGCGGTTGAGAGCTCTTCCAGATTTTTAAGTGTGGTGTTGACATCAGCGTCTACCAACACTAGGTCACCACTCATCAGGGCTTCTTGAAGTTGTTTATACGTGACTTTCCCTGATGGTGTGTTGGCACCAACAACCTTTGCTATAGGTGCTTTCGGACCTTTGAAAGTGGTTGCTTTCTCGGCAACCTGGACCTTTGTTCTTCCCTTTGCCTTGGTTACTTTTCGGTAACCTTGGGGTGGGATCTTCTCCTCGTCCGATTCGCCGAAATGGAGCGAGTTATCAACAATCCTGCGCTTCGAGAATGAGTTTGAAGTTTTTCAGCATTTATGAGTTCATCAGCAAGGCTTTCGGCAATAGTCTTGACATTTCTGAAAGCACTTTCTCTTGCTAAGTCTACTTGATCAGTAGTCGATGCCTCTTTTACAGCATTGATGAGTTCATCTTCATTGATGAGTTCATCTGCGGTGACGTCAATGTCGGAATCGACAACCTAAATGGGTGTGCCTTGATTTGCCGAGACTTCTTCCGTGAAGTTTTGGGCTTCTTGGTACAACTTTTCCCTCGGATACCTCTTGATCTTTCGCTTCTTGGAACCTTTAGAGATCCGGTAACCTTTTCATCATGTTTGTATACTCATATTTGTAGAGTAGAGTTCTTTGGCAATATCTGCCGTCTCTCTGAGCTCAATGCGAATATTCGATAGTAGCAAATTTTCATCCATAGCTTCTTGTGGCTTTTGGCTCGTAAGGCCCTTAACGATTTTAGGCTCAAAGCATATCTTCTTCACAAATTTCATGAAGGCGTACTTCCCCAATTAAAAGGGTTTTCCGACCTTTTGTCTTGTTGACTCAACAAGAACAACATCATCCAGCGTTCTTGGCTTATCTCAGCACCTCCTTGTAGACCATGAATCCTCATGAAGGATACATGCCAACACATCGATGGACCAAAATATATACGGTCCTTATGTGACAAGCTTAAAGTCGAGGCGTATGCGGTTTGTCAAGATCACACACATTCTTGTATATTTGCTTCACACCTTCAAGGAGATCTTCATCCTTGGTGTCAATTTCAAAATCCTTTCCAAGATTTTGAAGTTCAACGACTCACGAAAGTTGTTTTACGTCAGCGAGGATTTCTTGTCCTTGGACTTTGGTCTTGATAAACACTATCTCGGTGTCTTGAGAGATCTTGGAAATAATTGTGGAGTTGTTGTAAAACTCCGAACATCGATGTAGAAACTCCTTTGGGATGAGATAGAAAGCCCTTGATTTTTGCCTTTTCAAGCATATCAAGTACCGACTTCTGTCGATGCGGTTTTCTATTGCTACGGTATTCCTCGATCATGGCACCACCCCAAATCATCCTGATTTGAAGTCCAATAATCGATTCAATTCTCCGATCAACCGATTGTTTGTTATAACTAGCACTAGTGCTTGCTTTTCATTGATACCGATGGTAGCTTGGGATTTCTGAGAAGAAGCACGTTTGGGAGCCATCTCTTTAGATAGTGAAGTTTTTGAAAAACGAGAAAGAGATTTGGGTGAGAGATTAGTAATTCTTTGCAGAAAAACTAACAGAGATTTGCAGAGGTTGAAGAAGAGTTTTGCTATTCTTGTGCAAATCGTATGTTGGATTAAGCGATAGTAATTTCTTTTGCCAAAATCCCATATATATAGCAATGTAATCTCCAGACATATACATACAAATTAATTTGTGTGTAAGTATCTATGAATTGAGGCGTGAGTAAAAGCTTGTTGGCATTAAATGCATAGTGGGCCTGTCAATTTTAACGATCCACTATTCTTTGAGTTAATCTACGCCGTAAAGATCAATCGCCCGATTCATCAAGGGTCACCATTGCTTCTTGACAATAATCACAATCAACAAATGTAATTGTGCCCATTTAATGAATTTTGGCTATTAGCTTTCTGAATCACGTTTCTGTATGACCAAGAACACTGTTTGCATTTGAATTTATCTCACACTTGGTATTTGTCCAAGTTTTACACAAAGATAGAAATAATACAAATTTCAAGAGAGTAGTTGACTGCAGACAGTTGTACTATTCTCTTTTGTGTTCCCCCCTCATTTGAGTGATCCGGATATCAGTAATCTCGAAATCTTTGAATAACCATTTACCCTTTAGCCTTTAGTTTACGGATACCCGTTCGATTCCTCTTCTCTGGATACCGTTCTGGATACCTTTTCTCTCTTCTTTGATATCTCCTTGAGATATCTCTTCTACGAACTTTTTGGTTCTTTGGTAGCTCCATTAGTCGAGGCGGTGTCTTAAGGCTAAGAATCTACTTTCTTGTAGTGTCTTAGTGAAGATATACGCAAGTTGGTCTTGATGCCAATCTTGAGTATCTCTATATTGCCTTTTTCAACATGGTCTACGATGAAGTCTTTGTCTAACATCAATGTGCTTTGTTCTTGCATGAAACTTAGGATTACGAGTTATGGCAATAGCACTTGTGTTATCACGAGAAAATGGGAGTTTTTCTTCATTGAGTCCATAGTCTACGAGTTGTTGTTGTATCCACAATATCTATGAAGCACAACATCCGGCAATATATTGACTTCTATGGTAGATGTGGCAATTGAATTTTGTTTCTTTGAACCATGATATTAATCTAGCACGAAATTGACAAGTTCACGAGGTGCTTTTCTATCAAGCAATGATCCGACATAATCGGCATCTGAATAGCCGACCAAATTCAATTCACTATCTTTTGGATACCACAATCGACTTCTCGGTACCTTTTACATACTATCTTCATAGCAATGTTGTAGTGTGGCGCATTGGATTTATGCGAAATCTAGCACACTCCATTGCATATTGAATATCGGTCTACTTGCGTGAGGTATAGTAGAGACCGATCAATTTCCTATACTTGTGTTCTTCAACACTCTTGTCAGATTCAGTATAGGCCATTTTGGTTCCAATGCTCATTGGTATCTTAGCATTCTTTCCAGAAGGCTTTAGATTGAACTTATTGAGCATATCCTTTGCATACTTTGTTTGACTAATGAATATTCCATCATTGAGTTGCTTGACTTACGATAGGAAGTAATTCAATTCTCCCATCATGCTCATCTCAAATTTACATCTCATGAGTTCGATAAAGTCTTCAAAAGTTGCTTGTCTTTAGATCCAAATATAATGTCATCAACATATACTTGAACTAAAAGTAGTTTCCATCATGGTTCAATGTGAAGAGTGTTTTATCAACATCTCCTTTCTTGAAACCACTTTCTAGTAGGTATCGGCGATGTATCATACCATGCTCTTGGAGCTTGTTTACCCATCTGAGCTTTACGAAGCTTATAGACCATCCTACTTTCTGGGAACTTCAAAACACGGTGGTTGCTCAACATAGACTTCCTCGGCCAGTTCACCATTTAGAAATGCCTTGTTGACATCCATCGATAAAGCGTAAAGTCATTATAATTTGCAAAGGCTAGAAAGAGTTATTACATCGATCTTGCAAGCGGTGCATAAGATTCATTAAAATCTAGTCCTTGATGCAGGTGAATCCTTGGCAACCAACCTAGCTTTGTTTACGGTTATTTCACCGGACTCATTCATTTGTTTACGAAAACCCACTTGGTTCCGATTCTGAGATATTCCGTCGATAAATGAACGGTTTCGGACTTTGTTTCTCTCAAATTGATCCAACTCTTCTTGCATTGAAGAGATCCAATCTTGATCCTTTAATGCTTCTTCTATTGTCTTTGGTTCAATTTTTGAGATGAAACATCCATAGAGACAACTTGCATTTTCGGCGATTGCTCTTCTAGTTCTAACTCCTTGGTCTATGGGACCAATCACATCCTTTGCAGGATGATTTATTATCCATTTCATAATGGGTTTTGAACTAGTAGGATCAATATCATTTTGATTTGAATGTGAATCAATATGATCTTGATGAGATACTTGTCTTGATATCTGAGATATCTGACATATGGGAAATGTCATGGATATCTGACACTCTTTCAGTGTTAGAGATATCTGGAACTTGCATTTCAGCAAACTCTCTTTCAGATACCTCTTCATGATGAAGGTTCTCAGTAACCTATTCCATTTCTGGAATTCTCATAGGAAATTCTTCATCATGTCTTAGAGTCATCTGGTTGTTACTAAGCATAGGTTGCTTTTCATCGTCAGACTCATCCTCTATTTGAATGATAGAATTGTTTCCTTCTGAGGATCCTTTTTCAGAATCTTTAATCATTAGTTCTTTGAACCTAGAACCTATCTGAGAGATCATCATTCAAGAGTACTTTCTTGTTTCCTTCATAGAATACGACATGAATAGATTCCTCGATCTTTTGTGTTCTTTTGTTGTAGATTCTGTAGGCTTTGTTATTCAGAGAATAACCAAGAAATACTCCTTCATCTGCCTTTGGTTGAAATGTTCTCAAGTATTCTTTTCCATTGATAAGAACAAAACATCTGCAACCAAACACCCTTAGATGTTTGATACTAGGTGGTCTACCAATGAAAAGCTCGTACGGAGTTTTGTCATGGTTTTTGTTAATCAAACATCTATTTTGAGTGTAGCATGCTGTGTTTACAGCTTCAACCCAATAGATTTCACTTATTTCAATGTCATCAAGCATTGTTCTTGCTGCTTCTTTTAGGGTCCTATTCTTTCTTTCAGCAACACCATTTTGTTGTGGTGTCCTTACAGAAGATAGTTGATGTTGTATACCTTTGCAGGTACAAAACTCTTTGATGTACTGGTTCACAAATTCAGTACCATAGTGCATTACGATTCTGAGATACCTTGTCATTTTCATGACTTGAGCTTATTGACAAGTTAGGTATCTCAACCCTTGCATCAGATTTGTGTTTGAGAAAGACAACCCAAGTGAATCTTGAGTAATCATCAACAACAACCAGACCATACTTCTTTCCTGCATAACTAGTTACAGAGGATTCAAAAAGATCCATATGTAACATTTGCAGTGGCCTTTCACTGGAATGTCTAGTCTTAGACTTGAAGATGTTTTGGATTGTTTTCCCATTTGGCAAGCTGAGCATACACCTTCTTTTCTATATGCCATTTTGGGTAAACCAACCACCAACTCTTTCTTGGCTAGCTTATTCAGAGTTTTGATATTCAAGTGACTCATTCTTTTATGCCATAGCCAATTTTTCTTCAGTTTGGCCAGATTGACTCACCATGAGACATTCTTCGGTTGTAGCGGATGACCAATCAGCAACATAAAGATTTCCTTTACGCCTTGCAACCAGGACTGTCTGCTTTGACTCATTGTCAATCACTTTACATAGTTTTGACTTGATCTTGACAGAGTACCCTTTGTCTACTAGTTGACTCATGCTTAGGAGATTATATTTCAATCCCTTTACATGAAGTACTTCAGAGATTGTGAGGGCTCCGAATTTCAAATTGCCAAAACCTATGATTGGATTTTCATCTCCTCCAGCAAACCTGATAATTGGTCCATCATTGCACTTTTTGTAGTTAATCAAATTTGCTTTGTCTCCTGTCATGTGCTTCCCACATCCACTATCACAATGCCACTTTGAGTTAGTCTTTAGAGTGTTCTGCACAGAACAGGAAACAGGAGATTAGGTTGTCATACCAACAATGGAACCATCTGGACTAAAGAATCTTCCAGTAGGAATCCATTTTTGAACGCATTTCTTAGGAACATTCTTTTGTCTAACAGGAACATAAGGAGGAATCTTAGTTAAATGATTGGTATCATTGTTGTTAAAAACTATTTTCTTCCTTGGTGTGTTCCTAGGTGCTCCATTTGGTGCTTTCAGATACCTGTCAGATTTCTGAGTCTGCTTTCCAGCAAACTTAGCTTTCCTAGCCAGATTTCTTCTAGCCCTGGCATTCAGATTTTCAGTGGCTTGATTTATCTTCCACTTCTAATAAGTGATGTGAGCAATTCTAGCCTTTAACCATCGTTCTTGCTCTTGTTTGTATTCGTGAGCAAGTTGTTTCCGATAAGCTTTATTGCGATACCATTCCGAGCACGATCTTTGTCTAAGATCTCTCTTCAGCAGCTTTGCTAGTCTCTGGATGATCAATTTTCTTTCCAGAAAATGTGATATAAGAAAATTTGCCAGCTCCTGCAATTTTTCCTTTTTGAGAGACATAGCATTGTGGGTGATTGCACTTCTCAGTGTTATGTTTCTTTTCAGAGACATTTCCCACAGTTTTCTTTTGGACTTGTTTTTCCCACAAAGGCTTGGTATATTTGCCTTTCCTTTGTCGACAATCTTAGCTTTTCGACCGATCTTTGATTGTTTGGGAATCACCTTCGACAGCTTGACGAATGTTAGTCCTTTATTACTCTTATTCAGAGTGGTGGAACTATATGTGTGTGTGCAGCCCAAGTCCTCTCTTTTCTGAAGGATCTCTTAAATAAGATTGTACTTCAGTAAGAGTGTAACTAGCTTTGGCATAAGATTGAAAAGATAGTTCTTTCTTTTTGAGTTCCTTATTCTCAGAAAGAAGACCTTCATATTTCTTTTGAAGATTAGCCATTGCTTCTTTATGTGACTTTTCGGTCTCAGATATCTGAGCCTTGAGAAATGCATTTTCAGCATCCTTTTTCTCAGATATCTTGATTAATTGAGAATTTTCCTTTGCAAGAGAATTCTTTTCTTCTTCGAATTTTTCGGCTCTAGCTCGGAACATTAGAAATTCTCTTTTGTAAAGATCAATTTCTTTTCTGAGATTTTCCAGTTCTTTGATTCCTTCTTCATCACTTTCATAAGTATAACAGGAAGTATGTGTTACCTCATCAGCCATTAGACAAGGTTCAATATTGGAGATATCGGGGAAGATTTCTTCAGCCATTTCACACACTTCTTTCTTCTTTTGACCAAAGTCAATTACTTCATGAGAAACACCGCATATTTCTGGGGAAGGCAGTGTGGAATCATCTGAATCCTCATCCTCAGAATCAGACTCAATATCTAGAGCATCCAGTTGAAGTTGAATCTTTTTCCTTTCTTCAGTGAGCATAGCTCTTTGACTTCTTTTGAAGATTCTTCTATCTTTCTTGTCACCTGTCTTAAGTTTGTTGAAGGCAGGACAATCCTTCTTGAAATGACCAGGTTTCTGACAATAGAAACAGATATCATTTCCGATTTCTGCTTCCTCAGTACTTGATGCTTTTTGAGCTGGCTTGTTCAGCGAGCTTTGCATATTTTTTTTTGGTGATAGTTTGAGCCTAGATGCTTTTTCAGCTTCTCTTTAGCTTTTCTTCTCTCAATTTCTCGACTGACATATTTTCCCATTTGCTTTACAGCAAGAGCATCCTCAGTCATATCCTTGCCTTTCTTCTTATCAGAAGTTCCTTGAGCAACTAGAGCAACACTCTGCAACTTCTCAGATGTTTGTTCCCTTTGAGTTGTCTCATAGTCAACAGTGGCAAGGTGAGAGAAAAGTTCCACATGAGTGATATCTGGCATTCCTTGGTTAAAGTAGAAAACTACGTGTTCCCGATTATGATTAAGACTTCTCACAATGGTTTTAATCTTTTACATTTGGGTATATCTATTACTTTCACCAAGTGCAGCCATGTCACTCATAAGTGTTGTAAACCGGAAATCTAGTTCTTCAAGAGTCTCTGAGGGACCTTGTTTAAAGTTTTGGAATTTTAGCTTCAAAACTTCGAACTTATTTTCCTTTGTTTTTTCAGTGCCAGCACAGATTTCTTCAACAGTTGCCAGGCCACTTTTGCCATTTTTGCACCCCACAGTTTACACTGTATGTGCTTTGGAGTAGAACGTATGATGATATTACGAGCCTGTCCATTCCAATGTCCAGAGTTCTCTGGGCTTTGGTTTGTAAATGACTTGGTGGCGGTCTCCCATTGATTGGCGCATCATGCATGAAGACCCATCACTTTGTTCTCTGTCTCTACCATTAGAAACCTCTATGACTTGCTTGAGTTGTTGAATGACTATTGGGCCATTCTTTATTACTTCGATCATTTCGTCACTGATGGCTTCTAGGTGGAGCATCATGTTGCTCTTCCATTTCTCATAATTCTTTGGCTTGAGAATTGGGGCGTCACTTAAAGACATCCTGCAGCAAACACACTAAACAAACGAATCAAGTGTAGGTGAAAAACAGTTAGTGGGCACTTATCCGGGATCTAGGTTCAGTGCAGAAGGCTTGGGAACCTCCTGCTCTGATACCACTTGTTGGTCCAGATAACGGCAAAGTAAAAGACTAGAGGGGGGTGAATAGTCTTTTAAAACTTTTGTCGAAAAGCACAGTTTCTCAGATATCTGTGAAGATATCTTAGACTTAATTTCAGAGAGCGGAAGACTTTTCTAAGATAAGTGCACGTGTTCAGCAAGATAAGTGTAAGTACTTTGCAATATAAGTAAAACAAGTAATAAGCTGCAGAGAGTAAATAACACAAGTCTTTTTATAGTGGTAACTGAAGGTGGCGTAATCCTTCAACTAATCCACTTCGGTCTTTCTCAGACCTAGAATCCACTAAGATAAATGAGGTAACCTTACAGATATCTTTTCTTGATTCCTAAATACACTAGGTTCCCAACCAAGTGTTCCCCCTGAGTTATTCCCCGGCTTTCACAGCCAAGTACTTCACACTCATAAACCTTTTGAAATTCCTTAGTTTCACAAACTAAGTACTTCCTGTGCTCAATAACCTTGGAGTTATTCCTTAGTTTCCCAAACTAAGTACTTCCTGTACTCCACGCCGTTTTAGGTTTGTTTGTCAGGTGAGCTTCTTAAATAACTTATTCAGTTATTCAAATAGCTCTATGAATCAAGTATACTTAATACACTTTTCAATGTATGGTATCTTGTTCTCTACTGACCCAAGTCTATTGTAAGTGTTCCAGAGAATGAATCTCAGATATGAAATCTTAGTTCAACTCCTTCACAGATAACAATGCTCGTTAAGGATCAGGACACTTAGAACTTTTGTGCTACTTAGAATCAAGAGCTTTGGTCGCAACAGAAAGCTTGAAAGTAAGTAGTTTACTTGAGAGAGCTTGTGTGAGTATTCAGTATAAGTTCAGTGATCTAAGGTGTTCAGTGTGTGTTCTCAAGCAGTCTAAGTGTTGATATTTATAGATGAATTTTGAGTGTCGTTTGAATAGTATCCGTTAGGCTTAAATCAAATTCAAACTATTGATATCTGAGTATAGTACTGTAGCAGGTTTGTCTTCTTCTTCAGAAGCTACAGCTTTTGTTCAGACATTTCTGTCTACGCATTTAATGCACTGTACTATACTTTGTCCTGTAGTGCCAACGAAACTATGCAAGCTTTCTGAGGCTTTGCACGTTCTTTTCCAGAGATCATCATAGCTCCAGATACCACTTGTTTAAACAACTTGTTATAATATGTTTCTTTTTCAGAAGCATATTTTATGTCCAAGGTATCTGAGTGTAGATATCTGTGGGCACTTTCCTCGTCTGAGAAACCTTTTATTCTCAGATATCTTTTGCAACATGTGTGTTTCGAAACACTTGTTTCTTCAAGATATCTGGACATAGGTATCTGAAAAAACCCTTGTCTTCAGCAATCTTGTGCAGTCTTCAAATCTTCAAATCCGTTGAACTTTTCCTGCTGGATGCCTTCTTCTTGGTCTTCTTCAGAAAATAAAAATTACATTTCGAGACCTAACATCCTATACAAGATTTGCTAGACTATCATACTTAGTGAGTTTCCTCTTTACGGTGTTGAGTGAACTAAGAGTCTAATCACCTTTCAGCTAAGATAAGTCATTAGGTTGCTGATCAAAATCTAAACAGATATTCCTAACACTCCTCATCTGTGCTAGAGTTTCTTTCCATGACTTCCCTTGCTTTTACTGCTAGAACGTGCCTTGGAGCTTTACCACCAGTGCTCATTTTTGCGGTTCTTTTAGTTCGAACATGAATTGGTTTCTCAAAGTGCTTGGAGTCTTCATTAGCTTTTCTCTTTCTAATTTTGTTCTCTTCACTTGGAACGATGAATGCTTCCATAGCTCTCCTATTGATTCTTCTCCTTCCCTAGCAAGAGCTTCTAACTTCTCCTCTTGGATGTCCTTCCTTTGTTGCATGAATTTTGCATGTATTTAGGCTATCGTTTCCTCATATTCCTTTGTCAACCTAAACTTTTTCCATTCATATCATGCTTCGTGGTCTCCCGCAAGTTCATCATAATACTTATGTGGAAATTGTAGCTTCAATTCCACCTTGTTCTTATAAGTAACCTCTCTTGGTTTAATACTAGCTTCTTGAACCAATGCCATAGTTTGTTCTTCCAACTTGTTCATCGTTTCCATTCCTCGAGGGTTGCTTGACAATTCAAAGTACTTGAAAGATGAAAAGTACCTCAAAGCTAGGTTATTTGTTCTTGGGAAATAAAGTGATAATCAAACAAAACAGAGAACACGGGTTGTTATACCCTGTTCCCGTAGAAGTGCCAAGCCCTGCAACCGCATGGGGTCCCTTTTCTACCAACGGGGCCTGTTTTGGCCCCTTTTTCTCCCAACATGTGCCCGTGATGTCCAAATCATCCCGGGTAGATTTTTGAAATCTTCTAATCTTTGTAAAATGCATAGAAAATTCACTCGTTTGGTCCCTGATCCTTCCAAACACGAGAAAACACCTAAAAAACACAAAACAATAAAAAGTAACCACAATCTAACAAAATAAACACAAAACGACACTTAAGGACTAGAAAAATAAGGTGAAAAAAAACAATATATATCACTAGGGTCACAACACAAGTTCGCACGAAGAAAGATCACTTTTGTCTACAAGGAATCGAACTGGGTTGGGGACCTTTTCGTTAAAGAAAGCTCATACTGGACTCGTAATGAAATTTTCGAAATTTTCTCCCCGCCCAATGTTTCAGCTTGGTTTAATTTGTAAGAATCAGACTTTTATCCTTAATTGTTGTTGGATTATATGGACGCCGTTAAACGCAACACAGTTTCCACTAAACGCAACACAAAATATTTGTAACTTCACTAAAATGACCCTAACTCATAAAAAATCTTATAAAATTAATGAAAAGTCGTTATTACAAACACAAAAACATTAACATGCATGATCGAATACGAAATAACAACAATTAAAAAAATTCAAAATAAAAATAAAAAAAAAATTTAGAAAAATATTTCGTTTATACAAATGTTTCTAAAAATATCCAAGTAAAAAAACGGAAATAAACCGCAAAATTAAATTATACAAATGTTTCGTTTATACAAATGTTTTCTAGAATTTCCGTTAAATAGGTTATTTAACTTTTACTTTCTTTTTAGATAAATAAATGACAAAAGTAAATTAAAGTGTTCAATTTGCAAAATTAGAAGTAAACTTTTCAATTTTCAAAAACAAAAAAAAAATATAGAGAACTATATATAATCAATTTGCAAATAAAAAAAAAACGGAAAAACCGTCCAAGTATTGATATGGCCGGTTTCAAAACCGGCCAGATCATGATGTGGCCAGTTTTAAAACCGACCATATCCATAGTTGGGCGGTTTTTTTTCCTTTTTTGTAAATTTGAAAATTGATTATATATTATATTTTTATTTTTGCACATTGAATAATTTACTTCTAATTTTGCAAATCAAACACTTTAGTTTACTTTTATCATTTATTTATTTAAAAAAAATTTAAAGTTAAATAATCTATTTAACGGAAAATGTAAAAAACATTTGTATAAACGAAACATTTGTATAATTTAATTTTGTGGTTTTTTTCGATTTTTTTTTGTTTTAATTTACTTGAATATTTTTTTATAAACATTTTTATAAATGAAACATTTTTCTAAAAAAATATATTTTTATTTTTATTTTCGATTTTTTAATTGTTGTTAGTTTGTGTTCGATCATGCATGTATGTTTATATAAACGAGTTATTTCGATTTTTCGTTAATTTTATAAGATTTTTAATGTTAGGACATTTTATCAAGTTACAAATATTTTATATTGCGTTAGCTTAATATCATTCTTTATTCTGGATTATATAATTAAAGGCAAGTACAATTTTCAAATCATTTCCCAAAATCAGAATAAAAAAATAGGCCCAATAAGTTAATGATGCTTTCCTCAAAGAAAAATCATAACAATATCCTAATTATATAAATTTCCTGCATTTCATTTTCAAACGTCTCAATCTCAAATTTGTATACCTTAATTGAAAATTGGTTCTTTTATTTTATTTACTCACTCTTCTAAATTTTTTACTCTATGTCCTAGTATATAATTTTTTTCTCTTACTTTATTTATTCATCTTCATATTTTCTAAATTATTTTAATTATTTAAATATTACACATTTAAAATCTATATCTCAATTTATAAGAATTTGAGTTTGGAACGGAGTAAAAAAATTAATTTACCCACATGCCCGTGGTCACAAAGACCAACTCACGTGTACTCATTGTCACATAACATTTCATCGATTTGTCGTTTTGGTCATAATGGAATTCATTTTCCTTGCAAAATAAACAATTCAAGATACTGTAACAAATGGAATTTAAATAATATTACTATTGACATATTGCAATTTAATTAATCAGATTTTGACCAAAATGTTTATCATTTGACGGAGTACTATTGACTTGACTAGCTAATAAAGGAAGGTTGGGCGATTAGTATGTTCACACTGTGACCTTGCTATTTCGATTCGAACAAGAAGAATTTTGAATTTTCAACGGAGGCAGCAATTTATAATAATTTTTGTTCAACAACTTTCGGGCGGTTTGGTATAGTCCTGGAGCTGAGTTCACTGGACTAAAGGTCAGTTTTTCATTTTTCAGGTTTGACAAGAAATTTTATTTGAACGAGAATCAAGGGTGAATTCAGAATACAAGACCGACTAGGGCACATATATATAAAAATAAATAAAAAAATCAATGAGATGACATTTCTTTTGCTTGGTAGTAAAAAATTACGACAAATATAATGAAAAATATCACATAAATAATGACGTTTTTACCACAAAAAAAACTATATGTGTGTGCAATTAGGGGTGTGAAAGAGCCGATTGTGGACCTTATTGAACTAATGCTCGTGTATATACGTCGATCACGGTCTCGAGGTTAATCTTTTCGGAGCTTTAAAATTAACCGCTTGACATTAAGCTCGCGAGCATCGAGCTTGCTCATGAAATTTTCACGAGCAACTAAATTAACTTGATTATTATTCTCCAAAAAATTATTTTACTTATTATTGTTCTTTAATGAAGTTATGCTACATTATCATAATTTTCAAATATTAATATGTTAGTACATTTTTTTTAACACAATATATACGTACATGAAAATTTTATTATATGTGATTTGAAATATAATACTCTTAGTGAATGTGTATGTAATTATAAAAATATAGCATGTACGTATTTACTTATTGCTCGCGAGTTGCTCACAATCAGTCGAGTTTTTAATCATATTGCTCGCTAAAATTGAGTCGAGCTTGCTCATGATCAAACTCGCGTTGACCAATCTCGAGCTCGAGCCGAGCTTTGACAGAGTTTTTCACGAGTTGCTCGCGATCAGCTTGATTAGTTTACACCCCTAGTGTGTAATAAGAATTAAAAGCAGAGTCTCATAATAAAAAGGATAGGTCAAAATGTCAAAATTACGTAAAGAGTACACTAAAAGAATCAGTTTTTAAGAAAAAAGGGTAGTGCCCTACCCACCTACGATATAGTTCCACCCACGATCGGAACAATAGCCATGTGAGTTGAGAAAAACTCAGTTGATGAATAGTAACTAAGTTAAAAGATGAGTGATAGAAAATGATATTTGAGATAGAGTTTAAATTTTATAAGGTTTATTGGGTTGTTATATAGGGTGTGTAAAAAAGAAGTATTTATTGAGAGAAAATAGAGAAGAATAGAATAGAGAGTTTATTCTGATCATAAAGTGAGAGTACATGATGTATATATACAAGTGAAAGAATCTTCTAGAGCATATCTAGAAGTGTATCCTGAATACATTATAACTCTTCTAATAACAGTTCTAATCAAATACTAACTTTTGTACATTTATCTATAACACTCCCCTTGAATGAACATGAGTTAGTTCTAGTTGGTACGCGAGATATACTGCCTCGTTAAAAACCTTGCTAAGAAAAACCCAGTGGGATAAAAACTTAGTCAAGGGAAAAAGAGTGTAGTGCGTATCCAACTCCCCTGATTAGAGTATCACTTCAATTCTTTGAGTCGCCGCATCCCAATCTTTCGAACCAGTCTCTCGAATGATGGAGGTGGAAGTGATTTGGTAAATAAGTCCGCCAAGTTGTCAATTGAACGAATCTGTTGAACTTGAATGGATCCTTCTTCTTGTAAATCATGAGTGAAGAAAAACTTTGGTGATATGTGCTTTGTCCGGTCACCTTTGATGAAGCCTCCCTTCAGTTGAGCTATGCAAGCTGCATTGTCCTCATATAACACAGTTGGAACTTCCTTCTTGAATGTAAGACCACATGTATCTCGAACATGTCCGATTAAAGATCTTAGCCAAACACACTCACGACTTGCTTCATGAATTGCTAAAATTTCAGCATGGTTAGAAGAAGTAGCAGATAAAATTTGCTTAACAGAACGCCATGAAATGGTTGTACCTCCACATGTAAACAGATAACCTGTTTGAGATCGAGCTTTGTGCGGATCAGACAAATATCCCGCATCGGCATATCCAATTAATTATGGATTGCTACATTTTGGATAATACAATCCCATATCCATTGTGCCTCATAAGTATCGAAGTACTTGTTTAACTCCAGTACAATATCTTCGAGTTTGGAGAAGATCTATATCTTGCTAGTAAATTAACAGCAAAAGCTATATCAGGTCAAGTATTGTTAGCAAGATACATCAGTGCGCCAATAGCACTAAGATATGGCACTTCGGGGCCAAGAAGTTCTTCATCATCTTCACGAGGTCTAAATGGGTCTCTTTTCACATCGAGAGACCTTACAACCGTGGGGGTATTTATCGGATGAGCTTTATCCATATAAAATCGTTTCAACAGTCTTTCCAAATAATTGGATTGATGGATAAGCGTGCCATTTGCCAAATGCTCGATTTGTAGACCCAAACAATACTTTGTTTTCCCATGGTCTTTCATTTCAAATTCATTTTTCAAACAATCGACTGCCTTTGCTAACTCTTGAGAGTTCAATAATATTCAAGTCATCGACATATACAGCAATAATGACAAATTTCGATCCTGGTCGTTTAATGAAAACGCATGGACATATAGGAACGTTTGTATAGCCTTCATTTTTCAAAAATGTGCTCAAACGACTGAACCACATTCGTCCCGATTGTTTTAATCCATATAAGGATTTATTCAACTTAATTGAATAACCATCTCGGGATTGTCCTGCGGGCACTTTGAATCCCTCAGGGATTTTCATGTATATGTCATTTTCCAGTGAGCCATCTGGATAGTTGTAACAACATCCATAAGATGCATTTGAGTTTCTCATGTGTAGCGGACTTATCGGATAGCGAAATGTAATCGCATCCATCACGGAGAATCGTCTCTTCATAATCAATTCCGGTCTTTGAGTAAAACCTTGTCGACAAGCCTTGCTTTATATCTTGCAATTTCATTTTCTCATTTCTTTTTCGCAAAATACCCATTTGTATCCAACGGGTTTTACACTATTTGGTGTCACGGACGTGTCCGAAAACTTCACGTTTTCAAGAGAGTTCAATTCTGCGAATTGCCTCTTTCCATTTTGGCCAATCATCTCTACGACTACATTCTTTTATAGATGTAGGTTCAAGATCCTCATTTTGTTCCATAATATCGCGCGCTACATTATATGAGAATATTGTGTCGACGTCGATTTCATTTCGGTTCCATGTCTTTCTATTCACGACATAATTTATCGAGATCTCTTCATTTTCAACAATTTCAGGTACCTGAATCTCTTTTGCATTGTCGTGTGACTCATCAGGAGTCTTTTCACTCTCTTCTAGAGCTTTTTCCTCTAACGGGCCATTATTAGCTCCTTTTCGTTTTTGAGGATTTTTATCTTTGGAACCGACTGGTCTCCCACGCTTCATGCGTGCCTTAGACTCATTTGTAATTTTCCCTTCAGGCACTTCAATTCTATTTGGAGCATTTGCAGCTGGAATATATGATTTCGTAACTCTTTTTGGATCAGCGAATGAGTCTGGCAGTTGATTCGTAAGAGTTTGTAAATGAATTATCTTTCGAACTTCATGTTCACTTTGATTTGTTCGAGGATCAAAAACAGATAATGATAATTCATTCCACGATATATTACTTCCCAACTTTTCCAACTGCTTTGTTTCTCCCCCCATTGTTGGAAAGTTTGATTCATCAAAATGGCAATCGACAAACCTTGCCGTAAATAAATCTCCAGTAGATGGTTCTAAATACTTGATTATCGAAGGGGATTCATATCCAACATATATCCCCATTCTTCTTTGGGGTCCCATATTTCTGCGTTGCGGTGGAGCAATAGGCACACAAACCGCACATCCAAAAAATTTCAGATGGGATATGTTTGGTTGATAACCATATACCATTTGCATGGGGGAGAACTTATGATAGCTTATTGGCCTGATGCGGACAAGTGTTGCAGCATGTAAAATTGCATGTCCCCATGCTGATGCAGGGAGTCTATATTGCATAAGTAATGGCCTTGCAATTAATTGGAGGCGTTTAATAAATGATTCGGCCATACCATTTTGTGTATGAACATGTGCAACATGATGTTCAACTTTTATGCCAGTCGACATGCAATAATCGTTAAATGCTTGCGATGAAAATTCAGCAGCATTATCAAGGCGAATGCTCTTGATTGGAGAATCAGGAAAATGTGCTCGTAAACGAATTATTTGGGCAAGCAGTCTTGCAAATGCCATATTACGAGTAGATAATAAGCACACATGTGACCATCTCGTAGATGCATCTATCAAAACCATAAAATATCTGAATGGTCCAGATGGTGGTTGTATTGGTCCACATATATCTCCATGAATTCTTTCAAGAAAAAGAAGGACTTTCATATCCAACCTTTTCGAATGATGGTTTTGTAATCAATTTGCCTTTAGAGCAAGCACCACATGAGAATTCCTTGTTGTGGTAAATCTTTTGATTTTTTAATGTATGACCACATGAATTCAATAATCTTTCGCATCATCATTGATCCGGGATGGCCCAATCGGTCATGCCAAACTTTAAAATTGCTATCAATTTCCATAGCATATGTTTCAATTGCTCTAATCTTAGAGTAATATAAGCCAGGGGACAATTCCGGTAGTTTTTCCAATACATTTTTCTTACCGGATTTCACTGTTGTGATATAGAGAAATTCTTTGCCATTTTCACTCATAGTCTCAACATGATATTCATTCCGTCGAATATCTTTAAAGCTCAACAAGTTTCGCTGAGACTGAGAAGAATATAATGCTTCTTCTGTGGCAACCATTGTCCCATTTGGTAGTGTTATTTTCGCTCTACCAGAGCCTTCAATCAATTTCGCACTACCAGAAATTGTATTTACATTCGCTTGCCTCATCGATAAGTAGTCAAAGAACTTGACATCATTGAATATGTTGTGTGTTGTTGCACTATCAGCTAGGCATATTTCCGCCTCATTTGTCTCGGATATTTTCATATTATCTTCAAGAAATAGAATAAGCACTATAAATAAAAAGGAAATACTTGATTTTATTTCAATGAAAAAAAACCTAAGCTACCAAAAAGGTATATCATAAATGCTAGAAAATTCAAATCCTAATGTTCTTTACAAAGAGCAAATCCTAAATGCAAAAGGAATAAATCCTAAGCTACTTCAAAAATAAACAACTCAAATTTGGGTACTTCCATCATCATTCTTGGTATCACTTGCCCCTTAGGGAACTCAAAGAAATCATCAGGTATTTCACTTTTGTATCCATAATCTTTAAAGAAATCAGACACATCGAAATGTGTAGCATCGTATGGGCTACGAGTAGTATTGTCTTCAACAAAATTAGCTTCAGCCTTCTTTTCTCTAAGTGATGCTTGGTAAAGATCCACAAGATGTTGAGAAGTATGACATTTACGTTCCCAATGGTCATTCATACCACATTTATAACACTTTTCATCAACATACTTCCTTTTGCCATGCCCAGTTTTGGATCCTTCACCCTTTTGGTGGTGGTTTGCATTATGATAGCTATTGTTTTGACGATATCCTCCACGACCACATCCATAACCACGACCAGAGTTATTATTAGGACGAAATCCTCCACGTCCTCGTCCATGATTGCTAGGATTGGAATTCTTCCATTAAAAGATGTCACATTCGCTTCAGGGAATGGATCAGTACCACTTGGGCGTGTTTCATGGTTTTTCAGCAAGAGCTCATTATTTTGCTCAGCTACTAGAAGGCATGAGATCAAATCAGAATATTTTTTGAAGCCCTTCTCACGATATTGTTGTTGCAACAGCATATTAGATACATGGAAAGTGGTGTATGTTTTTTGTAGCATGTCATCCTCAGTGACTGTCTCACCACATAACTTCAACTTGGAAGTGATTCAGAACATCGCCGAATTAAAATCATTCACAGATTTAAAATCTTGCAGACGCAAGTGAAGCCATTCATATCGGGCTTTAGGAAGTATCACCGTCTTTTGGTGATCATACCTTTCTTTCAAATTTGTCCAAAGTTCCGCCGGATCTTTGATAGTAAGGTATTCAGTTTTCAAACTTTCATCAAGATGATGGCGAAGAAATATCATCGCTTTAGCCTTATCTTGGCTGGTTGACATGTTACCAACCTTGATTGTTTCTCCTAGGCCCTTGGCATCTAGGTGGATTTCTGCGTCGAGAATCTATGACAAATAGTTCTTTCCACTGATATCAAGTGCCACAAATTCGAGATTGCTTAAATTCGTCATAACTCTACAAAAATATGCAACACTTATTAGTATGGTCAGATTTGATACATAATAAGGAATTTGACATACGGGCCAAATAGACATACGAAGCATATACACGCGACAACAAATATACATACGAAGAAACATGCAGATTAAAAGAAAAGAGGGTAATCATGATCTTTGTGAAAAGGTTTAGTATTTGTAATCATGATCTTGGAAACATGCGAACATATTTGTGCAAACAGAGAAACAAATTTTTTGGTTTAAGTGGTATAAAAACGCAAAAGAGTTTCATGCATAATGCACATCATATACGGAGAAAACAATCTTCACACACATGCAGACTGACACGATTCATGCACTGACAATAGTCGTCCTACCTTCGTCCTACCTTGTGTGATTGAGTCAGACGGATGAAACGGATGAAGGCTTTGATTTTTTTTTTCTTTTGGTTTCTGTTCGTACGGAAGGTTTAGGAATTTTGGAATCTCAGTTGGTTGAACACTTTCGTGCTGATAACGTATTGAGAGAAAATAGAGAAGAAGAGAATAGAGAGTTTATTCTGATCATAAAGTGAGAGTACATGATGTATATATACAAGTGAAAGAATCTTCTAGAAGTGTATCCTGAATACATTATAACTCTTCTAATAACAGTTCTAATCAAATACTAACTTTTGTACATTTATCTCTAACAGTTTTACCTTTTTATTTATTCTAACAACTTTAAACCATCAAACAATCTTAAAATCATTGAAATAACATTAAACAATTTTTTTTTTTTTAGAATATCGTTATTACAATCGTATTACATCAAATCTACCCATATATCTATCATTACATAGTCATCACTCATCACTCAATCTATTATAATTAGCATATACTAGAACACAAACCCGGTTTTGATGGGAATCAAACCCATGACCTCTGGAGTCATGGCACCTCAGCCTAACTAATTGAACCTGGCCTCATTGACACATTAAACAATATCAAAACCATTATTTCTTCCTTAAACACATCAATTCACTATTACACAACCTATATAACTACTCCTACAAAACATATAAACACAAAACTGTATGACAAACACTTTATTTGAAAGCTTTGCTCCATCCCAGTTTTGCGAATCTAATACCAAACAACCCGTTGGAATGATAAATAAGACACGGATAAATATTATCGAAGTGGCCATTAAAAAGATAAATAAGACACAGATAAATATTAAATTTATGATCGAGAATTTAGGGGTTCACTTAAGAATATTCTTTTTCATAAACTAAAAATATATTTAATTGTAAAAACATTAATTGGAAGGTTGAAATTAGTTGGTAGATTTCAATTTGTGAACTTTCGGTCTTGGAAGGTTTTGGTGTAATGTGAAGTTGTTTTGTTGAGCATTCCTTATGGTCGTGTAAACATTATTTTCATTATTAATATAATTTGTCGGTTTAAAAATAAAACGTTAATTTTTAAAATTAACTATAGATGATCTTTGTCCCTCCAAGGTATTATGTATCATATTGATAATTAGTACTCACTCCGTCCCGCATAACTTTTATCGTTTGACATTTTAGGCATTTCGCGTAACTTACATACATTACCAAAAAGGAAAATACACCCAATAAATAATAAACAATCTCAATTTTACACTTAAATTACACCTTTTTGCCACTAAAAGTACACTTTTTCCCACCTTTTCTATATTCTATCATTATTTTAACTTTTTGCATAAAACTGCGCGCTAACCCTAATATATGAAGTTCTCCGGGACGGAGGGAGTATTCAAATATACCATTCTTCTTGGTCTTACGGTAAGATATGTTGATTCACTATGTGGTGGATAGCTTCAGGATTAGTTCGATACTACTTGTAGAGACTAAAGTCAAAATTTGAAGTGTGAATGCTTCAATGTTTGTTGTTGTGTGAGTTATTTTTAATCGTACAAGATTGTGTTGTTCTTGCTTCAATATTTATCGTTGTGTGATCTCTTTTTAATCGTATAGCATTATGTTGTACTTGCTTTAATGTTTGTTATTAATTTCAATGAATAAACTTGTATTTGATTTTGTTCTCATTCCAATTTCATAAGGTTAAAATCTAATTTTGTTTTCATTCAATTTTAAAAAATTCTAATAAAATATTTTTAAGTGAGATTTCACTAATTTCAACTTACAAATACTCTTATAATATGTTTAATATATTAAATATGTAAAAATAAAAAAAAATTAAAAAAAATTACGATCACATTTGGGGCACGCCCACTACATGACAGTTTTCAGAATTCCGTCACAGGATCATACGTGCCCAAAAAGAGGCACAACCGCGCCCCACGACCCATTGCGAATGGCACAAGACTTCTCTAAGCAAATGGCCATGTCTTCAGAAATAGAAAGCAATAAATGACCAATTTTCCCAAAACACAATAAAAATAAATACTCGGTGAGATTGTCGATCTGCAATGCACAGTGCCTACCACGAACCAAAATCAACACGTCGGACTCTGAGCTATTTATCATTGCGGGTGGAGCGAGACAAAATCATGGTGATGGTAGGTCGAATTTGTTACAGTCGCAGGGAAGGAGATGTGAGTGAGAGGCGCACGATCGGTGAACTGTGAAGATCTGAGAAGAAAGGAGGCGTGAAATCTGAGAAGAAAGAAGATCAGAGAAGAAAGGGCCGGGCGTGAAGATCTGAAAAGAAAGTGGAATGGGTTGGGATTTTGTTGAAATATAGATACATGTGATGATATGAGATGACGTGTGGTTTGTGAAGATTTAATAGATTTATTTTAATTTTTTTGGATCGGTCGGATTAATCCGAAAATTCACGGATTTAATCCGATTCGATTTTTTCCGGATCTTAAAAGTTCTAATCTGTAATTCAATCCGAATACACTTAATCGAATCGGTTTGGATTGGTTTTGTTGGATTTTCGGATTCGGTTTAAATGTGCACCCTAGTTCTATACACATAGCCTTCTTCAAAAAAAGAAAATCTTGCCGCTGATCTTCAAGCCAACAGTGGTCCTTCTCTTTCTTTTCGCCGGTTAAGTTTCCAACAATTATTTTTATATAAACTACGTACTATCACAAATCCATTACATCTAGTCATCATCATTATAATTCCTTCTCCAACTCTCCTCCAGAACTACAATCTCCAGCTTACTCTTTCCACCTTCTCAAAACTATTCAAGCCGCTGCATCGATCGATCTGGTCTGCAGAGAAGACTATATTATATACATGATTGATCAATTGACCAAAGTAGTAAAAGTACAAGAAAGAAAACATATCCTTATATAGAAATATAATCTAACTATGTAACCCAACTAGAAAAGCGAAACTAAGTTATAAAAGATATCTAATACAAAGCGTAATATGATAACATACGACTTGACTAGGAGATGAGTTCTACTTGGTGAAGTTGAGAGCCATTATATATCTTGACAACCCCCTCAAGAGGAACATTATATCGCATATGCTCATCTTGAATATCATATGGAGGGAAAAGGAGAAACACAATGCTAGAGCAACCCAGAGCAAGCGAATATGGAAACACCCAGGCGGTAGAGAGACACCTAGAGAAGACATAGAGAAAAACCTAGAGCAAGCATAAATAGAGAGGCCTTGGTGACATAGATATAGGAGATCAACGTATGACCACATAGAGTAATACCCAGAGCAGGTAGAGAGGAGATTAGACTACATAGAGGTAGGTCTAGAGCAGGCAAAGAGGGATCAACAGTTGATCACATAGAGATAGGTCTGAAACAGACAGAGAGGTAATTGACAACGTAATCACATACAGGAAAATGCCCAAAGCAGGCAAAAAGGGATCAGAGAAGTCCAATACGAAATAAACCGTAAAGAGAAGTAGTAAGCCTGAGCATGCATAAAGGGACCGAAGCAGTCCAAGATCAACTTTAGCAGTTGGTATAGAAATCACTAGGAAGTGAGAGAGCAACAACAACATGATTTCAATAGAGATCCAGAATTTTTAGATTTAACAAACTTGATGTATTTATGGTACATCTCTGGATTGAAGTAGTTTGAAACATACTCATCGGGAGTAGTCGGCGCATAGTTAGGAGTAGAGGAGTCATGGGTAGCAGAATTTGGTTGAGCAACAGTAGCATTGGCAGTAGCAGGAGAGGGAGTTCTATAGTTGCATGTAGAGGTTTGAGCAGCGGAAGTAGATTTTCTTTGACCCTTAAGACCCTTCCAATTTGGTGGATAACCAATAATTTGAACACTACTGTATGTCCAGAGAAGCCACAAAAGTTGCAGTTAACCTTGTTCTTGTTTCTGTTTTATGAGAATTGGTAAAGTTGTGCCTGGCTACATGGTTATACGTAGTGGTAGCCATGGCCATAACTTCATTGACATCGTGTGAACCCGAAGTAAGAGTTCTCTGGCTTTCTTCTTGGAGCAAGATAGAGTAAAACTTGGAGAGGTTTGGGATAGGAGTTATCATGAGAATTTGGCTGCGTAGAGATGCATATGTATCATTGAGGCCAACCAGGAACTTGAGAGAACATCCTTTTCTAATTGAATCAGATGTAGATTGACTCATACATTCGCATTTACCGCATGAGCTCGTAGGAGGTGCACAGTAAGTACCATATTCATCCCATAAGCTTTTAAAGTTGTTGTAGTAATCAGTAATCAATTTCTTCGTCTTGGACATCTCTGGTCCCTTTTCACCTGCTTCAGACCTTTATCTATGTGCTCACGTTGTTAATCTCTCTCTGCCTATATAGGCATATCTCTATGTGATCGATCACCTATCTGCCTATTCTAGGCCTGCCTCTATGTAGTCTAATCTACACTCTACTATTGCTCTGGATGAATCTATATCTATGCCTGCTCCGGGCGTGTCTCTATCTCGCTTGCTCTACTATTGTTATTCTCCTTTTCCCTCCATCTGATATTCAAGATGAACATGTGCGATATCCACGTTCCTCTTGGGGGGGGGGGGGGTCAAGATATTGATGAAACGATACTTTAGTGTCTCATTCCGTTCTTTTTACCGTCTTTTGTTAGTCCTTGTTTTCATTTTATATAGTTTTTGTGCGTTTTTATGTGTTTTGTGTTTTAGTGGTGTTGTGCATATTGTTGCATATTTAGGTACTTTTTGGAGTTTTTAGCACGAACTTGGCATTTTTTGGTGGAAAGGAGCCAGGACGCGTCCCAGAAAAACCCAGGACACGTCCCAAGTCCATTCAAGACGCGTCCCCACTAGCCGCAAAACCAAATGACTGTTCCTAGAAGACTGGGACGCGTCCTAGAAAATTCCAGGACGCGTCCCAAGTCCATTCAAGACGCGTCCCCACAGGCCGCAGTTCCAGGACGCGTCCCAGATTCATCCAGGACGCGCCCCAGAACATTTCAACGGAAAGAATGTTCTTTAATTAGTCGATCTCAGACATTTCAAACACATTCTCTTTGACATTATTCTCTCCCAAGCAAGAAAGAACCCTAGTTTTGGCTTTCTTGATCTAGTTGATCATCAATTTCACTTGTAATCGCATCACTGACATTGGATTCGTATCTTGAGGTTAGATTATTAATCAACTATTCTTTCTTTCACAATTTCATCTCTTGTGTTTGATTTCTTGGTTGAATGGTTATGATATCATCTTGTATGTCTAATTCGATTGTGACGATCAATATGCATGTTATTGCTTGTGCTATGAGTAGCTAATTCTTTGATAGATACGGTAGCAATGTAGGAGTAATCGAATTAGAGTCTTGACCTAAAATTGTTCGTATGTGTTAAGCTTATTCAAAATCTTCGTAAAGATCCCAAATTCAGTAATCTAGTTTCAAATCTTCAAGCCTTTCCGGTTAAGAATCAATTGTCTGACAATTGATTGATTTCACTACTTTTACATTTTCAAAGCATGTCTTGGTTACACTGAATTTGCACTTTTCTGGACAAATAACTGTGACAAACATATGAACAATAGGTCTGACTCGCTATTCGATTTCTCTGAACTGTTACCGTGTCTATTACTCTTCTTTCTTGATCAAAACCAATCTTCTATTTACTTAGTTTTATTATTATCGATCTTACAAACTCAATCTTTCAAACTGTTTCTGCAAACTCTTACGTTTACACTTGAAAACATCATAGTTGCCTAGTTAGCTCCTTGAGAACGATCTCGTAGTTAAAGTCCGTTTACAACAACTGCTTTAGTTACTTTGTTGTTTTTTATGAAGTACTAGTTTGAGCACATCAGATATATAACATAACTCAACTTCAACTTGAAGAAGAATTTATATCCTAGTCTAATTCATATTTTATCATATTACGTTTCATATAAGATATCTTCTAACTTAGTTTCCGTTTTCTAGTTGGATTGCGTAGCTAGTTTCACTACAAGAATCTGCTGTTTTAGCGATGGATTTATCCGTCGCTAAAACAGCACCGATCCGTCGCTAAGTCCTTAGCGACGGATAAAAAAGCCGTCGTCCCACGGGAAGCGGGACGACGGATAGTTTATTCGTCGCTAAATCTCTACGGATTTAGCGGCGGATAAGGCTGATTTGTTTTTAATTATAAATTGAGGAGATTTTTAATTTTTTTTTTTAAAATTTTGATGCCTGTTTTCATATTTCACCTGTTTCACAAACATAATGTCCGATAGTAAATCGAGAATAATGAAATTGTTTTAATTAAACAGAAATCATTCGACAAAATACAAATTATCTGTAATAAAATGAAATATCCGTACATAAGCTAAAACAAGAGGTGATGTGGCAAAAAAACAGAAGCTCAAAACGAAATATCTATGAGAAGCATAACAGAAATGTATCAAGGCTAAGAAGATGTCGTTTTCTTCTTGACTTGACAGCTCCCTATCCGTCGATCCTCATCACCATCTCAGCCTGAAATCGTAAAGTGCATACCATGAGTTATGGATGAAAAATTACGCATACTACACAAATGGTGACTAACATATCACCCAAGTTCAGTCTCACATATAGTGGCTAACATACCACTCACAAATAAAGTACAAACAAATAAAGAAGGATGATCATATTATCACAAATAAGATACGAATATATACAATAACCTAGAGATGATTCCATCTATATTCAAGCATGTGATATGAACTTTCAAATAATCGAAAGTTCATCATCCTCTCAATGGTCATGTCAAAATCCTCATCATCCATTTCTTTCCCAGCATTGGTTTTAGCCATGTTTGCATCTTCATCGGCCTTCATTTCTGCCTCCAATGCTCTATCGAAAGCAGAAAAACCTGTCCACATGTCTGCATAGGAGAGCATATCGCAATTTCTAAGTACATAAAAAAAAACCGAGGTTAAATATTAATTGTGATAAATTAACTACAAAATATAGTTTACATGTTAGAAATGAAATCACAACTAAGAAAGACGAAGTATACTTACTCGGCAGAACTCCAATGATACTCCAATGAATCGGGTGGAGGCGCCAATGGTGTAGGCAACTGTGGTGGAGAAACCTTCATTTCATCATCTTCGTCATCCATTTCTTTTCCATCATTGGTTTTAGCCATGTTTGCATCTTCATTGGCCTTCATTTCTGCCTCCAATGCTCTATCGAAAGCAGAAAAACCTGTCCACATGTCTGCATAGGAGAGCGTATCGCAATTTCTACATACATAAAAAAAACCGAGGTTAAATATTAATTGTGCTAAATTAACTACAAAATACAGTTTACATGTTAGAAATAAAATCACTACTAAGAAAGACGAAGTATACTTACTCGGCAGAACTCCAATGATACTCCAATGAATCGAGTGGAGGCGGCAATGGTGTAGGCGACGGTGGAGGAGGCGACGAAGGTGGAGAAGTCATCCTTGAAGAATCCAATAATAGCTTTCCTATTGTAGATTAAAATAGTAGTAATTCACAACAAGTCAATACGAGCAAATTATACTACAACCAATTCCAATTCCTGGCTATAATTGCATTGTTAATTATAATACGTTCCAAATTTCATGAATTACATGCATTTTACGTTTGAATTTTTTTTATGAATTTCAAAAATCCATTACAATTACGAATTTTAAATTAAAACAGTAGTTATTCTTTCTAAGTTAATACGAGCCAATTATACTACAACCACCAAAATCACTTAATCTAAATGGTCTAAAAAAACTCAACCAAATCTCACTAATCCTAGTACATATACGAAAACATCAAATTAAATACCATACATATTTACAAACATCCTAACATGATACTAACAATTCAAAAACATACAATTGCTCAAAATTGACCTAAATCTATCAATTAAACAACCTCAAGCTTAAACCACTACTTAATATAAGCTAAACTAGCTAGTGCAAACTTCTAAAAACATACAATTGCTCAAAATTAACAAAAATCTCAAATTTAACAAAGTAAGGGTTTTAGACTAATACCTTCAATGACGGGAAAATAGCCGAAGAAAGATGAAATTGAATGGCCACCCGAGTCCCTTGTTCCACGAGCTTCGAAATGAAGCAGAATCGAAATGGGGAAAGGGGTTGTTCCTGTTTTTAACACAGTTAACGACGGATAGAATTATCCGTCGCTATTTAGCGACGGATAATTCTATCCGTCGTTAGTTTTATTTTTTTTAAAAATTAAATATTTAACGACGGATAATCTATCCGTCGTTAAAAATACTAGTTTTCATTTTTAAAAAATCAAAAAGTCAACAAAAACTAACGACGGATAGACTATCCGTCGTTATTTAGCGACAGATAGTTATCCGTCGCTAAATAGCGACGGATTGGCGACGAATTGGGCGAAACGCCCTATCCGTCGCTATTTAACAGATTTCTTGTAGTGTTTATATTTCTATATAAGATGTTGCTTTCTATTTCTTGTACTCTTATTGCTCTTACGACTTCAATCCATTGATCAATCATCTATATAATATAGTATTCTGTCAATTCTATATTGTAACAAATACTGAGGCCCCATACAAATTTTTAATAATGGAATCCGGACAATAATACAACAAATACGAAAACTAGAAATTTCATATATATTAAACAATGTGTGACAAAATAAAATTTTAAATACCATATTGAGATTATATTTCGAATAAAACATTATAAATAAGAAAATCAATTAAAAAGTGCAATTCTTATAATGCTCTTTGAGCAAAATTGATGTGCTCAAAATTAATACTTGTAAAATAACACAAGTAGTAAAGCGGTTGTCGTAGTACAACAATGCTTAAACCACATGGTCGTTCTCTCGAGAAATTGATTAAGCTAGTTCTAAGGTGTAGGCTCAAGGTGTGAGTTGTAAACAAATAGTGTGGGTAAGGTTGATACTTCAAAACCCTACGACAAATTACAATTACAAGACAAGGTAATACCTAGATCATGCAATTTCTACAATTAAAACGAAGCAAGCGGATCTTTCAAAAGTGCTGACGCGATATAGCTAATGGTACACTGTCCGCGAATGCAACACTTTGCTATTGCACAATCGAACCAGATACAGATTATAAGTACGTATGAGTTACGACAAAAAGCTTGTCATTAGCTATGCCCTCATCCGAATATATACTAATTAGAGGTAAAGACTGATGCAAGTTCACAACGATCAAGCATGCGTTCAACGACCAGATAACAATATGTCACAATACAAGTTATTAACGGAATCCGCCTAACTCGTACTATTGAATACCTGGGCGCCTATTGGTCTCTGCGATCGTCAGAAAGATCAATAATGCTTCTTCGAATTAAAAGAGAGATTGAAATCTCTAAGTGTTTACAATGCTTGGAATTGAAAATATAAAAGTAGAAGTAATGAAGATATATCCTAATGACTGATACAAGGGTCCTATTTATAGACCAAGGAAGAAGAAACTAGAAATCATGGAAAAACTGCCAGAAAAACGTGGTTGAATCTGTCAAAACAGGTGTCACCGCGGTGAGGTACATTGGGGAATCCTCCTCACCGCGGTCTGGCATTTCTGTCCACCATCCTGTTAGTTTGGACCGCGGTGAGCCCGTTTGGATGTGGGGCTCACCGCGGTGAGCCTTGTCTCCGGGAACTCCTCCATTTTTCCCATTTTCTCCACTTTTAATTTCTCTCCCTTTTCCAACCTCCATGTCATCAGAGTAGTGACCCACTAACTTGGCCTTGTGGTGCTTCTAGAAGGTTTTGAAGTCTTCTTTTCACTTTGGTCCTCCATTTCCTTGCCAATGATGATAAGACACCTAAAAATGCACAAAAAACACACAAAAAATCGAAACGTGACACGGAACAAAAAATACTAAATAAACGCTAAAAGATGCAACAAAATACGAAAAAAGGCACTAAATGAGTCGTTAAATATCGAATCATCAAAAATCATCAACCAACTCTTTATGATTAATTTTATGCATGTATCTCTTAGATTTAATTTCTAATCAATTAAGCATGTATTGTAACATGGTAGAGCGAATTCAGGGGCGGGCCTGGGGCAGGGGGCGAATTGGCATTTGCCCCCTCCCCCACCCTCCCAAAAAAAAAAAAATTAATTTTTTTTATATGTAATATTTTTGAAAATTTAGGATTTCGCATTCCGAACCCTCGAAAAAATGTAATATATATAATCCCCCCTCCCCTTGAAGTTCAAAACCTGCATTCGCCCCTGAGCAAATTACAATATGATATATTTCCTCCGTCCCGAATTCAACTTCTTCCCATTCCATTTAGAAAATGTCTCAATTTGAACTTCTCATCCTTTAAATAAAAATTTATTTCATATTTTATTCACTATTTCTGATACTTCATTTATTTTCTTTCTTATTTAATTATCATTATCACTCATATTTTATTTACTATTTTCTTAAAATTTATATTTGAATCCGTTGGAAGTTGAATCCAGAGGGATGGAGTATATGTGGTATACAAGAAGTCGTATAAAAATATCTTAAAATTCATGTCTATTTCAAGTGGTATACAAGAAGTCGTATAAAAATATCTTAAAATTCATGTCTATTTCAAGTGGACAAAATTTTATGTCCAATTTATTTCCACTATATCACTACTATTGATAAGTGAAGAAAAATACAAGCGTCACGCTCATTGATATCAAAGAGAAGATGTGGAAAATTACAGCATGACGTCAGCAGCATGATGTCAGCGTCCTTATCCTAAATTCCTAGCTAGCACCCACTTGTTGCAAACTTCAAGAGACATTAACCACGTGTTTTTGTACATCAACGAGCCACTTGCTTCCCAACTTGCAATTTACATGTGGAAAGAACTTTCCCACCAACCAATCCAAAACATAAAATATACTCCATATGTTTGAAATTTGAATCTCATCCAACCAATCTTCCTACTCTTCTTTTTTACTAGGATAAATTACATATACTCCGTTAAAATATACTCAATGCAATCCACTATTTAAACACATGCCAATATAATTAAGTTAAAAAGGTACGATGTCAAAAAGAAAACATGAACATGAAAAAACCCTGATAATGGAGGATGTAGGAAGCTAGAATGTTGATTATTGTGATGATGATGCTTGTATAAATTAGTAGATGCTTGTATCAATTAGCAGATGCTTATTTGTTTCAGCTGGCGTTTGACGTGTGAACGTGTTGATAATGATGTGTTTTGAATTAGTGTTTTGATTTAGTAAGGAATTGATTTCATCGATAATGGTTTATTTAATTTTAAATTTACTGAAAATAATAAAATCACTAATTTATAGAAAGTTTATTATCAATTTCTAGAAAGTTTTTTTATATATAATTAAAGTGTAAGACACTAATTTGTAATTATTCCAATCTCTAATACTTACAAAGCAATCATTTTTCCTACTCAACTACTAACTCAATTAATATTCATACTGTTATAATTCTATTAATAGATCGGTTAACTCTATACCAAACCGTCCGTTATTCTTTCATAATAAAATATTGAATCTGTCTGTATGACGTTGGAAATTGGAATTAATTACCACCATTACATTGCGTGAACACACACTACAGCATTAAAATATGAATATATGATCTCAACCAGATTTTAAAAAATGCAAGTAGTCTGTATATAGTACTATCTCCGTCCCAAATAATAATGTACATATTACTCAAATGAACGTAATCACATTCAAAAATAGCAAAAAAGTTCATCCACTAACTCCCACTAACTCAATTATCCCTCTTACTTTTTTCATTCTTTATTATTTTATATCTTATCTCTCATACCTTTTACATTTTTTATCATTTATCTCCCCAACAACAAATAATAAAGAATTGAATTTTTAAAAACAGTACCAAAAAGTAATGGAACTTTCTTTAGGATGGAGTAAGTAATATATAATAAGATCCACCAAATCCAGATCTTTATTTATTCCCTATTTCTCCACGGGTACATCATACCTACTGACTTCTTTCTCCTATATATATAACCCTCTCACCTTCTTTTCTCTCAAAATTCAGATTTTTAACAAACCTTCCTGATCTCTTTCTCGATACAATTATTCAATAAAATCAAACTGCTTAGGTCTTGACTTCTTTGATAAAACCCTACACATTTTTCAAAGCTATGAATCACAGATTTTCAACCGACTTAACGTCCGAATACCGACCAGTTTTCTGTCGTAGCTCGAGTTTCAGTCTATTCCCTTGTTTAACGGAGACATGGGGTGATTTACCGTTAAAAGTTGACGACTCTGAAGACATGGTCATTTACGGCCTTCTACATGACGCCGTTAACGTCGGTTGGACGCCGTTCAACAACGACGTTCAGATTAAAACCGAGCTCATATTCGAAACCCACTCGGTTCAACCCGAACGTGTATCTCAACATGTTAAACAAGAGCCGGTTCAACCCGGACGTGTATTTCAACAACCTCCGGTTAAACAAGAGCCGGTTCTACCCGGACCTATATTTTTAACCAAGCCGGAAGTAAGTAAAGTAGAGGAGCGGCAAAGGCACTACCGAGGAGTTCGACAACGGCCATGGGGGAAGTTTGCTGCGGAGATTAGGGACCCTGCTAAGAACGGAGCAAGAGTTTGGCTTGGAACGTACGAAACGGCCGAGGAAGCGGCTTTGGCCTATGATAGAGCAGCTTATAGAATGCGTGGTTCAAAAGCTTTACTCAACTTTCCGCATAAGATTGGAATGAACGAACCTGAGCCGGTTCGAGTGACAGGTAAGAGGAGGTCGCCTGAGCCGGTTTCGCCTGGCTCGGGTAGCATCTTGCAGAAGCGGAGTAAGGCCCGGGTTGAACCGGAAGTTGATAGTCAGTCTAGTGTGTATCAAGTGGACTGTCAGTTGACGCCGTTGCCAATTGCCGGTCAGCTATTGGTAGTCTGAGAAGGGCTTGTTTGGTCTGCCTATATACTACGGCCCCATGTATCATCACTTGATATATTTGTACAGATTATACCTATTAATCAAAATTGACTTTTCTCAGCTCAAGTTGTTAAACTTTTATGTTTATTTCTCAACTCTATATAAAATTAGTCGAGTTATGTTACCATTTATGATCAACTCCAAATTTCAATGAGTTAAATTTTAAATTGAATGCAAATAACTCAAATAGTGTCTATGTATTAACTCTGTGTATTTTTATGGTTTGGAAAGTAAGAGTTGATACCTTTTGAATTGTTAAAGAACGGATTTTTATTACATCCTCTGTCCCAACAAATGACACATATTTCATTTATATATATGTCCCACTGCAAATGTTACATTACATTTTTTAGCAACATTTACAATCCATGTGTATTTATTTTTACTATCATTTACACTGAACATTAATCTTGAACATTAATCTTTGTCCCAAAAGCAAATTAGTTGTTTTGGAACGGAGGAAGTATGAGGAAAGCTTAAAGGCAGAATGGAAAAAGGAATTTAACCCCATCACTAATAAGTGACTGTTTGTATACAACTAAAATGATTGGATTTTAACTGATTTTTAACTGATGAATAGTAATTAATATTAGCTGAGTTTTGAAAAATTATGTTTGGTATAAAGTTAAAATTTTATAGATTTTTGTAGGTTTGTTGTGTAGGCTGTGTAAGTGAGATGTGATGGTATTAAGGTTGTTAGAATTAACCGATTGATTAAATTTAGTTGAAATTTATTTGATGGTGTGATCAATGAATTGGAAGAGGAAATGATTGGCCTAGAGAGAGAGATAGAGTTTGTTTTAGTTCTTCTTTCATCCAACTAAAACAAGCCAATATGCTACCCAATTTTAAGTATTAGCCAAACTAAATTGGGAAAAAATGAATTAAAGTTGGGAGAAAATGAATTTAACCGCCTGTTTGGCATACCACTAAAACGGATTATTATCCATTAAAATGTTTCAGGGTATTTGTTTTATATCTTTTACAGTAAAAAAAATTAACTCAATTTTTTCTCCACTAATTAATCTCTTTGTACCATACATTTACTTCATATTTATTTTTTCAATCAAACTAACAATTTTAAACCAATCAAATAACATTTAAAACAATCAAATTACCTTAAATAATATTAAACACATAACTTCATTCTTACAAACATCACTTTATTCTTACACATCTTATATAACAAGAGTAAGTCATCTGAGAGACGCTCTTTAGATAATTTATCTAGAGACGAACCTATATTGTCAAGAAAATCATCGATGTTATTAATCAAAGCACCTATGTTCTCAACATTGGTGTTTTTTCATATTACAACAATACTTATTTCGTTGACAACATAGACGTTTTGATTAATAACATGAATGATTTTATTGACAATATAAGCCGTTTCTAGATAAGTTATCTAGAGACCGTCTCTTATGAGACTTTGTGATATTACAACCCTATAAAACCTACAAATTTTTAACTCTATTCCAAATACCATTTTTTATAACTCACCTTTAACTCAGTTACTATATATCAATTAAAATTTTTCCTTAACCCACTTTATTAACTGTATACCAAACAACTAGTAAGTTATTACCAATCAGCCATTAATTGTAGACGCTCAGAAATCCACAATCAAATTAGGTTAGAGAATTAGGGGGCACCGACAACCTGCAAGGCAACAAGAGAAAATCGAGACGTAAGGTTCCAAGGTGACACCGGTGTGGTGCTGACCGTATGGACTCTAACGCTCAAGTTAGTATGCTGGTAGAAGATGAATAGAGTAACAGAGATAGAGAGAGTGATGGTTGTTGATACAGAAATATGTCCAAGACGTAACCGCTCTATCGGACTACAGTCCTAAGCGGGACGTCCTAACCGCTCTATCGGCCTACTGTCCTAAGCGGGACGTCCTAACCGAACCAACCTATTGGGCCATATGCCTATCAAGACATTGGGCCATGGGCCTAATAGAGCATTGTTGGCACGGTCTAAGCCTTACACTTTGCGCGATCTTGTGAGTCCTCCCTTTCTCAAGGGAAACCTATAAATATGGACATATCCTCATAATCCAAAGTAAGTGAAGTCTTCTTCTCAGACTCTTACCTTCCCGACTATTATACAGAGTAGATCTTCAGTCTCTCTTGAGTAAAGTCTCGGACCGGTTTGACACTTAGCAAACCGGGTATACGGTCCTAACCCCCCCCCCTCCAAGCTACTTGTGCAGGTCCTTACGCATCGCCTCTTACCAGTATGACGGTTCTTACGGGCTCTTACTCTTTGGTTCTTACAAGCAAGGTGGTTCTTACTCAAAGTTGGTCTAGGTACTTAGAGTGAAGGAAAGCAAGGGAAATTCATTAAGTGGTTGGGGGACTTTTACCCTCAACATTTTGGCGCCGTATGTGGGAATCTTTACAAAAAGTTATGTTCTCTTCAGTAATGGCAAGAACAAGAAGTCCGTAAGAACCAACACTACTGCGGTTGGGATGCCTGCCCCAAGTTAAAGAGGCAGAACTCCCACTCGGAGGGGAAGAGTGGCAAGAGCTACTTCAAGAAACACAATGGACTATCCAAGCGATGGCCGCACTGCTAGTCTCTCTTCGGAGGAGGAAAGAGCCGCTGATCCTCCAATAATAACTTAAGCACTCGGAGTTGAAGGACAAGTTCCTCCGTCAGGAACACATGGTCCTCCTCCCGAAAGAAACTTCACTCTTCCAAACGGGCATGTCATTCGCCCAAGTGAGTTTGGGATGAGCGAGAACCAGTTTGGCCTCTTACTATTCAAGGATGCTTTGGTTCTAACAATGTTTAGGCTCCTCAAGCTACTCCACCCTTAGCGGTTCCTAGGCAAGCTGAGCCGGATCAATCTAGAAATGAACACCGCTCCATTTCGGAAAGATTAGGAGAACAAGTTCAACAGGAAGATCATCGCAACCTTCTTAATAGGAGAACAGTAGCATGCTGAGGCCAACACGAAAGAAGTCCGATTAGGCCTAGGACCGATGAAGTAATACCTAGTCGCTTTCTGGCTCCTCAACATAGAGTAAGGGATCACATGGCCAAAAGTATCCCGGTGGTTCAAATTGAGGATCTTCCTCCGGATGTAGCAATCAATCCAAGGACTGGTGAGAGGCTTGCCACTGAAGAGATCTACCCCCAACGGAAGGCCTTAGGATCTCAAAACGCTACGTTGGAAAAAATGGTAAAGGCTCATGAGAAATACTACGGTGATACTTGTCCCAAGGGTCATCTGACTAAGTATAAGGGCCGGATGGAGTCCAATGGTCTGAATGATAACATGAAGGCTCTTACCTTCTCAACCACTCTTACCCAATGACTCCATAAAGTCTTAGGTGGACATCATCACGCTCTTCCTAAAAAGGTTTGAGAAGGCAGAAGAAGATGAGGTCAGTGGAGCACTTAGCAAAAATCATCCAAGGAAGGCAGGATAGGACCACGCCCTAGGGACAATCCTCGAACCACATCCTATGCACCATATCCTAGGCTCCCTAAGGCCGGATAAGGTCGGACCATCTCCTCGGAGCTGGCTCTTACCAAGTCCTCGATCCAGGTTCTTACCATGGCCTCGGACCAGGTCCTTACCAAGTCCTCGGAGTAGGTTCTTACCATCTCCTTGGAGCAGGCTCTTACCAAGTCCTCGGTCCAGGTTCTTACCATGGCCTCGGACTAGGTCCTTACCACCTCCTCGGAGCAGGTTCTCACCATGGCCTCGAACATGTGCTCACCACCTCCTCGGAGCAGGTTCTCACCATTTTTTAACTCTATTCCAAATACCATTTTTTATAACTCACCTTTAACTCAGTTACTATTTATCAATTAAAATTTTTCCTTAACCCACTTTATTAACTGTATACCAAACAACTAGTAAGTTATTACCAATCAGCCATTAATTGTAGACGCTCAGAAATCTACAATCAAATTAGGTTAGAGAATTGGGGGGGGGGGGGGTACCGACAACCTGCAAGGCAACAAGAGAAAATCGAGACGTAAGGTTCCAAGATGACACCGGTGTGGTGCTGACCGTATGGACTCTGACGCTCAAGTTAGTATGCTGGTAGAAGATGAATAGAGTAACAGAGATAGAGAGAGTGATGGTGCGTGTCGACTTATCCTGTTGACGGTTCGATAGATTATGGATGGATACTGACGAGAGGCTAGCTAACCTTGTTGGAGAAAGCTAGCTGGCAGTCGTCAGATAGTGATGGATGTATACCGGCGAGAGGCTAGCTGACCTTGTTGGAGGAAGCTAGCTGATGCTCGTCGGACGATGATAGGTGATGGCAGAAGGAGGTAGGTGATTATGGACGATGGTGTCTGATGGTTGATGACTGAGAGCGTTGATCAGATAGCTTGCGAGAGATGGAGGCGTTAGAGTGATAGCTAGGGTTTCTCATTGTGTAAATGAGATGCGTTCCTCCTTCCACCTGCCTTCCTATATAGACTCTCCATCCGTTAGAGTCCATCCTACCCACGTTTCCAAGATTTGGGTGAGGTAGTTGGAGTCTCTTAGTGGGTTGGACTACGTCTTGGCCTGTTGGGAGAGTCGTCTGCCATACCACTTGTCCGTTGAGCTGGCTTCCTATCTAGGCGGTTGGTTGACTAGCCTTCTAACCGTTGGCTGGTTAGTCCATTAAGCGGGGTAAGCTAGCTAGCTTGTCTACCAGCTGGATGGTCGACGAGGTCAAGTGAGTCAGGTAGCCTGTCGACTATATGGTTGGATGAGTGGCTTAACTTGGTTGGTGAGCTCATTGATCTTTGAAATCCAACTGGCGTATTTAGTCAAGATTAACTCCTTAATGGACCATGGATTGGGTCGTAGCCTTGGTGGGATAATCAAGTATGAATTTTTGCCAATACAGTTTGTCCCCCACTCTCCATGTCGATTGTCTCGAGTTGGAGAGTAATATTTCTATGCCGGAAGAGCCATGCTTGCCATATTTCGAGCATATGACTTACCCCATCTTTGGATGTTTTGATCCCTTTGAATGAAACTGTTATTTCGTGGATTCACAAGAATACAAGCTCATCGCCAGGGGAGGACGATTAATTAAACAGATGATTTTTGATCTGGGATGGTTAAGCCAGTTAGTTAGTATATCTCTCACTTTTGAGCTTGAGATTGCAATTTGAAATTTGGCTTAGGTGGTACCAGCCCATGTTAAATTGGAGGGTGGCATGGTGGCATGCCATCTCAAGTTAGACTGGAGGGTGGCATGGTAGCTTGCCAACCTAGTTGACGGCATGCCATCCAAAGTTATATTGGATGAGAGCATGGTAGTTTGCCAGACTGGTTTTGACATCATACCATTCCAAGTTACATTGATGATAGCATGGCACTCGCTAGACTGGTTGATAGCATATCATTTCAAGTTATATTGGATGATAGCATGGTGGCATGGTAGCTCACCGACCATATATTGGATGAGGGCATGGCGGCTTAGTAGCTCACCGACCATATATTGGATGATGGCAAGGTGGAATGGTAGCTCACCGGCCATATATTGGATGATAGCATAGTAGTTTGCTGGCCTGGTTGATAGCATGTCATCCCAAGTTATACTGGATGATGACATGGTAGCTTGCCAACCTGGTTGATAGCATGCCATCCCAAGTTATATTGGATGATGACATGGTAGCATACAAACCTGGTTGGTAACATGCCAGCCTAATTGGATGGGAGGCAGCTGGACGGCCTGGTTGATAGCATGCCAGCCTAATTGATGGCGGGCAGCTGGACGGCCTAATGATAGCTGGATGGATGGTGGCAAAGTCAAAATTTTAACTTTAATTTAAAATTGGACCTAATGTAAATTAGGAGTTGCCCTAAAATTTGAAACATCACTCAACAAAACTTCATTTCTTCTCCTTTATCTCACTCCATCATGCCATTTTAGAGAAAGAAGCTGCCTCACGCCATTTTCACTCCAAAATATTCAAACCCCTCTCTTTTTAGAGTGTTTTCCTCCACTGTTACTTGCCAATCCAAGTTTCCCAAACTCCAAATTTCGACTTCTCCATCTCATCTCTTGTTTCCGGTGGAGAGAGGAGGCGGCGCAGCTTGAGGGGTTGAGCGGCGCACAGATCTGGGGGGGGGGGGGGGGGGGGAGGGAGAGCGCGTGAAGAGAGGCGACGTGGTGAAGGTGATCGGAATTGTGAGTTAGTTGTTTTCCTCTCATATTCTGTCACTTGGATTCATATTTGGGTGTTTTCTTCCTCGTCTTCTGGATTTTTTGATCTCTGAGTGGCTTGATGAGTTAGACAAGAGCACAGATTCATGTATGTTGTTACTTTCGAGTTGATTTGTGTTACATGAAATGTCTTTCCTTGCGAGTTTTTTGTCAGTGGAAATAGAAATTTGTAGACTCTGCTCTTTATGCTTATGATTTAGCTAAAATTGTGTTTTCTGGTATTTGTTCTTTACTGAAAAATGGCAATTTGTATGGGCATGTTCTACTCAGATTTGTTACTCGGAGGAGTTAATCGTCTTGTTTCTACTATAGTAAGTAATTTGAGCTGTGTTTGAAACAATGAAATTTTTGGTAGCAGCGTAGCACTTTATGTCAGAAGATGTAGTAACTTGAAGTTTCTGAAGGATTTCCTAGGTGACACTCACATTTTGCGAACATGGAAATCGTAGTTGTAAATGGTAGCTTTCTCATCTCCAAGCTCAAAATTGCATAAATGTAGTTCTTGCTTGCATTTTGAATTTGTTTTGGCATTGGTAAATGATGTGGAACGAATGGCGTCAAATTATTTTAGTTTATTATTTTTCTGTTATATTTCTTTTTTCTTAGTTAATTAGGATTTGGTATATTTCCTTTTTCTTAGTTAATTAGGATTTGGTATTTTTCTTTTTCTTAGTTAATTAGGATTTGGTATTTTCCTTTTAGTTGGTTAGGGATTTTATATTTAAGCACTTGGTTGGTTATTGTTAGAGAAAGAGTTTTGAGATATTATATGAAAAATAGAGGTGCTCCTCCAAATCTGTCAATTTTCAGTATTCCTGTGAATCAACGAATCTTGATCTATCAATTCTCGGTATTCTGCTGAATCAACGAGTTTTGAGTCAATTTTTGGTATTCTTTTGAATCAACGAGGTTGAGTTTATTATTTTTGTATCCAACCACGCACGCTACATCAATAAATTTCTGGGTTTTGAACCATTGATACATGGTATCCGAAGCGTTTGGAATTGAATAGAAACTTTGTCAGATATTTTGTGCATATGCTTGGACTTGTGTCTTGAGATTTGATGGTTGAATTTTATTTTTATTTTGCATAATTCCATTCATTACTATGCAGGAGCGTACTTGGTGGGGCTTGAATTGGTATTTTGCTTCGCTAGTAGAAGATTGGTGTTATCATTCCGCTTGGATTGACAGGACATTGTAGACTTACTTAGGCAAATCGTAAGTTGTCTTATTTTTTTTTTTTTTGAAGATCGTATAGACCTCTTTCCTGTGTAGGGGTATTGAGTAGACATATGTATACTTCTTTTTGTGTCAACCGGTGTCTGGTGAAGTTGATTGGATATGCATTCTTGTAAAGTTTGTGCATTGCATTTTTGCAAATGGATATGTTAATGGACATTTTAGTCTTGCTTTTGGAAATATTCATGTTGTGATGCTTTGTTTGCAAATGAACATATTGATGGATCGTTGTAGAAGTAGTATGCGGAGTATTTGCTTGGCATACATATTGATGTTAGCGGATATTTTGGACAATGTTGATATATGCATGATGTTTTGTTCAGCATAATGGGGTGCTAATTTTAGCTGAATTTGGATTAAATGGAATATGCCTAGTTCATCGGCCTGTGATTTTGGAGTTGTGTTAATTTGGAATTTCTTGTGGATTTTGAATGAAGCTTTCTTTCTGTTGGAATTTTAACGTAGGCATACTTTGGAAAGGTGTTCGATTACGCCTGTAATGCACCCTCAGTCGACTGAGGCAGGTGGTCAAGTGAGGCGGTCAATTTGGTTAAGAATATTAGATATAGACCTGATGATGAAAGAGCAAGCGATCAACTTTTGCATCCCATGAGTTTGAAGGGAACCAGCCTTTGGCGGACTGTTATCCAACTATATGGAGGTAAATTGTGTTTACGTCCGCCTGTCGTTTGGATTATCTACAAGCTTTGACCCTGATTGTGTTGTTCTTTGTGTTGTAGGTAATGGAGACAAGTATATTAGGAAGGTGCAGAGGTCGATCTCGGTTCGAGTGACTAAAGTTGACATCTTGTTGGAACGTTATGCAAAGAAGCCAAGGATTGGCTCTCCGGAATTGGAAGGTGGTCTTCTTGATGCTCCGTCAAGCTGCCTATCCGGCGATCAGCCAGGCAGCCTGCTGGGTGCTCCAGCAGGCGGTTTGCCTGGTGCTCAGGTAAGTAGTCGACCTGGTACTCCGCCAAGTCTTGCCAGGGCTTCTACTGTCCCCTCCTCGGTTAGGAAAGGTGTGAGCACACCTATATTGATGGCACATGGTACGGTGGCTGACGGACCTCTGTCGGTTGTCGACCTTGAGGTCGATGGAAGGCCTTTTTCTTATGAGTTTGGTGCATTGCCTCTCGGCCCTGGTAGGGCGTTGACACTAGAGAACCTTGATCAGTTGGTGGAGGATGGAGTGAATCCTTTGACAGACTATGCTTTTGGGCAAACCGTCAAGGTAAACTTCGAATCATCTTATACCTTTTTTGTTATTTGCGTCTTTGTATCGAAACATGATTCATGAAGGTGCGTTCTTGTAGGCCTTGAGCGCCATGGCATTTATAGGCAAAGTCGTACAGGCGTTGGAGGCGAAGTTGGCTTCTGTTCAGGAGGAGAATTGGAGCAATGAGCAGTCTGTTGTGATACTTGGGATGGAGAATAAGCGACTAAAGCACGAGGTGGAGGATGGTCGCTAATGTAAGAAGGACTTAGCCGTTGCTAGTGAAGAGCTGGCTAGGGTCAAGAAGGAATTAGCCGTAGCCAAGGGTGAGGCGGCTGAGGCCGCTAAAGTCGTCTCGGAGCTAGCTTCCGCTACTGGGAAGATCAAAAAGCTGGAGGCGAAACTGTGTGCAGTCAAACAAAATGAGGATGATCGACTGATCTCGAACGAACGTGTGTTCAGCTTGAAAGCCATAGTGTTGGTCCAGATAACGGCAAAGGAAAAGACTAGAGGGGGGGGGGGTGTGAATAGTCTTTTACAACTTTTGTCGATAAACAAAATTTCTCAGATATCTGTGAAAATATCTGATACTTAATTTCAGAGAGCCGAAGACATTTATGTGATAAGTGCACGTGCTCAGCAAGATATAAGTGTGTAAATACTCAGCAAGGTAAATAAAGCAAGTAATAAGTTGCCTTAAGTAAATAACACAGATCTTTATAGTGGTATCTGAGGGTGGCGTAATCCCTCAACTAATCCACTCGCCCTTTCTCAGGACTTGAAATTCACTAAGATAGATATTGAGTTCTCCTTACAATAAACCTATCCCTTGATTTCCTTTTACACTAGGTTCCCAACCAAGTGTTCCCCCAGAGTTATTCCCTGGCTTTCTCAGCCAAGTACTTCCTGTACTCAGAAACCTTTGAGCTATTCCTTAGTTTCCCAAACTAAGTACTTCATATGCTCAGTAACCTTGGAGTTATTCCTTTGTTTCCCAAACTAAGTACTTCCTGTACTCCACGCCGTTTAAGGTGTTGGTTAAGGTAGTTTGTCAGGTGAGTAGCCTTAAAAACTTTCTCAGTTATGTAGGAATACTCTATAGAACAAGAATCACTTAACACACTTCACAATGTGTGGTGATATGTTCTTTACTGACCCAAGTCTATGTTAAATGTTCTAGAGAATGAAACTTAGATACTTGATCTTTTGATTCAACTCCTTCACAGTTAGCAATGCTTGTTAAGGATCAGGACACTTAGAACTTTCGTGCTACTTAGAATTCAAGAGCTTGGTCGCAACAGTATGCTAGTGAATAAGTAGATTGAAGGCTTGTATGCTTGAAAGAATAAGTTCGTAGATGTAAGTTCTTGGTGTATTCAGTGTATGTTCAAGCATTCTAAGTGTTGATATTTATAGTTGAAAATCATGTCGTTTGAATGGTATCCGTTAGGCTTAATGAAATTCAAACTATTGATATCTATAAATAGTACTGCAGAAGACGTTCTCTCTTTTCAGAGATTTCCTCTTTTGTTCAGATGTCTCTGTCTGCGCATTTATTGCATTGTACTATTTTTGTCCTGTAGTGCCAACGGAACTATGCATGCTATCTGAAGCATTGCATGTCCCTTTCCAGAGTCCTTCACATCTTCAGATACCTGTTGAAACATTGTTTCCCAGAAACATAGTTTTATCCAGGGTATCTGAGTGTAGATATCTGTGGACACTTTTCCTCGTTCAGAAACCTTGTGTTTTCAGATATCTTTTGCAAAACTTGTTAATTGAAAAATACTTTTTTATTCAAGATATATGGACATAGGTATCTGATGACCTTCGTCTTCAGCAATCTTGTGTAGTCTTCAAAACTTCAAAATTGGTTGAACTCTCCTGCTGGATGCCTTCTTCTTGGTCTTCTTCAAAGATATAAAAATTACATTCAGAGACCTAACATCCTATTCAAGATTTTCTAGACTAACATACTTAGTGATTTTCCTCTTTTACAGTGTTCAAGTGAACCAAGAGTACTAACCACCTTTCTGAGCTAAGATAAGTCATTATGTTGCTGATCAAAATCTAAACAGATATTCCTAACAAATTTCCCCCTTTTTGATCAGTCAACGATGACTATCTTTAAAACCTATTACAACTTGGAAGAGGGAACAATCTAACACTTAATCATTTCTTATGATCTTTTCAATTCATTTTAATTAAGTGCAGAAAGTAAACATCAACCAAATCACAAGGTGTGATCTTTGCTGACAAGTTATCTTTTTATAGATTGATATCTGAGAGTAGGTTCATCAAATATGTTACAAAGAAAGTTCACAGATAACTTAATAAATAAAACATATTACAGCACAGTCAGCAAGATACAAAACACTTAGTTAAATTAGGATAATAGGAGTAACCAAGCTCCAAGTAGACATCCTAATAAACTAGTCTTCAAGTCTTCAATCATCAGATCTATGGATCAATTTGCAAATTCCCTATCCCCAAACCTTTTGATATCATCTGAGTAGTCATAGAGCAAGTTCCTGACTATCATCTCAGTGTTTCTGGCAAATCCACATACTTCTTTGTAGGTTTTGGTGGGATTCTTCTTGGCAAATTGTTTCACCCACAGATACTTTCCCCATTTCCAGGCATGCTCAATTATGATATCTGATAGCTTGAAGTATTCACATATGATCCTCAGATATCTGATGTCACCCTTGTATTGATCTTCAGTCATGTAGAAAGACTCATAGGGTAGTCTGACTGGAGGAGGGCTCATTTATTTTTTAGTGGTGGAAGTGATGGATGTTCATATTTCTTCTTGTTTCCTCTTCCTTTATGAGCGCTGGATCCTTTCCCTTGTCCTTGATATCCTTCCCCCTTAGTCATTGTTGACTGACTCAGTGTCACAAAGGATTCTGAGAGTGACTCAAAATTCCTTTGCAGATAGTTGTAGGCAGCAACCAACTTTTGCAATTCAGCCTTGAGCTCCTGATTTTGTTTGATAAGTTCTGTTTCCTTATCAGTGAGCTCTGCTAGTGAGCCTTGAGTAGCATCTTCTTTTCCAGCAGCATAGCTAGCCTCATTGAGGGCTTTCTCAGCAAGATTATTGTCATCATCCCTTACCATGCCTAGGTCTCTTTGGGCAATGACCAAGCTTATTGTTCTCTGAGTGATTAACTTAGTGAACTTCTTCATTTCAGCAGGGACTGATGCAATTACTTCTTCATTTTGATGAGACAACTCCTTTCTTAGAGTTGCCAGAACCTGGTATCTGACCATGTAATCATGAGAGTTGAGATTTGGTTTCTTATTGAAGCTTTGAGGAGCTATCAGTTTTCTCTTTAAGTGAGAAACTCCCAAGTGAACATTTGCATGTCCTGCCTGTCTTCTTTGTCATCTGAGTCTTCATCCCAGTGATCTTCATCCTCTTAGGCATTTTCATTAATATTTTCTAGCCCAGCATCCATCTCAGAGATGGGCTACTTTCCTTTCAGTGAGGAGGATGGTACTTCTTTTGGTGATGCAGCCTTAGTATCATGCTTATCTTCAGATACTTGCTCAGTATCTAATTCTTCAGCAATTGCCTGAACAACAAGCTGGAGTTCTTTCATCTCAGCATAAGCTTCCATTTCCTTGATGGTTTGATCTTCAATTGTTTGGAGCTTTGCTTTGGATTCAGCTATCTTCTCTTCCAGTTGAAGATTTAGCCGTTGTTCTTCCTCCAACAACTGTTTGAGTTGAGAAAATTTGACTTGTGCATCCAATATTTTCTGAGTGTTGCCCTCAGAGTGCTCAACTACTTGTTCAGTAGAGTCTTTTTGTTGGGGAGATGGATGTGTAGACTTCTGAGGAGATGGAGGAGGGGAATTTTGTGAAGTCCTCTCAGTGTGCTTTTCAGCAACTGAGGCATTGTTTCCTTGTGCAATCCCTCCTGTCCCTGGTGTTGGGGCATCATCATCATCCTTTTTGTCATTATCATCCTTGTGATGGTCAGAAGGAGGTTCTTCAAAATTATTCTCATCTGTTTCCTCCTCATCTTCAAAAACTAGATTGATCACTTCAAGAAGTGTGACCAATTGCCCATTTACTTCCTCTTGTTCAGAGGGTATGCACTGTAGGGACTTGGGCAAGATTGGCTTGAATGCCATCTCCATTCTGGTCTGACCATCTGCCTTTTCAAAGGTTTCAATAAACTTGTGTGCTACTTCCTTTATGAAGTTCTTATTCATCAACGTGGCAAATGCATATTGCTCAGTTGGAAACATTGCATGCACATAATTCTCCAAGTCAAATGCTCTTGCTCTTCTAGTAGGGTGATCAGTGACCCTTGTGATCTCAAACAGATCAGAGCATCTGAGTCTCTGCCATTTCTTGAAACACTTTAGATGCTTTGGCAAAGTATGAGCCTTGAAGAATGGAAGTAGGTATCTAGGTTTTAGAGTAGTCAAGTATCTGTGTTACCTGTGCAACAGCAATAGGCTCAGAAAGTTGGACTACTGAGATTCCAGGTGCCTCAGATATCTTGGTGTGAGGAGGAGATTTGGAAGTATGATCCTCAGCATCCTCTCTTTCTTTTTGAAGCTGAGAATAAAATACAACATAACACTCAGAGATTTATCAGGAGAGAAACACTTAGACAATTTGATATCTGAGATGTCAATTACCTCCACAGTAGGAGGCTCAGATACTTGTCTCTCAGAAACTTGTACAGTTTCTGGTATTCTCTCTTGTGATGAAAGTTTGTTGGCCTCATCAATTTCCATTGGTTGAGGGGATTGAGTGGCCAATTTTCCAGCAACTTCTACTTCTGTTTGAGCCTATGAGTAGAAAGTGTTAAGTTTTTAGAAAAATGATCAGAGTAACATTGTGACGAATATAGATATCTGAGATATATACCTTCTCAATAGAAGGCTCATATACTTGTTCCTCAGAGACTTTGTGAGTCTCTGGTTGATTCTTTGATGAGAAAGGCTTCTCAGCCTCATCATTTTTCTTCTCAGTTGGAGCCTATTAGAAACAAACACTTAGTTAATCAAGTGTGTATAAAAGATATCTGAAAAGTCATGTCTTAAGAAACTATTTTTCACATGTAATATAGGCTCAGGTTCCTTAAGTGGTGAGGCTATGGGAGCCTCCTTCTCAGTCTCTGAGGCAAGCTTTGCAGCTTCCTCTTGTTCTTTTGTTTCTAATTCAGCCTGTAACAAAGATATTTTAATAAGTAACAAGATTTAAGCATAAGTTATCACAAGTAAAGAGTTAAAACATTCAGCTACCTGAGCTTTGTCAGGCTGATTGGTCTCTGGAACTTGTGAAGTTTCCATGCGTTGGTCTTGTTGTTCTTTGATCACTTCTTTGTTGGAAGTTTGAGGTACTTCGGACCTTTCCTGAGTATGCAACTCATTTGCCTCCCCTGGTTGATCATTCTGAGCAGATGCCTCAGTTTGATCCCTCCCATTGAGTTGGGGAACCTGCCATTTACAAGATTTTCTTCAGCAAGGAAAGATGCTGGTATCTCAGCTGTAACTCAAGTATCATCTCAACAGCATCCACTATTAGCTGTTGTGGTTGGTGTGGTGATTCTGATCTGGATGAAGAAGGTGATACTGTATGGGGCATATCCAGATCTGCTTGAGACAAACTTTTAAGTGTTGAGGCAATGGCAATATCCTCCAACACTAAGTTGGCACTCATCAGAGCATCTTCAATGTGCTTAAGTGTTACTTGCTCTGATGGTGTGTTTTGTCCAGTGACCTTGGACACAGTTGCTTCTTCAGCAACCTTTGAACTAGTTGTCTTCTCAGCAACCTTTGCACTCGTTGCTCTTTCAGCAACCTTGGGGATTATGGCTTCCCCCTCATCTTCAGATTCCTCATCGAAATCTGGGACTGAATTATCCACAATCCCTGCTGCTTCTGCAGAGAGTTTGAAGTTTCTCACTGCTTTTATCAGCATTGATAAGTTCATCAGCAAGGCACTCTGCAGCATTGATGAGTTCATCAGCTGTGGTCTTAGCAGCATTGATGAGTTCATCAGTAGTGGCGGCAGATATCTGAGAGTCGACATCCACAATGGGTATGTCTACTGATTTGCCAGCAGACTTCTTTCGTGAAGTTCTGGGCTTTTTGGTCGCAACGGAACCCTCAGATACCTCATCAGTCTTTCGTTTCTTGGAACCTTTCTGAGATGCAATAACCTTTTTCATCATGTTTGTATACTCATATTTGTAGAGTAGATTACTATTAGCAATGTCTGCCGTCTCTCTGAGCTCAATGCCAAGGCACTCTAGTAAGTAGCATATCTTCAGTCCATAGCTTACTGTGGCTTTTGGCTCAGCAAGGTCCTTAACGATTTTTGGCTCAAAGCCTTGTATCTTCTTCACAAATTTCATGAAGGCGTACTTCCCCCAATTAAAAGGGTTTTCCAGCCTTTTGTTTTGTTGATTCAACAAGAACATCATTATCCAGTGTTCTTGGCTTATATGGTCAGCTCCTCCTTGTAGACCATCAAAGCATCTGTGAAGGATACATGCCAACACATCCTAGTGAACCAGCAGATGTCTGGTTCTGATGTCAACAAGTTTGAAGTCGATGGGTGTGTCTGGCTTGTCAAGATCACACACATCACTGTAGAGCTTTTTGACACCCTCAAGGAGATCTTCATCCTTGGTGTCAATTTCAAAATCCTTTCCAAGATTTTGAAGTTCAAACAACTCACAGAAAGCTGTTTCGTCCAATAGGATTTCCTGTCCTTGGACTTTAGTCTTGATAGACACTGTCTCAGTGCCTTCAGAGACTTTGGAAATAATCGTGGAGTTGTTGTAAAACTCCAGGACATCCAGTGAAGAAACTCCACTGGGAAGAGCAGATAGAAAGCCCTTGATTTGTGCCTTTTCAAGCATATCAAATACCAACTTTCTGTCAGCCTGGTTTTCTATTGCAGCTACAAGGTATTCCTCAATCATGGCACCACCTCAAATCATCTTGTGATTTGAAGTCCAACGATCAGGATTGAACTCTCCAGTCAACCGATTGTTTGTTATAACCAACGCTGGTGCTTGCTTTTCAGCAGTACCAGAGGTAGTAGCTTGGGATTTCTGAGTAGAAACACGGTTGGGAGCCATCTATTTAAATAGTAGTAGTTTTTGAAACTTGGAAAGAGATTAGGGTAAAGGATTAGTAATTCTTTGCAGAAAAACTAAGAAGGAATCAGTAGTTGCAGAGAAAATTGCAGGGAGATTTGAGAGTATTTTGCAGTTTTTGTGCAAGGGCAAATGTAGGATTAGGCGAAAGTGATTTCTTTTGCTAAAATCTTATATATATAGCATTTTACTCTCAACAGACATATACATACAAATTGATTTTGTACATATGTATCTGTGCAAATGCAGATAGGCGTGGGTAAAATTCATTTTGCATTAAATGCTTAGTGGGCCACGTCTGTGTTTTTACATTCCACTAATTTATTGAGAATTTGATCTCGTCTGTTAAGATCAAACGCCCATTTCATCAAGGGTCACGATTGCTTCTTCAGCAATGATCACAATCAGTAATTGTAATTGTGCCCAATTAATGAAATTTGGCGTAAGACTTTCTGAATCACATCTCTTTTCTGTGACTATGGGACAGTCTTTGGACTTATGTAGTCAATTCAGAGACTGTGTGTAACTTAACATAAAAATGGAAAGATACAAAACACCAGAGATGTAGTTGACTGAATATAGTTGTACCACATTTCTCTTTTGTGTTCCCCCTCACTAAGTGATCTAGATATCTGAGTACTTGTCTCAGAAATCTTCAAATAGCCATTTTACCCTTTAACCTTTGATATCCGAAAATTGCCTCTGGATATCTTTTTGTTATGTGTTTCACCTCTTGTTTTTGATATTCTGGATTCCTGTTCCAGATATCTTATCTCTTCTTTTTCCTTTCTCAATCATACTGAGTTCCTGTCTCAGATACCTTTTTGCCTTGAATATCTGGATGCCTGTTCCAGATATCTTTCTCCTTTCTGAGTTTCCGTCTCAGAGATTAGAACTTTTCAGTTCCTTTGGTAGCTCCATTAACCCAAGACTATGTCTCAAGGATAAGAACCTGCTTTCTTGCAAAGGCTTTGTAAAGATATCTGCAAGTTGGTCTTCAGTACAAATCTTGAGTATCTCTATATTGCCTTTTTCAACATGGTCTCTAATGAAGTGGTGTCTAACATCAATGTGCTTTGTTCTTGCATGAAACTTAGGATTCTGAGTTATGGCAATAGCACTTGTGTTGTCACAGAAAATTGGAGTTTTCTCTTCATTGATCTCATAGTCTTTGAGTTGTTGTTGTATCACAATATATGTGAAGCACAACATCCAGCAGCAATATATGCAGCCTCTATGGTAGATGTGGCAATTGAGTTTTGTTTCTTGCTGAACCATGATATTAATCTGGCACCAAGAAATTCACAAGTTCCTGAGGTGCTTTTTCTATCAAGCAATGATCCAGCAAGTCAGCATCAGAATAGCCAACTAAACCCAATCCACTGTCTTTTGGATACCACAATCCAACTTCTACAGTACCCTTTACATACCTTAATATTTTCATAGCAATGTTGTAGTGTGATTGCATTGGATTTGTCTGAAATCTAGCACCAACTGCATAATGAATATTAGGTCTACTTGCAGTGAGGTACAATAGAGACCCAATCAATTTCCTATACTTGTGTTCTTCAACACTCTTGTCAGATTCAGTATAGGTCATTTTGGTTCCAATGCTCATAGGTATCTTGGCATTCTTTTCAGAAGGCTTTAGATTAAACTTGTTGAGCATATCCTTTGCATACTTTATTTGACTAATGAATATTCCATCATTAAATTGCTTGACTTGGAATCCTAGGAAGTAGTTTAATTCTCCATCATGCTCATCTCAAATTTACTTTTCATGAGCTCAGCAAAGTCTCCATAAAGTTGCTTGTCTTTAGATCCAAATATAATGTCATCAACATATACTTGAACTAAAAGTAGTTTCCCTTTATGGTTCAAAGTAAAGAGTGTTTTATCAACATCTCATTTCTTGAAGCCACTTTCCAGCAAGTATTTGGCTAAAGTATCATACCATGCTCTCGGAGCCTGTTTCAGTCCATACAGAGCTTTCTGAAGCTTATAAACCATTCTACTTTCTGTGGAAACCTCAAAGCCTGGTGGTTGTACAACATAGACTTCTTCAGCAAGTTCACCATTTAGGAATGCACTTTTAACATCTATCTGATAAACTTTAAAGTCATTATGAGCTGCAAAGGCTAGAAATAGTCTAATTGCATCCAATCTTGCAATTGGAGCATATGACTCGTCAAAATCTAGTCCTTCTGTCTGGGTGAATCCCTTAGCAACCAACCTTGCTTTGTTTCTGGTTATTTCACCAGACTCATTCATTTTATTTCTGAAAATCCACTTGGTTCCAATTACAGATATTCCGTCAACAAATGGAACCAGTTTCCAGACTTTGTTTCTCTCAAATTGATCCAACTCTTCTTGCATTGCAGAGATCCAATCTTGATCCTTCAATGCTTCTTCTATAGTTTTAGGTTCAATATTTGAGATGAAACATCCATAAAGAGAGTCAGCAATTGCTCTCCTAGTTCTAACTCCTTGGTCTAAAGGACCAATCACATCCTTGGCAGGATGATTTCTTATCCATTTCATAATGGGTTTTGAACTAGTATGATCAATATCATTTTGATCTGAATGTGAATCAATATGATCTTGATAGGATACTTGTGCAGTATCTGAAATATCTGGCACATGGGAAATGCCATGGATATCTGACACTTTTTCAGTGTTAGAGATATCTGGAATTTGATTTTAAGCAATCTCATTCTCAGAAACCTCTTCATATGAAGGTTCTCAGTAACCTGTTCCATTTCTGGAATTCTCATAGGGAATTCTTCATCATGTCTTAGAGTCATCTGGTTGTTACTAAGCAATGGTTGCTTTTCATCGTCAGAGTCATCCTCTAAGTGAATGACAGAGTTGTTTCCTTTTGAGGATTCTTCTTCAGAATCTTTAATCATTAGTTCTTTGAACCTATCTGAGAGTTCTTCATTCAAGAGTACTTTCTTGTTTCCTTCGTAGAAGACTACATGAACAGATTCTTCAATCTTTTGTGTTCTTTTGTTGTAGATTCTGTAGGCTTTGCTATTCAGAGAATAACCAAGAAATACTCCTTCATCTGCTTTTGGTTGAAATGTTCTCAAGTATTCTTTTTCATTGTTAAGAACAAAACATCTGCAACCAAACACCCTTAGATGTGATACTGGGGGGTCTACCAATCAAAAGTTCATAAGGAGTTTTGTCATGGTGTTTGTTAATCAAACATCTATTTTGAGTGTAGTAGGCTGTGTTAACAGCTTCAACCCAATAGATTTCACTTATTTCAGTGTCAGCAAGCATTGTTCTTGCTGCTTCTTTTAGGGTCGTATTCTTCCTTTAAGCAACACCATTTTGTTGTAGTGTTCTTATTGAAGATAGTTGATGTTGTATACTTTTGCAGGTACAAAACTCTTTTATGTACTGGTTCACAAACTCAGTACCATGGTCTGTTCTGATTACAGATACCTTTTCATTTTTCATGACTTCAAGCTTATTCAGCAAGTTAGGTATCTTAACCCTTGCATCAGATTTATGTTTGAGAAATACAACCCAAGTGAATCTTGAGTAATCATCAACAATAACCAGACCATACTTCTTTCCTGCATAGCTAGTTACAGAGGATTCAAAAAGATCCATATGTAACATTTGCAGTGGCCTTTCACTGGACTGTCTAGTTTTAGACTTGAAAGATGTTTTGGATTGTTTTCCCATTTGGCAAGCTAAGCATATACCATCTTTTCTATATATCATTTTGGGTAAACCAACCACCAATTCTTTCTTAGCTAGCTTGTTCAGAGTTTTGAAGTTCAAGTGACTCATCCTTTTATGCAATAGCCAGTTTTCTTCAGTATGGCTAGATTGACTCACCATGAGACATTCTTCAATTGTGGCAGATGCCGAGTCAGCAACATAAAGATTTCCTTTTCACCTAGCAACCAAGACTGTCTGCTTTGACTCATTGTCAATTACTTTGCATAGTTTTGACTTAATCTTTACAGTGTACCCTTTGTCTACCAATTGACTCGTGCTTAGGAGATTATATTTCAATCCCTTTACATGTAGTACTTCAGAGATTGTAAGAGCTCCAAACTTCAGATTGCCAAAACCTATGGTTGGATTTTCATCTCCTCCAGCAAATCTAATAATTGGTCCTTTATTACATTTTCTTTAGTTAATCAGATTTGCTTTGTCTCCTGTCATGTGCTTCCCACATCCACTATCAAAATGCCACTTCGGGTTCTTCCTCAGAGTGTTCTGCACAAGACAGGAAACAAGGAGTTAGGCTCTCATTCCAACAATGGAACCTTCTGGACTAAAGAATCTCCCTGTAGGAATCCATTTCTGAATGAACTTCCTTGGGGTATTCTTTTGTCTTATTGGAACATAAGGAGGAATTAAATGATTAGTGTCATTATCATTTAAAGCTATTTTTCTTCTTGGTGTGTTCCTTGTTGCTCCTCGTGGTGCTTTCAGATACCTGTCAAATTGCTGAGTCTGCTTTTTAGCAAACTTAGCTTTCCTTGCCAGACTTCTTCTAGCCCTGGCATTCAGAGTGGTCGTAACCTGTTCTTTCTTCCACTTCTGATGATTGCTATGCGCAATCCTGGCTTTCATCCATCATTCTTGCTCTTGTTTATACTAACGAGCGAGTTGTTTCCCGATGGTTTTAAAGCCAATGCCATTTCGAGCACCTGGTGCTGTCTGAGTTCTCTTCTCAGCAGCTTTGCTAGTCTTTGGAACGTCTTTCTTTCCAGAAAATGTGATGTTGGAAAATTTGTCTGTTCCTGCAATTTTTCCTTTCTGAGAGACATAGCACTGTGGGTGATTACACTTTTCAGTGTTATGTTTCTTTACAGAAATATTCCCAACAGTTTTTTTTTGGACTTGTTTTTCCCACAAAGGTTTGGTCGCGACTGCCTTTCCTTTGTCAACACCCTTAGCTTTCTGACCAATGTTGTAGGTTATTTGAGAACTATTTTGCTGAGCACTAACAAATGTTATTCTTTCATCACTCTTATTCAGATTAGTAGAGCTATTTGTTTGTGTGTCCAGCCCAAGTCCTCCCTTTTCTGAAGGGTCTCTTGAAATAAGAGTGCACTTCAGTAAGAGTGTCACTAGCTTTGGCATAGGCCTGAGCTTCCTCGCCCGCTGCAGCCCTCCGAGTCTCTTCCACCCGGAAGGTGGTCGCATTCCTCGGCTCGTTTGAAAAGATAGTTCTTTCTTCTTGAGTACCTCATTTTCATAAAGAAGATCTTTATTTTCCTTTTGGAGTATATCCATTGCCTTTCTGTGTAACTTCTCCGTCTTAAATATCTGTGCTTTGAGAAATGCATTTCCAGCATCCTTTTTCTCAGATATCTTGAGTAATTGTGAATTTTCCCTCTCAAGAGAATTATTTTCTTCTTCAAAAATGTCGGCTCTGGCTCGGACCATTTGAAATTCTCTTTTGTAAAGATCAAGTTCTCTTCTGAGATATTCTAAATCTCTGATTTCTTCCTCATCACTCTCATAATTTATGAATTGAGAAATGTTGGTTACCTCGTCAGCCATTAGGCAAGGCTCAATGTTGGAGCAATCTGGATAGATCTCCTCAGCAACCCCACATAATTCCCTTTTCTTTTGACCAAAGTCAACCAATTCATGAGTGATGCCACATAATTCTGGAGAAGGTAGTTTGGAGTCATCTAAGTCTTCTTCCTCAGATTCTGACTCAATATCAAGAGCATACAGTTGGATTTGAATCTTTTTCCTTTCTTCAGTGAGCAAAGCTCTCTGACCTCTCTTGAAGTTTCTTCTATCTTTCTTGTCACCTGTCTTTGGCTTATTGAAAACAGGGCAGTCTCTTCTAAAATGACCAGGTTTCTGACAATAGAAACAGATATCGTTTCCGATTTCTGCTTCCTCAGTACTAGATGCTTGCTGAGCCGGTTTGTTCAAATGAGCTTGGATTTACATATTCTTGTACTGGTGATAGTTTGAGCCTAGATGATTTTTCAGCTTCTCTTTGGCTTTTCTTCTCTCAATCTCCTGACTGACATATTTTCTCATTTGCTTTACAGCAAGAACATCTTCCTCGGTCATTTCCTTGGTATCCTTCTTTTCAGAAGTACCTTGTGTTACTAAAGCAACATTGTGAACTTTCTCAGCAATTGTTTGTTCTCTCTGAGTAGTTTCATAGTTGACAGTAGCTAAGTGGGAAAAGATTTCTACTGGAGTGATATTTGGCATTCCTTGGTTGAAATAAAAATACTGAGTGTGTTCCCAGTTTTGATTCAAGCTTCTCACGATAGTCTTAACCTTTTCAGAGTTAGAGTATCTCTCACTTTCACCAAGTGACCATTTCACTCATCGATGTTGTAAATCGAAATCTAGTTCTTCAAGAGTCTCAGGACCTTGTTTAAAGTTTTGGAATTTAAGCTTCAAAACTTCAAACTTATTTTCCTTTGTTTTCTCGTCAAAGGCAGATTTCTTCAATCGGTTGCGAGCCACTTTTGCGTTTTACCCACAGTTTACACTGTATGTGCTCTGGAGTGGAACGTATGATGATATTGCGAGCCTGACCATCTAGTCGATTTCTCTTGGCATCTTCCGTTGTCCAGAGCTCTCTGGGCTTTAGCTCATAAACAATTTGACCAGTAGGTCTTCCATTGGTTGAAGCACCTGTTTGTGAGGAACCACCACTTGGTTCTTCATCAGTGGGAACTCTGTCTCTACAATTGGAAACCTCCATGACCTGCTTGAGTTGTTGATGACTATGGGGTTATTCTTTATTACTTCGATCATTCCGTCACTGATGGCTTGGAGCATCATGTTGTTCTTCCATTTCTCATAATTCTCTGGCTTGATGAGAATTGGAGCGTCACTTAAAGACATCCTGCAGCAAACACACTAAACAGACAAAGCAAGTGTAGGTGAAAAGCAGTTAGCGGGCACTTATCTGGAATCTAGGTTCAGTGCAAAAGGCTTGGGAACCTCTTGCTCTGATACCACTTGGTTGGTCCAGATAACGGAAAAGGAAAAGACTAGGGGGGGGGGGGTGAATAGTCTTTTACAACTTTTGTCGATAAACACAATTTCTCAGATATCTGTGAAGATATCTGATACTTAATTTCAGAGAGCGGAAGACTTTTCTGTGATAAGTTCACGTGCTCAGCAAGATATAAGTGTGTAAATACTCAGCAAGGTAAATAAAGCAAGTAATAAGTTGCAGAAAGTAAATAACACAAATCTTTATAGTGTATCTGAGGGTGGCGTAACCCCTCAACTAATCCACTCGCCCTTTCTCAGGACTTGAAATTCACTAAGATAGATATTGAGTTCTCCTTACAATAAACCTATCCCTTGATTTCCTTTTACACTAGGTTCCCAACCAAGTGTTCCCCCTGAGTTATTCTCTGGCTTTCTCAGCCAAGTACTTCCTGTACTCAGAAACCTTTGAGCTATTCCTTAGTTTCCCAAACTAAGTACTTCATATGCTCAGTAACCTTGGAGTTATTCTTTAGTTTCCCAAACTAAGTACTTCCTGTACTCCATGCCGTTTAAGGTGTTGGTTAAGGTAGTTTGTCAGGTGAGTAGCCTTAAAAACTTTCTCAGATATGTAGGAATACTCTATAGAACAAGAATCACTTAAAACACTTCACAATGTGTGGTGATATGTTCTTTATGGACCCAAGTCTATGTTAAATGTTCTAGAGAATGAAACTTAGATACTTGATATTTTGATTCAACTCCTTCACAGATAGCAATGCTTGTTAAGGACCAGGACACTTAGAACTTTCGTGCTACTTAGAATTCAAGAGCTTGGTCGCAACAGTAAGCTAGTGAATAAGTAGATTGAAGGCTTGTATGCTTGAAAGAATAAGTTCGTAGATGTAAGTTTTTGGTGTATTTAGTGTATGTTCAAGCATTCTAAGTATTGATATTTATAGTTGAAAATCATGCCGTTTGAATTGTATCTGTTAGGCTTAATGAAATTCAAACTATTGATATTTGTAAATAGTACTACAGAAGACGTTGTCTCTTTTCAGAGATTTCCTCTTTTGTTCAGATGTCTCTGTCTGCGCATTTATTGCATTGTACTATTTTTGTCCTGTAGTGCCAACGAAACTATGCATGCTTTCTGAAGCATTGCATGTCCCTTTCCAGAGACCTTTACATCTTCAGATACCTGTTGAAACATTGTTTCCCAGAAACATAGTTTTATCCAGGGTATCTGAGTGTAGATATCTATGGGCACTTTTCCTCGTTCAGAAACCTAGTGTTTTCAGATATCTTTTGCAAAACTTGTTTATTGAAAAACACTTGTTTATTCAAGATATCTGGACATAGGTATCTGATGACCTTCGTATTCAGCAATCTTGTGCAGTCTTCAAAACTTCAAAATTGGTTGAACTCTCTTGGTGGATGCCTTCTTCTTGGTCTTCTTCAAAGATATAAAAATTACATTCAGAGACCTAACATCCTATACAAGATTTGCTAGACTAACATACTTAGTGATTTTCCTCTTTTACAGTGTTCAAGTGAACCAAGAGTACTAACCACCTTTTTGAGCTAAGATAAGTCATTATGTTGCTGATCAATATCTAAACAGATATTCCTAACACATAAAGAGGGGGGGAGTCTGTTAGCTACTACGAAGAGCAAGTCAGGAAGTGCAATCAGTATCTGACCGATCGTGGCATAAGGATCCCGAACAAGCTTGACGATTGCTCAGAGGAGGATATTGATTAAGTCGATGCCACTTAGTGGTTTCGTGCTGGATGGTGTCTCTTTAGATGTCGTTGTTTCATGGACTATTTCTTTTGTCACTTTGGTTTTATGTCTCTTTTCATGCTGGACTAGATTATTCAGTACATTTGTCATTCGTATTTGATCCTTGTGATTTGTATTACCCTCGTAGGGTCGGATTGACGTGTTTATTTAATGTCTTCTTAGATTATATCTCGGGTTATTTCTGGTGTGACTCGAGCCACGTGGGCCTTTTAGTGTTGCGCCCCGTATTTTGTAAGACTTTTTGGAGTATGACCTCGTGGGTCGTTCATATGTCTCGTATTGGATTTGCATGGTAATTTGGACAAACAAGATTTCGAACACAACACCTAACATATATTAACTCCCCCAGAAAATGACCAAACATGAGTAAATTCGATTAAAACAAACCATATGCGCATAGTTACGGACAGATCCAAACAGTCAGTCGAGATATAAGTTTCATTGAAGGTAAGGCATACAAATTCGTATATATTTGACATATGAAATCATAACAAGCAAGATTCATTTAGCTAGCATACATACTAGTTGTTATGAGGTCACAACATACTGAGATGGGTGGATGACTAATAGCTTAACTCATGCAGTCATACTTGTCTTATTATTCTGACTGAAAGAGACATAATTGACTAACCTCTGAGTGCTTGCTTGCTATTCGATGTTGTCCACTGGGTCTGTCCCCCAGTTTAAGCTCTAGTCCGAAGGAGTAGTGCTTGAACTTTTTTGCTTGCCTGTCTACTTCATTGAATGGTGTGCAAACTTGTCAGTCAGTCATTCAGCTTGCTTACGGTGTTGGACTTGTCCTGTCAGCTTTCAGTGTGGCGCTCAGCTGGCTGTCAGATAGCTTGCCTTTGGTAGTTCACCATGTATTGAATCTGTTAAATTAGGTTAAGGACCCTCTTGGAGGGGGAGGCATTTAACCGTCCTGCCTAGTCGGGTTAGTTAACCGACTAGCCTCTGGTTAGGTCGGTTATTTTGGAGAGAAATCGATCTCAAAAGGCGACTTTGGTTCATACCTTGGAATACAGATGGTGTGGCGGAATGTCATGCTTGTCTGTTTATTTTTGCTGGAAACTAGACTCGGTAAGTGGATTGAGATGGTGATTGGCAGAGAACTCTCGTCTGCCTGATATCTTTGTATGTGAGTGACCATTAATTTTGATGACTTCAACTTGTTTAAACCACTGAGCTGCTTGTTGTTGCGACATTTGGGTTAAACAAGTTGAAGCGAATCAAAGTAAATGTGAGTCCATATGTTTGTGTTGCTCCGTTTGATGGATGGTTGGTATATTGTGTTTATGTTCCGTGAACGGATGAATCATTTGAAGTTATGAGTTGCTTTGTCGGCTTCACTTCAGCCGTACTCATTGGACGTCGGCCTGCAACATGAGATGGAATGGATCCCCTTGGGAAGGTTGGGGGGGGGGGGGGGTTGTTAGGTGACCAGCTAGCCCCTGGTTAGGTCGGCTAATTTTAGTGAGAAATCAATCTCATGGATACAAGTAATGGTACCATGACTGCGGGTAGCAGGCCGCATGTGGAGCGATGTTTGTGCACTTCAGACAAAGTGGATGACCAACCATCTTACTGTTTGGATTGTGTAATGACGAGGGCCTTTCTGGTTGGCTGATAACATCTCATGGATTATTGTCATTGAGATGTCTGACAGCTCGTTTATGCCTTGCATTGGTTAGCCTACAAGAACGTTGGACCCCCTTGGGGAGGAGGGCCGTTAGACCGACCTGCCCAGCCGGGTTAGCTAACCGGCTTGCCCCTAGTCAGATCGGTTGTTTGGATAAGAAATCAATCTCGTCAGACAAAAATTGGACCATACCTTAGCCATGGGTGACATGTTGCCCATGGAGAGAAGTTTCTCTGACAAAATAGATGATCAACTATCAACCTTTTGGGTTGTGTGATTGTTTGGACCCTTCCAGTTGGCTGACGATTTTACATGGATTCGGTCTTCAGGTGTCACAATGGAATAATTAGCAGCTTGGTTGGTTGTCTGCAAGAAATTTGGACCCCGGTTGGGACGGTTGACCAACCTACCTAGCTGGGTTAGGTGACCAGCTAGCCCCTGGTCAGGTCGACTGATTTTAAAGAGGAGTTAACCTCAAACATGAGTATATGGAATGTGTAACCTCAAAAGTGATACCTTTTCAGGTGGATGACATTCCAACTGTTAGCTATCTGTCGTCCTTCCTTGGTTTCTAGTTTGTAAGCTCCGTTGCCTAATACCTTTGTGATTTTGTATGGGCCTTCCCAATTTGGTCCAAGCTTGCCAGCTCATGTCTCCTTAGTATTCTGGAATACCTTACGTAGAACCCAATCGTCTTGCTGGAAGGTTCATAAGCGTATGTTCTTGTTGAAGTGTTGTGCAGCCCTCTGTTGGTAGGCAGCACTCCGAATCATGGCTCTTTCCCTGAGTTCATCAACCAAGTCGAGCTCGTGCGCCAATGCTGCATCGTTGGTCTGTTCATCAGCCATTTTGTATCTTGTTGTGGGTAATCCCACTTCTATGGGTATGATTGCTTCAGTCCCATATGTTATGTTGAATGGTGTTTCTCCAGTTGGAGTCCTTGGTGTGGTTCGGTAAGACCATAGGACGCCTGGAAGTTCATCTGTCCATGCTCCTTTTGCTTGTTTCAGCCATTTTTTGAGGCTGTTCATGATAGTCTTGTTGGTCGACTCCGCTTGTCCATTTGCTTGAGGATAGCGTGGAGTTGAGAATGTAAGCTTGATTCCCCATTCCTTGCAGAAATCTTGAAACTCATAGCTTATGAACTGGGAGCCATTGTCTGTCACGATTTCGTAAGGGACTCCGTACCTGCAAATCACATGTTTCCAAATAATTTTTTTTTATCTCTGTGTCACGGACTTGTTTGAAAGCTTCTGCTTCCACCCACTTGGTGAAGTAGTCGGTGACGGCCAACATGTATACTCATTGGCCTGGTGCAGTAGGTAGTTTCCCTACTATGTCCATCCCCCATTTCATAAAAGGCCAGGGAGTAATGGATGGATGTAGCTTCTCTGGTGGGAGATGGCTGATTTGAGAGTGTCTTTGGCATGAGTCACATCTTCTCACAAAGTCTATAGCGTCAACCCTCATAGTTGGCCTATATAGTACTCTGTTGTGAGTGCTTGGTGAACAAGGCTTCTGGCTCCAGAGTGGTTGCCACATTCTCTTGCATGCAACTCAGTCAGAACATTTATATATGGCTTCATTATCAGTTATGCACCTAAGTAGTGGTCCTGAATAGGATCTTCTATAGAGTTGTCCGTCGAGGAGCGTGAAGTGGGCTGCTTTTGCCTTCACCCTCCTAGCCTCGCTTTTGTCTTTTGGAAGTTCTCCGTCCGACAAATATAATGCTATTGGGGTCATCCAATCTGGTTCAGTTGTGATTTCGGCCACATGAACTACAAGCAATACCCGCAGTCATGCCTGAAGGTCGGTGTTTCTCGTGTTTATTATTAATGGGGTCATCTAACAACTCTTCCGGACATTTTGTAAAACGACTAAATGTGATTATCTGCGTACCTTATTATATCTGGTCAACGGGTTCACCCTTCCATGTTGTAGGCCATTGCACATACACCACAAGAATAGTCATTAGCACTGTGGTATGTATGGTTGCTCCCAGGTTGGCAAGGGAGTTTACGTGGCTGTTGTCCATCCTTGGTACCTGCGAAATAGAAAACCCCTCGAAGGAGGACTGCAACTCTTTGGCAAACTGAAGGTAGGCAGCCATCTTGGTGTCCCTGGTTTGGTAAGAGCCCTGCAATTGGTTAACTACTAATTGTGAGTCCGACTGTACCTGAATATTTTTTACGCCCATGTCACGATCTAGGTTGAGGCCAGCTATGAGCCCTCATATTCGGACTCGTTGTTGGTTGATTTGAATCCACATCGGATGGCTCTTTGGATTCTGTCTCCGTCTGGTGAGGTAAGGACTATGCCAAGTCCATTTCCTTTGGCATTACTGGACCATCGACTGAAAGATTCCACTGCAAGTTGTACTTCTCCTGCAAACAAAACAATTCATTTTCTACTTGACTTAATTCAGTTGGAGTGAAGTCCGCTATGAAGTCCGCAAGTGCCTGTGACTTGATGGCTGTGCGGGGTTGGAATGAGACGTCATACTCGCTAAGCTCAACCACCCATTTTGAGAGCCTACCAGAGACTTCGGGCTTGTGTAAGATGTTGCGTAGTGGAAAACTAGTGAGGACTATAATTGAGTGGCATTGCAAGTAAGGAAGTAGCTTCCTTGCTGCCGTGACCAATGCAAGGGCTAGCTTCTCCAGCTGGCTGTATCGAGTCTCTACGTCTAGTAGGGACTTGCTCACGTAGTAGACTGGGAGTTGGCTTCCATCTTCTTCTCTAACTAGGACGCCGCTCAGTGCTGTGTCAAAGACAGCTAGAAAGACGAACAAAGTTTCTCCCACCTTGGGCTTTGAGAGTACTGGAGATGTGGTGAGGTAACGCTTGATTTGTTGCAAGGTGTCCTCACACTCATCTGTCCACTGGAAGTCTTTGCTCTTCCGTAGAGTGTCAAAGAATGGACGACACTTCTCGGAAGACTTGGGTATGAATCTACTGACACTACAAGAATTCTGCTGTAACGGGAAAATCCGTCGCCCCCTGTAGCGACGGATCGCCAAACGTCTATCCGTCGCCCCGTTTGGCGACGGATAAAACTTATCCGTCGCTCTGTAGCGACGGATAAGTTTATCCATCGCTACAGAGCGTTGACCAAGATTTTTTTAAAAAAAAAAAAAAATTTTAGCGACGGATAGATCTATCCGTCGCTAAAAATAGCGACGGATCTATCCGTCGCTATAGCCGAAAAAAAAAAAGTTAGCGACGGATAGATCTAGATCTATCCGTCGCTAAAAGCCTAAAAAAAAAAACCATATATCTCCTCCACCACTTCTCCTCCATTTCTCCTCTCCTCCTCCTCCCACCACCACCTTTCTCCTCCACCACCACCATCCACCACCATCCTCCACCACCACCTCCTCCACCACCATCCTCCTCCACCACCATCTCCACCACCACCACCACCACCTCTCTCCTCCCACCACCATCTCCACCACCACCACCACCTCTCTTCTCCCACCACCACCACCACCACCTCTCTCCTCCCACCACCACCGCACCACCACCACCACCTCTCTCCTCCCACCACAACCGCACCACCACCATCTCCACCACCACCACCACCACCTCTCTCCTCCCACCACCACCGCACCACCACCATCTCCACCACCACCACCACCACCTCTCTCCTCCCACCACCACCGCACCACCACCCTGCCACCACCACCACAACCTGCCACCACCACCACCTTTCCTCCTCCCACCACCACCGCACCACCACTGCCACCACCGCACCACCTTTCTCCTCCCACCACCACCGTCTGCATTTAATACAAATTGATACGAATATAAAATTGAATACAAATTAATCCAGATATCTGAATACAAATCAATATCTCGTATCTGAATACAAATTGATATTTAATTAATTCTGAATATAAAAATTCGAATACGGATTTTATTTTTTTTTTTTAAAAATAGAAATGGGGCGACGGATAGAATCCATTATCAATTTAAAAAAAAAAAAATTGGTCAATCCGTCGTCCAATCCGTCGCGAATTGGACGACGGATTGTTATCCGTCGCCACAGCTCCAGGGGGCGACGGATTTTCTATCCGTCGCCAGAGCTGGGGCGACGGATAGATGGCCTGTAGCGACGGATCTATCCGTCGCTACAGGCCAGATTTTTTGTAGTGTGAGGGCTGCTACCCTCCCAATTAGTTTCTGCACATCTTTAACACACTTGGGGGAAGGGATGTTAGCAATAGAACGAATTTGATTAGGGTTAGCCTCAATACCTCTTTGTGTGACCAAGTACACAAGGAATTTCCCAGAGGAGACTCCAAATGAGCACTTGGTTGGATTCAACTTCATGTTGTACTTGCGGAGAACTGAGAAGGTGGCGGAGGTGGTCTAGGTGTTGGTTGGCGACCAGTGACTTGACCAGCATGTCGTCGATATACACCTCCATGGTGTGCCCCAGCATGCTGGCGAACATACGATTGACTAAACGCTGATAAGTGGCTCCTGCATTCTTGAGTTCAAAGGGCATGACATTATAATAGAAGGTCCCCCTTTCTGTGACGAAGGCTGTATTCTCTTGATCTTCAGGGTGCATTAGTATCTGGTTGTATCCTGAGAAGGCATCCATAAAGCTTAGAAGCTCATGTCCTGTTGTAGCATCCACTATCATGTCTATGTGTGGAAGTGGGAAAGAATCCTTCGGGCATGCTTTGTTGAGATCGGTGAAGTCGATGCACACTCGCCACTTGCCATTCTTCTTCTTTACTACCACAACGTTGGCTAACCAGACTGGGTAGTGTACTTCGCGGGCTGACCCGATGTCCAACAACTTATGGACTTCTTCATTGATAACCTTGTTTTTCTCTGGAGCGAACTTCCTACGTTTCTGTCTGACTGGTGGGTAGTCTGGGTCCACTTCAAGCATGTGAGTGATCACTTCCGGGTCGACTCCTATCATGTCTGCGTGCGACCAAGCAAAGTAGTCATGGTGAACTTTGAGAAATGTGATAAGTTGCTCCCTTAGCTCTGGTCTCAACCTTGCCCCAATCTGAACATTGTGGTCTGGATGGTCTAGGTGAATCTGAACTTCATCGAGCTCTTCCATCCCTGGCTGATCTAGGTCGACTGGGGGGTTGAGGTGTTGTAATTTCCATAACTCGACAGCCTATGGCTTCAAGGCTTCCATGTAACATGTCCTTGCATCACGCTGTTGTCCAAAGATATCCTTAACCCCCCACTTGGTAGGGAAGTGAATCACCTGGTGGTAGGTTGAAGGCACTGCTTTCATCTCATGAATCCATGGCCTGCCGAGGATGGCATTGTAGCTTGATGGACTGTCCACAATCAGGAACTTCGTCGGTAGGTTGACGCCTTCTGAATAGACAGGAAGGGTAACACTCCCAACTGTGTACTTTCTTTCTCCTCTGAAACCATATAGAGTTGTCGGTTGGCGGAGGATGGCAATCTCATCTATACCCATTTCTGTTAGAGCATCTAGAAAAATGATATTAGCAGAGCTCCCATTGTCAATGATAACTCTCTTCGTAAGGTAGTTAGCAATAAGAATGGAAATTACTAAAGCGTTGTCGTGAGGACTGATTAGCTGCTTAGACTTTTGGTCTGAGAAGCTAATAGTCAAGTCAGACAAAGAGGTGTCTGATGCTCTGCGAGCATTGAGCTTAGGCCTTACCGTTTGCCTATTGTGGCGCTTTGCCGCAGAGTATGAGACACCACTGATCTCTGACCCCCCAACCCCCCGAGATGAGGTTGATTACCTTGATGGTCTAAGGGGGCTCAGATGGATTAGTGCCCTGCCGACTGGCGATGGTCTTTTTACCTTTGTCAGAGAGGTACTCCGTCAAGTGTCCTCTCTTCAGGAGCTCGGCTACCTCCAGTCGCAGAGAGATGCACTCCGTAATTGCATGCCCGTGGTCTCCATGGAACTCACACCACTTGTTGGAGTTTCTTTGATTTGGAGGTGTTCTGAGTTTCCCTGGCCACCTGACTCTGTCACCCATGCTCTTCATGACTGCTACACACTCTTCTGGTTCAATGTTGAGGGAGTAGCTCGGAGGTGGTGCTCGGGTTTCAGTCCTCCTTTGTTGGATTGGAGGGCGAGGTGGATTCACAACAGGTCCATGCCTTCTTTCGATTGGGTATGGCCTAGCACGGTAGTCTGGAAACCTACGTTCAACTCGCTTGTCAGGTTTGGGTTCCTTACGACCGCTCTGGCTCGACATGTAAGGTCTGTTGGCATCATCCTCCTCCCATTTGATCTGGGCCCATGCTTTGGAAAGCACATCTTCCATTGTTAGACATGGGTACATAGTCAGCTCCTTGTACAACCTTGAGTTTGGTGGCAATCCTTTACGGGGAAGGCATTGACAACGGTGTCCTTGTTCTAGTTGGGGATTGATACCTTCTCTTTGTTAAATCTTGCGACGTACTCCCTGAGAGATTCGTTAGGTCTTTGCCAGACGCTATACAAGTCGTCCGACAGTTTCAAAATTTTGCGACTGCTTGCGAATTGTTCCACAAAGCAGTCGACTAATTGTGCAAAAGAAGAAATGACATTGTTGGGTAAGTTGGTATACCATTGTAGGGCTGGTCCGATCAGGCTGGAACCAAACCCTTTGCACATGCACACCTCACGAAGGTCTCTAGGGATGGCTATGGTGAACATCCTCTGTTTGTATTGAGAGACATGGTCGTCTGGGTCTGATGTCCCATCATAAAGCTTCATACTCGGGAAGGTGAACTTAGTTGGCATCTCCACCAATGCTATAGCGTCGGCGAAGGGAGAGTCAACAAAGCTATTAGGTAAGCTTTTCTTAATCGGTGCTGGCACTCCAGGGATTCTTTGGATCATCTCCCCCAAGCTTACCAATTTGGAAGCCAGTTCCTCATTGCTACTCCCTTGACCGGTAGAGAGGGGTAACAAGTTGTCTACCTGACGCTTTGATGGTGTTGTTGCGGTGATTCGTCAGGCATCCTCGGGTTAACACCCTCGAATGAGACCCTCCATCTGGTAATGCCCGGAGTGACCTCAAGGGCTGGTCTTGGCGAAGCATTCACCACTTGAGAGACTGGTGTTATGGGAATCACCCCCTCCGTCTCTTCGAAAGTTAGCTTGTGAGCCTCGATCGTGTTGCGTGGTGGGTTCTCCACCCCAGTGACATGGGTCAGTTGGCGAGATGAGGTCGCATCCGATGCTGGAGTTTCCTGGTGGACAAAGGATTACACCTTTTCCTTCAAGGCAAAGTTCTCCTGACGGACGACACGGTTCTCTTCCTCAAGGAGTCTAATCTTCTTGACGTTCTCTTGCATCTGGGCCGTCAAGGCTCTAATCTGAGCGATGACATCCATCTCCTCTACCTCTTTGAGAACGTATTCGTCTGAGTGCGTTATGACGGATTGCTTAGCGTGTCGCGGCTGTTGCTACTGGATTGCCATTTTTTATAGCCGGGGCCCCACGGTGGGTGCCAAATTGTAGACGCTCAGAAATCTACAATCAAATTAGGGTTAGAGAATTGGGGGCACCGACAACCTGCAAGGCAACAAGAGCAAACCGATACGTAAGGTTCCAAGGTGACACCGGTGTGGTACCGACCGTATGGACTCCGACGCTCAAGTTAGTATGCTGGTAGAAGATGAATAGAGTAACATAGATAGAGAGAGTGATGGTGAATGTCGACTTATCTTGTTGAAGGTTCGGCAGATTATGGATACCAATGAGAGGCTAGCTGACCTTGTTGGAGAAAGCTAGCTGGCAGTCGTCGGATAGTGATGGATGTATACCGGCGAGAGGCTAGCTGACCTTGTTGGAGGAAGCTAGCTGATGCTCGTCGGACGATGATAGGTGATGGCGGAAGGAGGTAGGTGATGATGGACGATGGTGTCTGATGGTTGATGACCGAGAGCGTTGATCAGATAGTTTGAGAGAGATGGAGGCGTTAGAGTGATAGTTAAGGTTTCTCATCGTGTAAGCGTTCCTCCTTCCACCTGCCTTCCTATATAGACTCTCCATCCGTTAAAGTCCATCCTACCCACCTTTCCTAGATTTCGGGTGAGGTAGTTGGAGTCTCTTAATGGGTTGGACTACGTCTTGGCCAGTTGGGAGAGTCGTCTTCCATACCACTTGTCCGTTGAGCTGGCTTCCTATCTAGACGGTTGGTTAACTAGCCTTCTAACCCGTTGGCTGGTTAGTCCATTAAGCCGGGTAAGCTAGCTAGCTTGTCTACCAGCTGGATGGTTGGCGAGGTCAAGTGAGACAGGTAGCCTGTCGACTATATGATTGGATGAGTGGCTTTGCTTGGTGGGTGAGCTCATTGATCTTTGAAATTCAACTCGCGTATTTAGTCAAGATGGACTCCTTAATGGACCATGGATTGTGCCGTAGCCTTGGTGGGCTAATCAAGTACGGATTTTTGCCAATATAGTAACTATAATGGAGGGAAGAATTAATTGACACTGAAGTGAAGTATGGTCGAAGTATGGTTTGAAGGTTGTTTATTTATTTTTGTTATTGAGGTTCGGGATGTTGTATTATGATCTTGCAATTTTGTATGGTTGTTGAGCATTACTTATGCTCGTGGACCTCGTTTGAGTATTCATTAATAAAAGTTTTTAGTCGGTTGTTGAGCATTCTTTATGCTAGCGGAACTCGTTTGAGTATTCATTAATAAAAAAATTTAGTCCTTTCAAAAAAAGAAAAGAAAACTCTATGTGAGTTGTGGAGGATCGGGTTTTCATTATGAGTTCGTCTCATGAGAGACGCCTACTTAGGAGAGACTCAATGTAATATACACCATACTAAAATGTGGTAAATTTCGCGGGACAACCCGCAAAATTTTTAAGAAAAAGAAGAAGATACACAGCAACCATGGTCGTACCATATCGCCATGTAAGCAATGAAGTTTACTTGCCGAGCTCGTCATTGCTATTACCTCCGTCCATGGACGGACTTCCATGGATGGCCATGAATGGAGATCCATCCATGGAATTTAAAAAAAAAAAAAATAGATCTCTGTTTTTTTTTTTCAATTGATCTCGAATTGGTTTCTAATTGAGTTGTTTTAAAAAGTGTGGAGCTTCCATTGAAGTTAATTTAAGGTATTTAGATTAGTGAAAAAAAAAATTGCACTATAAACTTTTTCGCTTTTTTGAGTTTACACTTTAACCTTCTTTTTTTTTTTTTTTTTACTCGACACCAAAAGCTTTCAAAAAATTTTAAGGTTACACAAAGATTGGATGGCATTAGGGACCTCCGTTAGTGAGGGTAAAAGAGACAATTCGCACACCATAACCTTTTTACTTATTGTCAATTTACACTATAATCTTTTTAAAAAGAAGAACCCGCTACCAAAACCTTTGAATTATAAAATACCATTTTCCACTACCTTCACCCAGCACGTGTATTACACGCTCCTAATGGACTAATTTACAGTGTCAAAGTTTGGTGTAACCTTAAAATTTTTTGAAAGCTTTTGGTGTCGAGTGCAAAAAAAAAAAAAAAGGTTAAAGTGTAAACTCAAAAAAGCGAAAAAGTTTATAGTGCAATTTTTTTTTTTCTATTTAGATTACAATATTGATTTTTGGTTTAATTTGATAAATTAGAAAGTATAAAGTATGTTATTGAAGAATTTGACAAAAGGTAGGGATGAATTCACAATTTTCAACTAGTATCTAGGTTTCATTAAACATGTATAAGGTTTATTCATAAAGGGTAAATACGTATAGGTTTTATCAAAATATTGATTTTTATAGGAAATGGTTAAAATTTTAAAAAGTAGTAATTGTTAAGGTTTATATGGAACATAATTAAGATTATTGTGTATTCTTGTTAAGGTTTTGTATTTTTAATTTTATGCAAGATGTTTTTAGTATGTGAAAAATTGTGAGATATTTATGGTTTATATGAAAGATGTAAAAGGTCTGTATAGACTATAGAAAATGTATGACCTTTATAGGATGTGTATAGTTAGGTTTATTACTATATATTGTGCACAGCAACTAATGAATATTTTTATTAATATGGGTAAGGTTTATGTAAGAAATAGGTAAGGTTTTAGTAAGTAATGGTTAAGATTTATACTTACGGTTGTTTAATTTGTCGAGCATGTTCAATTTTCCTCATCTGAATATGTAAGTTTTATGCATCTTGTTTGAATAATTGGAGCATTCTAAAATCCTATATAGAAATGGTGAACCCTAAAAACCCTGATACATGAAAACACCACCCTCAGGGTATGACGCCCTTAATTAGGACTTAGGGTTTAGGATGAGCACAAGGCTATCCTAAAGCCTAAGCCCTAATTAAGGGTTTGTCAGGGGTAACTGAAACATTCTAAAATCCTATAGAGGAAGCGATGAACCCTACCACCTTACTGACACTTGAAATGCAAATTCAGGTTGTTCTACAAAAAGATAAATGTTCAAGTGTAACCATGTAAAGGTTCTAACATTACATATATAAACCTTAGCATGAATATACAATAACCCAAAACGTTTTAAACATAAACCTTAACAATTTTACAATAAAAACTTATCCATTATAAATCCTACGGAGGAAGCGATGAACCCCTACCCCCTAATGACACATAAAATGCAAATTCAGGTTATTACACAAAAAGATAAAGGTTTAAGTGTAACTCTGTAAAGGTTCTAACATTACATATAAACCTTAGCATGAACATACAATAACCTAAAACGTTTTAAACATAAATCTTGACAATTTTTCAATAAAAACTTATCCATTACAACTTAAAAGATTAACAGTGAAAAATACATTACGCCCTTAATTAGGGTTTAGGATGGTGAGAGATTCAGAAAATAAGCACAAGCCTAGCTGAAGCATTAATGATAAACAAAGCATGGGTTTTGTTCAAAACCAAATTACACTTCACTAACAAAATCTACTTCTTTCAAGACATCATATATCCCAATCCAAATTCACTCTACGTAAAACAAGAGAAGGCTAAGTCTATGTTGCAGGTCAATGCTATTAACTAAATCCAATATTTATATTCCTTAATTAGGGTTTAAGATGGGGCATGGGGCTATTGCCCGATGCACCATCCTAAGCCCTAACCCCTAATTAAAGGTTTGTTGAGGGTCATTGAAGTATTCTAAAACCCTATGATAAAATGATGAACCCTAAAACCCCCTTTACACATGAAACACAAATTGAGGTTATTATAAAAAAAATGTAAAGGTTTAATTGTAACCTCTATCATTACATATAAACCTTAGTAGGAATACACAATAACCTGAAACATTATAAGCATAAACTTTAATCATTTTCTAAAATAACCTTAACCATTAGAACTTAACTAGATTAACTGTGAAAATTATCTTAAGCCCTAGCTAATTAAGGATTTTTCGGGGTAATTCAAGCATTCTAAACCCTGTGGAGGGTGAAACCTTAATCCTTATATGACACATGAAATACAGATGCAGGTTATTATAGAAAAAGGTAAATGATTAAGTGTAACCTTGTGAAGGTTCTATTGTTACATACAACATTTAGTAGGAACACACAATGACCTAAAATATTTTAAACATAAACCTTAATGTAGAAAATGGTAAACTCTAAAATCCCTGGACACGAAACAGAAATTTAGGTTATAACACAGAAAGGTGAAGGTTTAAATGTAACATTGTGAAGGTTCTATCGTTACATACTCATTATCCTAAAACATTATAAACAAAAACTTAACCATTTTTCAAAAAAACTTTAACCATTAGAATGTAACTAGATTAACAGTGAAAAATATATAAACCATCTACGCATTCATTTATCAGATATAAAGAGAGTCTCCAGCTTCATTTACTTTAAGAAAAAAGAATGTAGATTCAATCAAAAGTTGAGATTACAATGATATTAGCAGTAAGTACATCTTTGCTAAATTAAAATTGGCACAATCTACTTTAAAACAAAACTAGTCTATAGTTTCTAGCTTGGAGGTGCGGACTACAATGAGCGTGAGTGGGTTTGGGGGTAAAGCTGTTACTTGCTCTTCAAAACTGTAAAACAACCCATTTTACAAGTGTACAAGCTTTCAGGCTCTACATGTTCTTCCAGATAATAGAAAGATAACCATATTAATATAGTTACAGCATGAGAAATTTTATCTTGATCAACAAAATATCATATACAAACTGAGAGAGAACACACTAATAACCTTGGCCCAAAGACATGATTACGCATGTTAATACAAATACATGAGCCACAAATCACAATGAAATGAATTTGCAATTACAAATCATGCACAAGGTCATACAACTAGTGTAAATGTACATGAAAACAAACAGAGACCTAAGTTCAAATAAATGAACTTTCAATCAGAAAAATAAGACCAGCACATGTTATGCTTTACTTGCTGAACTCAAGAAGCACGAAGCAAAAGTAGTTTCCTAATGAATCAAAGACCAGCTAAATCACTATAATAATACTACTCCAGGGAACAAATGAAACTGATACATAGCCATAAAGTTAATAACATGAAACAACATGACCACGAACAAAGAAATTTGCACACGCAAATACATATCGCTTTTTTTCTATGGAGTCCATGAATCAAAGAATTATCAAACACAAACACCTCATATCAAATCAAGATCCATAAACAACCTAGATTCCAGAAACAATGAAAATCAATGACAATTGAACACAAAACCACGAACACATGATGACTGAGCAGTTTACCTGAGAATTTGATTTGTCTGAAAGCATAACGTAACATATTATAACAGAAACATCAACAATCTAATAGACTGATATTTTTCTCTTCGAATAATTTTTTTGAACTACATTGATCAATTTCAACATCAATATCACCCTCAAAACAGACATAAATTAAATATAACACAAAAATAGGCATAGAACCAAACACAGATGCAAACTTCGAGCAGCACAACAACGATTAACACTAAAACACCAACAAAAACAACAATCCATATGATTGAAACAACAAAACACCAAAAAATCAAGTCCAGAGCAAAAAAAAAAACCCCAACTTCAGTTCGAAAATACCTTCAGTCGGTTTCCTTTCATTCATCGTTGAATTACCCACTATAGTTACGTTTCCGGCACCATTTAACACTTTGCAAGTAGATTTAGCAACAAATTCGTGAGAATCCGCCATTGTTGAGCATGAATTTGGGATTAAAATGCAGCTCTTCAACTGGAGTATCCAACGGCGAGTGTAGACGAACGAAATTCGTCTACTATAAAACGACATTTAAAAATATATATTAGAAAAATAAAAATACAATTTTCTAGCATTTTTAGAATTTTACTAAATTAAATTGTAAAATAAAATTGCTATATTATTTTCTAATATATATATAAATTTAAATCAAATTATGTCACATGGGCCAACGTGAAAGTAAATCATGTAAATTGGGCTACATGTGGATAAATTGGACTACATGTAAATAAATTGGGCCATAGGTGATGGACTAGGGCTCCATGTAGTGAAATTGGGCCAGAAGTAATGGGTTAGGTCTCCATGTGGTGAAATTGGGCCAGAATTAATGCACTAGGGCTCCATGTAATGAAAATGGGCTAGAGTTGAAGAGTTGGGCCATGGGCTCCTATATTCTAGGGGAATATGCTCTTCTTATGCCCTTTCAAAGTGTTATAAATAGAGGACCCCATTCATTCATTTCTACACACCAAGCAACACATCAAGAGGAGCATAAGAAGAAGAGGAGCAAAAAGAAGAGCAAGCAAAGGCAAGCAACAAGCAAGAACAAGAGCAAGAGCAACAAGCAAGATCAAGAGCAAGAATCACAAGTCTTCTCAAGATCAGCATCAAAGTTCTAGCAAACACTCAAGAAGTTCATCCGGAAATCCAGGAGTAGTCGCCGTTTGATCCAAGAAGAAGCCCCTGCGCACTTGGAGAAACGTTATTGGAAGAACAACTGCCGCCGAAGGAAGATCAAACCTAAAAGCCCAGCCCAAGCCGATCAACCTTCTTTAAGTTCTTCGCCTAAGACCATCGTTAGATCCAAGATCAAGCTCAAAAGCCCTTGGAGAAACGTTTCCTGCTGGCCAAACTTCCTCTAAAGAAGATCAAAGGCCAAATCCTGCGACGATCTAGAAGCGTTCTTCGTGGAGTTCATCAAATCCCCAAGAAGTTCGTCATCGCTCGCATCAAGCACTCTCAAGTTCATAATTCGATCCGAGATCAAGCTGAGAAGCCCTCGCATCGACGTTTGCCCGACTTTAAAGTCGTAAATCCTAAAATGAAGAATTTGAAGATCCAAGTTCGCCGCTTTAGAAGACTAGAATCAGAGGACTAGACTAGAGAATTGTACCCGCTTTTATCAAGATCAACAAAATATTATTTGAGCAACATTACTTGCTACAGATTTTTGGTATGCCCAGTGGGACATCTCTTCCTCTCATCTCTAGTGAAGCACTATGCCTCCTAGGAAGACGATTAACTCTTCTCAAGCCTCAGATGAAGCGCAATCCAGGGGTGCTGAAGACCCGCAAACCTTGGCTAGCAAAGCCTTTGAAGCTCTAGGTGCAATTGCCACCAAAAGAGATGGAGAAGAAACATCCGATGATGACGACGGGTCTTTGCCATCATCTCCTAAGACAAGAGAAGTCCCTCCTCAGCTCCCAACAATGAGTAATCCTTCACTCGACCAAATGGTGTTAGCTTTGACAAAATCTATGGAGTTCCTCATGAAGCATACTCAGGAACAAGACCTCAAGATTGCAAAGTTTATGGAACGAGAATTCACACCCGAGAAGATTTTGAGCAAGGAAATAGCTGAAACTAGCAAGGCGGGAGGAAAGCGCCATGTGGTGTATGAGGAACCATCATACGCTAAGCCGATATCAAAACAAGGAGATATGTCAATCAACTCTAGTGGAATGATTCCGGCCGATCAGTTGAAGGAATTCATCAGGGGAGCTCTGAAAGAAAGTCTTGATGAAGGTTCGAAATCATCCTTCACATACAGTAAGCCATACACACGGAGGATTGACAATCTGAGAATGCCAGCTGGATATCAACCCCCTAACTTTCAACAGTTCGATGGTAAGGGAGTCCAAAGCAACATATTGCCCATTTTGTCGAGACATGCAACAATGTCGAGACTTATGGCGATCATCTGGTGAAGCAATTTGTCCGCTCGCTGAAAAACAATGCGTTTGACTGGTACACCGACTTGGAGGCTGGATCCATAGATAGTTGGGATCAGCTGGAACAAGAATTCCTCAATCGCTTTACAAAGACACGAAGAACTGTTAGCTTGGTCGAGCTTACCAATGCACGTCAATGGAAAGAAGAGCCAGCCATCGACTACATCAATCGTTGGAGGAATCTGAGCCTTAATTGCAAAGATATATTATCTGAAGCTTCAGCAATCGAAATGTGTGTTCAAGGGATGCACTGGGGGCTCCGATATATTCTCCAAGCAATCCAACCACGGTCATTCGAGGAGCTAGCCACTCGTGCACATGATATGGAGCTAAGCATGAATAACAGTAGTGTTGATGGCCCTCCAATGAACGAATCACGCAAGTATGACACCAAGAGAGGGGGCAAACCTCTCTTCAAAGGGAAAGAAGCAATGACCTCAAATGCTACAAAGATCACTGTGCCAAGAGGGTCGAAAGACAAAGAGAAAGTAGCCTATATGCCAGCAAATAGCTCGCAAAAAGAGGAACAAAGAAGGTCTACTTTGAAAGAGATGATGGCAAAACAGTATCCGTTCCTCAGCTCCGATGTCCCTAGGATATTCGATGAGCTACTGAAGAATAACTTGATCGAACTACCAGAAATGAAAAGGCCAAATGAAGAAGGACGCTTAGATGATCCCAAGTACTGCAAGTACCATCGTCTCATAAGCCACCCCATCCAAGATTGCTTTGTCTTCAAGGAAAAAGTGATGAAACTTGTAAGAGAAGGGAAGATCTCGCTAGATGAGGAGGGTGCCGATGTTAACACTATTTCATCCTCTGAAGTTGATACAGTCAACACACCTCCGTTGGAAAGATCTTTAGATGACATACCTTCACCAACTAAAGAGTTGAAGCGTATCGACTGCATGAGCACCATATCCTTCAGTGACGAGGACCTCTTACTTGGCTCTAAACCCCATAATAGGTCGTTGTTCGTAACCGGCTTTACCCACGAGCATAAGGTGAAAAGGATACTTATTGATGGAGGATCTGCAGTCAACATCCTGCCATTACATACTATGAGAGAAATAAGAATCCCAACTGAAGATCTTGGTAGCAGTCGACTGATGATCCAAGGCTTCAATCAAGGAGGTCAACGAGCAATGGGCATTATACGATTAGAGTTGATAATTGGTGATATGTCATCAGTCACACTCTTCCATGTTATTGATGCTAAAACATCCTACAACATACTCCTAGGGAGACAGTGGATACATGAAAATGGTGTAGTTCCATCGAATTTACATCAATGTTTCCAATACTGCCAGAATGGAATGGTTAAGAAAGTGCTTGCAGATGAGAAACCCTTCACTGAAGTCGAATCTTACTTCGCTGATGCAAAATACTACATAGAACGCACCAAGAGTCCGAATGAAGAATCAAGCTCTGGTGAAGAGTCAAAAGACCAAACTGTCGTGCCGAATAAGGGGAAGTCATTGCCCCAAAGTCACCCTGCTAAAGTCTCACAGATAGAAGACAGTTGTTTGAAAGGTCTTACCCTACCCTTTACAAAGCTCAGCATTGCCGGTCCTGTCAAACCACCACTCAAGGGATTCGTTCGTCCCGTGCAAGGGGGCTTGGCAGAACATGAAACTGCTCATCCTGAGGAAAGAGACAGTCATTTTGGACCTAAAGCTTTTAAACTCTTGGTGAAAGCAGGATACAATCCTAAGAGGGGCTCTCCCCTAAAAGAAGATGCGTCAAAGTCCACCAGCTCACAAAGGAATGGAAAGACTCGAGAAGGTTTGGGATTCACACGAATCAACCCCGTATGTATCACCATTAAGCGAGCCACTAGCAATTATATAGAAGAGGATGAGAAGTCTCGGACGGAAAGCAATTCCATCAATAGTGATAGCACTTTCCCACGCAAGTCCGTCTTTGATAGGTTGGGAACAACTAGAAGAAATGTGCACCAAAGATTGGGACCAATTAAGAAGTCTGCACACCAAATATTGGGACCAATTAAGAAGTCCACACATCAAAGACTAAAGCCAGCTAAATCTGTACACCAAAGGTTGGGGCCCGTAAATCCCGAAAAGGAAGAAGATGCTAGCAAGTTGTGCGCCCCTGAAAAACTACGAAGTTTAATCCCGTCCCGAATGGTGCGCGAGGAAGACATCAAGGTCTCAAGCGGCGAAGTACTCAAAGCTAAGTGGGTCGCAATAGTTCATACGAAGCCACAAGCTATTAGCAATGAAGGAAACAACAACATAGAATCATCATATCATATCACCTTGAAAGATTGCACTGAGGAAGAAGATGCCGAAGAGGCACAGCCCGAGCTTGAGGAGGGAATTAAGTCCACTACCGATGAACTGAAAGAAGTCAATCTTGGTGATACTGATAATCCCCGACCTACTTATATAAGTGCATCCCTAGGCCCGGAGGAGGAAGCAACTTGTGTGGCCTTGCTTCGAGAATTCATAGATGTATTTGCATGGACATACAAGGAGATGCCTGGACTTGATCCCAAGATAGTTGTTCATCAACTCTCGGTGAAATGTGGAGCCCAACCTATAAAACAAGCCCAAAGGAGATTTCGCCCCGAATTGATTTCTCCCATTGAAGGTGATGTGAATAAGTTAATTGAAGCAGGGTTTATCCGCGAAGTCAGATATCCCACTTGGATCTCTAGCATAGTTCCGGTGAGGAAGAAGAATAAACAGATTCGAGTTTGTGTGGACTTTAGAGATCTGAATTCAGCATGTCCCAAAGATGACTTCCCGTTGCCCATACCAGAGATTATGATCGATGCCACTACTGGTCATGAAGCACCGTCATTCATGGATAGATCTTCAGGATACAACCAAATCCGCATGGCACCCAAAGACGAAGAACTGACAGATTTCCGCACTCCAAAAGGAATATACTGCTACAAGGTGATGCCATTTGGTCTTAAGAATGCCGGTGCTACTTACCAAAGAGCCATGCAAAAGATATTCGATGATATGCTCCACAAGAATGTAGAATGCTATGTGGATGATATAGTGGTAAAGTCAAGAAAAAGAAAGGACCACTGGCAAGATCTAAGGGGAGTATTTGAACGACTACGAAGGTATCAATTGAGGATGAACCCCTTGAAGTGTGCATTTGGAGTCAGCTCCGGAAAGTTCTTAGGCTTCATTGTCCGACGGCGAGGCATTGAGATTGAACAAGCTAAAATTGATGCAATCATGAAGATGCCTGAACCCAGGAATATACATGAGCTTAAAAGCTTGCAAGGAAAGATGGCCTATCTCCGAAGATTTATATCTAACCTGGCGGGAAGATGTCAGCCATTTAGCCGCCTCATGAAAAAGGATGTCCCATTTGAATGGGATGAAGCCTGTAGAAATGCATTCCAATGTATCAAGTCTTACCTGATGAAGCCTCCAGTGTTGGCAGCTCCAATACCGGAACGTCCCCTAATTCTATACATCGCCGCTCAAGAGCGCTCTGTGGGGGGATTGTTAGCACAAGAAAACGATGATGGAAAAGAGAATGCGCTCTACTATCTGAGTAGAATGATGACGCCAAATGAAGTCAAATACTCTCCCATTGAAAAACTTTGTTTAGCTCTGATCTTCGTGATCCAGAAATTGAAACACTACTTCCAAGCTCATACGATCCACCTTGTTTCGAGGGCTAATCCATTGAAGTATGTCATGTCAAAACCGGTGCTTTCTGATAGGCTTGCAAGATGGTATTTGCAACTTCAACAGTTTGAAATCATATACGTACCGCAAAAAGCCGTCAAGGGACAAGCCCTAGCTGATTTCCTTGCTGATCACCCAATTCCTGCAGAATGGGAGCTAGCGGATGACTTGCCCGATGAGGATGTTATGGTCGTCGAAGTTACTCCTCCATGGAAGATGTACTTTGATGGGGCTTCTCATAGAAATGGTGCGGGGGCAGGAGTAGTGTTCATCTCACCTGAAGGCGACGTGTTGCTTTATTCCTTCACTCTAACTCAAAATTGCTCAAATAACGTTGCAGAATACCAAGCCTTGATAATTGGATTAGAATTGGCAGTAGATACAAAACGGCTAGAGCTCAATGTGTACGGCGACTCCAAGTTGGTAGTCAACCAACTATCTGGTGAATATGATGTCAAGAAGATAGAGCTGTCGCCATATGTCAACTATGCTAGAAGAATGATTGCATGGCTTGGAGGTGTGACAATCAAACATATTTCAAGAGGGCAAAATGGCCAAGCTGATGCTTTAGCTAAACTCGCCTCCACTCTTGCAATACCAGGGAAAAGTTTCAATGTCCCGGTCTGTCAAAATTGGGTTGTCCCTCCGATCTTCGAAGATGATGATATAATCAGCAAAGAAGACAACCATGTCATAGAGGTGTATGAAATCGAGAAAGAAGGGCGCGAGCATTGTGGATTACTTGAAGTATGATAGATTGCCCAATGAAACACGACGAAGATCAGAAATCAGGCGTAGGGCAACTCGCTTCATATACTACAATGGAACACTTTATCGACGCTCCTTCAATGAAGTGTTCTTGCGTTGTCTATGTGAGGAGGAAGCTACACAAGTAATGGGGAAGCACATTCTGGAATCTGTGGTGCACATCAATCTGGCCCGAAATTACATTTTTGAATCAAGAGAATGGGTTATTATTGGCCTACTATGGTCAAGGATTGCATGGATTATGCTAAAAGAGGCCAAGCTTGCCAATTTCATGCTAACTTCATTCACCAACCGCCAGAGCCATTACATCCGACTGTTGCCTCCTGGCCCTTTGATGCATGGGGGGTGGATATTGTGGGACCAATGACGAAGTCCTCTGGTGGACATCTATACATACTAGCAGTAACAGATTACTTCTCCAAATGGGCAGAGGCTGTGCCTTTGAAAGAAGTAAAGAAAGAGAATGTCGCCAACTTCATTCGCTCGAACATCATCTATCATTATGGAGTTCCTCGATGCATAATCACTGACAATGGAAAGCCATTCTGTAACAATACGATCGACAAGTTGTGCCAGCTATTTGAGATCAAGCAAAGAAAGTCATCAATGTACTACGCAGCAACAAATGGCCTCGTGGAAGCTTTCAACAAGACATTGTGCAATTTGCTGAAGAAGGTAGTGGCAAAGTCGAAGAGAGATTGGCATGAAAGAATCGAAGAGGCCTTGTGGGCTTATAGGACGACACATCGAACTCCAATTCAATCCACCCCTTACGCACTAGTCTATGGTGTAGAGGCTGTTCTTCCCCTAGAACGTCAAATTCCATCTCTAAGGATCGCAATTCAAGAAGGGCTCACCAAGGAAGAAAATGCTCGCCTCCGGCTGGAAGAGTTAGAATCGTTGGATGAGAAGAGGCTGGAAGCCCAACAAAGGCTCGAATGCTATCAAGCACGCATCTCTAGAGCCTTCAACAAAAGAGTTTGCATTCGTTCCTTTCAAGTAGGAGATCTCGTGCTTGCCGTGAGAAGACCAATCATTGTGACTCACAAAACGGGAAACAAGTTCACTTCAAAGTGGGACGGGCCATATGTTGTCAAAGAAGTTTATACCAACGGTTCGTACAAACTTAGAGCTGATGATGGATTGAGAATTGGCCCCATCAATGGAAAATTCTTGAAGCGATACTACCCGTAATGTATATAGTTACAAAAAAAAAAAAAAAATCGCAGGAGCCCTCAAAACAAAGCAGGGGTGCTTAGACTAGTTAAAAAAAAAATTCAATAGCAGGAGCCCTCAAAACAAAGCAGGGGTGCTTAGACTAGTTAAAAAAAAAAAAATCATCGCAGGAGCCCTCAAAACAAAGCAGGGGTTCTTAGACTAGTTTAAAAAAAAAAATCGCAGGAGCCCTCAAAACAAAGCAGGGGTGCTTAGATTAGAAAGCTTCTGACCCGCATGAGCATAAACTATGAACGGTGACCACCAATGGCATGACACGTGGCTAAACTCTTAACTCGCCTCACCTCGTCTAAGGTGGCTAAGTAATAGATACTCCTGGCCCGCATGAGTATAAACTGTGCACGGCACCCCCCTTCCAATCATAAAGTCTTCTTTGAACTACGTTTTGACTTGATCCTCCCTATGGAGGTACGTAGGCAACTTAGTATATTCTAAGTCCAGTCATAAGTGTTAATGTTATATGTTTGTTTATCCAAAGCAACATGATACTTTATACAAAAGCATGTGAAAGTCATATGACAAGAAGGAAAAGGCAGTCTTTATTATTAATCTCAAGAGATACTAATGTTTGTTACAAGAATGAAAGCGAAAAGTAACAAAAGACGAACATCTATCTCTAGAAAGGAAATAAAGGACAAACATCTATCTCTAAGGAAAGCAATAAAAGGACAAACATCTATCTCTAAGAAAAGCAACAAAAGGGCAAATATCTATCTCTAGAAAGGCTTCAAGTTCTTCAATTCTTCGTGAGCAGTCTCCAACTCAGCCCTTAGAGTGTCCAAGTTCTTCTGAGCTTCGTCATACGGTGCAGAGGTGTTATTCAACTCAGCAATTTCTCCTTCCATCTCAGTAATACTTGTTTTCATGGCCTTAAGGGATGCTGCCTTAACCTTGACCTTCTGTTCCAGATCTGTTACCTCCTTTTTCAAAGACTTAAGCTTCTTCCTCATGGCTTTAACTTCTTTAGACCCATTGGCCATATTCGCCTTAGCTTCCTCAAGACGGGTTCCAAACTCCGTGATACGTTGAGCAAGTGATTCATCATAAGGCATGTCAGCAATAGTAGACCTCGCAGAGTCGAACCTCTCAACTTTCTCAAAGAAAGCTTCAAGCAAAGCTTTCAATGGAGGAATATCATCACATTTGAAGTCCTCCAACCTCTTCAAAACAACAGGAATCTCATCCTTAAGGCTTGACATCATGTCCAAAGGAGTATTAGTGATCTTGGTGCTAAGTCCGGACCACAACATTTGAAGGCATTGTCTCTCCCATTTGTCCACAAATCTTTCTCCATGAAAAACAGAGGCAGCAGGACGACAAGGGACAATAGGTAAAGGAGTTGTTGAACGAGAGGATTCCCCTTGACTCTCTACCGCAACCGGTGTGATCTCGACAGAAGAAGCAAGTTGTGGAGGAATGGTTATCTCAGGATCTAACACAGCTTCGGGCTCATGATCAGCATTGACAGAGTTCGGTATGATATCATTCTCCAACTGTTACAAAGAAGAACACCAAATTAATAAATCAAAAGCACATTGTTGCAAGAAGAAGCAGAAAGCAAGACCACTTGAAGTCATTACCTCTCCAACAAATCCTACCAACGATGTTGATTACTTGAAGCGTCCACACACGTTTCTACATCTATTGGCTTAGAGGCCCTTTCTCCCTTTTGTCTCTTCCAATGACGGTCAGAATTACCGCAACTAGCACTCTCATCTATGTCAGAAAGAGTATTCTTTATACCTGATAAAGAAGAATGGCGATTAGCAAAGGAAGAATAAGAAGAGAAAGATGCAATAAACAGGAATAAGAGATGTACCTCTAGAAGCTTCGGGAACATGAACAGGCGCAACATCTATGCGGGTAGGCTCAGCACTCCTCTTAGGCGCCAAATGACCAATATTCCTTTCAAGAAAGTCCCCATCAAACTTTATCCACCAACGCAAATACTCGTAGGTATGATCGTGCTTCACTGAAATGGAAGCTCCAGGAAACCACTCCTTTTCAAAAGACCTGGAATATGTACTCATCCTCCAAAGTGATAGACCCTCATCTAAGTCAACACTATGAATCACTCGTTCAAGTTCACCTGGGACGTCTTGATAATAACCGAACTGACGGCTGAATCGATGTGGAGAATAAGCCTCGACGATGAAACGATCGCCATCCCGCAACGTAAGATAAGAAGATCGAATGCTGGCAAAGTATTCACACTCAGAATCCGAAGAAAGAGCGTTATCCACGAACCTGTAGTTCTGTCTCAAACCAATAAAGCAATTCCAACTGAGAGAAACACCTTTGTGGATTCTTGAGCGCGCATCCCTAGGAGAAAATGGTTTCGCAAACTTCTCACCGGAAAATGACGCCATGTCAGGGCTTCGAGAAGGCCGAGCCACTAAATGGTGTGTTTTAAAATAATGGGCCACCCAACTATAAATGAAGTGAGCTGGAAACGGGCGAGTCGAACGTGACGGATGAGGAGAATCTGCAATATGACTAAGACCTCTATAAATCGAGGCTAGCACCGGGATTGCCAAAGACACGGATTTTCCACTTGCCATATGGCAAGCCATCTTGAAAGTACTCGGGCGTATCATGCCGACATTCTTCACTGGCAGGACAAAGGCGCACAACCAACAAGAAAGGTATGCAGCTAAATAAACCTCCGTCTTTAACCCTCTTTTGACCCCCAAGCTTCTCGAAAAGTGCTTCCTCTGTAGAGTTCCATTCACTATGAGCTCCAAAATCTCCAAATATGAGTATCTTTAGCGGATTCTACTTTGCCTTGCACGGGTGGTTTAGAGTATTTCACCTCTTTGCTACACCAAAAGCGGATCCACTGCTCAAGACTAATGTATGTCACACCCATCTTCAACATCCGCCGTCAATATGTGAAAGGCATAGTATAAATATTTGCAAGATCGCGGAAGATACAAATCATTCTTCTCATCAAAGCCAGTGATCTCCACTACGTCGGGATTTACTTCATCATACAAATTGCCCAATATAGGTAACCCAGCAAGTCGTGATAAATCCCATAAGGAGATAGAAACTTCCCCAGCCGATGTGTGAAGTGTATTTGTCGCCGAAGACCAAGCCTCGCAGAACGCCTTCATAATATTCGCCTCAAAATCATAGGTGAAAAGTGACGCGGTGACCGCTTCATAAATCCGTGCACTACGTAACATAGGTTGGCAACGACTCAAAATGTCTTCTGTCCACTCCCAATAGCCTTTAAAATAATAGAAGCCCCCATTGAAGGAAAATGCCTCACTGCTCCAAGTTGCCTTCCCCTCCAGAATATTGCGACCTAGAGTTCGGAGTTGCTTGGCGGTCCTCTTATGGTGCTTATTCAAAAGTACTTGTGCCTTGGTGTGTTTCCCCGATGCATCAACGTAATCTCGCGTCCAATTGCTCATCTGCAAGGAATTCGACAAAGACGGCCATCGTCTTGCGTAACGCCCGATTAGAGGCTCAGAATCGTACCATCGTTGCTTCCCCAACAAATTCGTTTTCATCTTTTGATATGGCGAGGAATTCACCATGAGTAGAGCCTGCAGTCGATTTTCTGAAATACACCATCGTTGCGTTCCTGCAAAGTGACATGAAGAAGCAAGTTAGATCAAGAAAACAAGAAGAATGTAGAGTAGAATAAAAAGGCGAGGGGCAAATAAAAGAAAACAAGAAGTATGGAGGATAAAACAAAAAGAGACGAAATAAAGGGGTTAAAGTGCAATAAACGATAAAGGGAGAAAAGAAGTGATAAATCCCAAATTATCTCCTTCATTCCCAATTTACATCTCCATCTCCTTCACAACATTCACACTTCTTCTCCAACGACACTTCTTTCCTCCCAAGCTCTCATCAATGGCGGTTCCTCCTCCCCAAATCGAGCCACAATTTATCCAGCTCCACCGCACCTCCTGGCCATCTCCCCCACCTCGCGATTCAGCCACTAAATCGGCTATGCTCCTCCAACCCAGCGCGTCCCTGCCTCACCGCGCCACTCATCAAACCACATGCTCCGCCACTCCTTTCTGCTCCACCCAAATCGATATCCTCGCCGCCATCGCACCAGCTCGCCGCCACACGCTGCCTCCATCGCGCCAGCTCGCCTCCTCCTTCGCCGTTGCCTCCATCGCGCCAGCTCGCCGTCTCTCTCTTTCTCTCTCCTCTGTCCCGGATTTGGATAAAGATGAAGAAGATTGGAACTCACCGGATTTGGATCGGAAAAGGTAGAATTCTGCCTCTGGTTGCTGGCTTCTGGTTTATGCTCCTCTTCCTGTTGCTCGTTCTTTGTGAATACTGTGAGTTTACTGAATGGGTCCAGGTCCTTATATAGTGGTAAAAATAGAGTTCGAGTCCTGATCGAAGTTTAAGATTTGGATAGAGTTTGAGTCCCAATCGAAGTCGAACTCTGGTTCGAAAAAGAAGAAGATTTAGGCGCAAGTCTTGTTCATAATTATCTGTATAAAAATACAGTTAGAGTTCTAGGCCAATTGGGGATCGATATTCTTATTCAACTTGGAGTCTTGATTATTCAAAAAATAATATGAAATCAAATGATGGAGAATTATTATTTGGAAGAATTCGATTAGCAAACGGAGATTGATCATTGTACTCTGTTTTTCGAAATTGAGAAGCAGTAAACAAGGAGAAGATGAGTTAGTATGAAGATTGGGCTTATCCTTTAAAGCAGGCCCAAATATGCTAATGCTATGCTTTAAGAGTGATTAAGTCAAAATGGTTATCTATTAATCATCACTTAAAAATCATCCAGCGTGAAATACTTAGAATATAAAATCCAAATGAGTAAAGATGGTTTGGTTTTACAATCCAAAAGTACTATATTAGAGGGGACCGGTTCAAGTGAAGAAGTCGTTGACACGCTCAATTCAAGAGTTGCATTCAAGAGTCGCAACTCGTTCATTTCAAAACGCATCTCAAAAGATGCTACTCAAGTCAAAAGATTCGTAGGCGTTTGTAGAACGAAATTCGTCTACTATAAAACGACATTTAAAAATATATATTAGAAAAACAAAAATACAATTTTCTAGCATTTTTAGAATTTTACTAAATTAAATTCTAAAATAAAATTGCTAGATTATTTTCTAATATATAAATAAATTTAAATCAAATTACGTCATACTAACGTGAAAGTAAATCACGAATCGCTATACGTGGATAAATTGAGTATATGTAAATAAATTGGTATGGGTGATGAATAGCTCCATGTAGTGAATCGTAGGAAGTAATGGCCAGGTCTCTATGTGGTGAAATTGGATCAAAATTAATGCACTAGGCTCCATGTAATGAAAATGAAATTTGAAGAGTCAATACAGCTCCTATATTCTAGGGGAATATGCTCTTCTTATGCCCTTTCAAAGTGTTATAAATAGAGGACCCCCTTCATTCATTTCTACACACCAACAACAAGCAAGATCAAGAGCAAGAATCACAAGTCTTCTCAAGATCAGCATCAAAGTTCTAGCAAACACTCAAGAAGTTCATCCGGAAATCCAGGAGTAGTCGCCGTTTGATCCAAGAAGAAGCCCCTACGCACTTAGAGAAACGTTATTGGAAGAACAACTGCCGCCGAAGGAAGATCAAACCTAAAAGCCCAGCCCAAGCCCGATCAACCTTCTTTAAGTTCTTCGCCCAAGACCATCGTTAGATCCAAGATCAAGCTCAAAAGCCCTTGGAGAAACGTTTCCTGCTGGCCAAACTTCCTCTAAAGAAGATCAAAGGCCAAATCCTGCGACGATCTAGAAGCGTTCTTCGTGGAGTTCATCAAATCCCCAAGAAGTTCGTCATAGCTCGCATCAAGCACTCTCAAGTTCATAATTCGATCCGAGATCAAGCTGAGAAGCCCTCGCATCGACGTTTGCCCGACTTTGAAGTCGTAAATCCTAAAACGAAGAATTTGAAGATCCAAGTTCGCCGCTTTAGAAGACTAGAATCAGAGGACTAGACTAGAGAATTGTACCCGCTTTTATCAAGATCAACAAAATATTATTTGAGCAAATTTACTTGCTACAGCGAGAACAAAGGAACGATTAGAGATGAAATCGGAATAGAAATAGAGATTAAACCTGAGAGAATTGAAAATACCTAATTTTTGCGTCTCTGTGGAATTGAACGATGAAAGAGATCGATGTGATCTGTTCTGATGAAACGATGAGATCTAAGCGATGACTTGTTTAGGTCGGTTGAGATAGAAATATATACCTGACCCGACTTCTTTTAGCCAGTCCGATCCGTTGGAGACATATGCCGGGTCAGATCCGCGAAAATAAGGAGGCTTGATTAATTAGGTAGTTTATCTGTGTCATTCTTAGCTTTAGCTTGTGTTTGCAAATGATTTAAAAAAGTGCTTTTGTGCTTTTGAATAATCAAAAGTAGTTTTTTAGTGTATTATATTACAACTTCTGCTGCAACTTCTTTGGAAAAAACAGGTAACCGCCAAAAGCTAAGAACCAACCCAATAGCTGCTTCTATCTGCTTTAAACATGTAGTAGCTTTTTTTCCAATTAAAATCAACTAATTAAATTAATTTTTGCAAACACTAAAACTTATGTTTTTACAACTTTAAGTTGTTCTTTTATAATATATCGAACACTAATGACTTTTGCTTAAAATCAACTTTAATCATCTTTTAACAAAAGCAGACAAAAAAGCACTAGTAAAAGCATTTGCAAACACACACTTAGTCTCTCAATAAGTAGGTCTCTTATAAGTATTAGTATTTCATTATCACAAAGTCTTCGGAAAGATCAAGTATATAGAGAGACTATAAAGAAGGGCTTGTTTGCAATTTACTACACTTATTTACATTTTCGCGGGTCATTGGATCGGTCAATTCATTTTCACGGATCATTGGATCGGGTCATTTCATTTTCGCGAGTCTAATTACCAGGCTTTGTTATAAACATTACTTATATAGTTAAGAACATTACTTAAATATGTAAGATTACTTAAATATATGACAACATTTGAAGATACAATAACATATTATTACACTAATTCATATTCAATTACTTGATTTGAGTTAATGTTCTTCGTTGATTGGATAAGTTTCCGACTTAACTGAGTAATGCTCATGATTAATCATGTAAGGTTTATACTTAACTCAGCAATGTTGTTAACATTACTTAAATAGTTAAGAACATTACTTAAATATATTAAAACATTGTGTAAATATATAAAATATCGTTTCTGATAACATTATAGAAATTCCTAAGAACATTACTCAAATAGTTGAGAACATTACCCGAATAGTTGAGAGCATTACAAATATAGTTAAGAACATTATATCCTAGGTCATAACTCATATACCTAATAACATTTTACTCAAATAGTTGAAAGCATTATCAACGTAATTAAGAACATTATACTCTATACATCATTCATATAAATAAGAACATTACTCAAATAGTTAATAACATTACACAAATACGGAAAAACATTACTCAAAATCGTAATATATGGAGTGTCACACATATGAATATGTTAGAACATTGTTTGGATATAAAATAGACAACATAAGCTAATACATGGGCTTTTCTTTTATCACATTTAGAGTTTCCTCAGGTTCTTCATTTGCCTCGTCAACTATGTCGTTGGTTGCATTGTTATCTCCATCATTTTATGCTCATCTTCTCTGTACAATGTCCTTCTCCAGTTGATCCCAAATCTGACGTTGATGAGAACATAACAGTTAAACACAGGAACATAGGCTATATAAGTGATAACGTTGATTATATAAGCACTAACATCGAAGGTATAACCAACAACATTTATTTCCCAACCTAAATGAGAAGATAGTTATAACATTTTGCATATGGCATAATCATGAAAACATTACAGGCATTTTCCAGGAACGTTATAGTCATGACTCAGAACATTTCATACATATTTTCTAATAGTAATGACTTTTTTTTTTTTTTGAAGAAGTTAAAATTTTATTCCACCAGAGGTCAGAACATCAGCAATGTTCCAAAATACACCAGATTGAACACTACAATTTTACAAAATTCCCATCTTATACAGCAAATCTAAACATCCCTCACAAGCACCCAAAACTACTTGCTCTTAACTAACCAAAAAACCAAACTCAACCATTGCGAGTAACAAGACACCACACCACACCACACCAGCAACTAACAGACCCATTCAAAATCCACCGCTCTAATTCTGGACGAAAATTGTCTTCCCCATCGTCTAGTATGTCTCAACTCCTAAGAGTCGAGCCAAGAGTTAAGGGAACAACAATTACCAAAATGGCGAAGATACCAACCGAAATAGGTAGAAAGAAAAGGTTGGTAATTTCCCATGATGGCGTCCAAAACCAAAGTGACAAAATTGAAATGGGCAGCAGTACCAACCTGAAGCAGCAACTTAAAATTTTGGCCTTCAACACAAACAAAAACATTGGCCAACGCAACGAGGAAATAACTCAGCTCATCTCCTTTTGTACACACCAGAATCTGTCCCATCTTCTCTTCACTCTGGCTAAAACCAAAGGAAGGACCAAGACCACAACCCACTAAATAGGATTTCGCCAACAAACACATTCAAAACCCCATCACAGAAAAAACATCAGCTTCCAGACGACAACACATAGCACCTAGCTCACTAGATTACCGCCACCAAGCTTCTCTCATAAGAACGAAAGAAATTAAAAAATTACCCCTGTTCCAACACCACTCTAGGACAGATTTCCCAGTCCACATAAGAATAGCTCTGCAAGACTAGATTCCAACACTTCAGCCATCTCAAAATGTTAGCCTTCAAAGTTTAAAAAATATCCGAGCAACTATGCACCTCCCCCTTAAACATTTTTGCGTTACGGGCCCTCCAAATAAACCACATCGCGCCATGCCAAACCATGAGCCACTTAGCCCTGGACCTGACTGGAACCATCTTTGAAAAAGTGACAAGGCTATCACAAATGTTTTCCTCCAGAATCATGTCGAAATCCAGCCAATCACCAATCTTTTTCCACAACTTAGTCGCAAAACGGCACTTAAAAAATAAATGCAAAGTAGACTCCTCTTCCTCAGCCTCACACAACTTACAGCTAGACGACACCTCTTGATGGATGAGATTTCTTCTCTTCAGGTTTGGCAACACCAGGATTCGCCCATATAAAGTCTTCCACACGAAAGCGCATATTTTCAGCGGGATCTTATTCACCCAAACAATGTTGCACCAATCCAGTTGCAGGTTCGTGAACCCATCACCCACTGCTGCAATCTTCTTGTAGCCTGACTTTGTCGTGTAGCTTTCATTTAGTCCAGGTTTCCACACCCAACAATCCGCGGTCGAGGATAAAGGGCATAACCTGCTCAACAACAATTCAAGATCAGCGACACACTCTTCTTCCCACGCAAAGAGAGATCTTCTCCACGACCAAACACCTTTAACTACCAGACTACTCGAATCAATCCTCTCCTCAACTAAACACTCCTTATCCACCTCTAAACTGAACAGACGAGGAAACTTATCCTTAAGACACATCCCTTCCCCCCACCATTTATCGACCAAAAATTTTGTCGACTTTCCGTTACCCACTTTCCTTCTCAACTCTTCCCAAAATCAGTTCTTCTCCCCTATCACTCTTACCAAATCTCACCACCATGACGACCACTCTTTACCCCTAACCTGACCTAACCTAAACCGCCAACAGCATCAACAAACTCCCCATACTTTGACAACAAAACTTGACTCCATAAACCACTGTTTCCTTCTAAAAGTCTCCAGGCCCATTTACCCAACAATACGTCATTGAAAAACTTTAAGTTCTTAACCCCCAAGCCACCCAACTCCTTCGGCCTGCACACAATTTCCCAACAAACCCAAGCAACTTTTTTGTTTCCCCCCACTGAGCCCCCCAGATAAAATTGCGAAATAATTTATTGAGAAGATTAAGGACTGAAGTTGGGACTTTAAAAAAGGATAGAAAATAAATCGACAAGGACGCTTGCCGAAGGATAAGTAATTATTTTCCCAAATCTTCAATCGATTATCCACCCTATAAACCACACTTTTCCAGATTTGGCTGTCACTTGGTCTCGCACCAACAGGCAGGCCCAAGAAAATGAACGGAATATCATCAACACCACAGTTCAGATAACTAGCCCACCCGGCTAACTCAACAGCTCCGACATCGATCCCCATCAATTTACTCTTCCGAAAATTAATTTTAAGCCCCGAATACCATTCAAAACTTCTCAATATACTCTTCAACGCTACGATATTTTCCTTCATAGCCTCCCCAAAAAACATTGAATCGTCTGCGTAAAGAATATGAGACACCTCCACCTCATTCTTTCCAACTTTCAAAGGTCTGTACAATCCAGACTCACACGCCTTAGTCATCAACCGACTCAGTCCCTCTGCCACAATCAAAAAACAAAAATGGTGACAAAGGATCTCCTTGTCTAAGACCTCGTTCCAGTTTAAACAACTTTCATGGACTCCCATTTATAAGGACCGAAGCCTCTGCTGTTATGATACACTCCTTCATCCAGCGACGCCACCTTTCACCAAACCCCTGGATGCTCAACATTTTTAACAAGAAGTCCCAGCTTACCGAATTGTAAGCCTTCTCAAAATCTATTGTAAAAATGAAAGCTTTTTTATTCTTCTTCCTCATTTCATCAATTAACTCATTGGCCACAACAACCCCATCCAAGATATACCGATCGCTAACAAATGCCGACTGAAAATTGGAAATGACCTCGCCTAAGACCTTTGTCAGTCGATTGGATAATACTTTTGCAACCACCTTATAGATACCACCGATAAGCAAAATCGGACGATATTCTTCAATTGACATGGGATTAGCGCATTTCGGAATAAGGGTTATGAAGGATGAGTTAATACCGCGAACCAACCTTGCCTTCGAATGAAAGTCAGTAAAAAGCCCTTCAAAATCATCTTTCACCAGATCCCAGAAAGTCCGAAAAAATGCAAAGTTAAAACCATCTGGCCCCGGGCTTTTCTCTACACCGCAATCCCAAACTGCTTTCTTGATCTCGTCCAGAGAGAATTTCTCTTCCAAATAATTCTTGCTCTCCACGCATAGACTGTTTCCAGTAAGCACAGGAAGATGACACCTGTTCCTCCCATAATCTGCTGCAAAATGTTTCCGGAAAAAATCCCCGATGCCTTCTTTAACTTCAGCTGCCCCTTCTCTCCACCTGCCCGCAATTCTAATGCCTTTCTTCCCTTTCAATCGCCCTTTCCTTTCAACACACTTGTGAAAAAACCTTGAGTTCGTATCCCCCTCACGAATCCACTTACATTTTGCTTGTTGAAATCTGATTTGGTCCTTAATTTCAAGCAAATTATTCAGCTTTCCCCACGCCTCCTTTCTCGCCAAACTATCAGACTCTCCATTTCCCCAGCTTCCTGTCTAACATCCAGTAAATGCACCGTCTCAGTAGCTAGCTCAATTCTCTGGTCTAAATTCCCAATTCTATTCTTGTGCCAATCTCTAATCCTTTCTCTCAGCATCTTTAATTTTTCTTTTAGAATATAACTGCTCCACCCAGTCACCTTAAAACTCCTCCACGCTTCCTCCACCATCTCCTTAAAACCCTCTTCTTTAATCCAGCAACTTAGAAACTTGAAAGGTTTAGGTCCCCAGTCGACCACTTCTTCCCTGAGCAGAATCGCCACATGATCCGAGACCTTTCTCTTTAGGCCAAATTGAGCGAGATTCGGCCACTTTGACACCCATTGATTGGATAGCAAAAATCTATCAAGTCGACTGCAGCTCCATCCGTTTCCTCTATACCACGTATACTTCCTTCTTTCCAGAGGCAAGTCCACAAGTTGTAATCTACCGATAAGATCATTAAATAACCTCGTCTCACTTTCCCTTCCCCTCGATTCGCAGCCACACCTCTCATCCTCACTATGAACATCATTAAAATCCCCGCACCAACACCAACATTCCTCTTCTTTCCCACACATCTTTTCCACGATCACTTTCCACATCTCCCTTTTTCCTTCACTGTTACATGGAGCATAGACATTCACGATATTTACCGGATGTCCATTCCACAATCCCGACATCCCCAGCAATCCATCTTCACCCCAAAGTTCCTTCCTAACAAAAACCGCCGGGTCCCAGATACAACATAACCCCCCTGAGCTGCCATCTGAACCGCTAAACACCCACTGATTGTTCCTTCCACCCCACAAAATGCTCGCTATTCTCTCATCCAGAAACGACATCTTCGTTTCTTGAAGACAAATAAACTCAACCTTTTCTTTCAAAATCAACTCCCTCAGTGCCCGTTTGGTTTGAGGGGTTTTTGGGGGGTTTTTGTCCGAATACCCTCAATAATCCAGTTTGGTTGCCTTTTTGTCGGCCCGAAAAAATGGATTATTTGGAATAATCCAATTTCTCCAGCCCGCCTCAAGCCCTCAAATTTGTACATGAATAATCCAATTTGAAATACCTTCTATGAGGAGGTATTTACTTTTAGATTATCTTCTTTCTCGTAAAATGTCTAATTTTATACAAACTTCCCATCAATTACTAAATATGCCATCTCAATCCAAGAACACCAATCGATTCACATCAATGCACTTTTTTTTTCCTTCCTAATTTCCACCTTCCGTTTCTTCTTTTATATTTTCCTAGTTTTGCACTCTTTCTTTTCCATTTTTGTCGTTTCCTGGTTTCCACCTTCCTTTTTTTTTTCCCAATGGTTTCCTAGTTTTGCACCCTTTCTTTTCATTTTATACCCCTTTTCTACTCATTTACTCATTAGACCTTTTATACTTTTGTTTTTTTGGCGTATCTTATGTATTTACATCAAAATTAATTTTTTTTGTTTAATAGTATAACCAACTTTTTTATAAGAATGATTAAATAAAACAATACTAATAATTAAAAAAAATTGGTTAGCGTTGCTTACAAGAATAACGATGATAATTTAGAGTTGTCGGTTCAAGAACGTTTTTTCTTCATCATTTTTTGAAAGGCGGAGTATATATGTGTTTTGAATACAAAATATGCATCGTTAATTACATATATGTGAATTTTTTTTTACTTTATATATTATAAAAACAACATTTATATAATTAAAAGTTTGAGTTTTTATTTGTGCTTCACGACCTAAAATCCATTCACACCGACTTTTGCATACTTTTTTTTTTTACACTTTTATGTTTAAAATGTAGGAAAATTTATGTTTAAATGGGATGATAAACATATGCGATGTCGATTTCAATCGCCAAAAATAATTATTCTACGAATGAGATGAAAAATATGGAATTATAAATTTCACTCATATGAAATATCGATCTTATAGGAAACATGTATTTCGTTAAGATAATTATTACACATATTATAAACAATATCTATAAACTAAATTTTAATGGTCAAGTCATATAAACTCAAAATCGATGTCAAAGTTATCAACAATGGCAATGTAGCTATGGATGCAATAATTTCAAAGATTTTCGGATAATTTTGTATACGAAATTCATATGATCAAAATTCCAGAATTTCCCGATTAAACACGAGAAGGTGGTAAAAATTTGTTCCCCTAAAATTATGTTAACACGTAATTTTCACTAAATCAAATTGAAAATTAAACTCGATTTTATACAATAAGTGGGAAAGCATAGAGGTATATCAGTAATTCCACTTTGTTTTATCCTACTAAATAACCAAAATCAATTCAAAACCAAACTGGATTTTATTGAAAATAGTTTAATTCGTAGAGTCCAACCAAACAAGATTTTTACGCGAAAACCCCAAATATAATCCAATTACTTAAATGGGTCGAATAATCCAGTTTTGCAAAATGAAATACCCCTTTTCAAACCAAACGGGCACTCACTGCTCCTTTCTTCACTCTTCCACCCAAACCTCTAATATTAAGACTAACTATCCGCATTAGAAATCTCAGCCTTCTCCAAAACCTTCTCCAATTCTGAAACACTAATTGATCTTCTATCTCTCAATTCCCACTCCAGAAAAGTATCTCTTACTTCAGCTCCATCCGACTCACCCAGAGCACCCATCTTCTTGCCTAATCTCCACAATTCTCCTGCTTCCTCCAGTTCGTCCCCCAAGACTTGAGAATTACAGGCCCTAATGTCTATGTCAGACGGAAAGCTTCCACCATCCAACAGCTCCTTTTCCAATCTCTTCTTCTCATAAGCTTCTTTTATTTTCCTGCCTCTCTTTAATCTCCTCACTATTCCCCTTACGTCTGAATCGGACACGCCTCGCCATCATCCGAGATCATCAAACCAGATTTGCGCGCAGAAGCCCCATCGGCCAATAAACTGTGATCTTCTTCTTCTATCTCAAGAAATTTTGATTGCTTTGATTTTTTCTCTTTGACTTTTGATTCAACAATCAGAGGATATAGGTTAAAAGGATCATTCGAATCCTCAACACTCACTTGCGCACTACTCTCTTTCAACTGATCGCCGGTCTTCAAACTCGCGATTTGGTTCCTCTCTGATTCGCGAATTGTCTGTGCTGAAGAGGCGATGTTTATCGATGTGTTTGACTCTGGTAAAACCGATTGAACTGATCCATCAGCATCTAAATTTTCCTCTATACCAGCCCCGTTGCCTTCAGATCGGCCCACCTGCTTAACAACCTCTTGGGCCAACATCTTAGACTTACCCACAGGCTCAATGTCAACAAGCCCAACCACCTCCTCTCCAAAACAGTCCCATAGATCTTTTTGAACTGAAGACAACTCCTCTGCATCCAAATTAAACTCAGCCGCCAAATTCACCTTGCTCAACGTAAATTCCTCTTTTCCCAAAACACTTCCCGTATTCCCGAAACCATCTGTCTCTCTGATTTCAAAATTATGATTACCTTCATTAATGCCCAGAAGATCCAATCTTGTCTCTTCATCTTCCTCATCGGAATCAAAACAATTCGACCCCGACAGCTCCGACTCAGGTGAATTGCAGATTTTCGACACCGGAATTTCCACTGAAGTATCACGGCTGCACTCTCCTCGACAACTTTGATTTGGAAGATTTTTTCCCAGATGGTTAAGTTTATAACCTGACCGATTTTCTTCCACAAAGGTGTATCAATTAAAATCTTCCCTCTACGCAAATCCGATCTGGATACTGTATCCTTATCAATCTCAATGGTCTTTCCCAATTTATTCCCGACTCTCCTAAACAATTGAGCACACCAGGCATGCATCGGCACCCCGTACACATCGATCCAAACTCTCCTTCTACCATTGGCGTCTTCTCTCCAAGGACGAATAAATGTAAAGCATAGCTTTTTCCAGCTTAAATCTTCCTCGAGAATGCCCTCCCACTCATCTCTTGATTCCGGAATCATCACCCAAACGTCTTCAGACAATTGACTGACCCTGGTTTTCAGATAACCTTTAGCTTGGATAAACTCCAAAACGTCTTCTCCGTTTAGACCCTCCTTTAGTCCGCAGATCAGACAACTCTTTGCCCAGCGAACTGTTTCTTTATCAGGAGTAAAAACGAATTCCTTGTTCGCAATAATTCTTCCTTTCTGATGGCTTATCTTCGACGGAATGATTTTTCTCCTGCCAAAATCCTGCCCACTTCTGTGATCCATATCCTGCAGGTTCGGAATCATCTCATCATCGTCCTTCCCAACACTCCTAACTTCCCCAGCAACGATATTCTCCTTCGCAACACTTTTAGCTGCCTCATTTTGATTGTTCCTCTCATCTTTTTCCACATTCGGATTTTCCTGTATCACATTCAAGTAACTTCTTCCTGCTTCTCTTCTAGTCGTCCTATGAATTTCCCATTCCTGTTGTCTGCCACCAACTCCATTCGACTCCGAACGATCAAACCTCGCGACATTAGCTAAAATCTTATGATCACCAATCCAAAGTTCCCTCACAATTAACAACAGCTCACTGATGTTTTCACTCCTGTCAAATCTAACAAAAGCAAATCTTTTTCCTTCCTTGTTTCTCTTCCTCGGCATGAATACATCCAGGACTTTACCCACTTTTTCCAAACTCTGTTTCAGGTCATGCTCCCTCCAAACCTCTGGGAAATTCGAAACATACAACGACTTTGATCTCAACATCATACTTTCCACCCATTTTGACAGTACTTCTTTCACTCTACCCTCCGGACGCCTAACTCTAACAACTTTCCCGGTGCTAAAAGGTAACCTACGATGCTCTAAGGCTGCGGACAAGGGAGGCTTATGGCTATGGGGCTGAAAGTCAGGTGGCCGGTGAGCGGCCGGGATCCTAAGAAAAGCTCTAGAGTTTCTCTCCCTAAATATAGTCTGGTGAGAATAATATTTTAATAGTAATGATACTTAACTTTGTAGTAATGTAGTTCCAGAAACATTGTAGCCATATGTTGAGAACATAATAGAAATAACGTACAATATTGTAGAAAACAAATAGAACATTGATGTAACAACGTGCACTACACATTTGCGAAAACATTACATTGATACATATAGAACATTACACAAATAATACGTAGAACATTGTAGACAACACATAACACATATTATTAGCAACATTACACATATTACATGCTCCATATCACATATAACATTACATACATAAGACACAACACTGTACAGATTAGCCAGAACATTTGAACGGTTTTCTACGCGATTTTTTCATATCTGTTTTCAAATTTCAACTTCTATTGTGAAAAAATTCATTCATGAATTAATATTTGAATCAAAACATTGTTGAAAATCATATTTTGAGTAGATCGGTGGATAAACAACCAAATCGTAGTAGAAACACCAATTTTCGAGCATATTTTTATGTACTCTATTTAGTTGAACATCCTACATATAAGCAAGAATATTACAGAAATAAGCCAAAACATAACACAGATTAGCTATAACACTTGAAACAAAAATTACGCGATTTTCAGACCTGATTCGAAATTTCAACTATAATTGCGAAATAAAAACCGATTTTTCCATAAATTTTGTCGAGATCTAGTTGTTTGTACCTTCTGATGTTGTTTCCGGTGAGATCGGGCTGTTTTTGAGCTTTTTCCGGCGAGTTCGAGTTTTTTCCGAGTTTGATTACATAGAAACCATGTCGAGATAGATGTTTCGAGCTATGTTCCGGCGATTTCAGGCAGTTTCCGATGATTTCGAGCTGTTTTTGAAGAGAGGGTGAATTTCTAGAGAGACAATTTTTGCTTGTTATGTTTTCTAGGGTTTTGGGGAGAATTATGAGGAATGTGGGTTGGGTTGTGCTATACATACGGTAATAGTAACTGGATCGGGATTTGGTACTAAACAACTTGTTAGGAAATTTGTTAGATATTTTGTTAGAAATATCTGTTTAGATTTTGATCAGCAACATGATGACTTATCTTAGTCTCAGAAAGGTGATTAGTACTCTTGGTTCACTTGAACATTGTAAAAGAGGAAACCCACTAAGTATGATAGTCTAGCTAATATTGTATAGGATGTTAGGTCTCAAAATGTAATTTTTATTTTATGAAGAGAAGACCAAGAAGACGACATCCAAGCAGAACAAGTTCAACGACATTGATGATTTGAAGACTGCACAAGATTATCAAAAGCTTTTACGAGATACCTTGGCATATCTTGAAGACACGAATAGTTTTAAACAAAGTGTCACAAGAGATATCTCGAGAAATAAAGTGGTCTATCGAAACAAGGAAAGTGTCCACAGATATCTATTCTCAGATACCTTGAGCTTTAACCACATTTCTGAAGAAGAAATATATATATTGCAAACAAAGTTGTTTCAATAAAAGTGGTATCTGAAGATAAAGATAAGAACTTGCAAAGAATCAGAGAAATCTGATCAAGGTTGTCTCTGATACAAAGCATAGTTCCGTTGGCACTACAGGACAAAAGTATAGTACAATGCATTAAATGCACGGACAGATGTTCGAACAAAAGCAACGGTAGCTTCAAGAAGAAGACAAACTCACATAAAGATTATACACAGATATCAATAGTTTGAATTTGATTTAAGCCTAACGGATACTATTCAAACGGCACTCAAATTCATATATAAATATCAACACTTAGACTGCTTGAGAAGACACACTGAACACCTTGAACTCCATAAACACGCAGAACGTCTTACTCTCTCAAAGCAAACTACTTATCCTCAAGCTTTCTGTTGCGACCAAAGCTCTTGATCTTAAGTAGCACTAAAGTTCTAAGTGTCCTGATCCTAAACAAGCACTGCTATTTGTGAAAGAGTTGAATCGAAAGATCAAGTATCTGAGATTCATTCTCTTGAACAATTATCATAGACTTGGGTCAGTAAAAAGAACAAGATACCATACATTGAAAAGTGTATTAAGTATACTTGATTCACAGAGCTATCTGATTAACTGAAAAGTTATTAAAGAAGCTCATCTGACAACTCAAACCAAAACCAACACCATCACTGGCGTGGAGTACATGAAGTACTTAGTTTGAGAAACTAAGGAATAACTCCAAGGTTATTGAGCACAGGAAGTACTTAGCTTGGGAAGCTAGGGAATAGCTCAAAAAGGTTTCTGAGTACAGGAAGTACTTGGCTGTGAAAGCTGGGGAACAACTCAGGGGGAACATTTGGTTGAGAACCATTTGTTTAAGGAATCTTAGAATAGGATTTTTGTAAGGTGACCTCAATTATCTATTCTAGTGAATTCTAGGTCTTTGGAAGACCGAAGTGGATTAGTTGGAGGATTACGCCACCTCCAGATACCACTATACTTGATGTGTTATTTACTTTTCTGTACTTACATTTCAGCAACACACATACACACTTTAACTGTTTCTGCACTTATCTATCTTAAGTCTTCTGCGCTCTGAATCTAAGTATCAGATATCTACACAGATATCTGAGAAATAGTTTTTATCGACAAAAGTTTTAAAAGACTATTCAACCCCCCCCCCCCTCTAGTCTTTTACTTTGCCGTTATCTGGACCAACACAACTATATTCTGCGACTTGGTGTATCCAGAACAAAGAACTCTGACAATGCAGTATTCTGTGTGTTCGACACACTGTATCGCTGATAGTAACAGAAACAAACAGATTCAGAAATAGAAACTTATCCTAAATACAGAGATTAACAGCGGAATAAAACAAGACAACGAGATAAGTTTCTAGCAGATTATATTTCTATAATCCACCGAGCCTCATGGCGAAAAATATCCACTATACGATGATTGTAATGAATACAAAGAACTACTCTAGATCTATTCTCACGAATCTCTCTAGATGCAAAACAACTGAGTATTCGTAAAGAGCTACCTCTACCAATCTGCCTATCAATCTCTAAAACAAACAGAGAAATCTAGACAGATTCAACTCAGAAAAACGGATGACAAATACGTGAATCTACATATTAAACACTTGGGAATATTTATGCTTGCTTCAAGTGATTTGCCTCAATGTCGACTCTTGTATATATAAGCTTGATAGCCGCCTGTCTGAACAGTATAGTCCTACATTAAATCTTGTTATGATCTTGTAAATAGAATCCTTGTAGACTTCAACTTCCTTTCCTAACACAAGTCGTATACATACTCCTTGTTATCTTCGACTTGTATATTCTCGTTGGATTCTATGAGATCTTTTGTCCTAAAATATCTGCACATATATATCATCAAACTGTGGAAGTAATTAGGAAAACGAATAAAGGTAAAAACTATAAACAGATTAAATATCAAAAGTGATACATTATCCAGTGTATCCAGAACACTGAAGAAACTCAGTGTTCCCATAACGCTGGAATAAAAGTTCTGTGAGTGTAGTAAACACACCCAGAAATCTCACACTTACAATCTTCCCCTTAGTTTTTGCCTTTCTTCACATCACCTAAACCTGTCAAAACAAGTAAAAAATATATATACTAACTCCCCTTAAAAAACAAGAGAAATTACTCCCCCTTAATTTCAGAATAAGTGATAACATAGATGACAAAAGTGAAACATAGATACCTAGAAATATTTCAAGCAACACTCCTGCACTTGTTGATCCTCTCCCCCTTGATGTGCTAAAAGCAAAAGCTCCAAATTCGACTTCATAAGCCAGAGAAAAAATAGGGAGGAAGTTGAAGTGACACGGTAGTGGTGAAGATGGGTAGCAACATGGGTAATGGGAGGGTTAAAAGTTAAGATAAAAATCTGAAAAAACACTAAAAGAAAAAATAGTATTAATGAGACACATAAAAAAATAATCCTGCTCAAGTATGGAATTTAGATAAAAGAATATCAAACCAAGGTAGAATTAATAGAACTTAAGAAATAATTCCGTTTAGAGGTACATTAACCAGCAGAACCACCACTCAATACTAACCTACCCAAATAATCTAAGTCCCATACAGAAACCCAACACCCATAGCTACACACACAAACCATGCAGAAGAAGAGAAAAGAGAGAAAGAAGCACATAAGTCACAAACAGGCAAGGCAAGAAAGTACTTAGTGTGTCCGGAACGCTCAGCTCAAAAACAAGGAAGTCACATCACTAAAGTGAACACAAATTCTCCAAAGGAAAAAAGAAGAGGGAAGAAAGTGTTGGTAGTACACACAGTGAAATATGGTGTTGTCAGAACACAAGAAAAACTGAACCAAAAAATACACAGACCGAAACTTTTTATTTAACTCTAATATGACAAAACAAGAATAACAAAGGTTGTATTTGAACAAAATTTTTGTTTATATTTGACAGGGGTAACTAGTTGAATGAAGGCAGCCGGAACTCCAAACACCCCAATAGTACCACAAATCTTTTAAGCAACATGGGTGAGTACATAGGAATGAGTGCAGAGAGCCGAAACTTCAACACCCTAGTATCCCAATGCGTACACATTTACCATATCACCTTTTTAGAGACGGCCTCAAGTAAGTTAATCACACCGAATGTAGGCAGTCAAGAACCCCATACACCCCGGCATAACTACAGCCTATATCTAGCAATCCCATTGAACAACCACACATAAAGAGTCAATAAGAGTTTTTATTAGTCATGAAAGTGGTCAAAACGAGCAGAAATCAAGGATCAGAAACCACAAAGCAACTGGTGTACTGCACACACACGAGCATTTTTTTTAATATAAAAGGAGAACATGCTTCAAATAAGGAAAGACGACCAAAGAAGATGAGACCAAGAGAACCAGACACAGTACTGAGCAAAGACTGAAAGTAACAAAACAAAAAGAAAAGAAGAGAAGTAGGGAGGAAACTACAAGAAATATCATAACACATAACACCACAAACACAAAACTGATGTGATCCGGTAGTGTTTCAGACACACCAGAGTAGGTAGAATCTAGACAACACACATACCAAGAGATTTACGCAAACTGTAAAATCTCTCGGTGTCTAGAGGCTTGGTAAATATGTCAGCTAACTGATTTGTGGTTTCTATATGTTGGATATCAATAAGGTTTGAATCAACCATGTCACGCAAAAAGTGGTGTCGAATGTCTATGTGCTTAGTTCTAGAGTGTTGTACAGGATTTTTAGATATATTTATCGCACTCAAGTTGTCACAGAACATCAAGAGTATCACTTTTCAAACCATAATAACGCACATGTGATTTAACCATATCAATTGGGTTACACACCTACTGGCAGCTATATACTCGGATTCAGCGGTTGAAAGAGATATGCAGTTGTTTTTTACTGTACCAAGACACAAGATTATTTCCTGAGGAGAAACATCCACCACGGTAGATTTTTGATCATCTAAATCCCCTGCCCAATCAGAATCACTAAAACCAACAAGATTGGAGTTAGTGTCCCAAGAATACCAAATTGCCAAAGTAGGTGTTCCAGAAATATATCGAAGGATCCTCTTAACAGCTAGTAAATGGGAAGTACGGGGATCAACCTGAAACCTGGAGCATACAAAAGGTGAGTATGTACACAATTTGAACCCATCAGATTCCAATCCATTTGGTGTAGTGAGAACACTATTCAGTTCAGTAGTATCAGAAGGTTCCTGTTTTGTTGGTGTCTCAGGTACACCAGTTACCTCTCTGATTTCTGGAATCTATCTAATAGCATCTTCTTGTGTTTCAGTGACACCAGTGTTAACATCACTTGTTGCGTCTAACACACCCAGCTCTTGTCCGGTTCCAACTTTTCTTCAGTAAGCTCCTTTTGTTCTAGTTCTCCATCAAAAGGATAACCTGCATCAAGATCCACATAGCCATTCAAACAATGAAGGTTAGGATAATCAAAACCCACACCATGTTCTGGTGTCATATGTTTAGTGTTGCAGAAACACTGGTTCATGTCATTGTCTCCGAAGAATATTTCCTGCACTAGTGTCACACTCTCAGTGTCTTCAGAACACCAAACCAGAATAATATCTACAACCTGTTCTGCATTTTTGGTGTTGTTAGAACACTAAAATTCAACATAGTCACCAAAGAATATCTCCTGCTCTTCTTCAGTGTACTCAGAACACCAAGTTTCTGTCTCATCATCATCCCAGTGTACTCGTGAATGCAAAGCAGCAGTATGCACTTCATCCTTTTGTGATTCGACTCCATTACCTGAACCTGTGTCACCATCACTCATGCATACCCAGTAAGAGTTTCCCTTCTTTCGAAGAGTTTTAGCACATTCATAAGAAAAGTGACCATAACCTTCACATGCAAAACACTTCTTTTTCTTTAGTTGCTCAGCTTCTTCAACAGTTGGATTCTTGTACGTTGGTTTGACAACAGATTTGGAAGAGTTGCTACTAGGTCTTGCCTTAAATTTGTCTTTTAGACTGCTTTTTTTGAAACGTGTGATCATGGCATTAAGAAGTAGATTATCCAAGTCCTCTTCATCATCATCATAATTTATGTCAGATGATTTACTTTGAAGAACTACACTCTTATTTTTATTTTCACTAGGTGGATTTTCCATGGTCAACTCATAATTTAAAAGAATATTCATTAAAGTTTGCAAGTCCATAGTAGCCAAATTATTAGCAGTTTCAATAGCAAATCTTTTAATCTCATATCTTTTAGAAATAGTTCTAAGAGCTTTGTACACCAACTGTTTGTTAGAATAAGGATCTCCAAGTATTTGACACTCATTAGAAATATCCAATAATTTTTCAAAATGCTCAGTGATAGTTTCATCATCTCCCATTCTCAAGTTTTCAAACTTACTACTAAGCAATAGAGATTTTGATTCTTTGACACTCGCATCTCCCTCACACTGCCTATGAAGAATCTCCTAGGCAGTTTTAGTAGAAGAGCATGATTGAATAAATTTAAACATATAATGATTAACATGAGCAAATATCGTATGAAGAGCTTTTTCATGCAGAGTAGCATCACTTACCTCAGCTGGCGAGTAGGTACTTTCTGGTTTGGGCAGAACATCTTTGTTCGCATCAGGTTCTAGCATGGGAATCGTGTATCCTTCAGTGACAAACCTCCATGCACGCACATTGTTGGTCCAGATAACGGCAAAGTAAAAGACTAGAGGGGGGGGGGGGTGAATAGTCTTTTAAAACTTTTGTCGGTAAAAACTATTTCTCAGATATCTGATACTTAGAATCAGAGCGCGGAAGACTTAATAAAGGTAAGTGCAGAAACAGTTAATGTGTGTGTGTGTGTTGCTGAAATGTAAATACAGAAAGGTAAATAACACAGTGAGTATAGTGGTATCTGGAGGTGGCGTAATCCTCCAACTAATCCACTTCGGTCTATCAGAGACCTAGAATCCACTAGAACAGATAATTGAGTTCACCTTACAATAAACCTATTCTAAAATTCTTAACAATTGGTTCCCAACCAAATGTTCCCCCTGAGTTGTTCCCCGGCTTTCACAGCCAAGTACTTCCAATACTCAGAAACCTTTGAGTTATTCCCTAGCTTCCCAAACTAAGTACTTCCTATACTCAATAACCTTGGAGTTATTCCTTAGTTTCCCAAATCAAGTACTTCCTATACTCCAGTAACCTTGGAGTTATTCCTTGATTTTTCAAACTAAGTACTTCCTGTACTCCACGCCAGTTATGGTGTTGGTTTTGGTTTGAGTTGTCAGATGAGCGTCTTAATAACTTTTCAGTTAATCAGATAGCTCTGTGAACCAAGTTACTTAATACACTTTACACAGATGGTATCTTGTTCGATTTTATCGACTAAGTCTTATGATATCTGTTCAAGAGAATGAATCTCAGATAGTTGATCTTTTGATTCAACTCCTTCACAGATAGCTTTGCTTGTTTAGGATCAGGACACTTAGAACTTCAGTGTTTACTCAAGATCAAAAGCTTTGGTCGCAACAGAAAGCTTTGAGAATAAGTAAGTTGCTTTGAGAGAGTAAGATGTTCGATTCGGTAGTGTTGTGGTTCAAGGTCGTGTCTCAAGCGGTCTAAGTGTTGATATTTATAGATGAATTTGAGTGCCGTTGAATAGTATCCGTTAGGCTCAAATTCAAACTATCGATATCTGTGTATAATCTTAGGTGTTTTGTCTTCTCGAAGTTGTCGTTTCTTTTATTCGCACATCTCCGTCCGTGCATTAAATGCATTGTACTATACTTTTGTCTCAGAAGTGTCAACGGAACTATGCTTTGTATCAGAGACCAGTGTTATCTGATTCTTTGCACGTTCTTATCTTCAATCTTCAGATACCACTTGTATTTATTGAAACAACTTTGTTTGCAATATATATGTTTCTTTTTCAGAAACGTGGTTAAAGCTCAAGGTATTTGAGAATAGATATCTGTGGACACTTTCCTTGTTTTCAGATATGTCTCTTATTTCTCAGATATCTATTGTGACACAGTTTGTTTAAAACTATTCGTGTCTTCAAGATATCTGGCTAAGATATCTGAACAACAGATTCAGTAATCTTGTGCAGTTTTCTTCAAGTCTTCAATGTCGTTGAGCTTTCTGCCTGGATGTCTTCTTCTTGGTCTTCTCTTCATAAAATAAAAATTACATTTTGAGACCTAACATCCTATACAAGATTAGCTAGACTATCATACTTAGTGGGTTTCCTCTTTTACAATGTTCAAGTGAACCAAGAGTACTAATCACCTTTCTGAGACTAAGATAAGTCATCATGTTGCTGATTAAAACTAAACAGATATTCTTTACAAAATATCTAACAAATTTCCTAACAAATTTCTCAAGAAATTTCCCAACAAATTTTCCAACAAATTTCCCCCTTTTTGATCAGTCAACGATGACTATCTTTACCCATTACAAATCTGGATGAGGAAACAATCCACCACTTAATCATTTCTTATGATCTTTCAATTCATGTAATTAAGTGCAGAAAGTAAACATCAACCAAATCACAAGGTGTGATCTTTGCTGACAAGTTATCTTTTATAGAATACTATCTGAGAGTAAGTTCTTCAGATAAGTTACAACTAAAGATTACAGATAACTTTGATACATGATACAGTTAAGCTCAGTCAGCAAAAATACAAAAACTACGTAGTAAATTAGGACAACAGGAGTAACCAAGCTCCAAGTAAACATCCTAAAGAACTAGTCTTCAAGTCTTCAATCTTCAAGTCTTCAACAGTAGTTCTATGGATCAGTCTGCAAATTTCCTATCTCCAAGCCTTTTGATGTCATCAGAATAGTCATAGAGGAGAGTTCTGACAAGCATCTCTGTGTCTCTGGCAAATCCACAGACCTCTTTGTAGGTTTTGGTAGGATTTTTCTTGGCAAAATGCTTGACCCATAGGTACTTTCCCCACTTCCAGGCATGCTCTATTCTGATATCTGAAAGCTTGAAGTATTCGTAGATAATCTTCAGATATCTGATGTCACCCTTGTATTGATCTTCTGTTAGATAGAACGACTCATAGGGTTCCACAGCGAGTCTTGGTCTTGTGCTCCTCGTGATATTCAATTTTGCACATCATCCGCTTTCCATATGGACAATCATCGAGAGGTCCTTCTTCACGGCTTCAGCCTCTTGACAACTTCAAAATCCAACCATGCTTTGATGTGATTGGTGTTGATCAAGGTAGGTTTATCCTTTCTCCATGCCATGAGCTGTTTATGGATTGGTTCTGGAAATCTTGAATTTACCAATAGATGCTTCAGTTCCAGAATCCAATAGCCATTCTTTTGATTGAGGCACCTGTAGACAGAGGAATCATTGTCATACTTCACATACTCTATTTTGGCTTCTTCTGGCCTGAGTGGAAGTTGACTTTGTCTTTGCTCAGCTCTCAGTCTGTTCCTTCTCTGTCTTGAATTCTCTTTGGGGTTGTTGCTTGAAGAACCACCATCCTGGATAGACTTGGTATTTCCAGAGAGTGTTTTAGCTGCTAGTGGCTTTGCAGCTATGAGCTCAGTTAGGCTTTCAATTTTCCTTTTTCTGTGAAGAGGAGCTTCATCTTCATCAATTTCCTCATCATCATCAAGATTAGATCTAGTGAGAGTTTTACAGCCTTCTTCATTGCCCTGGGACTTGATTTGACCTCCTTCTTCTTCTTCAGAAGATTCATCAATCCCTCTAACTTGTCTTCTCCTTGGAGCCTTGGTACTCCTTGGAGGTTTCTGTGCCATGGCCCTTGTTACCATTTTAGTTCCTTCAGTAGGTTTCTGGGAAGCAGCTACTATTTGCAAAGCAGCTTGGCTTGAGGAGGGTTCATTGATTCTGAGTGGTGGCTGGGAAGTTTTTCTTCTTCCTTTCTGAGCCGCACCAGCTCCAGATTTCTTCTTGTTTTCTTCTCCTTCTTCCCATTCCCCCTGACTTCGAGGTCCAGATTTGTACATTCTTTCCCCCTTAGTCATTGTTGGCTGACTCAGTCTCATAAAGGAATCTGAGAGAGAGTTAAAATGCCCTTGTAAGTAATTATAGGCAGTGACCAACTTCTGAAGTTCGGCTTTGAGCTCCTGATTTTGCTTGATAAGTCCATTGTCCTTATCAGTGAGCTCTGCCAATGGGCCTAGGATGACATCTGCTTTTCCAGCAGTGTAACTTGCCTCTTGAAAAGCTTTTTCAACTAAAGACGCATCATCGTCCCTTATCATTCCCAGATCTTTATGAGCAATGACTATGCTAGTTGTTCTCTGAGTGATGAGCTCAGTGAACTTTCTCATTTCAGAGGGGACGGAGGCAATTACTTCCTTGTTCTGTGAAGACATCTCCTTTTTCAGATGAGCCAGTACTTGGTATCTGTTCATGTATTCATGGGAGTGGACGTTTGGCAGTTTGTTGAATATTGTAGGAGCAATCAGCTTCCTTTTCAAGTGAGAAACCGCTAGATGTTCATTGCTGTGTTCTGCCAAAGTTTTGTCTTCTTCATCATCTGAGTAATCAGCCCAGTGATCTTCATCCTCGTGGACATTTTCATCGATTGTATCGAGTCCAGCAACCATCGCAAAGATTGGTTTCTTTCCTTTCTGGGAGGAGGATGGTACTTCTTTCGAAGATGATGCAGCCTTAGCATCATGCTTGTCTTCAGATACTTCTTCAGTATCGAGTTCTTTGGTGATATCATGCACAGCATCTCTTAGCTCTTTAACCTCAGAGTAAGCAATCATTTCTTGTACGTATTGATCTTGTAGTTGATCAATCTTATCTCTGGATTTAGCTATTTGATCTTCCAGTTGAAGATGGAGCTGTTGTTCTTCTTCCAACAGTTGTCTGAGTTGAGCACTTCTGGTTTGAGTGTTTAATATTTTCTGATTGGTTTCTTCAGAAAGCTCAACTACTTGTTCAGTAGTAACTGCGTGTTGGTTAGAAGATGGATGAGTAGATTTCTGAGGAGATGAAGACGGAGATTTATGTGAAGTCTTCTCAGTGTGCTTTTCAGCAGCTGAGGCATCATTTCTTAGTGAAATTCCTCCGGTCCCTGGTGCAGGGGTATCATCATCATCCTTTTTGTCATTATCATCCTTTTGGTGATGGTCAGTGGGAGGTTCATCAAAGTAATTTTCATTCATTTCTTCCTCCTCATCATCTTCAGATACAAGATTGATCACTTCCAGGATAGTGATCTTCTGCCCATTAACTTCTTCTTGTTCAGAAGGTATAAATTGCAGAGTCTGGGGCAGGACTGGCTTGAATGCCATCTATAATCTTGTGCGCCACTTCTCTGGAAAAGTCCTTCTGTAGTAGAGTCGCAACTGTGTATTGTTCTGTAGGGAACATTGCTTGGACATATGTTTCCAGGTCAAGAGCTCGTGCTCGTCTGGTTGGTTGATCAGTGATTCTCAATATTTCAGAGAGATCAGAGCACCTTAACTTCTGCCATTTCTTGAAGCATTGAATATTTTTTGGCAGGGTGTGAGCTTTGAAGAAGTGAAGTAGGTCCCTTGTCTCTTCAATGGGAACCTGCTTTGCATCTGTTTGAGCCTGAAAGAAAGAGCTTTGAATGAGTTTCAAAACTTTGGTAGATATCTGAGTAGTAGTGTAGTTTAGTTTCTGAGTTACCTGAGTAAGTACTTCAGGCTCAGAGACTTGTTCTACTGAGACAATTGGTGTCTCAGATATCTTGTTGTGAGGTGGAGACTTGGAAGTCTGGTCCTCATCAACCTTTCTTTCTTGAACCTGAGAGAAATACAATACTTAGGAAATAGATTGAAAGAATCTATGCATAAATATGCTTTTAATGAATTCTGATTTGAGCTACTTACTTCCTCAAAAGGAAGCTTAGATTCATTTTTCTCAGAAACTTGTGCAGTTTCTGGTGTTCTTTCGAGTGATGTTGCCTTGGGGGCTTCATCAATTTCCATTGATGCAGGGGAAGTCGCAACTTTATCCCCTTGCATTTCTACTTCTAAAATAGCCTGTAAGTAGAAAGTATTGAATATTAGAAGAGATAAAAGATAATCCAAGATGAAGAATACTTATCACTTGATTGTTATATACCTTCAAGTTTGAAGACTCAGTGATGTATTCTTTAGAAACCTTGTTGGTCTCTGGATTTGTCTCTGGCATTTCTGCCTTATCTTATTCCATCTCAGTTGGAGCCTGTTAGAAACATTTAATCATGAATAAGCACATAAACATTTTTACTGAAAAATTAGTTCTCTTTAAGAATCATTTACGTGGCATGTGCTCGATTTCTCAAGAGTTGAGGTTGAAGGACCTCTTTTCAAGATCTGAGGCAAGCTTCTCGGCTTCCTCTTGTTTCTAACTCAAATTGTAACAAAGAAATTCTTATGAGGTAACAAGATTTATAAGTATAAAATTTTTCACAAGGTAAGAGTTAAACCGGTCATTTACCCGAAGCGGCCAGTCGATTGGTCTCGAACTTGTGACCTTTCTATACATTGGTCGTCTTGTCCCAAAGCGCTTTCTTTGTTTGAAGTTTCGGTACTTCACACCTTTCCCGAGTATGCAACTCATTTGCCTCCTGGTTGATCATTACGAGTAGATGTCTCGTTTGATCCTCTCGATGAGTGGGAACCTGCTCATTTTCGTGATTTTCTTCAAGATATCGCATTCTTTGGTAAGTCGAAATGGAGTTCATTTACCATTTCATCAACCACTTGTGGCTGTTGTGGTTGTGGTTGTTGTGGTTGTCTGGAAGCAGAAGATTGATCAGTAGAATGTTCTTCCAGATTTTTAGATGTGGCATTTCCATCAGCATCTGCCAGCACTAAAATACCACTCATCAGGGCTTTTTGAAGTTGTGCAAGAGAGACATTCCCTGATGATGTGTTTGCACCAACAACCTTTGCTATAGTCTCAGCAACCTGTGGTGTAGGTTCTTCTTCAGATACCTTATCACCGCCATCGCTTCAAGAACCTAGCCCTCTTTGCTCTTTCTAGGACTTGAGAGATGACTAGTTCATCAGCTTCATCGTCAGAGCTCTCATCAGCATTGGGAACTGATTGATCCATTACTCCTGCGATTTCTGCAAATGGGGCTTGGTGTTTTTCACCACTCTTGGCAACATTTATGAGTTCATCAGCAAGGCTTTCTGCATTAGTCGCAACATTTCTGAAAGCACTTTCTCTTGCTGAGTCTACTTGTTCAGTAGTTGATAACTCTTTTTCAGCATTGATGAGTTCATTTGCCTTTATCAGTTCGTCGGCAATGCCTGCAGATATCTGAGAATCGATAACCTCTTTGGGTGTGTCTTCTGATTTGCCAGCAGACTTCTTTCTTGAAGTTCTGGGCTTCTTGGTCGCAACCTTTTCTTCAGATATCTTTTCAGATTTTCGCTTCTTAGGACCTTTCTGAGACCCAGTAACCTTTTTCATCAAATTTGTATACTCATATTTATAGAGTAAATTCATTGGCTATTTCAAATTCTCTCCGAGCTCAATGCCAAGCTTTTCCAAAGAAGTAGCATATCTTCGCACCATAACCCATCGTGGCCTTTGACTCACTAGTCCTTTGACAATCTTAGGCTCGAAGCCTTGAATCTTCTTCACGAATTTCATGAAGGCATTTTCCCGATTAAAAGGGTTTTTCACCTTTTGTCTTGTTGATTCAGCAAGAACATCATGATCCATCGTTCTTGGCTTATCCGTCAAGCACCTCCTTGTACACCATCAAAGCATCTGTGAAGAATGCAAGCCAAGACATCCCAAAGGAACCAACAGATGTCCGGTTCGGATGTCTGAAGCTTGAACTCGGTGGGTGTATCTCGATTTTCAAGATCACACACGCCATCAGAAAGTTCTTTAACACCTTCAAGGAGTTCCTCATCCTTGGTGTTTATTTCAAAATCCTTTCCAAGATTTTGAACCTCAAACAACTTACAGAAAGTTGTTAAGTCCAGAAGCATTTCCTTTCCTCGATCGAGGTTTTGATAGACACTATTTCAAAGGTTTCCTTGAAACACAGGAAATAATCCTGGAGTTGTTGTAGAATTCCAACACATCGAGTGATGAAATTCCACTAGGACGAGCAGATAGAAATCCCTTGATTTGTGCCTTTTCAAGCATGTCAAGAATCAATTTTTTATCGGTTTGGTTCTCTATTGCAGCAGAGAGGTATTCCTCAACCATGGCACCACCCCAAATCATTCTGTGACTTGAAGTCCAATGGTCAGGATTAAAATCTCCCACCAGTCGGTTGTTCACAATAACCAACTCGTGCTTGCTTTTCAATGCATCAGTCGAGGTTTGGGATTTCGTGTTGAAGAGTTCTTGGAGGCCATCTCTTTATATAGTGTGGATTTGAAATTGGTGTTTGAAAGAGATTTGATTCGGGATTCTTTTTCGTAAAAACTTAATCTTGATTTGCGAGAGATTGTAGAGGGTTTGCGAGAATCAAGAGAAGGATTTGCTATTTTGTGCAAGATGAATTTTGGATTAGGCAAAAGTGATTTCATTTGCCAAAATCCTATATATATAGTTGAATCCCAATGCACAAATACATACAAATTGATTTTGTGTATGCGTATTCGTGATTTGCAAGCGTGAGCAAAAGCTAGTTCGGCATTAAATGCTTAGTGGGCCATGTCCGAATTTCAACAATCACTATTTATCGTGAATTAATTTCCACCGTACAGATCAATTGCTTAATTTCATCGAGGGTCACCATTGCTTCTTCAGCAATGATCACAATCAACAAGTGTAATTGTGCCCATTTAATGAATTTTGGCGACTTGCTATCTGAATCACAATTCTGTATGACCAAGGACACTGTTCGCATCTGAATCTGTCTTATACTTAGGATTTTTCCAAGTTTTTCATTAAGATAGAAATAATGCGAGTTTCAAGAGAGTAGTTGACTGCAGATAGTTATACTTTTCTCTTTTGTGTTCCCCGTTTATAGAGTGATTCAGTTATCTGAGTTTCGCCTCGGTAGATCTTAAGTCGCCTTTTGCTCGTTAGCCTTTTTGACTTCTGGATACCCGTTCCAGATACCTCTTCTCTGGATGCCCGTTCCAGATACCTGAACTCTTTCAGTTCATTGGTAGTTCCATTAGTCCAAGACTATGTCTTAAGGCTAAGAATCTACTTTCTTGTAGTGGCTTAGTGAAGATATCTGCAAGTTAGTCTTGATGCCAATCTTGAGTATCTCTATATTGCCTTTTCAACATGGTCTCGATGAAGTGATGTCTAACATCAATGTGCTTTGTTCGCATGAAATTTAGGATTATGTAATCGCAATAGCACTTGTGTTGTCACGAGAAAATGGGAGTTTTCTTCATCGATTCCATAGTCTTTAAGTTGTTGTTGTATCCACGTAATTTGTGTTGCACAACAACCAAAGAATATATATTCAGCCTGTGGTAGAAGTTGCAATTGAGTTTTGCTTCTTGCTAAACCACGAGATAAGTCTAGTACCTAGAAACCCATAAGTTCTGAGGTGCTTTTCCTATCAAGCGTTGATCCAAAGATAATCGTCATTCGAGTACCCAAATAAACTCAATCCACTTTCTTTAGGATACCACAATCCTACATCTATCTGACCCTTTACATACCTTAATATTTTCATAGCAATGTTGTAGTGTGTTTGCATTGGATTTGTCTCGAAATCTAGCACATACTCCAACAAAGATATTGAATATCAGGTCTACTTGCAGTGAGGTAAAGTAGTGAACCTATCAATTTCCTATACTTATGTTCTTCAACACTCTTATCTGATTCAGTATAGGTCATTTTGGTTCCAATGCTCATAGGTACCTTAGCATTCTTTTCAGAAGGCTTAAGATTGAATTTTGTGAGCATATCTTTTGCATACTTTGTTTGACTAATGAATATTCCATCATTGAGTTGCTTGACTTGCAATCCTAGGAAATAATTCATTTCTCCCATCATGCTCATCTCAAACTTGCTTTTCATGAGATTTGCAAAGTCATTACAAAGTTGCTTGTCCTTAGATACAAATATGATGTCATCAACATATACTTGAACTAAGAGTAGTTTCCCATCATGATTTAAGGTAAATAAAGTTTTATCAACTTCACCTTTCTTGAAACCACTTTCCAGAAGGTACTTGGCCAAAGTGTCATACCATGCTCTTGGAGCCTGTTTCATCCATCTGAGCTTTACGTATGGTTTATAGACCATTCTACTTTCTGAGGAAACTTCAAAGCCAGGTGGTTGCTCAACATAAACTTCTTCTGCAAGTTCACCGTTTAAGAATTCACTTTTGACATCCATCTGATAAACTTTGAAATCTTTATGAGCTGCAAAGGCTAGAAAGAGTCTTATTGCATCCAATCTGGCAACTGGTGCATATGACTCGTCAAAATCTAAGCCTTCAGTCTAGGTAAATCCTTTGGCAACCAATCTTGCTTTGTTTCTGGTTATTTCACCAGATTCATTCATCTTGTTTCTGAAAACCCATTTAGTTCCAATCACAGATATTCCTTCTATAAATGGAACTAGTTTCCAGACTTTGTTTCTCTCAAATTGATCCAACTCTTCTTGCATTGCAGAGATCCAGTCTTGGTCTCCTAATGCTTCTTCTATATTTTTAGGTTCAATATTCGAGATGAAACATCCAAAGAGAGAGCTAACATTTTCAGCTATTGCTCTCCTAGTCCTAACACCCTGATTAATTGGTCCAATTATATCCTTTGTAGGATGATCTTTGATCCATCTCATCATAGGTTTAGTGCTAGTAGGATCAATATCCAAGTGATCTGAATGTGAATCACTAAGATTTTGTCTTGATACTTTTTCAGTATCTGAGATATCTGACATATGGGGAATGTCATGGATATCTGACACTTTTTTAGTGTTAGAGATATCTGGAACATGCATTTCAGCATTCTTATTTTCAGATACCTCTTCATGATGAAGGTTCTCAGTAACCTGTTCCATTTCTGGAAAACTCATAGGAAATTCCCCATCATGTCTGTGAGTCATCTTGTTGTTACTAGGCTTTTCAAGCTTCTCTACGTCAGAGTCATCCTCATTTTCCATAATGATGTTTCTCCTTTCTGAGGATTCTTCTTCAGAATCTCTCAACATTAGTTCTTTGAACCTTTCTGAGAGTTCATCATTAGGAGGTGTTTTCTTACTTCCTTCATAGAATACAACATGAACTGATTCTTCAATTTTCTTTGTTCTTTTGTTGTAAACTCTGTAGGCTTTGCTGTTTGTGGAATAGCCAAGAAAAACACCTTCATCTGCCTTTGGTTTAAATGTTCTCAGATAATCTTTCCCATTGTTTAGGACAAAACATCTACAACCAAATACTCTCAGATGTTTGATATTAGGAGGTCTACCAACCAAGATTTCATAGGGGGTCTTGTCATGGTGTTTGTTTATCAAACATCTGTTCTGAGTGTTGTAGCAAGCTGTGTTTACAGCTTCAACCCAATAAATTTCACTTATTTCAGTGTCAGCTAGCATTGTCCTTGCAGCTTCTTTAAGGGTTCTGTTTTTCCTTTCTGCAACACCATTTTGTTGAGGTGTTCTTACAGAGTAAAGTTGGTGTTGTATACCTTTGCAGGTACAAAACTCCTTTATGTACTGGTTGACAAACTCGATTACATGGTCTGCTCGATTGCAGATACCTTGTCATTTTCATGACTTCAAGCTTTTTCAAGAAGTTTGGTATCTCCACCGGCATCGATTTGTGTTTCGTAAAGACAACCCAAGTGAATCTTGAGAAGTCATCTACAACAACCGACCATACTTCTTTCCTGCATAACTAGTTACGATGATTCAAAAGATCCATGTAAAAGTTGAAGTGGTCTAACACTAGAGTGTCTGATTTTGGACTTGAAAGAGATTTTAGATTGTTTCCCCATCTGACAGGCAGAACAGATACCATCCTTTCTGAAAGATGTTCTGGGAAGGCCAACCACTAACTCTTTCTTGGCAAGTTTATTCAGAGTTTTGAAGTTCAAGTGACTCATTCTTTTGTGCCATAACCAAGCTCTTCCAGGTGACCAGATTGACTCACCATGAGACATTCTTCAGATTGTGATGCCCAATCGGCAACATAAAGACTGCCTTTCCGCCGACCAACTAAGACTGTCTGCTTTGACTCATTGTCAATTAGTTTGCAGTATTTAGCTTTGAATTTTATAGTAAAATCTTTGTCTGCAAACTGGCTCATGCTAAATAGATTATATTTCAAATCCTTAACATGTAATACGTCAGTGATTGTTAAAGTCCCCAATTTGACGTTGCCAAATCCCAGTGAGGGATTTAATTCTCCTCCAGCAAATCTGATATCTGGTCTTGTGTTGCAAGCTTTGTAATCAACCAGATTTGCTTTGTCTCCTGTCATGTGCTTTCCGCATCCACTATCAAATAGCCATTGTGCTTTAGTCCAGGAAGCATTCTGCACACAACAGGAAACAGGAGATTAGGTTCTCATATCTTTGATGGAACCGTCAGAATTAAAAGTTCTTCCATTACGAATCCATTTTTGAATGAATTTCTTTGAAATATGCTTTTGTCTGACAGGAACGTAAGGAGGAATTCTATTTGAATGAATGTTATCATTAGTAAGAATTATTTTCTTCCTTGGTGTGTTCCTAGGTGCTCCATATGAAGCTTTCAGATACCTGTCAGGTTTCTGAGTTTGCTTTTCAGCAAACTTAGCCTTCCTTGCAAGATTTCTTCTAGCCCTGGCATTCGGATTTTCAGTGGCTTGATTTAACTTCCACTTCTGATAATTGCTTTGAGCAATTCTAGCTTTCAGCCATCGTTCTTGCTCCTGCTTGTACTCATGAGCAAGTTGTTTTCCGATGCCTTTGTAGCCAATACCGTTTCGAGCACTTGAAGCTATCTGAGATCTTTTCTCAGCAGCTTTGCTAGTCTCTGGTTGATCCAATTTCTTTCCAGAAAAAGTGACATGGGAGAATTTGCCAGCTCCTGCAATTCTACCTTTTTGAGAGACATAGCAATGTGGGTGTTTACACTTTTCAGTGTTGTGTTTCTTTTCAGAGACGTGCCCAACAGTTTTGTTTTTGACTTGTTTTTCCCACAAAGGTTTGGTCGCAACTGCCTTTCCTTCGTCAACAATCTTTGTCTTTTCATCGATACTATAGATTGCATGGGAACCGTCTTGCTGAGTACTTACAAATGTTCTTCTCTCCTTACTCTCATTCAGAGTGATAGAACAATCTCTCTGTATTCAAATTTCAAGTCCTTTCTTTTCTGAAGGATCTCTTAAGTAAGATTGTACTTCAGTAAGAGTGTCACTAGCTTTGGCATAAGATTGAAAAGATAATTCTTTCTTCTTGAGTTCTTTGTTCTCAGAAAGAAGATCTTCATAATTCTTTCGTAATTCAGCCATTGCTTCTTTATGTGACTTTTCAGTCTCAGATATCTGAGTTTTGAGAGATGCATTTTCAGCATCCTTTCTTTCAGATTCTTTAACTAATTGAGAATTTTCCTTTTCAAGAGAATTCTTTTCTTCTTCAAGGTTTTCGGCTCTAGCTCGGATCATTAGAAATTCTCTCTCATAGATGTCAAGTTCTTTCCTGAGATTTTCTAGATTTTTTATTTCCTCTTCATCACTTTCATAACAAGAAGTATGTGTTACCTCATCAGCCATAAGACAGTTTTCTATGTTGGAGATGTCTGGACCGTCAATTTCAGCAACTCCACACATTTCATTCTTCTTGAGGCCGAAGTCGATTATATCATGAGTAACTCCACATAATTCTGGTGATGGTAAAGTTGAATCATCTGAATTGTCATCTTCAGAATCTGTCTCAACGTCTAGAGCATCCAGTTGAATTTGGATTTTCTTTCTTTCTTCAGTTAACAAAGCTTTCTGGCTTCTTCTGAAGATTCTTCTATCTTTCTTGTCACCTGTCCTTAGTTTATTGAAGGCGGGACAATCCTTCTTGAAGTGGCCAGGTTTCTGACAATAGAAACGAATATCGGTTCCAATTTCTGCTTCCTCAGTACATGATGCTTTCTGAGCTGGCTTGTTCAGCGAGCTTTGCATATTTTTGTACTGGTGATAGTTTGAGCCTAGATGATTTTTCAGCTTCTCTTTGGCTTTTCTTCTTTCAATTTCTCGATCGACAAATTTGCTCATTTGCTTTGCAAAGAAGAGCATCTTTGATTTCTTCCTTGCTTTTCTTCTTTCGAAGTTCCTTGAGTAACTAGAGCAACATTCTCGCAACTTTTCGGTTGTTTGTTCTCTCCGAGTTGTCTCATAATCAACCGTAGCAAGATGAGAGAAAAGTTCCTTGGAGTGATATCGCATACCTTGGTTAAAATAAAAGAATTTAGTATGCTCCCGTTGTGGTTAAGACTTGACAATAGTCTTAATCTTTTCCGACCGGAGTATCTGCTTTTTCCCAAGTCGCCATATCACTCATGAGAGTGGTAAACCTCAAATCAAGTTCTTCCAGAGTTTCAGTGGGACCTTGTTTGAAATTTTGAAATTTCAACTTTAGAACTTCGAACTTGTTTTCCTTGGTTTTCTCAGTTCCGGCACAGATTTCTTCAATCAGTTGCCAGGCAACTTTCGCCGTTTTAGCACCCCACGCTTTAATCGTATGTGCTCTAGTGTCGATCCGATGATGATGTTACGAGCTTGACCATCCATCGATTCCTCTTGGCATCTTCCGATGTCCGAGTTCTCTGGGCTTTGTTCGTAAATAACTTGACCAAGAGATCTTCCACTAGTTGACGATCTGCTTGTGAAGATCCTTCGCTTTGATCTCTGTCTCTTCCACTCAAACCTCCATGACTTGCTTAAGTTGTTGAATGACTATTGGGCCATTCTTTATTACTTCGATCATCTCGTCACTTATGGCTTCAAGGTGGAGCATCATGTTATTTTTCCATTTCTCGTAGTTCTCTGGTTTGAGAACGGGTGCATTACTCGAGACATACCGCACACTTAACACACAAATTAAATAGTCCTCAAAGTGGACAAAGTTCCTTCACCTATCTGGGGATCTAGGTTCAAGGTATAAGGTGGTGAACCTCCTACTCGATACCACTTGTTGGTCCGATAACGCAAAGTAAAAGACTAGAGGGGGGTGAATAATCTTTTAAAACTTTTGTCGATAAAACTATTTCTCGATATCTCGAATAGATATCCGATACTTAGAATCGAGCCCGGAAGACTTAATAAAGATAAGTGCGTAAAGCAGTTAATGTGTGTGTGTCTTTGAAATGTAAATACTGAAAGGTAAATAACACAATGAGTATAGTGGTATCGGAGGTGGCGTAATCCTCCAACTAATCCACTTCGTCTATCGAGACCTAGAATCCACTAGAACAGATAATTGAGTTCACCTTACAATAAACCTATTCTAAGATTCTTAACAATTGGTTCCCAACCAAATGTTCCCCCTGAGTTGTTCCCCGGCTTTCACAGCCAAGTACTTCCTATACTCAGAAACCTTTGAGTTATTCCCTAGTTTCCCAAGCTAAGTACTTCCTATACTCAATAACCTTGGAGTTATTCCTTAGTTTCCCAAATCAAGTACTTCCTATACTCCGGTAACCTTGGAGTTATTCCTTGATTTTTCAAACTAAGTACTTCCTGTACTCCATGCCAGTTATGGTGTTGGTTTTGGTTTGAGTTGTCAGATGAGCGTCTTAATAACTTTTCAGTTAATCAGACAGCTCTGTGAACCAAGTTACTTAATACACTTTACAGCGTATGGTATCTTGTTCGATTTTACTAACCCAAGTCTTATGATATCTGTTCAAGAGAATGAATCTCAGATAGTTGATCTTTTGATTCAACTCCTTCACAGATAGCTTTGCTTGTTTAGGATCAGGACACTTAGAACTTCAGTGTTTACTCAAGATCAAAAGCTTTGGTCGAACTGAAAGCTTTGAGAATAAGTAAGTTGCTTTGAGAGAGTAAGATGTTCAGTTCAGCGTAGTGTTGTGTCTAAGGTCGTGTCTCAAGCAGTCTAAGTGTTGATATTTATAGATGAATTTGAGTGCCGTTTGAATAGTATCCGTTAGGCTCAAATTCAAACTATCGATATCTGTATAGTATCTTTATGGAGTTTTGTCTTCTTCTCAGAAGCTGCCGTTGCTTTTATTCAGACATCTCTGTCCGTACATTAAATGCATTGTACTATACTTTTGTCCTGTAGTGTCAACGGAACTATGCTTTGTATCAGAGACTAGTGTTATCTGATTCTTTGCACGTTCTTATCTTCAATCTTCAGATACCACTTGTATTTATTGAAACAACTTTGTTTGCAATATATATGTTTCTTTTTCAGAAACGTGGTTAAAGCTCAAGGTATCTGAGAATAGATATCTGTGGACACTTTCCTTGTTTTCAGATATGTCTCTTATTTCTCAGATATCTCTTGTGACACAGTTTGTTTAAAACTATTCGTGTCTTCAAGATATCTGGCTAAGATATCTGAACAACAGATTCAGTAATCTTGTGCAGTTTTCTTCAAGTCTTCAATGTCATTGAGCTTTCTGCCTGGATGTCTTCTTCTTGGTCTTCTCTTCATAAAATAAAAATTACATTTTGGGACCTAACATCCTATACAAGATTAGCTAGACTATCATACTTAGTGGGTTTCCTCTTTTACAATGTTCAAGTGGACCAAGAGTACTAATCACCTTTCTGAGACTAAGATAAGTCATCATGTTGCTGATCAAAACTAAACAGATATTCTTTACAAAATATCTAACAAATTTCCTAACAAATTTCTCAAGAAATTTCCCAACAAATTTCCCAACACACATCAATGGATTTGATGTATGTTCGCATACGGAGCATCCAGTAGCGATAATTGGAACCATCCAAGATTGGTAACCTATTGGCATTGGGGTCAGCGTAGTCCATCTCTATAGTATTAAATCCAAACACTAATTAATTAGGTGATTCTATCTATTTCATCTTGAAATAGTAAATAGACCGGGATTTGGTATAAACTAGCCTAAACTGCGACTTGGTGTGTCCAGAACACAGAACTCTGGCAGTGCAGTATTCTGGTGTGTTCGACACACTGAACTGTCAGCAGAAAAACAGAAACGAAAACATAAACAGAAACTTATCCTAAACACAGAGATTAACAGCGGAATAAAACAAGACAACGAGATAAGTTTCTAGCAGATTATATTTCTATATTCCACCGAGCCTCATGGCGAAAAATATCCACTATACGTATGTTGATAAAGAATACAAAGAACTACTCTAGATCTATTCTTGCAAATATCTCTAGATACAAAACAACTAAGCAATCGTAAAGAGCTACCTCTACCAATCTACCTATCAATCGCTGAATCACACAGAGAAAACTACATAGAAAAAGCTTAGAAAACGTTGACAGAAATCGTGAATCTAAGAATGTATAAACTCCCGGTTTTTCTTGCTTGATTCCCGTATCTATCTTGATGAGCTCTTGATGTATATATAGCATCCAAAAACGTTTAGAGCATATCTGATTTGTTATGATCTTCATAGCTTGCAGTTTGAGTCCTAATCGACTTCTTCTCCTAGTTCTAAGCGATATCTTCTTTCTTGAATCTATCCAAGATCTTCCAAGATTCCTTGTAATATCCAAACTCTTCCAACCTAGTTATATCTGCACAAATACTCAACTAAAATCGCGGAACCAATTAGGTAAGTGAATAAAGGCAAAACCTAATCTGAAATCTGTTGTGAAACAGAATTCTGCCGAATCTGGTGTTCTTAGTACACCAGATAAAAACACTGAAAACTGCTTTGATATTCCAGTGTGTATCTTGTGTGTTTCAGGCACACCAAGACTAACACTATAGAAAATACTCACATTTACATTCTCCTCCTTTTTGCCTTTCTTCACAAAATCTAAACCAAAAGAGTTAGTGCAGATAAACATATATTAAACTTCCCCTCGAAACAAGAAAGATTTCTCCACCTTAATCGAAGAATGTGCTTAGATATAAAACACAAGTTAAACACATAGAATTAAAAAACTACAGACCAGCATACTCCAACATACTAAAGACCAGAAACATGAAACCAAACATCATTGATATAAAAAGGTTAGATAGCACAACTCATCACTCTCCCCCTTTTTGTGAGGAAGGCAAAACCATCATACCCTTCTTTCTCTTAAAGTTCGATGATAAAAGATATCCTTATATTCGAACAATTCAAGATGCAGACATACTCACTTTGCTATAAAATCCATGCACACATTAGTTTGTTAATAAAGACAAAATAGAATGTCAACTAGCTGGTGTTCGGGCAACACCAGTATCGCAGCTAGCCAGTGTCTCGAGAACACAAGTCTCTCAACACTTACATTCTCCCCCTTTTTGTCTTTCTTCACAAAACATACCTGAACAACTTGTTAGCAACATATGAACAGGCATGAACTAAACAAACTCCCCCTCAAACTTAGCAAGGAGTAAAAAAGCAAAAGCAAGTAAACTAAGCAATTAAGAATTATGTTCACAAAAGTACACTAAGTACTTAAGGATCAATCTACATGTTAAGATTTTTCTTTGTTGTTCATATGCCAACTCATCTCCCCCTTTTTTGTGAAGAAAGATACTTCACAAACTTAGCTTCAATTGTCACGGGAGTGAAACATAAAAATCTATAACTTGAGAAAACACGTGAGTAGAGAAGAAAACAAATAAGAAAGTAAGAGTGGAAGTGAGGAGGATAGGTGATGGGAAAAACACACTTCAATCCAAATGGCTATAAAGAAAATCTTGAGACACATATTTAAAACTAATGCCAATCATTAGAAAAGATTTTCACAACTATACTGGAGATAATCAGTTAGAAAAAGTCATTTATGGAGAATCTTAGCTAATTGAGAGATAATACACTACAAGCTTTAAGAAGCCAAAATTACCTCGAAAATAAGCTAGTAAAATTTGTAAAGTACCAGAAAAACACATACACTCCCAACAAAACACGACTCTTTCTTTCAAACAAATTACGAAGACTTAGGACTGAGAAGGAAAGAAACAACAAATGTCAGTAAATGAAACTGAAACACAGTGTTCTGGTAACACTCTGTAAACTCCTGTGGAAACACATATGAGAAAAGAAGGCTCTCAGCTAAAAAGGAAGAGGGAAAAGAGAAAGGAAAATGTGGGAGCACAATCAGTCAAATATGGTGTTATCAGCACACTAGAACCAAGCACAACATGACACAAACCAGAACCCATTATTGAACTCCACCTCATAAAAGAATAAAATTTTGTGCTAATAATTTTTTCTTTTTTTTTGAATGAAGAGGACAACTTTTGAATGAAGGCAGCCGGAACCCCAATCACCCCAACAGCGTCACACTTCCATAGGCAATACAGGTGTGTACATAGGACTGGATGGAAGCAGTCATAACCCTAACCACCCCAGTATCCCAATGCGTACACATTTACTGTGTCACTTTTATAAAGAAAGCCTCAAGTAAGATATCATTACCGAATGTAGGCAGCCGGAACTCCATTCACCCCAGTAACAATACAAACTGTATCTAGTAATCCCATTTAACAAATCACAAAGCAGTAAGCACAAATATACCAAGGAGAGTAATTATGGGTTCAGGAAGTGACCACGAAGTGAAAGGAAAAGAGTGTACAGAACCCACAAATAAACTGGTGAACTGAACAAATGAGATTTTGTTTGAGAAAGAATAAGAGAGACATCAAGATACAACATGAATGAACCACAAAGGAGAGAAAGAGGAGTAAACCATAACAGTGAAAATTAAGCTACTAACGAGAAAGATGGACGAACAGAGTAAGGAAGTAGAACAATGCTTAAGATCATAACACAAAAACACCACAAACATAAGCTGGTGTGATCCGGTGGTGTTACGGACACACCAGTGTTTTGCTTCCTTTTTTTTAATTTTTAATTTTTTTATATACAAGAACAAACCATAAAACCTCTCTAAACAATATTATCTATCATGGTTTTGAGGTTTAAAGTAAACATCAGTCAGTTTAAGCCAATATACCGTATCATCAAATAAATAGAAGAAATCTCCACTCGTGGAATTTCTATCATTCAAATCTCCAGCCCAAATATGAAACCAAGAAAAAATATGCATAGGATCACATATACATCTCAAAATTTTCTTTAAAGAATTCAGACGTAGTGTGTTTGGGTTAAGTAGGTATATGACTTGCACACATATAACATATGATATATCAAGATGACAAGATGAAATAGATAGAGGCATACCAATTAATTGAGATGTGTGGGAGGGTTATTCCTTATCTCAGCCGAGAGATCATACCTTACTCGATCATACAGTACAACATCATGTTCACCTGTTCCAAAATATGTGGCTGACTTTGATGTTGAGTCTGGTGTCTCCGCAACACTAGATTCTTGCTCTTCACTGTCAAGTTGTGGTGTTGCATCCGGTGTTGTCGCAACACTGGAATTAAGGGTTACGCACATCAAGTTGCTCTAGCCTCAGCTCATCCTTGCTCCATTCTTCCCAATTCAAATATTCTGCACTAGAAAGAATATGAACAAACCAGTAGTCAAATGTAATAAATCTACATGCACAAATATTGATTGATTTGATATATGCACGATGTATAATTTTCTTAAAGTCAAAATAAGAAAAATCAAAAGAATCTACTAGATAAAAACTACTAAAATAAGGATTAGCTTGATCCATTATATGAATACCAAATCCAAACACCAATGAGTTAGGTGCTTGGCTCTGATACCAATTGAAATAGTAACTGGACCGGATTTGGTACTAAACAACTATATTTTGCGACTTTGTGTATCCAGAACACAGAACTCTGACAATGCAGTATTCTAGTGTGTTCGACACACTGTATCGCTGACAGCAACAGAAACAAATAGATTCAGAAACAGAAACTTATCCTAAATACAGAGATTAACAACGGAATAAAACAAGACAACGAGATAAGTTTCTAGCAGATTATATTTCTATAATCGACCGAGCCTCATGGCGAAAAATATCCACTATACGATGATTGATAATGAATACAAAGAACTACTCTAGATCTATTCTCACGAATATCTCTAGATGCAAAAAAAAACTGAGTAATCGCAAAGAACTATCTCTACCAATCTACCTATCAATCTCTAAAACAAACAGAGAAATCTAGACAGAAACAACTCAGAAAAACGGATGACAAATTCGTGAATCTACGTAATAAACACTTGGGAATATTTATGCTTGCTTCACGTGATTTGCATCAATGTCGACTCTTGTATGTATAAGCTTGATAGCCGCCTGTCTGAACAGTAGAGTCCTACATTGAATCTTGTTATAATCTTGTAAACAGAATCCTTGTAGACTTCAACTTCCTTTCCTAACACAACTCGTATACATACTCCTTGTTATCTTCAACTTGTATATTCTCCTTGGATTCTATGAGATCTTTTGTCCTAAAATATCTGCACATATATATCATCAAAACTGTGGAACTAATTAGAAAAACGAATAAAGGTAAAAACTATAAACAGATTAAATATCAAAAGTGTGATACATTATCCAGTGTATCCAGAACACTGAAGAAACTCAGTGTTCCCAGAACACTGGAATAAAAGTTATGTGATGTAGTAAACACAACCAGAAATCTCACACTTACATATACTTACCCGTATATCCGTTTACAAAGACCCACCTTCTGGCCCTTGGTTGGGTTGGGATGTTTTTGTAGTTGCGTTTTTGTTTGGGACTTCTATATAATTAATGAAAGTATGTATTTCTAGTGTTTCTCTAGGAATGGTCTCCTAAGACCACCTCTTTCATTATAGTAGGCTAGAAATAGAAGGTAAAATTAGTCTTAATTTAAAGAGGATATTATTAGTACATATGTTAACAAGAAATTACACTAGATCCCCCTGCTACATATGGTTCGCTAAAAAAGGTCCGCATGATTTAGTCCATTTTCTGGTTAACAAATTTATCATTTCAAACATGTCCTTTTTTTAATCATTTTACAGAAGTATACCTCACCATTTCCTCTAATTCAACTTAAATCCTGACATTTTATAAAATCATAGAAATTATAAGATTAAATAAAACATACTCCATACGTCTCATAAAACTTCATACATTACTAAAAGGAAATAAACCCCACACCAAACAAATAATAAACAATTCCAACTTTACACAAATTTTTATACATCATCAATTTTATACATAAAGATTGATTTTTTTATTTAATTTAAATAATTTTATGTATAAAATTTTATAATTTTCGTTGAAAGTTATACAGAAAATAAAAGTTGATAATAAAAATGCAAATTGTTTCAAAGTTGGACTTAAGGATGTGTTTGGCCGAGATGAAAATTGAACAATTATGGGTGTTATTGTTGAAATCGCAGTGACTAATATGTTATTAAGAAATTTAGCAGGGGGTTTATGTAATATTCCTTAATGCTAATTTGAATCGTACTCCATCCGTCCCGCAAAACTTTATGCATTTGTCATTTTTAATCGTATCGCAGAACTTCATATTTTACTAAAAAAGGAAGTTGTCCCACACGCAATAAATAATAAACAACCTCAACTTTACATACAAATTACACATTTTGCCACCAAAAATATATTTTTCTCATAATTTTAATATCTGATGATTACTTTAACTTTTCACCTAAAACTACGCATAAACCCTAATGTATAAAGTTATTCGAGATGGGAAAGTTTTTTTTCTTTTTTAATTCAATATAGAGTAATATTGGTATATTAAACAAAATATATTAGTAACTAAAAGTGTTGTGTAATTTTAATGAGAGAAAAGTATGAAAGATAGTATTTTTATTCCAAGTAGTCACAGATCGGATTAGTTTTGTGAGAAAATTGAGAAATATATGAACACTACAACAAATATGGTCTTTAGCGGCGCTAAACTTTTACGACTGATATTAACCGTCGCAAATACTCATAGCGGCGACTAGGTCATGGTTGGTTGATTGGCTCAAGATTTATGATCACTAGACTATTGATTTAGCTGGTATTATAGGATCAGTTCCTACATAATGAAATATGAAATCAGCGGTATACTGGTGTTTATGCTTGCTGTTCAATTCTTCTCATGTGAGACTGGTCTTCACAGGTTGATCACATTGCTCGGATTGCATTTGAGACCGCTCGAAAACTTTGTGGGAAGCTCTGTTATGTTGATAAAGCAAATGTTTTGGAGGTAAAAGTAAAGAATAGAGCTAAAGGTTTTGTGTTGTGTTTATTCATCAACCACGTAGAAGTATATATATACAAAGTAGTAGACAAAATCCTAATCGATAAAGAACTAGTATATGTGTAATTCTAATTCTAATTGGCATAGGTATGAGGAAACATAATCCTAATCTATATAGGTCTCTTTTCACTCCCCCTCAAGTTGGTGCGTGAAGATCTCGAACGCCCATCTTGCCCATAAGAAACTGCATGTTATCTGCCCCGAGAGCTTTCGTAAAAACATCTGCGATCTGGTTCTTACTGTCAATATAGGATGGAATGATTTCGTGAGACTCAACTCGTTCTCTGACGAAATAACAATCCATTTCCACATGCTTTGTTCGTTCATGGAAAACGGGATTGTTTGCAATGTGTCGACCAGCTTGATTGTCACAAAATAGCGGAGTTGCGCAGTCTTGTACTGCTTCCAAATCAGATAACAACCAACGAAGCCAAATTACTTCACTGACAGTCGTTGCCATGGCTCGATACTCGGCTTCGGCAGAAGAGTGAGAGACGACAGATTGTTTCTTTGTTCGCCAAGATATCGGTGCTCCTCCTAAAAGTATAATATAACCTGTCCTCGAACGACGTGTTAGCTGACATCCAGCCCAATTTGCATCACAATATGCCGTAAGATGCAGACCTCCCCCTGTCGGTAGGAAAATTCCTTGACCAGCTGTTCCTTTGAGATACCGCAAAATGCAAATGACAGTCTCCATATGTGCTTCGTGAGGATCAGAGGTGAATTGGTTGCTTTGTTCTTCTTTTCCTAGACGCAGATTTTGCGCCATTGGAATTTTACTCGGTCGGCAACCTAGCATTCCACTCTCCTCAAGAATGTCCAATGTGTATTTTCTTTGACTAAGTACTAGTCCATCTTCAGTGCGAGCTACTTCAATACCGAGAAAATATTTTAGCGGGCCCAAATCCTTGATGCTAAACTGATTGTCAAGATAGGACTTGACTTCTTGGATTTTTACATCATTGTTGCCAATTAAGATCACATCGTCAACGTAAATCAAGGCATAAACATAAATGTTACCTTTCTTGTATATGAATAGAGAATGATCTGCTTTGGACTGTCTAAAACCAATGTCGACCAATGCATGAGTGAATTTTTTATACCAATTACGGGATGCTTGGCGGAGCCCATACAACGACTTGCGTAGACGACATACTCGCGTATCACCTGGTTTTGCAAATCCTTGTGGGATTTTCATATATACTTCCTCATTCAAGTCGCCGTGTAGAAATGCATTGTTGACGTCAAGTTGATGAATAGTCCAGTTGCGTTTTGCTGCAACAGCAATCATAGCTCTCATGGTGACTAGTTTTGCAACGGGTGCAAATGTCTCGTGGAAATCTATCCCTTCGACTTGGGTATATCCCTTTGCCACCAACCTTGCTTTATAACGTTCAATGCTTCCATCTGGCTTGTATTTGATCTTGTAGACCCACTTAGAGTCAACTATATGTTTTCCAGGTGGTGGTGTTTCTAGTGTCCATGTTCCATTTTTCTCAAGTGCCTCTATTTCCTTTTGCATTGCAGTTCGCCAATGAACATCACGAACTGCCTGTTTGAAGTGCTTTGGCTCATCATTCGAAGAAATGGCCGTCAAGAAAGCTTTGTGAGAGGTAGAGAAATTATCATATGAAACATAATGAGTCAAAGGATGTACCGTCGAGGTTCCCGAATTAGCTGTGGGCTGTGGGTGGTCTATAGAAGCCGGAAGTGTGACTTGAAAATTTTGTAGTCGAGTTGATTGTGTAGGTTACCTCCCTCCACGTCGAGGTATGTTTGCAACATTATGTCCGGTCTGAAGAGACTCGGTTTCACTTTCTGGCGATTCCAACTCAGGTTGATGTATTGGTTCAGTTTCACCTTCTATGGTTTCATCGCACACGAATCGGGGAGTTTCAAGGGCATCATTTTCATTTTCTTCACTCATATCCACCAATTCAAATGGAAATTTGTTTTCAAAAAATTGCACATCTCTAGAGGTGTAAATTTTCTTATCGTGTAGATCAAAGACACGATAACCCTTCTGCCCACTAGGATAACCTACAAATATGCAAGGGCGTCCTCTCTCCCTGAACTTATCTCCCCCTTTCTTGTTATCCCGGGCATAGACGAGGCAGCCAAAAACTCTAAGGTGATCATAAGATGCTTTATTTCCAAACAATATTTCAAATGGAGTTTTATGATCAATTGCTCTAGAGGGAATGCGGTTTATTATGTAGGTGGCTGTCAAAACACACTCTCCCCAAAATTTGATGGGTAAATGGGCTTGAAACCTTAGGGCTCTAGCAATTTCAAGAATGTCTCTGTGTTTTCTCTCCACTACTCCATTTTGTTGAGGAGTATCTGTGCAAGATGTCTCCAAAAGCATTCCATTTTCTGCGTAATAGTTCATCATGTAGTCAGATTGAAATTCCAAACCATTATCACTGCGGATTCTTTTAACTTTGGTTCCGAATTGAGTATTAATCATGTTGCAAAAACTGGTCAAGCAAACTCCTACTTCAGATTTGTACTTTAAAAGAAAAACCCAAACAACACGACTAAAATCATCAACAATTGTTAAGAAATAATGAGCTCCTGAGAAAGAGAGCACTCGGTATGCACCCCATATATCGCAATGTATGAGTTCAAAACATGACGATGTCTTAATAAAACTATCTCCAAAAGGATTTTTGGTCTGCTTAGCCTTCAAGCAGGAATTACAAGGATCATCATTATTTTTAAGAACTTTTCCCAAGAACTCGAGGTGTTGAAGCCGCCTATGAGAAGCATGACCCAATCTTTGATGCCAAGTATCTGAATCAACGGAAACCGACATAGCTATTACTTCCTTCTGCACAACCGGCTCCAAACAATATAGACCACCGCTACCCTTGCCCACGCCAATCAGGTTCCTCGAGCGTAAGTCTTGCATTATGCAAAAGTCAGGAGAGAAGGTTATTGTGCATCCAAGATCCTTTGTTAACCGGCTAATCGATAATAAGTTACATTTAAAATCTGGGATATTTAAAACATGACCAAGTGTGATGCCATTTGGTAACCGAGTACTACCAAAACCTTTTACGGGTATACTATCACCGTTAGGAATTTTTACTGGTAACCCCATCTTATGAGGTTTTAAATTATCCAGGATGCCGCTATTGCATGTAATATGCTCCGTTGCACCTGAATCAATTATCCAAGATTTATTGAAGTTTTCCTTACCAGTCATGTTTGCAACCGGGTCATTCTGATTTACCGTAGTAATTTCTTGTTCTCCACTGTAGTGTTTTAGTAACCGAGCATATTGTTCGTGATTTAGCCCAGGTATTGGGCTTGAGCCCAATCCAATCGCTGCTGCATGTGGGTAATGTTGGGCTTGATTTCTTCTTTCACCATCACGACCCATGGATCTCTCAGCTCTATTTCCTCGTTGTTCTCCTCCCTTGCGATCATTCACTGTCGATCGATCTCCACCTTGTCGTCGTGATTTCTGCCTATCTTCCCACCATTCCGGATAGCCAATGATCTCGAAGCATCCTTCCGTTGAGTGTCCAGGCTTTCCGCAGTGCTTACAAGTTCTTGTTCCGTCTCGTTTGGAATCCCACCTCCGATTTCCACCAACGGTTGCCTGAAGTGCTGCTGCCTCAAGATTAGGCTTACGGGCAATTGTAATCTGTTTTTGTTGCTCATCCGATGATACTAGGTGGTACGCAGATCCCAAAGAAGGTGTCGGCTTCATACTCAAGATTTGGGTCTTGATGGTTGAAAAGATGTCATCCAAACCCATCAGGAATTCATACATGTGTTCTTTCACTCTTGCTTCTACTAATCTTTTTGATAAATCACATTCGCATTTACCACAGGTGCATCTTGGTGTAGGACATGTTGATTGTAATTCGTCCCAAATTCCTCTGAGTTTCGTGTAGTATGAAGAAACCGACATCTTTTCCTGTCGCGTCATGGTCAAGGTTCTCTTTAATTCATATGCTCTCGGTGCACTTTCTTTTCCAAAGCGTTCCTCCAGATCCTTCCAGATTTCTGCGGAGGTTTGTGCGTATTTGACGCTGGTTCTAATCTCCTTTTCCATTGCGGTGGTCAGCCATCCTTTTATCATAGCGTCGCAGCGCGCAGCCAAAGCGTTAGAGTTTGATCGTCCTTCGGTTTGGGAATAGATCCATCCACGAATCCAATTTTGTTCTTTGCGAACAAGAAGTTTTGCATCTCTTGTGCCCAATATGTGTAGTTACCATCGTTTAGCGTTTCATTGATGTGCATCTGCCTAGGATAATCGGAAGCGTGCAAGTAGTACGGAGACATGTGATCAATTGGCTTGGATGTTGCTGATTCGTCAGAACCGCTATTTGTCATGGTTGATTGTTTTGTGTGATATCAAATCGGCTATTTGGTATCTGATAGGTAGGTAGCTCGTCCTTTTGTTGTGGAGAAAATAGAATTGTTGGTTTGTGGGTTAGGCAGAGGAGCTAGATTTATTGTTTCGTAACTTGCTCTGGTACCATAAAGAATAGAGCTAAAGGTTTTGTGTTGTGTTTATTCATCAACCACATAGAAGTATATATATACAAAGTAGTAGACAAAATCCTAATCAATAAAGAACTAGTATATGTGTAATTCTAATTCTAATTGGCATAGGTATGAGGAAACATAATCCTAATCTATATAGGTCTCACTTCAAAAAGTTACCTCTGATTTGGCATTCTGGATAGAAAGTATGCGAACGATATCCATTTATTGCTCATATATAATATGGAATATGAATAATTTGCTAGACAAGGTTATAGGTAGTAAAAAAGGACTGGTGTTCACATGTTATATATGATCCCCTTTCAGTCTTTCACAATCATTCTTTAGGGGATCACTTTGTTCTCAAGATTTTGCATTGAGGTGAATAAAACAACAACAACGGATAAAGTTGATAATCGTTATTAGATAACGATTCATTCATGTCTCATTCATTTTGTTAACTTCCACATTCATGTTTAGTGAATGCAAACTTGTTACTATATTATTCCATCAAAATTGTATGATATACAAACTTTTTAAATTGTCATAGCAGAAATGAATGTTGTTATTATGGAACCAAACAAGAGTGATGCGATCAGATTGATAGTAGAATCGTCTAATGACCTGGGCTCATTGTATGTTTCTTGATAATTTATCCATGCCGTAGATGTATCACAGTTTATGATGGTGATAAATTCTGTTTGTTTTCTTTCAGAATTGTAATGTATCCAACAAAAAAAGGGAAGCTCAAGGACTGCATTGCAGTTCACAAACGTCTTATTGCAGCTCAATAAATATTCTCATTTCCTGGCCTTATTGCAGCTATATTATTCCTAAACTAAAGGATCCAAATAAAGCCCACCAGATCAAGTTGGATGTTATTGTGAAAGCTCTCAAATGGCTGGAGATGGACATGGATGTTGATGGGGTAATTTTCATTCATTCCCCTGAAGCTGTTGGATTAAATTCTGCAGACAAGGGGCCCGTGAAGGGAGAAAGGCACCAATGGTCCTTCTGTTTCGGTCAAATGGCGCACAAAGTATCACGTTTGTCCACCCTGTCAAGATTAGTCCCTTTTTTGTTTTGTCCTAGCATTGAAATTACTTTTTGACTAAATTGACCAAAAATGATGAGTTGGCAAGTAGTCAACTGGTCAAAGTCGACACCTCACCTGCACAGTCATTTCTCAGATAAAAGAAAAGGGAAAATAAAATAGAAAATTAAAAAAGGAAAAAAAATAAATACCATTTAAATTCAGTAAATAAAAAAGGAAAATCAAAATAACCAAAACAAATTCATATTCAAATTTAAAAAAGAGAGAAAAATAAAATAACAAATAATTTTTAAAAATAAATAAAATAAAAAACTAATTAATGTTGAAATTCAAAAATAATAAAGAAAATAAATAATAAAAAAATAAACAAAAAACTCCCTCCACCACCTCCACACACTCCGACTACTGCCGGTAGTCCGGTACCACCGACCCACTGGCTCCGCCCTGGTTACCTTCGTTTCCGGCGAGCCCCTCCCTATCTCCCACCACACACCCGTCATACTCCTCCGCACACCCTCCACCACCTCCACACACCCGCTACCCTCCTCCTTCTCCTCCTGATTCCCCAAACCCTCTCAAATTCATCAATCAATCTTTTTATTGGTCTTCTGCATTTCATCACCATAACCAGAAAAACCCATTACCAAAAATACCTTCTTCACTCAAAGAGCCTCTTCTCGCTCCAAACCCAGATCGATTATGTATGTTCCCAATCAAATACCCCAAATCTGGGAGATGTATAAGAATAAAAACGAATTCTTGCAATTTTTTTTAGATCTTGTCATCTATTTTAGATTAAAGCTTTGAGACTACATTCCATAAAAGAAATTCATCCTGAATTTTGAAAAACAGAAAAAATATTTTATATAAATATTCAATGTTATTAGAGTCAACTATAGTGGAAATAGTGAAATAAAGAATACAAACTGATTCTCATGAAAAACCACGCGAAGAAAAGCCTAAACCTCAATTAACATTCAAATATTCATTCTCCAAATTGTTTTCTAATTTTATTCTTGCTCTTAAGTTTGGTTGATTATTTTTGTTCCTATAAATCTTTATTTATTTTTAAAATTTGAATTTTATTTTTTACTTGTTTATTTAATTTTTTTAATTTTATTTTTTATAATATTTTGATTTTCCTTTTTTTATTTATTGAATTTTAAATGGTAGTATTTGTTTTTTTCCTTTCTTTTTGAATTTTTTTATTTTATTTTCCCTTTTCTTTTATCAAAGAAATGACTGGACAGGGGAGGTGTCGACTTTGACCTGTTGACTAGCTTGCCAACTCATCATTTTCGGTCAATTTAGTCAAAAAGTCATTTCTATACCAGGACAAAATAAAAGACGGGACTAATCTTGACAGGGTGGACAAACGTGATACTGCGTGTGCCATTTACCCCAAACGGGAGAACTATTGGTGCCTTCTCTCGCCCCGTGAACAAACCACGCATACATTCCAAGCATAAATCTCCCTATCAAGGGTTCTCTTCACCTTGGCTTCTGTTTGTCCCTTTGTTTGTTGCTTCGGTCATATTTCCATTTTCTGTACTGGGGCATTGTGAACCCAATAGGTAGTAATTAATCTCTCGTACAACAACACTAGCAATTATTCTGTGCTTATTTTTGTTTACTTCCATGTACATTAGATTTCATGTAAACAGAATGATCACATATATTGTTCTCAACAAGTTTGGTGTATTTGAATTCTTAAGCAATATTTCATGTCATGTTAGATTTCACTAGAAGTCAGCAATCTTATGGGGCATTCTGGCGGTATTATAAATTTTATATAATTTTTTAATTGTTTTTTGATATTTTTCTACAAAGATCTGTAATTTTATGGTGTATTTATGTGATATTATAATTGTTTTTAATTTTCTAAATTTTTTTATGTAGAAATATGTAATATAGGGGCTATTTTGTGCTATTTTCTAATTTTTGTGGTGTTTTAGGTTAATTTCTAATTTTTTTGGTGTTTGAGATGTTATTTATTATTTTTTAGGTGTATTTTACAAAGTATTAAATGTGTTGGGGTCATTGTGCAATATATGAGGGAATGCAAGGGTTAGGGTTTAGGGCTAGGGCAATGGTTTGCCCTGTTCTGATTAGAAATTTTGGGATTTTTTTTTTTTTTACACTTTTAGCGACGGGTGCTAAGCGTCGCAAAAACTTTTTAGCGACCGTAATTTTATGCACAAACATAAATACGACACCTCTTTTAGCGACGGTTGTCCGACGGATACTAACTGTAGCCAATGTGATTAGCGACGGTTATAACCGTCGCTAAAAGCCTATTTTGTTGTAGTGGAAGGAGAGGTACTGTGACACCTGCATTTCGATACTTGCTTATATTTAATTATTATAATTTTTTTATATAATATTTTTTTAATTATTTCTATTTTATTTACTTAACGAGTTGGTCCGTCCCTAGTTGAGTATTAACAATTTAATTAATGATCAATGTGGTAAATATTAATTGTGGATGGGTCTCCACGGACCGAGCATGAAACATAAACCGAACATACCATTATTTTTACCTCATTTACATTAGCTAATCTAGAAACTTATTATATAATTTTCTCTTTCTAGTAATGCTAGTAGGAGTCTAATTCAGTAGACTTAGTTTGCAAGGCTATTAAATGTGTAAACATTTCAACTAGCTTTCTCATCTTTATTCTATGGTGATGACTCCACGTAGCAAGCAACTTTAAAATGCTAGCATGAGATTACGATTAAATTTTATTCCTTCAAAATAAATCATAAGCTTTAGCAGCACTTCAGGAAGAAAAATTATATAGCTAGGTGAGGCTCCAAAAACAGCTGAGTAAGATTTCTCAAGAAAAATAAAAGAAAAGAAAAGTCTTGCTTGATTGATCAAAACGGTATAAATTCTTCTCCATGATATTTGAGCTGATTGTTTTTCTTACTTGTGTCGATTTAATTTATTCTGAAGTCTAGCGAGAAGTTATGTTGTTTGGGTGGCAAGTGAACTTTCATTTTTGAAACATTGGGATTGAAATTAAGAGATTTTATCTAGAAACCTGAGTTGTTTGTAGTCTCTTTTGACAAATAGATGTTATAAATTAAAGTTAGACACCCTTGTACCTAAGATGACCTCTTCTTGTTTATCAACAAGTATGTTACAACTGTTAGTGGGAAAAAAATTGTAATTTATCATGTTAAATCATTAGACCTCCTAATTAGTCTAATAACATATTAAAGTTGTTAAAACTACAACAGTACATAGTTAATTACCTTTTCTTTTCTTTTTTAAAAGTTTGATCAAGATTTAACTAGTTAAGAGTAATTAGGGAGTTAATATATATAACTGTATCAGAAGTGTAATGAACACCTATGATGTCTAAGTATACTAATTGGCTTTAAGCTAAATATATATATGAGTGAGCATAGTTGTCAACTTGTGTAGATTAGTTAAACTTGATTCTTGTTAATTACTTGCACTATTTGTACTTTTAGCTAGAGGTTATGGGAGATATTTTGTTCTTGTGTTATTAAAGTTAGAAAGTAGTTGCTAGTAGAGGTGCAAGTAGAGAGGTAAACTGTTAATTGCAAGAATTTGATAGCCAAGAATATTTGATCAGTACGTACATGTGCATGTCTCGAATGTATAAGATTTTGGGGAATTGCTAGAAGTGGAAATGTATTAGTAAGTACTAGTGTTCGTTAGTTACAATTTTTCCCTAAGGTCACCTTATTTATATTTCCACTCACCTTTAGTGAAACAATGACCAACTATATCGGTTTTGGGTTAAGAATGATGAATACTATCGTTTGAGGTTTAGTAAACATTTACCGTCTTTCTGTGATATTATAGGTACCGAGTTTGAAACCATCGAGTCCGCCTAGAAGTTTTATGCACAAGTTCCTGCGTACAAGGTGAGGTTTCTTTCATTCTTCTATGTATCATTTCGGCATCTGGCCCTGGAGAATTTGATTACTTTCACTTGTCCTTAATGTTTGTGCGACACGAGTAAAATCCTTATCTATCATTCGTTTCTGACTTTGGACCTGAGCCAACTTGTATCAACTTTGTTGTCCCATGAGCCTTTGCTACTTTGCTTCATTGCTCCCTTGAATCATTCAATTCATCATTTGACATGAAACCTATTAACCGTTTGATTGATCCTATTGAATTGCCTCTGGTACTTGTGACCTTCCACTGGAAATGAGATATATAATTATAGTTACAACGGATTGGGCCCGGACTGTGGCGAATGGCTACCGGGTGGAATGGACCGCCGGTTAAGGTCATCTTCTGCAGATCCTTTTTCCCATACGCTGAATGCAACCGGTGGTTGGTGTGTTCCGTGATCTGGTCTAGCATGAACCTTGGCATGCTTGTTTTCTCTATTTTCGGGGTCGCTCCCCGAGGAAAGTCATAAGGTTGTAGTTAGGTTCAGGGAGTCATATGGTAGGTTTTGACATTGATACTCGAAATCGTTTCATTTCAAAGCTATTGTTCCTTTCCTTGTATTACTCGTGGCATGGTTGCTTTGTTACTCCACAATTGTTCCATTCTCTCACTTCTTTGTCATTTGTTTATACTCACTAAGTCTTTGGGACTTAACATCTTTCTTGTTTTGTCTTTGTTCCCTAGGTTGAGTGAGCCGGGTACGTAGGAAGTCGGGTGTTACTAGTAATCGCTACCGTACGGTGAACCTTTGGACCTGTACATAAATAAGCTCAGTGAGTCTGTGAATCACTGGCAGTGGTCGACCTAGGTTCGAATGTCATTTTGACGAAAGCATCCTTAAGGAGTTTAAGTCTTGCCTGTGTGTTTCTAGTTTCTAAAACTTTGGGCCTGTAACCTAAATATAAGTTTGAATGTAAATTTGAGTGTGGTTTGCCTTTCTATCCATTTCTGGCTATTGTCTATTCAGGTTTACTTTTAATGTAGCGTCGACTTAATAGAGTAGAGTGCTTCCTAGTTCGGGTGTTACAGGTACCATATAAATAATGAGTCAGACTCCTGAGAGTCCACAATATATTGAGAGTCTTTGAGAGTCCTACATAATAGACAAACATATGCAATTTACGTAAAAAAAAAACTATACAATCTCATTTTTTCGCGGGTTGACCCGGTTCAACCGGGTCAACTCACATTTTTTCCTTACAATACACAGCTCCTTTCACGTGTCCATCCAGTCATATTGGTACTTTGGATCAAATTGTCTATGTTTGACATATAATTATCTATGTTTAGCATAAGATGACAACATATTTATTCCAAAGAAACACAATATTTATATATAAACATAGAAATCAATTTCATTCATCAATCAATAAATGTCATACATATAAAACAATACAAAAAATTTAAAATCACTATTTCCAAACTACAATCATCTTTGCAAACAAATAAAACACCCTTGAATTGTTCGTCGGCTCCTCGATCCACGTCTCCATCTTTATCATCAATCGTTTTCTTCATTCGACCACCATTTTTATGAAAACCTAGTATATGCAAAAAAAACATCAACAATTTGGCAACTGTCATACACAATTTTACCATAATAATAGACTATTTAACTACAACAATAGACAACCAAGTTGCATAACTCATTGGCTTGTCAAACACAATCCTCACACTAGCATGGGACTCAATTGACACATTCATGAACATATTCACACATCCATTCAACTATTTGGCAACTGTCATACACAATTTTACCATAACAATAGACTATTACACTACAACAATAGACAACCAAGCTGCATAACTCATTGGCAACTGTCATACACAATTTTACCATAACAATAGACTATTACACTACAACAATAGACAACCAAGCTGCATAACTCACTGGCTTGTCAGGGACAATGCTCACACTAGCATGGGACTCAATGGACACACTCATGAGCATATTCACACAACCATTCAACTATTTGGCAACTTCCATACACAATTTTACCATAACAAGACTATTACACCACAACAATAAACAACCAAGTTGCATAACTCATTCGCTTGTCAGGCACATTCCTCACACTAGCATGGGACTCAATGGACACATTCATGAGCATATTACATTCAACTATTTGGCAACTGTCATATACATTTTACCATAACAATAGACTATGATACTACAACAATAGACAACCAAACTGCATAACTCATTGCAACCATGTTACACTTGAAACGAGTTCCTAACCAAATGATTTTTCCAGAAAATAAACATTTGAAATTTCAAACCAATAAAGCACACTAATCATGAAAATCATTAAGATTGAAACAAAACATTCAAACTAGATCTACGAACTGATCATGCCAACTAATTTTAAGCATTCTCCTTACAAAAGGCAATAGAACGAGAGAGAAACAGGCTAAACAATGATGAAACATCAAACATCGTTAATCGCGAGTGAAGTCGGAATAAATCGAAGAAATCAACACTCAACAACACTGATAAAAGTAACAAACCAGTATAGTATAGCATCAACAATACAACAACAGAGGAATCGAACGAAATCAACTCGAACCCTAAAAACTGAATGAAATCCAATTCAAAAACCTAAATAGCGAGAAAACTTACAATTACGGTTTGTAGATCTCAAGCAGAAAGAGTCTGGAAGAATAATCGCTCTCAAACGTGAAGGCGTTGTTGATTGATTTGCAGAGAAAAGCAAGCATTGATGCAGAGAGAAGCGCAGAGAAAATCTGGAAGAAGCTGGAAGAAAAGAAACGATGAAAGAAAGAAAAGATCTGAATCAATTGACCCGCGAAATCTCATAATTAAAATGGGTTAAGTTGTATCTTGTGAAGGACTTTCAGACTCTCATTATCACTAGGACTCTTTTAAGTCTGTGTAATCAATAATTTACCTGGAGGTGTCCCCCACATCAATATCCCAATTTTGGAACCAAGTAAACGAGACTAAATGTGCAGCTCAAGAACATACATCCAGCTATCGAATAATATTATATTTTACCAATGTTTAATGAAACAAAAACTAGCAAGGATGGCCTGTGAATTCAAAATCCCGACTATGATGTTATATAGTAAAACCTCGTTACATTAACACTCGATAAAGTATGACGTGTAGAACACCCTAAACTAGCTCCTTTGTGTATGACATTTGATGATTACCCCTGTAGCTTAAGCTACCCTGTTAGGTTTTTTTTTTTTATGCCTGTTTGTTATGTGTTGTTTGAAGTTTGTATTGGGATGATGTACTCATTTACTTGGAATAAAAATGCTATCTTTGTTCCAAAAATAATAATAATAAAATAATAACCTCGATAAAACTAATAATTGTCTGGTTACAAGTTGGGACCAGTTCAAATTTCGACCACAGTAAATTCAATATAAGATAATCATTTTATTTTAAAACCTAGTGTATATTTATTTGTCGCGGTGAAACTAGAGACCATTATATATTTGTTCGAAAATAATTTCATAAACATATGAATCTACTGTCACTTGTATTTATTTTTCTTCTTCAAATCGGTATTGAATTTGTCTTCATCAAATATACCATTTGCTCACAAGAGATGCATAGTTGTATTCTCGCACTGTAATAAAAAGTGCTTGCAAGTCTTCTTTTCGAGTAACCGATTCAAAAAACTATTGATCATCCTTAACTTCATCATACCCGATTTTAAATAACACCATGAAAAAATATAGCGAGTGATTCGCATTCATTTTATGTTGATGGCTCATACGAGTGATTAATTTTCCAAAATCATGAGTGTCTTCTCATGAATTTGCACCCTTTTTATTACTCGAGTCAAATTCATTTCCGCTGTGTAAATTTGGTTAATTCATATGGGCTCGAATTGGTTTGGGCCAGACACTTATGCAGTTGTTGGTTTGATATGGTCCATTATTCTTTTGATGCATTGATATGGACTGGTCCTTTTACAAATCCCTATTTCATCAGTTGTACACTTTCTGGTCACATTCGAACTTTGGGCAAAGGCAATTTTGAATAAAATCTTAAACTGTTGGCTCATGGCTGGTCCTCTCACATTATTTCATTAACCTGGGATTTCTTGCAACAGATTTGCAAACAAGTGATTAACTACAAAACCTATGTCTAAATAGGAAAAAAAAATAAATAAATAAATAAATAACTTAAAATGAAACAAGATGGGAAAGAGCAAAGAGATGCTTGAAATACAATACTTAGAAATGCAGGTCCAGGAAATTCAGATCCTGCCACATACATTTCTTCATGTTTACAAATAAATCAAATGTTCGACCTATCGATTACATATTGAATAAGCATTCATAATAAGTCTACATAAAATGGGATGGGAACACTTCCATAGTAACTTAATATGAGGAAACAATACAAAACAAGCACAATTGAGCAGCTGTAAGGATTACAAGACCACTTTAGAACAAGGAACAGCGAAGACAAAATCGACAAAATCTCCAGAATCCATTACCCCTTACCAAGAGACAATAGGACCCTGAAAAAGAATAACAGATTAGTGATTCCCAGGAAGCTTATTTATTCATCCCCAGCTCACAAGCTCAAGCTTTAGGCTTGAGTATCTTAACAGTCTCCCATGTGAAATCCGGATCCTCACGGCCAAAGTGACCATAAGCAGCAGTCTTCTGGTACCTAAAGTTGCCTCCTCTCTTCAAATCCAGGTTAATGGACATCATTCCAGGCCTGAAATCGAAGTTCTCCTTGATAAGGACAAGAATATCCTTATCTGGGATCGTACCAGTCTTGTAGGTGTCAACAAACACTGAAAGTGGTTCAGCTACACCAATGGCATAGGATACTTGCACAATGCACCGGCGAGCAAGTCCTGAAGCAACTATACTCTTGGCTGCTTGCCTAACAATGTATGCACCACTCCTGTCAACTTTAGTCGGGTCCTTGCCTGAGAAAGCACCACCACCATGAGCACCCCATCCACCATAGGTATCGATGATGATTTTCCTACCAGTGAGACCAGCATCTCCATGAGGGCCACCAATGACGAACCGACCAGATGGGTTGAGGTGGAAGATTGTGTTTTCATCAAGGTATCGTGCGGGCACCACAGGCTTAATCACATGCTCCTTCAAATCAGCAGCAATTTGGTCGTTTGTGACGGTTTCGTCATGCTGGGTTGAGATGAGAATGGTGTGGACTCTGATAGGAACCATGGCACCATCGTCGTTTTTGTACTCAACAGTAACTTGTGTCTTCCCATCAGGTCTCAACCATGGGCAAGTGTTGTTCTTTCTCACTTCAGTGAGCTTGGCACCAAGCTGGGTGGCAAGGACATGAGTTAGTGGCATGAGCTCTGGTGTTTCATCAGTGGCATAGCCAAACATGTGGCCTTGGTCACCAGCTCCAATTTCCTCAGGTTTCTTGCTGAGATGGCCGTGGACTCCCTGGGCAATGTCAGGGCTCTGTTGTTCAATGTTGACAAGGACTTTGCAGTTGTCAGCATCAAGACCAACATCTGGTGAGATGAACCCGATGCCTCTGCATGTATCCCGGACAATCTTCTCATAGTTCACATTGGCTTTGGTTGTGATCTCACCAAATACCATGACCATGTTAGTTTTTGTGCATGTCTCACAGGCAACTTTGCTCTCTGGGTCCTGCTCTAGGCATGCATCAAGAATGGCATCTGAGACCTGATCACAGAGCTTGTCAGGGTGGCCTTCGTTGACAGACTCGGAGGTGAATAGGAAGGTCTCCATATCAATTCTGGAAAACACAATAGCCAGCTGTGTTAGATAATTACATGCAGTTCTGCAACCTTACGGAAATAAATAAATCAGTTTGTGTAATGTTCTTTTCATGCAGGTGCTACTGTATTACGTCCCAATTGTTCTACTGGATTAAGTCCGAAAATTGAAAATTGAGAAGAAATAAATTATCAGTGATAGAACAATCATGCAATGTGGAAACAGTACTAAAACAGAAGCAAACAAGTAAAAAGAGAAACTAATAAATCAATTGAGTTGGTTCCTAGGCTAGCAATAATTTATCATGCAAATAATACGGTTCGAGCTTGGATGTAACTTGTCAATCATGAGGAGGATACTCTGTCACTCAGTCAAATAGAAGTATAGCAACTCTCACAACTAATCTACTATCTATACACCTTGGATCAGCCACTCATAAGTCCAATCATAAAACTTGTATTGATGTGGTTTAATGGTTGCACACCTTAAATGCTGTGAATAATCATAACACAAATCCTACTAATAGCTTTGCTGCTTTTGCACGAAACTTACCATTTGTATTAAAACTAACAAGGCAACCACACATTCAAGTATTTCTCTTGTCTAAACGTTATACGATCTGATTCTAACACAATTTATTCTCATAGAGCGAAATCATTTTTCGTATTATCTTAAATGCTCAAGATAAACCACCTCCAGATTACCGGGCAAACATAATCTAAACAAAAGAAAGAGATCAACTTAGGCAGGTACGATTTCAATACCCCGGGTTGATTTAAAGGAACAGTCTGACACAGGTGTATGAGTAATGAAGAAGTTTTGGTAGTCAATTGATCTCATCGCATTGATTGTTGCATATGATAAATACATTGCTTCGTCTGATCTTATCAAATTAAATCCACGTATGACAGATTGAAAGCAGATAATTAGTAGTAATTCAGAAAAAAAGCTTGTCTGCAACAAGATCTGCATCTGGTGAAGCAACATAACAAGATCCAGTTCCATTGGCATATAAAATCAATGAAAACGTCAAGTAAGTAAGACACTGAATCAACGAAAGCTAAATCTAAAATCAATTTCGGTACAAAATGCAGGTAGCCATAACAACCTGTTTTAACTTGATTTTAATCGTTAGCAAAACAGAATAAGATTAACGGGAAATGCTACAGATCTAAGCAATAAACAGAAGAAGCAGTAACAGATCTAGTTATTATAAAAGAAAAGAAGCATTATGAAGAGGGAGAGAGCGTACCTTTGGAAGTGATTAGATCTAGACAAGAATGAAGAGGAAAAATGCAGAGTGGTATTTTTTGGTGAGGAGACTGGTTGATATATATAGGCAGATCCGGATCATATGCTCTCTCTCTCTCTTCTTTTCTTGTTTCTGTTGGTGAACCAAAAAAAAACCACCCAGTGGGACCCACTTAATTGAGCTGCAGCTAATGAGGTGAAGACACGTGGAGGGGGTTGTTGAGTGATGGTGAGATTGGGCTTTCTGAATCTACTTTGTGATGCGGTTGGTAGTGGTTAGTATTGGTTGTGAGAGTGGACATGGTTGTACGTGCTGCATTGGGGAAGGTACCAGGGGTAGGTGATTTTTCTTTTTATTAGGAAAGTTATGAACAAAATGGAATGTTTTTCATTATGTTAAAAGTTTTCACTTGCATAGAAACAGAAAAGTTTTCTCAATCATCAGTGGAGTACGTTTGCAAAGTAGGTTTTGCAGCCTTCATAACAGTATAAGATAGGTCATTTTTTTATCCGAATAAGTTATAAACTGATGGGATCCGACTCTCGGTCCATCACTATGGAGCATACGAACTCAGTTAGGACATTAAGTGGGCCTTTTCTTGTTGAAATACGATGTTGTTCGGTGGAATATTAGAGAATTAGGTCAACTACCTAATTCATAGGAGTTGGCTATGGCGCGGATACGTCTAGAGCGTGTAGGTTCGTGGAGAATCTATATATATAAGAAATATTGGAAGATCAGTTATGATATTTACTACTCCCTCTGTCCCATAACAAATGTCCTGTTTTGACTTTTTGCAGTCAACGTTTTTCAACTTTAACTCCGATTTAATCTTAAACCGTTAATGTAAAATGTTCAATTCAATTATATAATGAAACTTTAGGAGGTAAAGTTTCATTATATAATTGAATTGAACATTTTACATTAACGGTTTAAGATTAAATCGGAGTCAAAGTTGAAAAACGTTGACTGCAAAAAGTCAAAACAGGACATTTGTTGTGGGACGGAGGGAGTAATATTTATAGGGAAATTTACATCTGCTCCCCCTAATAAACACCCCTTACTCATCCAGGGTCCTATCATTTCATCAATAATAGATTGGTCCAAAATCGAATTTCAGAGTTGATCATTCTAAAAAAATAATTTCCACCTGGATATATCAGTATTGACGGTGGAAAACCTTGTTTTGGCGGGAGGGACCGATTATGGTAAAGAGAAAATAGAAAAAAGGGGGAAATTGTCTCATTCCACACCAACCCTTTTTCTTCAACACCATATTTTATCTCAATCTTACTGTCAAAATTCGACCATATTCACAAACTCATCTTCAATTATATCTGTCCCACTTGAATCGTCTGCCATCGTGCTTGGTTGTGGTGCAAGATTTTGGTTTTCGAAGGATACAAAGGCAACAATGGCGGGTAAGTATCTCTATTAAATTTTTCGAGTTCGTGTATATTTCTGGTCCATGGTACGGTAGATGATGTTGGTATCGGTATCGAGTAAGGAAGGAAATTTGGTGCTGCAAAATTTTGACAGAAAAACCCTTGCTTTACTCTATTAGTATGTGTTTAAGAACATATATAGGTTCACTTGGTGATGTTATGGTGTAGTTGACGATAGTATTTTGTTCTATGTTGAGTTTAGAAGAGTTCAATTATGCCTTATTATATCTCAATTTTGAATTAATGTTTGCCGTTTTTTGGTGTTTTGAAATTGCTCAGTTATAACTTTGTTCTCAACCATTTTGTGACGTGTTACATTGACAAGTGATGATTTCTTCAATATAAGGAGCCATTTTGAAAAGGGAACTGTTTATACTCTACAATGTATCTATCAAGGGGTATAACTACTCTAAACTCATGAAAGAGGTTATAAATGATGTCCATCCCGACTACTCCCTGTTTTTCACTATGAAATATGATGTTGAGGGCTCATTTGATCAATATGAGGTATTAAGTGATAGGAATGTTGATTTGGATTTTTTAGAGAAACAAAACACATAAAGAAGTTGAATTGCATATAGAAACTGATGATGGTGCCCCATTGGCTATTGATTTATCTGGACATAAGGCTAGTAAATGGGATGATGATGTTGATCAATTGTATCACCCTCCAATTAAGAAACATTATACTGAATCACGAACGGAGAAAACTAGGCCTTTTAGGTACATAAGAACTAAACCAAAACTTTCCCCAACACCTACCATGGACAGGTCTATCACTCTTTCACTGTAGGAATAGGGTGGGAACTCTATTTCCTTAGTGTTTTGGTAGAACCCACCCACAATTCGGTTGTCTCATTGAACCTGCAAAGAGAGGTTACAATTCAGGTTAAGTTGTAATTGTTAGTTTTTGTATTCGAAAACCAAATGGAGAATTAGAAGATATAGCCAAGGCCTATTTACACATTTTACTTAAAACAATTATGTCCCCTCACTTACGGTGTGCTTAGAGGAATCGACGGACGTTTGTTCTGCAACATACAACAGCTGGAATATTGAACCTAATAGCCGCACAAGCTAGAAGTTCCTAACGAACTTTACTGAGCCTGAATTGTATGAGTGGAGAAGGATAAGAAGAAGAGCAAAGAGAGAAGAGAAGGATGATTTTAGTGTATCTTCTCTCCATACTAGAGACCACAAAGGTGAGGAATTACAGATTCGTAACTGCAAAATCTGCACATAAGTGCATTTTAATATTTTATTACTATCAATTGAAATTTAAAGTAATGCACTAAAGACTGCAACAAATGGCGATCAAATGAATGATTTTGTTACTCTTGGTAGTTAATATTACAACTAGAACATTTGAACACGTTATGCGTGTTATTGTGAGACTACAAATAATGGAATAAGTATATGAATATAAGTAATATCGTTGCTTCTGATAATTGATTGAGAGTTTAATTATGGTTTGAGTTAATACAAATTGATCTTTTTTTATTTAATTGAAGAACATGGAGAAGAAAGATTGGTTATTATTATTATTATTATTTTTTTTTTTTTGTTGTTGAATTAGGTTTGAAATTTAGTTGGAGAAGACGTGTTATTTAATGATGAATTGATTCTGATGGGAGGAATTAGAGCTTGTAATTTAATTGAAAAAACAAATTGGTTTTTTGTAATTAAGTCTAATCTACATATATATATATTACAAATGAGTCAAATTTAATTTAAATTAAGTACTCAATTGACAACTCCAATAGTTGTCCACTTATATATATACTGTAATATGGAGTTAATTTTTATTTAAGACATGGGACCGAGAAATTTTTATTCCTTTATGGACTATTCCTTTATTGAGTTTCTACGGCACATCCTTTCTAAATTACCCTTACTGACCAAGCTCTTAAAAATATGATGATATCATCATACTAAAAACTAGAAATACATGTTTAGAAAATGTTGATAAATTAAATATTAATTATTTTTATTTCTTATCATTATTTGGAAAAAAATTATTCGTTCTAAAAGCCATTTATTATTTTATAGAGTATTTGATGGTACATATTACGCTAGTTAGAACTCCAACCACTTTAATTTCTTAATGAATTCTCTACTGCCATAACACTCTGTTTGGTTTACTTAATCCATGCCTAACAGTGTTTTGGCCTTCCAATCCACCGGTTTGTTTTGCTATTGTCCGTTGGGCTTTCACTTAAGCCTGACCTGAATTTCGAGCTCAGGCAAGGCTGTGATTGGTCCGAATTTGCTAACTGGGCCATAAACATGGTTTTGTAAAATCCAAACAATATGTTGGATTGGTGACTGGAACATGTAATGGTGTTACTTTTGGTCCGAGTTTATGAAATTGTTGTTTCTCTGATGCTAGTGGTGTTGAGATATAAACTTGAAAAGTAATGGTTCCCTCCCTCCCTTGTGGTTTGATTACAATTACAGTAATTATTGAATTCATGTTAGGTGGTGTTTAAAGTCAAATGGAATTTATGTTTGTGCTGCTTACTTGTTGGTTACTGTGACGTTCACAGTTATTTGTGTTATATATATTACATGTATTGAAGGATGAACTAGTGACAATGATGAATTTGTTTTACAAATCATGTATTACGAAGTGTTCGAGATATTGAAGCTGCTAAATTGATTATGTGTATCCGTGCTTGTCTTTGTTGTTTTTAAAATAGGGCCTAAAAAAATGGATATGACACAGCAGTGATGTGGCAATGAAATGTGCGATATAGCATACTTTTAAACCCTCGTTTTTTGCCCTAGATGCAATATTTGTATCGTTTTATTGTCAATTACCAACTTTGAGTGTTTTATGTAGGTCATGATCGCATTTTTGAGGATCTGCACGATTTCAGGCACCAAAACGGCATAATTGTGCCAAATCGGGACAAGGAAGCGAATAAGTCGGATTGACCGTTGCATGGAGTTCGAGGAGTCAAAACATGTCATGCGACCAACCAATATACATATAATTGAAGATGCTACAACTTTTTAGAAGACATGTTCAAGAAGTGCAAAACCTAGGAAAGAAAGGGAATACGACAATTCTACATGGAGCTAGAGAAGTCCGATGAAGTTATGCTACCTACCGTTGCGAAGATCTCGGAAAAACATGACGTGCAGAAGGACACTTTTTGAGGAAACGAAGTTACGAAGCCCGAAATCGAAGAACGAAGGAAACAGATTCGAATCAGCAGAAATCGAAGATGGAGATCCCGGGGGACCACAGAAGGGGTCTCTGCGGTCCACAGGGGACCGCACTCGACAATATGTTTTGCTTCCTAGGCTATTTTTTTGGCCTGTCAGGCTAGGGCCCGCCTTTCTAAACCTTCCTTATGATGAATGGCGGTTAGAGCTCGAGATTTTCAGTATAAATAAGACCCTTGGGGTCTCAGAATCATTCATCACCTACCAAAAACCCTGGCCGTCAGGCAACCAGTCCTCGGGGAAGTGAAACCCCAACCTTACTACAGCACCAAGATCGACTTCTACAAGGATCAGGATCGAAGAACAGCTTCAGAGGAGGAAACCCTAACAACTGCACGAAGACATCAAAGACTAAGCTTTTGTTTTCCTTTTCTTCTCAGATTTCGATTTCTTCTTGTTCGGTTCTTGATGATTTCGATTACAGCATATTGTAGAATACTATGAGTAGCTAATTTTCTTTTGTAAAGGAGAACCGCCGTAACTCTGCTTTTGCTACTTCTTTATATACCATGATATATTAATGAATTAGTTTTAAAACGTAATTCGTGCTTATTCTTTATTCATCCGACTCTTTACGTGGAAAATCCTTACTAACTACGACTTGGTTACGGACTTTACTTTATCCTGTGTGATTTGTCTGAAAATGTGACGAGATAGTGTGTTGAGTGACACAACACATTGTTGGTTTAGTAAGGGTGTTTGGATTAACTACGACTTGATCTTTTGGCATGTTTCCTTGCTACCTGTAGACGGCTAGTGCGTTGTTTGATTCTAAGTAGTTGGGAGTAGCATACAAAGGGAGGTTGGGGAACCTTTACGCCTTTTCATCATTGATTTACAACAAAGCAATTTAGGGTTTACTGCGATTTAATTATTCTGTCTGAGATCAAACTGTTTACTTTTCTGCATTCAATTATAAACGTTATTTGCTTGTTCCTATGCTAAGTGTCCGTGGAGAACGACATCCCGAGTCAACTTTCCGCTATAAACAGTGGATTTGAGGACTTCCTACTTATAAATTTAATCTTGATTGTATTTAGGGTTTACAGGTTCTACAATGGAAAACGAAATCTTTGATTGCACATCAAGCAGCAACTAATGTTATTGATGCTACAAAGTATTCGAATGACTATGGGCTTCTTGATGGGTGTGTGCATGATTGCTTCTGAGGTAAACATGAAGTATTATAGGCAAAACCTGCATGAACCCCTTGTTGGGAAGAAGTATAATATGTGGTATAAACTATATGTTCAAATGGAAAGGAACTTTAGGCTGTTTGAGGAGGATGATATTGCGTGCATCGATAACTTGCGAATGGATAAGAACTGTTTCAACAGACTTTGCGATGTATTGAAACAAGCGGTGGATTGACTAATAATAAGTTTATGACTTTGAAAGAACAAGTTGGAATTTTTTTATCAGTGCTTGCTCATAACAAGAAGAATAGAATCCACTCACTTTGACTTCATACGTTCTGGACAAACTATAAGCAAGTACTTCCACATCGTGTTGCAAGCTGTTCTTCGCATGCACAAGCGGTTCCTAGTGGTGCCTGAACGACAAATGAACATAATGCTCCGGAACGTTGGCAATGCTTTCAGGTTACATCCTATTACATAATAAATGAATCCTTACAATCAGAACTGTGATGTTTTTTGTTATTAATTATGAGTTATTTTTTTTAACTAGGGCTACTTGGGTGCATTGGATGGAACACATGTCCGTGTTAAGGTTCCACGGGACAAGCAAATCCCGTATCGTGGTCGAAAAGGGATTGGGATGCTTGTGACATAAACATGAACTTCACCTATGTTCTAGCTGGATGGGAGGGTTCATCGACGGATAGCCGTGTTTTGGTGAATGCACTAGCCCGGCCAAATGGGTTGCTTATTCCAGAAGGTACCCATGTTATTTGAGTGAAAGTTGTGCAACATCATTGAAAATTATATGTGTCAGTAGTGTTTTAGTTACTCCATATTTGCTATTTATTGACGATCTTTGCTCTTTCTTGTAGGACAATATTATTTATGCGATAGTGGATAAACGCACGGGCCTGGATTTGTTACCCTTATATGCAAACAATGTACCATTTGAAATCTTGAGGTGTTGGCAGGGATGCACCTCAGATACCAAAGGAGTACTTCAATATGGTCCATTCAAAGGCACTAAATGTGATTGAGCGAGCTTTTGGTGTGCTGAAAAAGCGATGGGTAACATTGGCGAGCAGTCCAAGTACCCCGTAGAAGTTCAAAATCGAGTTATTCTAGCTTGCTGTCTTTTACAGAACCTCATCTGACTCAATATGTCAAGGGATCCTTTAGAAGATGAAGAGTTGTCTGATGATGAGGCTGAACCAATATGTGATGACCCTCCGGATAACGACATACAAGTTCTTCGTAAAACCCCTGAATGGACTGCTTTCGGGGATAATTTGGCTAACGAGCTGTATAATAATTAGTTGGAGAGTAGAGGAGGGGTTGTCTAATATGTTTGCATATGTCTAACATTGAGTTTAGCATTCTATATGTCATATGTATAAAATAGGCTACGTGTTTTGCTTATTCGAAAAATGTTATATGTGTAACATGACAGATTTTGATGTAAGATGTTTGGTGATGTAATATAATTTCCCGTACCATGCTCAATTGTGTTAACATGCTTATTAATTTGTGTGTTCATATTATGTTATTGTCTTTATAATTCTTATAATTTGGTACTGATGATATTTTTTTTATGCATGGGGCAGATGAAACCAGGTGGAGGCAGCTACAGTTTCAGACCTCCTTTCAATAAGGCAAGTCTACGTGCTAAGTTTGTACCCACTCAACGACCCGGTTCAAGCCTAGGCTCAGGAACCAATGGTTCGTACAAGAGTATGTCTCAACCATCAATGGGGCCAAATTTTAGTGGTAGTGAAGCAGAGACAGCGACTAAAACTCGATCACCACGCTACTACTGGAGTGAAATGGAGGATGCTGCTTTGGTTGATGAAATGCTGATGATCATGGCACTTGGTGCCCGTGACGAGACAACCAAAGTGTCAAATACAATCTCACAGCTAGAGAAGTTGGTGAAGGAGAAAATCCCCACCTGTCCGATAACGAAGGAGTAGATAAGAACAAGACTCAAAACCTGGAAGGCCAAATATACTTTGGTGGAAGGTATTCTTCAACTGAGTGGCTCAAATTTCGTTGGTGGAAAGAACAAATTGGATGTTGAAATAAGTGATCAGTGGAAAGATTTCTGCAAGGTTTGTTGTACATTACACACATTTTTCTTATTTGAAAGATTTTCAGTTTTTGTGGATGTTATTTCGATAAATAATTTAACTAACTGCAATGCATTACCTGATGAATAAAGGTCATGGTTAGGTATTGAGTTATCTTTAATGCTGAGAAAAATGCGATAATTTGCTATTTAATGCATTTATAATACAGGTTAACAAAGATGCTCATTCGACAAAAGGGAAAGAGTTTCCATTGTTTGATGTTTGGGGACAATGTTTTGTGAAGGATCATACTACTGGAGAAGGTGCTTGCGGCTTTGATGAGGCTGCGGAGAAAACTCCAGAGGATGTATACAGAGTCGACAGAGAAGGTATCGTGAGTGAGAATGATATGGATGTTACAAGCCTTCTTAGCGCGTCTCAACACAGACCCAATGAATTCACTGAACAACAACCACCATCTCAGGCCACTCAAACTAATGGGCCACCAAACAAGAAGGCTAGGATTGACAAAGGTGATCGAGCTGAGAGGATTGCCAAACCTTATGTGAATTTCATGCAAAAATATTGGGAAGAGCACAAGGCTATTTTGGAAGATATTAACTCCAAACTTGTGCCTCCTGATGTTGTTTTCCACAAAAAGTGTGTCATTATGAAAGAAGCACTCAAAGACTTTCCATATATGACCAGGGATGAAGCAATGTACTCAGTTCAATGAAACTACTATGTCACTCAGCAGAACATCACACCACGATGGATGTATAGAGTAGTATAATTACGGTTTACGTCTAAGAACTATCTCATTAATATAACACGACATATAAAGAAGTAGCACAACAGAGTTTTGACGGTTCCTCTTTACAATAAAAGTTTAGCTACTCATAGTAATATGAAAGACAGAAATCGAAAACTGAGAGCATGACAAGAGAAAAGAGAAGCTTAGTCTTTCATGTCTTCGTGCTGCTTCTAGGGTTTCCTCATTGTTGTTGTTGACGGCCAGGGTTTTGGGGTTTCACTTCCCCGAGGACTGGTTCTCTCTCAGGAGAGCTGCTAATTTGATCGCGATGTCTGATTATAAGAACCCAAGGCACTTATATATTTATAGTGTGGAAATCGACCTCTGGCCGCCCTTTATGATTAAGGAAGGTTAGAAAGGTGGGCTCTAGCCAGACAGACCAGGAAAAAGCCTGTTTCTGGAACTTTCTTCACTATGGCCCCTTGCCTTGTGCGGCCCCAGTCCTTCGATTTTGGCCAGCTTCTGTCTGTTTTCTTCGTTCTTCAATTTTGGGCTTCGTAACTTCGTTTTCTCGAAAAGTGGTCTTCTACAATGTTGTAGCATCTTCAATTATCGTCGCATTGGTTGGTCACATGACATGTTTTGACACCTAGAACTCCGTGCAATGGTCAAATCAGCGTATTTTCTTGTTTTTCTTGATTTCGCCTAAATATGATGTTTTGGCATTGAAAATCGTGCAATTCCTCAAAAACGTGATCATGATCTACAAAATATACAAGAAGTTGGTAATTGACCATAATATGATGTAAATATTGAATCTTGCATAAAAAACGAGGGTCTAAAAGCATGCAAAATCGCACATTTCATTGTCACATCACCTGCCTTATGCCTTGCTTTCCATCCATAAGTCCTTCCAACCTCCCATTAATATTGAAAGAAAACCTAGAATATGTGATACAGACCATGACCCTATGAATAAACCAGGAATGAAAGCCATAAGCAAAGAGCACATCATGCAAAAACTTCCAGGAGATTGTTTCATAGGCCTTTTGTAGATCAATCTTCATGAGACACCTTGGAGACACATGTTTCTTATTATAGTCTTTTATCAACTACTGACTGAGTAGAATATTATGATGCATATACCTGTTAGTAAAAAAGGCACTTTGATTCTTCAAAACAATCTGAGGCATAAAACTCAGAATCATTTTAGCTAGAATCTTTGTAATCATCTTATATAAGATATTACAACAAGATATAGGCCTGGAATGTTTAGTAGGCATAGGATGCGGACTTTAGGGATCTGAGAGATGACGATATTATTAACTTGCTTCAAGAGCATCCCATTTCAGAAAAAATAAATCATCAATAGCTTTAAAAACTAGAGGTCCAGTAATAGCCCAAGTCTTCTTGTAGAAACAAGAATTAAACACATCTAGTCCAGGAGATTTGTTATCTCCCGTGGAAAACACTAATTTTAACTTCAGTCATAGTATGGCCTCTAAGAAGAGAAGCATTCATCTCAATAGATACACCAGAGTGACCAAGGAAGACAGTAGGATCCAAATTCTCAGTGGCTCTGTAGGTGCCTAAAAGCTGAGTAAAAAAATGCACAATGAGAGCAGTAATCTGAGAAGCATCATTAACTCAATTCCCATGATCATCAAGAAGAGCCCCGATGTGGTTCTTTTGAGTTCTACTCTTCACCTGAGAATGGAAGTACCTTGATCCAGCATCTCCTTCAGTTAAACCACAATTTTAGCCCTTTGCTGCAACAAAGATAACTGAAACTCCCTCAAATGCAAATAATCCTCCAAAGAATTTTGAGCAACAAGTTGAACGTTAGGATCCAGAGGTTGATTATGTACCTGAATTTGAGCTTGATCCAGGATACACTTAGAAGCAAGAACCTTAGAATCCAGATGCCTATATTTATCCCCATCCAGTTCTTTCAAACTTCTTGTCATGTCATTAGGGTGATACATATAGCAACCAGTCACAAGCTTTGGTCTATATAACTTTAGGGTGATACATATAGCAACCACTCACAAGCTTTGGCCTATATAACTTTAGGGTGATACATATAGCAACCAGTCATTAGGGTGATACATATAGCAACCAGAATACAACTTTTCACTAGTTCCAAAAACTTAGGATCAGACACCCAAAAGCTCTTGAACTTGAAAGGAGGGGCATGAGAATGAACAAGCTTAAACAGATGGACCAAACACAAAAGAATGATCAGAGATGCCCTTAGGTAAGAAATCCACAAGAGTGCCTAGAAAATGGACTATCAAGTCCTGATTAACTAAAGCCTTGTCAACTTGCAAAAGGTATGTATATTTTTGGCCTATATACCTGTGATCACTAATACCAGCAGATAGACAGAAGTTCTTCAATTTATCAGTAACTCCAGTTGACCCCCCTTGCTCTTGTACTTTCTCATCAGCTTGACGAATAACATTGAAGTCCCCAAGCAATATCCAAGGAAGATTAATAGAAGGAAGAAGATCTAACACCTTCCATAAACTTTTCATGTCTTCCACTATGTTCTTAGCATAAATAGAAGATGAGTAATCAAACAGTGAACACACTAGTTGTGTAAGGCGGGAGGATGTTAAGTAACAAAAGTCTTATCGCAACAATTTTTATCCAGATGAACATTACTCACCATCCAATTATTTTTCCAATAACTTTCAAACTCAGCCCAATTTTCCTGCCTAACTCTTGTTTCAACTACAGCTCCTCAATGAATCCTATGTTTCAAAATTACCTTTCTAAGTTCACTTTTCTTGAGGGCTTGGTTAAACCCTCTAATATTTCAAGAACAAAGATTCAGATCAATCATTATAGTGACCTGCCTGGGGTATCCACCCTACTGTCTCCTCCTCAAATGATATGTATTAATGTATGAGAAGCATCCAAAGAACCACTTGAAATTCCTTTTCTATTACAGACACAATATGATTAAGGGCGATTTTCATAAACACCCCTTATTGTTTGGTCCAATTACAAATTAGTACCCACTGTTTGAAGTATTACATATAAACCTAAAATGCAAATCCGGCGTTGACTCCGGCGATTCTGTGGCATTATTTTGCTTATGTGTCTGATATTAATTCTTTCTTCCATCTCCTCGTCTTCTTCAACCCTCTAATAACATCCATTACCGTCTTCTCCAGCCAACCACCACCACCATCTTCACCGGCCAACCACCACCACCATCATCTCTGACCAACCACCGCCACCTCCACAAAAATCGAATGAGACCCAATAGAGCTCCGATTGGGAGCCCCAATCGGAGCAGCTCCGGTTGGAGCTTTATTTCAACAGCTCCGGTGGAGTTGTAAAGAGCTCCAACGGGAGAGCTCCCATGGGAGCTCTTTACAGCTCCAACCGAAGCTGTAAAAGAGCTCCGATGAGAGCTCAATCGGAGCTCTATTGGGTCTCATTGGAGACCCATTTCAAGCTAAAAAGCTTGAAATGAGTCTCCAATGCAGGTTTTTTTTTAATTTTAAAATGTTTTGGGCATATATTGAGAATTAGATATCTTTGAGGGATTGTCTTGCAATATTATTTGGGTTAATTTTGCAAAGTAATTTTTTTTCTTGGGTTTATTTTTTATTTTTTTGGGTCAAGTTAATGAAGGATAAAACATAGAGGTTAATTTAGTAAATTACAAAAAAACATAGAAGATAGGTTATTTTATTTTGGTTTATTTTTTGTCAATAATTAATGACATTGCAATGCCAAATCAGCAATGGCATGTGTCACCAGCATTACATGTATTCCAGCGTTGAGTTTTGGGCTTATATATATTTAGTTTCAAAACTCGGTTTATTTTCATGAATCATTTGTAATTCTTCAAACAACAGGTGCTAATTTGAGATGATGCCATATATGAGGGGTGGGTTTTGATAATATCCGTATGATTAATCTAAGCACGTCGTTTGTTTATGGTAATAGCCATATACACGTACATGTGCCAATCAAATATTTGTCAACAAAAAGTGAAGCACGTAGTGCAACATGCATCCACGCTCGATCCAGAGGATTATTTATACCCCACAGTTGATGCCAGGAAAGTGCTACAAAAGGTTATATACAACTCAAATTTGCACATGCTGCAACCAAAACCAATTTGGCAGTAAACAATTTTATATTTTCTCATTATTTTAATCCAACCTGATATATCATACAAGTAAAGACCTTTTTCTTGATATCAAGTGTATGATATACACCAAACATAATGTAAGTTGTGAACTTTTGGGAGATTAGTAACTGAGTCCAAGTTGAAGTCCTAGAGCTGCATGAACCACGAACAAAGTCATAATGCCGCTCCCTAATATTCCATGAACATTGCGTAATCCAGAATTTCCCTGTAAGAAACAATGTCCAGTTAGATTGGAATGAATATGACTAATACGAGTGATAAACGAGAGGAAGTTTGGTATTCTGTTAGGTCACCTCAAATAGTGCAGGTAATGTTGTCTGGATGGTTAAAAGTGCGAGCCCGATGATTCCTGTTAGAGCATGAGGACTGGAGAAAGGAAAGAGGAACGTGCAAGAATAAGTGAGAAATGGTATCACAGAATGAAATCATATTGCAAGTGATCAGATAGAACCTTTCAAGGATGGGTTTATTTGATGTAAGAAGCGACGTAATTCCACCAGTTGCCCCCAGAGCAAAGAAGAAAAACATTCCTCCAAGAAGCTTTGGGTGCAAATCTTTAGCTTTAGCCTTTTCCTCCTGGAACCCAATAACAAGGATATAAGGAACTTTCAGCACATTGAAAGAACTTATAGTTGCTCAACCATAAACCTTTAGCACATAAAGTTTTTGACATCTCATCCATACCACATCATCTGAGAAACGGATACGGAAGCCCAAATAAGTTCCATAACCTCCCATAGCAAAGAGTACAACAGCCTACAAAAGTTAGTAATAAGTAAGTACAACATTTTGCTTAACAAACTATAGTGCAAAAACAGGAAGAAGGAAGCCAATAAACGTAGTTAGCAGTTGAAGTCCTTGTGATGGAAATACATAGATGTACTTGAGTCGGTTTTATAACTAATTATCAAGGCCTTTCTAATTTAGAGTCTGTGAGTTTAAAAACTATTCTTGTCCAATTTTAGGTGTTCCGGGTTTCATTTGATTTAGGTGGGTCAAGTTCGTTAATCATGGAGATTTCAACCAAAAGGATCATATTTCAAAGCCAATTTGAAAAGAACAGCTTATGAAAAACAAAGGTCCAAACTCCAAAGATTGATTATAGTCCATGGCCCAAATTCCAAAGTTGGGTTATGCATACAGCCTAATTTCTGAAGATTTCTACTTTGTTTTGGGCTCTGAAGACCAAGATTTGATTTTAGGTTCAATTGACTTCCTGGGGTTCGAGTAATATTAGAAAAAGAAATAGACTTTTGTAAATATTATTCTTTCAGACTAAGATACCGTGTCGTAGAGAGAGACGGTTCTAGCATTCTGGAAAGGAGATTACCAGTTTCTTCTTTCCGTTTCTTTTACTTATGTGGATTATGTTTGCATACTTCTTGATTAAGTGTTTTAAGGATGATTATTTGAGTATCCTATGTTAATTCATGGTTTTCTCGGCTGTTGATGGTTTAAATTCTGTACTTGATGCTTCGTATTGTTTGGCATTACATGATTTACTGTTTGAATTAGAGATCCGAGAGATAATAATTAGTTAGAATACTATGTGATATATGTATACATACATAGGTTTTATGCAATCATTTTCAAGTTTCCAAGGATGCAATGTATTTCATCATGTTGAGTTAGAGCTTCAAGAGAGGAAAACCACATGATAGATTAGAATAGGCTCACAAATTCTTGTTAAATTAATAAACAACTAAGGAAGCTTTTCTGTCAGCAATCAGATAAATTGTGATTAACAGATAAATACAAGAACGTGATTAACTACGGTGACATCAGACTCCCTAATTTTTCGTCTATTTTTTCGCTTAATCTATACTACCGGTAGTAGTATGTAGTTAAAGTTCATAACCGTTTTTCACCATTTTTTCAGATATACGAAGACGAAGGGTTCATTGCTTTTCCAGTTATTTCAACAAGTAGGTGCTTTGGAGTTCTTCCTGCTATACTCGGGAGTTATAAACCCCACCTATTCAGATCTTAGTTTAGTATACTTTCATAGTTGTCAACAAATCACCGTCCTTGTGGAGTGGATAATAGATTTCTGACTGATATTACTTGCTGCAATATCATTCACTTGCAATGTTTTTCTATCATTTTGTTTCATTAGAAAAAGATGCAAAAGATCCCTTTTTGAAGATTTCTTTACCAAAAAGAGAGGGACTTCATGTGTTAAACGTTGGTTTATTCGTAATTTATTTCGTATAATATATGGAGGCTGTCAGTCTACTTCTAGAATACAAAAGATCTTCTCCAATTAGCTAGAAAAGAAGTGTACCATGTTCCCAGGATGACCCCAATGAACAAGCCAACCAGGGAGGCTCCACGACTGTATCAGCTCAACGAAAGGGCTGAACAGAGATGTGATCGTCGTAGCTGATTTCAACAAGACAAGGTAAATAGATCACAATCAGAAAAGAGATGAGATTATTTTTGTTGAAAAGTGAAGTAGGTTATCACAGATTGAAGATGTGCTAACTAGATTGTAACTAGAAATCATGTCATGCTAGCACTTAATATTCTTCTCAATAACTAACTCTCTGATGAAGTAAATCGCATATGAATGACCAAGATATTCCAGATTTGATGGCAATATGATCACAATCACAAAAGAGATAAGATTATCTTTGTTGAAAGGGAAGTAAGTCATCACAGTACTGAATGAGCAGGCTAACTACACTTGAACTCGAAAGCATGTGAAACTAGCATCGAATATTCCTCTCAATGTAAACAGATGAATAACTAGCTACCTGATAAAGTAAATCACATATAAATGGCAAACATCTTCCAGACTCAATGGTTCAATATCTATGATGTTTAATTATCATGCCAGAAACGGAAACAGATGTCAAGGATGACTAAACATCTACAACTGACCCAAAGTACATCAACTTCATTCTATTATTGCAAATATAATGAATCAACTAGAACAAATAGGAATTCTGTCAATGTTTAATAAGTGCAGCCATGAGAAGCTGCTATTAAGAAAAACTCAATTTAGAGACTAATGCATCTTGACAAAGACAAAGATACCCTATGCCTAGTTGTAGACAAGTGTTGGTGCTTCAGCTTCACCAACTAAGCTAGGCCTTAATGGCAAACACTGAAACTAAACTATCCAACTGCATAATCAGTTGGAAGACATTCCCAATTCATGTGCTTTAATTTGATGTGTTTAACAAGAATAAATAGATCAGCCTTTTTCAAAGATCTAATCGAAATATTCTACTAGGCCATACTCCATAGGCATATAGCATTGATCATTAATTGCCACATCCACAAACTATTCAGACTAAGCAATTGCAATAATTACAATTACAACTAAAATGTCAATCTAACTCCTCCCAATAATTGAAATTTAATAGTGACCAACGAGATTCCACATACAAATTCTTGACACATAAATATTTGAAACAAATGACAGCAGAATATCTTGGAGAAGAAGTAATAACCTTAAATTTCTTTTTAAAACCGAACTTATAGTGCTTAAAGGGAAGCCTGAACTCGACGTGGTAATAACAACTATGGATTTTCTATTTCTTTTCTGGGCTAATTTACTTTGAGTAAGTCTAAAGAGACTAAAAGAGAGTTATATACAAAAAACATTAGAGGTTTTACTAAGAACACCGGTGATATACATATACATAAAAAAAATAATATAAAATGTTCGCTCATAAAACATTATTGATATTGTTTAAAACATTATACATATACTTAAGAACATCAACCCGTTTCTCAGGTCTCTCACTAAGACACGCCTCTTCCAAGACTTTGTGATTTACTTTTGTCATTAAAAGGCACCCGTAGTGTTAATTTCTTTTCTTTTTTTAAAGTTGGAACTATTGCAAGACTTTTAAAACTTATCGTAAAAAGACGAGCTATTGCAGGATTATAAAAAACTTATGGCATTCAGAGTACCTGACGCAACTAGGGCATTTAGTTTTGGTTCTAAGAACTCCACCTTATCTGCTATAAACTGCTTATAAAGAGCAACTCTAAAGGAGAAGCTCAAACTAGAAAGTATAGTGATAAGAGTGAACGGTTGAACGCTATACTTGCTTAGAGAGCCCCGTATATTTTGGGGCGCGGCAGCCTAGAAGACATGATGGGTAAAAGACATTTACAACATTAAAGTAAACGAGTAAAGAAGGCTCCTCGGGCAAGAGACAAAGACGACAACGAAAGAAGGCCCAGCTCTCTATTTTCTATTTTCCTTCTTTCTTCGTTTAGGCTTGGCAAAAAGGCATACTTCAAAAATTCTTCTTAATCACACAATAAAGGCTGTATTTTAATACCAAGGCAAAAACAAGGACACACTAAACTCAAAGATAAAAGGCTTAGGCCATGAAGAGCTAGTACAAGAGCATTTTTTTAATTTTTAAAACTCTACTTTATTCTATTATAATCTGCGTATAAAGAGGGTGCCTAAGAGGAGATACTCAAAGTATAGTGATAATAGTGAGCACTCTACTTACTTGTTTAGAAACTCCCGTAATATTGTTCTCTATTGCTTTCATTTGGAGCGCACGGCAGTCCAGACATGATGGGTAAAAGAAATTTAAAAATTTAAACAAGATGGAGGAAGCTCCTCACTAAAGGCAGCGGGCAATATAAAGAATTACTACTTTTATTCTATTTTCCTCTCCGTTGGTCTAGTCCCTTCCGGGTCCTCAAGTGCCTAAAGGCCGACCGACAGGTCCGAAGGGCTTTAGCTCACGACTGCTAAGGAGTGGAACTCGACTGACAAGGAGAGGGAGAGGAGAGGAATGTAAAGGAGTGGGCTTTAGCTCTCCTCTTGTTAGCACTCCTCTCACGGGCATTCGAGTGCCTAAAGGCCGAGTGTCTTTACAGACCGCCAGCGGGAGAGGGATCTCTCCGCCTTGTCTAACGGTGGTGCGAGGGAGGGATGAGAGTGCGTTGGGATCTCATTCCACTTGACTTTCTGCTGATCTTCCTGTCTCCTAGCTAGATTCGGGGTAGTAGAATGCACCAAGCAGGACTATCTAGGTCTGGGACTACTGAAGATGGAGAGAGCAAGGCTCATTAGATCATTCCCTAACCCAGGAGAGAGCCAAGCTCAGTCCCAAGCAGTCGAGCTAAGCCGTTTGTGGGATGAGGAAGGTTCTGGATTGGGACTGGTAGAGGTTGGTCTAGCCAAGGAGAAGGAGCTCCTTGCTGAAGAGATGCCGAGTCCCTAAGGAACAGAGAACAGGGTTACAAAGCCAATTGAAGTGAGAGTGTGTAAAACGTTCAATCTGCTAGGTCAAAGAGCAAATTAGCTCAGTCCCAAACGCAGAGCAGAGAGGAAGCAGTTGACCAAGACGTGAAGGCGGAACAGACAGAATGCGAGGGAAGGTATTGATTTCATCTTGCTTTTCCCGCTAGCGACTAATGAATTTCGAAAAATTGAGCAAGATCTATCAAGCAAAAACAGAAAACATAACTTTCCCGGCATATGAGTATTCAATTTCTGAAAAACTAGATAGGTTTATTAAGGTTAATGGGTTGAGCTTACTTTCTCCCATGTCGACTATTGAAAAAACCATAAAGATCATTATAAGAGATCCTAAATTCACACTTTGCTAGCCAAGAGCTTTAAAAAACACTCCAATCAGCTTTGCTAGATTGTTAACCTTATAACCTCTTCTGCTCACTATTCCCTCATATATGCACACAGAGAGGTTCCAATTTCAGCAAGATTGAAGTACTAAAACAATCAGTAGTTGCTACTTAAGATTTAAGTTCAATTATCCAACACCAAGACAAGTGAACACTGTTCTTATGTTCTTAAACATATCGCACATATCGCACAAGAACACCATTTCTACAAAATAAGAATATTGCTGGTAGTTATATGTCGAATCAATACGTAGAACTGTAGTTTAAATGTGCCAGTACATTTGCTCATAGACAATTTGAGTGTTATCGCCAATTCCAGTATTTCACCACTATGCTTTCCTATATAACCATATTACCCGTACCAATCAAAACTTCACAGGCGAATTAATAAGATAACAAAACAGCATAATACTCGTTCATAAAGAAACATAACATAACGATCTTATGCAGAGACTAAAAGAGACGGATAAATTACAGTTACAAACATTAGAGGTTTCTCTGATATTGTATACATACACTCAATCCGTCTCTCACTAATACACGTCTCTTCCATATTATCTTTGCTAACTAACTACACTCACACATCATCGTAAAACTGCAAATGCATCAACACATATCCGGCAATCAACAAATAAAATAATGTAGTATTAAAAACTCAATTCTGTAACTACTTATACGAATCTCCAGAAATATAATTCGTTAATAAAAAACATTGTACCTCCAGGAAGAGCAGCGAATATCAACAAAGGCAGAGGAGAGAAAGAATACAATCGCGTCTCAGATGATTTATCGGAGATTTGAACTAGATCGACATTCTCAGAAACCATAGAGCATTTGTTTTTTACACAACATGTGGATAACGATAATTCCCCTCTTCTGGACGGAATAATTGTGGCGGAAGAAGAAATTGAAGGTAAATGCGAGAATGAAGTCGAAGGAGAAAGAGAAGAAGATGAATGTGGCCTGAAAGTAATCAGAGATGCATTCACCATAGCCATTTTCGATTAACGGGAAATGTGACTCTGTGATTGTTGATGGTGTGGGAGATGAAGATAGACTGAGAGTTAGAGAGGGAAAGGTAAAAATGATGACACGAGATACAAAACGATGATGATGATTTCAAATTCGCCAATCTTACACGTGGTTTCAATACGCTCTCCCGTTACAATCAACTACCTACGCGCGTAGACGGTTATTTACCTAAATATTAACTGACCCGCTAATTACAGGTAGGTCAAATCACTAACCACGGTGGGTGTGAAATTCTCCAAGCCGTTGCGGATCGGTTGACTATTTTATGCGGACGGATTGGCGGTTTTCACATGTTAAAATAAGAACATGTATTACCTTTTTTTGAAATGGTAAAAGATATATTAATACAAAATCGAATGTTTACATGAATATAAAGTATGCTCGAAATTGTACAATACATGCATAGATTATTTTTTAGAAGAAGTTAAAAGAGTTTTAGTAATCAAGTAACAAAAGAATAAAAAAAAAAATCACTTAGTATTACAACTCAAACTGCTATTGTTCTTCTTCTTCAAGATCAAAAACTAACTAAATCACAATTCACATAACAAAATGTTTAAACAATTTTTTAGCACTCACACATCAACAATTTGGTTCGGGTGTCGGTTTTTTAGTTGTTTTGCTCTTTGATTAAGTAGTAATGTGTGTTGTATAGTGGATGTTTCTTGACTTAGTGGCATGCCTTGTGCCATTGAGTCTTTTGGTGGAATATACTACTTTAATCTTTTCAAAAAAGATAAAACACACACACACACACACACATGCGGGCGGGTCGGGCGGTTGGCATCCGTCCACCCGTTTAGTGGCGGGTTGCCAAAACATTAACCGTGGCGGTTTTGTACCAAAAGATTAAACGGGGTGCGGTTAGCCGGCAGAGAAATGGCGGGCGGGACGGGCGGTTATTTTTTTTACACCCCTAACAATCACCTACTTTTAGCCTTTAGGATTGGTTCGGAATCGCAAGTGCAGTAAATGTTTTTAAATGGCACGTCAACGGCCCGACCAAGCTTTTAGGTTGTTGAATCGCATGTTGACCACGAGACGTGATGGTTAGGGCGTGATTGGTTGTTTAAGATTGGTAGTTCATGTCATGTTCTTGCACATCCATGCGTCATTCTGAATTGCACGAAGGTCCCTAGACATTTTGAATCGCACATCGATGTTCATTTGAGATGGCAGTCCGGTAAAATCGTTGGGGCTAGAAAAATGGGTCTAGGACGAAAGGCACGCTACCAATCACCTCATCGTGTACGGTCAACAACAAAACACACAACAAATCACACCCTTTAATAATCGGATTTCAACATAATTTTAACATAACAAATAGATATAGTAAAACTTTAACTGAGTTGGGCTTTTCTATTCTCAGGTTGGTTTCGTACCGACCTGAACACAGGTTTCCGTTAGATGATCGCCACGTGTTACTTTACTTAATCTGATTCATTAATTTTGGTTCGAAGTCAATTATCCATAATTTTACGTACGAAAGATTATAAATTAATTTTTTTAATTAATAAAATTCTTCATAAACTACTTGTTTTGACTATAATGCCCTTATAAATATAATGTAATTATTTTTTTAGGACACCGGCTACAACCAGAAGTACTCGGGACTGTTGTTATGTAAACCCCAGGTGATGCACCTGCGCCGCCAAAGCCTAGTCCCCTACCGCCCAAGACCAAACATCAGAGATGGATCAAGTGAAGCTATACCTTAACTGAAAATCGCAAAAAGATTTAGTGGAGTCATCAATCGTGAATTGAGTAATTCTATCATCAAATTGGCTAAATTCATTGCGGAACCATATGCGGTGCAATTTGGGGCTCTGACTTGGAAGTAATTCATTTAGCTCCAATTCTATTGTTAGGAAAAACCATTGGTTGTGGATATGTAAGGGTGGTGTTCATGTTCTACGGCCGCCAGAAGCCAAGCTACTCGATGAACTCACACGAAGAAGATTATAAAACGTTGATGATTAATTCAGTTTGGAGATTGTAAATATACTAACATAATTCTATTTATTAAATTTAATTGACTTATTGTATAGTTGTATATTTATATTTAAGCATTAAACTATAATAAATATAATGTAATTTTAAGATCGTACTTGGTGATCATCCAACGGAGACTTGTGTTCAGATTGGTACGAAACCGACCTGAATATAGAAAAACCCAACTGGATTTTGAAAAGTTAGGTTTGTAATGGAGTTAGCCTCCAGCGGGCTGCCATGGAAACTGGACTTCTTGTTCATAATCAATGGTATTTTTGATAAAGAGGAAATTGAAATAAGGTTGTCATACCATTTACTCTTTTACGTTGATTTAGCATGTTTAATATTTGAATTCAAATGTTTTCAAGAAATTCTTAGATTATTTTGAACGCATTATAAGCATGATAGCATTTAGGGATGAATGGGACGGGTATTGAAGGGTATATAAAAAAAACAAACCAACTCGACTATGGCGTGTGATTATTTGTCTGACCAGCAACGGGTAAATAATTTTCTAACCCGCATCAGTTCGGATGATAACAATGGCGGATGGATTACTACATCAACTAAGATATATGCTATGTTTATCAAAACTAGCTGAAAAGCTAGCTGGTAGCCGATTTAACTAGCTGGTAGCTCATCAGGTAGCTTATCACAATTAGGTAGCGAATTAACTAGCTAATAAGCTAATTGATTTTAATGTAGGTGTTTAGCAAATTAGCTGAAAAATAGCTGGTATTTTGTAAAATGACATATAAGAACACTACACTTATTTTTTATTTTTTAATTTTCTCATCGTATAATTAGTCTATATTTTTTTAAATAATAGTACATCACATTTTATTCAAATATATACTCAATGTATTTTTCACCGCCACTTTAATAACGTCATTAAAAAATTATCAGAACTTGAAAGAAATAAGAAAAAAATCGGTACATGTGTGCATTTCAAAGAGAGGCGGATGAATTAAAAAGATAGAAATATAATAACGATTGATTTTTTTTTCTATTCTATTTATTTTTAGGTCAGGGACATTTGTGGAATGAAAAGATAAGAAGGAGCTTTTCTTTTTTAAAAGCTAACTTGGTTAGTTTCTCAACTAGCTGATTTAAAATGGTGCGCGTTCACGTAACAAGCTTTTTATTAGTCAATGGTCAAAGAAGCTCCTGGAGCTGAAAAGTTAGTGTTAAACTGAGCCATATTATAATCCATCAAATAACAAAACATTTTGAAAGCAATCAAAATGATGAAGTACATTTTCACATCGATGGTTTCTTAGTTTATATATTAAATAACCCTAGTTTTACTGCTTTTCTTTTCTTTTCTTTTTTTTTTTAACGGCAAAATCTAATAATAGATCGGTAAAAATTGTTACATGAGCATAAGAGATGCTCCACGGCCAACTAAAAACAATACATTTGAAACTAATCCCAAACAATATCAATCTACAACTATGCTCAGCCAGAACCAAAAATATAATTTCCAAATGCAATAATACAATTTCAATACCTCTGCTCCTATCTCAAGACCAAAATATCTTCTGTTGGGGGTGAAGTCCCCCAAACACTTAATGATTCCTTACTAAGTTGCCTAAGTCCAAATCACTATGGGGTTTCCCAAGTAAGGTCCAAAGCGCTCCAAAGAACTAATTGGTAAGAAGAACCTGCACAAGTAACTTTGTGGCGGGCGGCCGGAGGGAGGTGGGGTTAGGACCTTAGACCCGGTTTGCTATGTCAAACCGGATAAAGACTTTACTTGAGAGAGATTGAAGATCTGCTCTGCATAGTGATCGGGAATAGATCGTAATTATCGCTTATCGTTATCATGGGAATGTGTGCCATATATATAGATTTCTCCCAAAAAGGAAGGGCTTCACCAGATCGCGCAAAGTGTAAGGCTCATATTGTGCCACCAAGGCTTCAATAGGCCCATGGCCCATTAAGGAGACTTAACCCATTCAACTTTGGGCTTTCGGGGGTAGTTTAGTCATTCTTTGAGAGATTTAGAGGCTTCTGCAGTCTGTCTCGGACCTTTGTCCGAGAGGGTAGGTCCGGAGCACTGGTCCGAGTTGTACTAACTTGATTGTAAGATAACAATATGCTAAGGTTCTCAGGCTCGGACCTTGTTGGCCTCGGTCCCACCTTCGCTCTTGGTACCAGTTCACTTGGTTCCTTATGAGGTCAGTGTCTTATGTTCGAATTGACGTCTTTGGGTCGGAACCTTATGATCTTCGGACTATGACATAGGTCGAACCACTTGACTTCGGAGGCCAAGGTTCCCTTGCTTATGTTAGGGACATTGGTCTCGAAGGGACCTATGGGTCGGACCTTGAACCAAATTGGCCTTAGACAGCCTAATACGCCTTAGGAGACGCTCCAAAGGCATCTATTACGGATTGGACATATTTCCGTATCAACATATGTCCCCCTAGTTTCCAAGTATCTTAGTAGTAGATAGTTGTAGAACTATAGTTTAAAGTGGGGAGAACATTTTGTTCTTGGTTCAATCCGTAAGAAGAAAACAGTTTTAATCCGTACCCTTTGATGTCTTTATCTTAATCTCTCCCCCCGCCCCCTTTTTCTTCCAGTCCGAGGGTGTGGTCTTGGACTGCAAGATTAAAAGGGGTATTTGTAAGCGAGATTAAGGGTAGGTACGAAGAGTGTGGAAAATGGACCCTTTTTGTTGGTGGAAAAATCGGGATTGTCCGAGTAAGGACATCCGAACGGACGAGGGTCTGTGTATTTCTAAGATAAATCATCCATCTTATTAGAAAGATGGGGTTTTATCTTTTTTTCGGGATGGTCCGAGTAAGGACATCCGAACGGACGAGGGTCTGTATATTTTTAAGATAAAATCATCCATCTTATTAGAAAGATGGGATTTTATCTTTTTTCTCGGGATTGTCCGGGTAAGGACATCCGAACGGACGAGAGTCCGTGTATTTCTAAGATAACTCATCCATCTTATCAGAAAGATGAGATTTTATCTTTTTGGGGATTGTCTGAGTAAGGACATCCGAACGGACGAGAGTCCGTGTATTTCTAAGATAAATCGTCCATCTTATTAGAAAGATGGGATTTTATCTTTTTCTCGGGATTGTCCGGGTAAGGACGTCCGAACGGACGAGAGTCCGTGTATTTATAAGATAAATCATCCATCTTATTAGAAAGATGGGATTTTATCTTTTCTCTCGGGATTGTCCGGGTAGGTTCCCAATGTTGTTGGAATTTCAATCGTCGTGAAGTAAATATTTTGTACCGATCCGTCATTTCACCTAGCATTTTGAACTACACCGTTGGATGAATTTTGATTTACGACTGGGATTTAATCCCGAAATGATGTGACGGTTGGGCTTCCAAAATTGTCCTCCTATAAATAGTCCTTCAATCGCTTTCATTTTTCACTTTTAGAGAGAGAAATTTTCGCGATCTGAGTGAGTCTAAAGTAGATCAAAGGCAATCCAAAGCGAAACAAAAGCAATCCGAAGTAGAGCAGTCCGATGAAGTCAGGTGCCTTCAATCCAACTCCTTTCTTACAAGTAAGTGTCTTGCATTTTAAGTTTTTGTTTACTTGCTTCAGAGTTTTCGTGCATGTTTTTCGTATTCGGATGGTATATCTCTTGTAGTCCATTCGGACGTATGTAGTAGTTGGTAGTAAGTTTCTCCGGAACCTCTAAGTAGTTTGTACTAACTCCGTACTAACTTCGAACTAACTACGTCCGACAACACTTAGTCCTTGCCTTCGAGACCCTTATGAACTTTAACATAAGTTACATAAACGGACCCTCAGACTTTGAACTTAAATCTCACAGGAATTCCCTATCTTTACCTAGGATGTCTAAACCATTCCGAAGCCGCAGAGTATGCTTCCGAGGCAGCATCTGTATTAGAGACCTCCGAAGAAGTCGATATTGGAGATGCTACGGATCTGAGAGGTTCGGATCATATTCGGAATCAGAGTGAAGAAGCACCCGAGGTGAGCTCTCCGTCTTTCCGCTTAGTTGTTCCCAGATCGTCAAGATTATCTTGAGTCTTCTAATGTGCAGGGTGTCGTAGCTGTTCAAGAGACGGCTACTTAAATAATTGGTGATCCACGTCCGCATCGGGCAGGCAAGGAGCCTGCACTCCCGGTAGAGATCCGAAACGTTATTCACAGCTTAGGTTATAACGTTAGGATTAACCCTAACCAAATCCCTTTCATTCCTGATCCGCAGGAGATTAATGTTGAAGAAGTGCATGGCACTTCGGATTCGATTCCAGAGCTAGGAATGTTCGAATCGGGTGTTGAGGATAGGGTCCGAACTATGGCTCCTCTTTGGACGATAGTGGAGCTAGATTCCTCGTCCGAGGACGAAAAAATTGAAGAGGGGCAAGAAGAGGAAGTGGAGGAAGAGAACGAGGAGGAAGTGGGTGATGAGGAATATGAGGAGGAGGAAATTGTTCCTCAATTAGTCCGAAGAAATCTTTCGGAGCGTCCGAGTTCAAGCCACCCGAGGGGTGAGAGCTCAGCTCAAGGACCGAGTCAAGCGCTTTTTACTCATCCGTCCGAGGGTGGTAAGAAAGGGGATGACTTATTACGCATCAAGTACCCTCGGACCCGGCTACAAGTAACCCATCCGGACCCCGATGGGGATTTAAATTTGGATGATCTCTTGCCGACGTGTCCTTTTATCATCACGGCTGAGGAAGTAGAGGAGCTTTGAAGGAAGTATGAGATCCCAGAGCCCGTTGAGATCCTAATTCCGGATGAGTCGCACGTATTCTACAATCCTCCTCCCGGATATATGTGCGTGCATGAAGTCTCGTTGCATTGTGGGTGGCGTATACCTGTAGCGTCCGAGTTGCTGGATGTGCTAAAGGGGATCAGACTTAGTCCGCATCAAGTGATCCCTAATTCTCTCGGGAATCTCATGTGCTTCGGAATCCTATGTAATTACAAGGGTATTCCGATCACGTTTGACAATTTCCGCAAACTTTTTTCCATCATGGCGAGCAAGAAGAACCAGTTCTTTTACACACTGTTGACTCGGCAAGCCTACACGTTTCTTGAGGATCCAATCTCCTCACTAGGGATCAAGTGGTGGCAGAAGTACATATTCGTCTGAGCCGCCCTGAAACGTTGCCAATCCGAAGCTCAGTGGGTCCAGTGGGACTTCAATAAGAAGTTCTTCCGAGGGAAACGTTCGGACTGGCAGCTCCCAGCTCGGAACATTCCCTTGTGGAAGCAAGCCCTCCATCGGAACCAACAGCCTCCCAAGTATTTCTTCCACTTCCCTTCCTAGCCGGCTTTTCGGAGGCTAGTTTATGTGATGGAAGGGAGGATTTTAGTAAGTTAACACGACTCGGATTCCCCTCTAGTCCGAGGCTTATATTATTGTTCCCGATTTGTAGATTTTTGGTTCGAGTATATCATGTCGACCATGAGGGAGTTGAAAAGGAAGTAGAATGCTGCTCAAAGAAAAGAGGTCTCCGAAGGCATCAAGGAGCAGTTCATCAAGACCTCTACTGTGCTCCCTATGGGTGAGCCTCGGAATGCTACCACCTTCCGAGTGGAGGAGCTTCGAAGGCAAAATCCGGGGAAGAGACCCAAGTGATGCCCACTCCGGACAAGGGCAAGGATGTTGGTGCCAAGGGTGCCAAGAGGCCTCCGAAGGCCGCCCTGAAGGAAGATTCGGCGAGCGGAACCAATGCTCCGGGCTGGCAAAAATGCCCGTCCGAAGGTCCAATCCCCCAAGACAAGAAAGGCAAAGGGGTAATTGTGGGTGACTCGAACCTGGACGCCAAGGTGAGTCGGTTGGCTTTTGCTCCGGAGCTAGAGCGGATTGCTGAGCTCACTACTGCTCACCGGAAGGTACGCTTCGGTCTAGATGTTCTTTCCTTGTGTTTCAATATAATTGAAAAAATGCTAACTTTAGTTGAGTCGGACGTCTAATTTCGTTGTTTTGTTCCTGTTGCTTACTGCTGCTGTCCGAGCATGTTCCGAGGTGGCGGGTCGGAGGGCCACAATGGAGATGGAACTCTCCAAGTCCGAGGCAAGTAGGGAGGCTGAGGCCAGCAAGGCCTTGATCTACAAGGAGATGTTCAAGAAGACCCTTGCCTCGTTCAAGGAAGCCTAAACGGAGAATGAAAAGTTGAAGAGTGCTATCCGGGCCTTGGAGACGGACTTGGAGGCTCACAGGGAGGGTGTGAGCGACTTCATTGCGGTCTCTCGGAACTTCAAGGACAGCCTGCTCGAGCAGATGTTGTCAGTCCGAACGGAGGCCATCCGAGATTATCTGCGCTCGGATGCCCATAAGTTCTTGCTGGACACCAAGTACGACATGGCTCGTCAGGAAGGATTCGATGCATCCGTGGGGGAACTCCAACTGAAGGGCCTGGTTCCAAAGGAGTATAACTTGGATGCTGAAGGGGTCTCAGCCATTAATGAACAGGATGGGTCTGTCTTCGTCTCGGAGGATGTAGCGGACGAGGACTTATTCAAGTCTGAGTTCGTGGAGCTCGTTTGTGAGGAGACCGAGGACCGCACGTATAGCCTTGGGAGTCCGTACCTACCTGCCTTCGTGCCGGACACCTTGATGTCCCATGTCTACCTTCCCTTCGATGAGTACTTGGACCATAACCGGGAATGGCTGAAGGTCCCTGGTCCGGTGCTGGGTTATGATCCGGACTTGGATTTGTTCAAAGAGAGCCCGGGGTTCATCTGGAAGAAGCAAGAGGAACGGGCGAAGAGGTTGTCCAATCTGCAAGCATCACTCGAGGCTGATCCTGAGGACGTCCCCGGAGGTTCGCAGATGAAGCCCCAAGCCGGCCCATCGGGGAGTCAAGCTCATTGAAGGCGGGGTATGCCCCGTAAGTCATGTAGTGCTGGTCTTCGGACCATTGAATATTTGAATCTTTGTTATTATTTTTTCCATCATTTGAACAATTTCTAAAACTTATTCTGTCTCGGATATTTGATGTTTGTTATTGTACCTACGTTGGTCTGAGTCAATGTTGTCCTCGGATCGTATTTGTCTTAATTAATGAATCCATTCTCCTTTCATATATTTGTCGCATGTTCGGACTTGATTATATGCGATCTTATACAACTATCCCAAGTAGTCCTAGTTCGGTCGTCGGAGAGTGAATCTGAGGCAACGCATAAACATAGACTTTTAATCATGTGTAGCTTGTTAAGGATCAAAGAACTTGATTCGGAAGGCCAGAGTGGCGGTCCGAGCAAGTGGTCTTGATTTCATACATATGTAAACTCAAGGTTATAATCTGAACAAGTAGTACTGGCTCGAACGGATATAACGAGTATAATCTGATTGGTAAGCGCTGAGATTTGGATAAACATATGTCAGAATATGTCAAACTGGAACATCCGAATCATGTTTCCTTGTGAAAATTTACAAGAAATCATTGCAAAGAACCACTATTTAAAGGTTGGTTCGGGTTCCGTAAATTAATCCGAACGGTTGGAAGTTTAATCCTTCTGCAATTGGGGGCCCAAGTGTGAAGGCCCAACTCAGGCCCAAGCCCAAAAGTAGCCGTTACATTACATGTGTCTATATATACATCAAGATTGTACGGCTTTTTTAGATCATTTTTTCCTTCCAATAGTGGACGATTCAGATCCTAGTGTTCGGACGTCTGCTTCAATTTGTTCGACCTCGATGGTCCTATGCGGTGGTCCGCCCGGAATGAGCCCGTCCTAGTCCGAGGGGTTTTCGCGGGGCGGATCTCGGCAAGGATCAATGAGATTGAACCATCCCACTTTCAAAAAATAGGAACGTTCATTGGGTCGGACCCAATGGTCCTATGTAGGGATTCACCCATAAGGAGCTCTTCTTTGTCCGAAGGGCTGTTGATTGGCGGATCTCTGCTTAGATCAATGAGTTCGATTCATTTAACTTAGTGAGTGTCGGACTCAACATGATTTGGTTCGGAGGGTCAATTCCTTGATCCGTCCGCCTCTTCCACTATTCACCATTTTCTGTGAGTGCTCTATGTCTAACTCGAAAATGGTGATGGTTGAAGAGGTAGATGGTCCGAGGATCTTTTGGCAAATACTTCGCTCAGACCTATTTGTATGACGGTCGGAGGATTTTATTAGCTCGGACATCTTCCATAGAGACAAGGTTTGTTGAAGAATCTTGCTAAAAAGTTTCTTTGATTCGGACCCTGTGGTCCGGATCGGTCGTTTCCATGATCATTAAATTTGTGCTCTTTATAGTTCTTTTCTCGAATTTGAATGTCCATGTCTTGGTTTCTTGTGTTTGAGGAAAATAACTTCCAAGAGTTTGATCAGTTAGTTTTTTGTAAAGCATGCGAATGGTTTGGAGAGATGTTCGAGTCCGAAGAACGGAATCGAGTCAGAAAGAGTTATTACTGAAAAAGATAAAAGTTGCATTGATTTGACGTAAATTCAAGTACAACTGGTGGGTTTCAAGGCCAAAAAGGGAGAACAAGCGAAAGTAAACAACAACTGACGTAGTTTTTGAAAAGTAGTCCTAAGCATAGAACTTCTGGAGGTTCTTGGCACTCCGAGTTCTCTTTAGGGCTCTACCCTGATCATCTTCTAGCTCATAGCTCCCATTAACTCTAGCTCCAATGATTTTATAAGGTCCTTTCCATTTAGGCTTAAGCTTTCCCACCTTACTGAGAATGTCTGCTCTCCTAAGAACCAAATCGCCAACTTGTAGATCTTTGGTGTGGACGTTCTTATTGTAAGCCCGCTCAGCTGTCGCTTGGTAGCGATGAATGTTAGCTAGTACGGTGATTCTCTTGTCTTCAAGTAGTTCCAACTCATAGATGCTTGCCACTTCATTCTCAGTAGGCTGGTATTGCTGGATTCTTTGGGTCTCCACTGCAATCTCCGAAGGGATTACTGCCTCCGTGCCATAGACTAGCGTAAAGGGTGTCTCTTGGGTGGCAGTTCTAGTTATAGTGCGGTGTGCCCAAAGTACTCCATCCAAGTCATCTGCCCAACTTCCTTGAGAAGTCCTTAACCTCTTTTCTAGGATCTTAACAATTGTCTTGTTCGTTGACTCAACTTGACCATTGGCTTGACGGTAGCCAACTGATGGGAACCGTTGCTCTATCTTGAAAGATTGAAGCCAATCCTTAAGTTTATCTCCGGAGAACTGTGCTCCGTTATAAGAGATAATGACCCTGGGCAGTCCAAAGCGGCAAATGATATTCCTCCAAATGAAGGTTCTCACTCGGCTTTCTGTGATAGTCGATACAGCTTCTGCCTCAACCAACTTGGTAAAGTATTCCACATCAATAATGAGGAATTTCTTCTGGTGAGTACCGCGGGGAAAGGGGCCAACTATGTCTATTCCCCATTGATCAAATGGGCAGGCTATGATTTACGGAATCATAGTGTTAGTTGGGCGATGAGGAATGTTGGCGTGGTATTGACAGTCATCACATGCGCGAGCAAAGTTTGCTGCATCCTTATCAATTGTTGGCCAGTAATAGCCTTGCCTTATGACTTTCTGAGCCAAAGTGCGACCTCCTGAGTGGCTTCCACAACTTTCGCCCTGAATCTCTTCCAAAATAGTTTTAGCTTCTTCAGGTCCAAGTCACCTCAGATGAGTGCCACTGAAGGATCTTTTGTAAAGGTCCTCACCTAGGATAAAGTATATGTTGGCCCGACATAGAACTTGCCTTGCTTCTTTAGGATCCGACGGCAAAGACCGTCCTTAAGGTAACTGAAGATGTCAGTCATCTAACTTCGTTCGGTGCTCAAGAGGAAAACCTGTAAGCTAGGGCTCATCGGCAAGGAAGTTCTAAGAGTCATCAGGATGATGCTTCTTGTGTCGAGTGCTCCCGAGGCTGAGGCGTACTTTGAGAGTGCGTCAGCCTTCTCATTCCATTCTCTATCAAACTTTTTCAATGTGAACTCTTCAAACTTCCACCTCCTTCTTGAGCAAGTCCAAGTACTTTATAATGTTGGGTCCTTTAGTGGTGAAAGATCCTGAGAATTGAGACTCAACAAGTTGTGAGTCAGTGTAAGCTTTGATTCTTTGCACTTGGAGTGATTTCGCCATCCTGAGACCGGTAAGAAGTGCTTCATACTCAGCTTCATTGTTGGTTACTTTGAAGTCAAGCGTGATAGCATAATCCAACTTAGTGCCTTCGGGACTCTCAAGGTGGATTCCAACTCCTCCCACTCTACTGGTAGAGGATCCGTCTACCGGTAGTGTCCAAATGTCTTTTCCTTGTTCTTTAGTCTCAAGAGTAAGAGCCGAAGTTCTTGTTCCTGTTTCGGCGTTCTTTCTCTCTGGGATTTCTTCTTGCTTCCTGACGGAGGATGCAAGGGTAAGAGTGTCTAGCCTTTCATCCAGGAGAAACATGTGTCTCACTCTGAGAGAATCATCCATGGGTTCTTGCGAGTAGCCCAGAAATCAGGTGTCCTCACAGGCTTCCCATTCTGCCTCTTTCTCGGTGCTTTTTACTTGTCCGGAGGGAGATACCTCTCGTGTTATCATCATGCACTCTACTTCCTTCAACTGATCATTGGTTCCTTCCTCATCCTTCTCGGGGTAGTCAACTAAGAAGTCGGCTAAGATCAGAGCTTTCTTTGCTGATGGAGCTTGATATCCAATATCGTACTCGCTCAGTTCGATCGCCCATTTGGATAGGCGTCCAGATTGATCTGGCTTCCCGAGGACTTGTTTCAGGGGTTCACGGGTAAGAACCACAATCCAGTGCGACTTGAAGTACGACTTCAGTCTCCGAGCAGTGTATACTAGAGCATATGCCAGTTTGTCAATCTTGACATATCTAGTTTTTGCGCCAGCGAGAGTTTTGCTCAAGTAGTAGACAGGCATGTGATCATTGGCTTGGATCCGAACCAAGACAGAACTCATAGCCTCAATTGTGACCGCCAAGTATAAATATAGAGGCTCTCCCTCCATTGGTTTGGACAAAAGCGGAGGTGAGAGGAGGTAGTTCTTCAAGCCTTCAAAGGCTTCTTCACATTCTTTAGTCCATTCAAATTTCTGAGCAACAAGTATCTGAACCTTCTGCAGAGAAGGTATTTCATTCAGATACCTATAATCTTCAAAGACAAATCTCTGATCATTTTTCTCAAACTAACACTTTCTACTTACAGGTTCAAAATGAAGTAGAAGTTGTTGGGAAATTGCCCACTCAATCCCCGCAACCAATGAAAATTGATGAGGCATCAAAGCTTTCATCACAAGAAAAACTTCCAGAGACTGCACAAGTCTCTGAGAGACAAGTATCTAAGCCTCCTATTGTGGAGGTAATTGACCTCTCAGATATCTGAAATTGTCTAACGTAGTTTTCTTGTTCAAATTTTCTAAGTGTTATGTTTTTAATCTCAGGTTCAAGCAGAAAGAAAGATCACTGAGGATCAGACTTCCCAGTCCCCTCCTCATATCCAGATATCTGAGGCACTTGGAACCTCAGTAGTCAAGTCATCTAAGCTTGTCACGCAGGTAACTCAGATACCTTTCTACTCTAAAGCCTAGATATCCACTAAAGTTTTGAAGCTAACTCAAAACACTTTCTTTCAGGCTCAAACAAGTGTCACTAAGGTCCCTGTTGATGATAAAGAGGACCTGCTTCCTTTCTTCAAGGAACACACTTTGCCAAAGCACCTAAAATGCTTCAAGAGATGTCAAAAGCTTCGATGCTCCGATCTATCTGAGATCATAAAGGTGAAGAAAATAAGGAAAGAGAGGAAGATGAAAAGCTTCATGCACAAGAGGAAGTAGAGGAAGCTGGAAAGCTTCCTTCACAATCTGAGAAGGAGGATTATGTACCCTCCATCAACAAGGAATCTGAGCCTGTTACACAGGTAGCTGAAGATTCAAGTTTGTTTTCTCAGAGAACTCCCTCCAATGAACTTTCTAACCCATTCTTATATTTCTTAAAGGCTCAAACTGAGAAGAAAGATGATGTGGCTGAAAAGCCAAAGACAACAGAGAATATACCATAGACCTCAAAGGTCTCTGAGAAACACATATCTAAGCCTCCTACCAGAGAGGTTGAAATCTCAGATACCAATGTGTGTGAAATCCTACTGAATCTTTCTAAGTGTACTAACACTTTTTATTCTCAGGTTCAGAAAGAAATGGAAGAGGAGGATAAGATGCCCAAGTCTCCTCCAAGGATATATGAGGGTCCTTCCACCTCACTGGTCAAGCCATCTGAGCCTATTGTTGCGACACAGGTAACTCAAAAAACCTGACACCTTTGAAAATCAGATATCTGAACAAGTTTGACACTTAATCAAAACTCCATTTCTTTCAGGCTCCTTCATGCGCCATAAGGGTTCATGCTGAAAATTACCAGGATCTCCTTCCGTTCTTCAAGAATCATACGGTGCCAAGACACCTTAACTGCTTCAAACAGTCGCAGAAAATAAGGAGCTCCCATATTGATGAGGTCATCATAATTCTTGATGATCCTATAAGAAGGGCACACACAATTGATCTGGAGAACCATGTGCACAACATGTTCCCTTATGAACAATACTCTTTTTCCAAGCTGCTGGACAAAAGGTTCAGAAAGGAAGTGGCGCGCAAACTTATTCAAGCTTTTGAGCAAGCAGATGGCCAGACCAGACTGGAAATGTCTCTAAGGCTAATCCTTCCTAAAACACTATAGATTGCTCCCACTGAGCAGGAAGAGGTCAATGGTCAAATGGTCACTTTACCTGAGGTCATTAACCTGGTATCAGAATATGAAGAAGATGATGAGACTGGTGAAAATGATATTGAAAAACCAAAGTCTCCATCTCCATCTGCTCACAAGAAGGATGATCATCCCAAGGATGATGATGATGGCCATGCACCAGGCACATGAGGGATTGTTGGAACAAAAATTGCCTCAGTTGCTGAAAAGCAACCTGAGAGGACAACTAAAAAAGCCCCTCCTCCATCTCCTTCCAGATCATCAACTCATCATACCCAACAGCAAGACTCTACTAAAATAGTAGATGAGCACTTTGAAGATACTCCACAGAAGATCCAGGAAGCTGAGTACAGAGTAGCTAAACTTAGAGCTCTGTTGGAAGAAGAAACAAGACTGCATCTTGAGCTGGAAATAAAGATGGCGGAAAGACAAGCCAACCTCACACAGGTTGAGGAATTAGCTCGCAAAGAAGAAGAAGCCCTTGCTAAGCAAAAGCAAATCCAGCTTGCTGCATAAGCATTTGCTAAGGAATTGGATGCTGAAGAAACTCCAGAGGAAGAAACAGGGAAAGATTTACCCTCATCTAGCAAAGGGAAGAAGACTTTGCCAGAACTAGTAAAGGATGCTGACTTAGACAATGAATATGCTAGGAGTGATGAAGAAGAAGAAGACAAGGAGGACAACACTTAGAAAGCACATGACCTTAGTCAACCTCAGACTAGTGTGTCTAAAAAGACTTTGGTTCCTCTTGTCCACATCCAAATTCCTGATGATGAGACTGAGGATTATGAGATGAGATCCCAGCATATGACAGAGTAGTTCAAGGAGCTAGAAGATCAAAATAAACAATTAATTGCATCTGTGCCTCATGCATACCGCAAGCTTGCTGAAATGATTGCAAGAAGAACTTCCAGCATTGCTCTGGAACATCAAGATCGGGCTATGCTAAGGAAATCAGATGAACAACTCATGCAGTTTGCAGATACTCATGCTGATCTTGCCATGACTACTATAAGTCAAGTAGTCAATGAAGTTTCAAAGCTGACAGATGCAGACAATGGCTTTGCATAGAAGAATATTGCACTCAGAGCAGAATTGCAACAATTATCCCAAGCTTACAACAGACTACATAGTAATTTTGAATCACTGTTAGATTCCTTTGTCAAAATAGTGGATAATTTTGACCAGTCTCCTATGACTAAGGGGGAAAGAACTAGAAAATCTACAAAGGGGAAAGGCAAATAAAAGATGATATCTGAAGATGCCCAAGCTCACTCTACAACCCCTAGTCAACTTCAATTAGTAACTGCTACTGAATGAAGAGTCACTAGGACAGGGTCTAGAAACCTCATGTTGCTGCCAAGAGCTCAAGGAGAAGACATAGAGACTATGCCGAGGATGAAGAAAATGTCTCTGTAAGAGAAGAAGAGGCAACAATGATGGATGCAAAGACATAGTGCAACCTCATCAAGAAGATGATGATGATGATGAGGAGGAGGATGAGGAAGATGATGCTCCTCTCATACAGAGAAGACACTCAAGCAATCCATCTGAGCCTACAACTGCAGTACCTACCCAGCAAGGTACATCAAGTGACAAACTCTCATGAAGAGAAGTTGCAAGACAGAGGAGTTGATACTCTTAGCCCTGAGCAAGCTATGATTGAGTATACTCCAAATCAAACTGATCTAAACTATGAAATCAACAAGTGCAAGAATGGTTACTGGGTAATGTTTGTGAGAAATTTACTACTAAACAAAGAAGGCTTCCCAGTACCAGTCTACCTTCAAATGATGGCATGGAGGAAGAACATAGTAGATCTAGTGCCAAAGGATAAAATAAAGGATGCACTTGATTTTGAAATTCATGTCAAACAGATAGCTATGAAGAAGGAGCTATCTGAAACTTGCCCATACTATAAGCCTGCTGATGTACACATAATTGAGAATGTACTTGGCACTGGAACAAAGCCAAGACTAGCAGTACAGGCTTATGATTCCTTCTACCTTACTAAAGAAGATTACCAGTAAGATCTGAAGTATCTGAGGACAATCTATGAAAGATACAATATGTCCCCTATTCAGATTGATTATGCTTGGATCTGGGCAAGATACTACTGGGTTGAACAAACTAGCAAGAGAATACCCACCAAATCCTACAGAGATAATGTTGAGTTCTTAAGAAGAGTTGAAATGGCTGTGAGAACCTACCTGTTTGATTACTCTAATGACATTATCAGATATGGTGACTTCATATACCCAAATACAGGAAGCTGACAAAGATGAAGACTTGAAGACCAACTAGTAGGATGTTAACTTGGAACTTGGACTTTCCTGTTGTCCTACATAGTTGTGTATTTTTTTTGATTTTGGCTAATTGTAATTCACTGCTTATCTTGTAAAAGTTATATGTGCTTCACTTGTAATTCTATCTGATGAACCTACTCTCAGATACCTATCTAATGAAAAGATAACTTGTCAGCAAAGATCACACCTTGTGATTTGGTTGATGTTTACTTTCTGCACTTAAAATAAAAGAAATGAAAGATCATAAGAAATGTTTAAGTGTTGGATTGTTTCCTCATCCAGTTCATGATAGGTTTTCAGATAGTCATAGGTGACTGATCAAAAGGGGGGGAATTTGTTAGGAATATCTGTTTAGATTTTTATCAGTAAACCCTAATGACTTATCTTAGATCATAAAGGTAACTAGTACTCTTAGTTCACTTGAACATTGTAAAAGAGGAAGCTTACTGAGTATGTTAGTCTAACAAATCTTGTATAGGATGTTAGGTCTCTGAATGTAATTTTTATATCTTTGAAGAAGACCGAGAAACAAGCATCCAACAGAAGGAAGTCATTATTGAAGATCAGAAGACTACACAAGATTGCTGAAGACTAAGGAGAAGTGTCTCCTCAGATACTGTGGCTCAGATACCTTGAAGAAATTAAGTGTCTTTGGAAGACAAGTATTTCGATAGGTCTCTGATGCACAATAGGTCACTGAGTAAGGACTTGCAAAGCCTCATAAAGCTTGCATTGTTCCGTTGACACTACGGAACAAAAGTTAGTACAGTGCATTAATTACGCAAACAGAGATGTCTGAGCAAAAGAGAAAATCTCTGTAAAGAGACAAAGCTCACTGTCGTACTAACTTCATATATCAATAGTTTGAATTTCATTGTGCCTAACGGATACTATTTAAACGGCATGATTTTCAAGTATAAATTTCACCACTTAGAATGCTTGAAAACACACATTGAATACACAAAACTTACACCTTAGACTGAACATCACTTGCGATATACGTTCAAGCATACAAGCCTTCTGCCTACTTACTCTCTAGCTTACTGTTGCGACTAAAGCTCTTGAATTCTAAGTAGCACGAAAGTTCTAAGTGTCCTGATCCTTAAATAAGAATTGCATATTGTGAAATATTTGAATCCAGAAGATATTGTTGCGACTGATATCTGAGATTCATTCTCTTGAACAATATCAAGACTTGGGTCAGTAAAGAACAACTTACCATACATTGAAAAGTGTATTAAGTAAGGTTGTTTCTATAGAGCACTCTAAGATAACTGTATAAGTTATAAGAGACTGCTCACCTGATAAACTACCATAACCAACACCACACAGGCGTTGAGCATAGGAAGTACTTGGCTTTGGAAGCTAAGGAATAGCTCAAAGGTTACTGAGTAGAGGAAGTACTTGGTTGGGAAAACCAGGGAATAACTCAGGGGAAAACTTGGTTGAGAACCTAGTGTTAAAGGGATCAAGAGATAGGATTTTGTAAGGGGAACTCATCATCTTATCTTAGTGGATTCAAGTCCTAAGAAAGGGTGAGTGGATTAGTTGAGGGATTACGCCACTCTCAGATACCACTATAAAGTTTTGTGTTATTTACTTACTGCACTTTACTTATTGCTTATTTATTGCTTGCTGAATACTTACACACATTATAGCTTGTTGAGCACGTGCAATTATCACAAAAGTCTTCCACTCTCCGAATATAAGTATCAGATACTTTCACAGATATCTGAGAAATTATTTTTTCGTCAAAAGTTTCGAAAAACTATTCACCCCCCCCCTAGTCTTTTACTTTGTCGTTATCTGGACCAACACGTCCCCTTATACAATCTTCTTTTGCTTTATTCTTCTCTTCCTCCTCATTCGAATCTCTGACTTCTACTACTTCCTTATTCTTTTTCTTGGCACAAAATCTGGTGTTGTTATCCCACTCCCAGTGGTTATCGATCCTAGCTATTCCATGCGTTGCTCCTTTACTTCTTCTACCTTGTTATCCATATCTCTTACTACGATCTTCATCGCCAACATTTCCTCTTCCACCCCTTCAAACTTCTCACTTAGTTTCTTCAGCTCTTTGCTGACCGCCACGAACTGTTCGTCAAGAAAATTCACTAGAGCTCGAGTATCACTACTTCCTTTATCCAGCTCTTCCCCTTCTAGTTTTCCTTTCTGGTTGTGATGTTTCTTGAGGGTTTTGATCTCCTCTTCCAACCCCTTTTTGGCAGTTGTGACGCTGCCAACCACTTGTTCGCTACTGATTTGAGAAACTTCATCATTTCCTTCTATGCTCAGCTCAATAGGCTTTCCTTCTGGTACGTCTTAGCTCACTTCCTTCGATATGTTTCTTTTGTCCAAGTACTCAGAAGTTCCTACGCTCTGTCCCATAGCCCATTGTGCTTCCTCCTCGATCGCAGCTACTGTCCTTACTTCTTCCATGGCCTCCATTTTGTTCAAAATCTCATTCTCACTCATGTACCTCGAGTTCTCAGCAACACTTGCACAAGCTCCCAGCAAATGCTTAGCAGAGCTCCCCATAAATGATCCCTTTAGAGCTACGTCTATAAGATCTCTAAATTCTTCTCTTACTCCTAAGTAGAAATACTCACATAGCTGTCGTGAAGTGAACTGATGTTGGAAGCAGTTGTATTTCATCTCCTCAAATCTTTTCGGTGCGTCATGAAAAGATTCCTTTGGTTTCTGAGCGAAAGTGGATATCATTTTCCTTTCTCTCATAACCCTTGCAAGTCCTAAAAACCTCTTCAAGAACAGAATCCTCAGCTCATCGCACTCACTAACCTCTTCTTTAATTGAATCTATCCATCTTTTTACTGCTCCCTCCAGTGTTTTGATGAAGAACCAGAATTTCAGCTCACCATCAGTTAACCCCTTCGTCGGAAACTGCTCGACGATAGACTCAAATGAGTACATGAACTTGCATTCATTTTCTCCTTCTCTTCCTTCGAACTTTTGGTAATGAGTTAATCAGAGTTGGATCAAACCCGTACCCCCTTACATGCGGCTGGATTCGAATTCCACTCCTTCTTGGTTTCGGCATACTGTTCTCTCTGATAGTATGAAAGCGGGCATTCAGAGACTAAATTAGTTGGATCTTTCATCTTATTCTTCCATCTCCCTTAACAAACGAGCTTACGCAGAGATATATAATAATATAATAATAAAGCAGATAAACGTATGTGGAAATCGATTCGCACAGGTTATATACTTTTTTTTTTGGTTTATGTTGTACGAATTGAAAGACAGTGCGTAAAGTAAAGCGAAAGAAAGAATTCAACTTATCTGGTCGAAACTTGCTTGAGCGGTCAAGTGTCCCCGGCAGCGGCGCCAAATTTTGATGTGCACTCAGAGATTTCGATTTTCATTGTAGAACCTGTAATCCATAAATACAATCAAAAATTAAATTTACAAGTCGGAATTTCTCAAATCCACAGTTCATAGCGGAAAACTGACTCGGGATGTCGTTCTCCACGGACCCTTATCATAGGAACAAGCAAATAACGTATGTAAATTGTATGCAGAAAGTAAACAGAACGATTGCAAACAGATTGATTGAATTGCAGTAAAACCTAATTTGAAGAGATGAAATTGATGGTGGGAAGGTGTAAAGGATCCCCAACCTCCCTCTTCTATGCTACTCCCAACTACTTAGAATCAAAGAACGTACTAGCCGTCTACAAGCAACAAAGAAACATGCCAAAAGGATCAAGTCGTAGTTAATTCAAACACCTTCACTTATACCAACAATGTGTTGTGTCACTCAACACACTATCTCGTCATGTTTTCAGACAAATCACAAAAGATAATATAAAGTCTGTTACCAAGTCGTAGTAGTAAGGATTTCCCACGTAAAGAGTCGGACGAATAAAGAACAAGTACGAAATTACATTTCAAACTAATTCATTAATATATTATGGTACATAAAGAAGTAGCAAAAGCAGAGTTACTGTTAGGATTTACTTTAGATTTTTTATGAGCAATTTCACATGTCTACATAGCTCAGAAAGGTGATTACTATTCCTAAGTCCATCCATAGGATAATAGAGGACATTATAAAGGAAGAACATTACTTAGTATGATAGAATAGTCACTTGTATAAGACTAAGGTCTCTGATGTAATTTTAATTTTATCTTTCGAAGATTAGAAGATCACTCAGCAAGGAAGACTACTGAAGACACGAAGACTCAAGAAAACTGCATAAGTTTGTCTTGATTAGAAAGGCAACAACTCTCAGAATGCAATCATTCAGAAACCATCAAAGTTGAGACCATGATAGAAATGCAAGAGCGGAGAGGTTTCTGAATCTTCTAGCTGTTAGAAGCTATCTGACCGTTGTGGATAAAAGTCCTATAGTACAAATGCATTTAATACTATATCAGACATCTCCTAGAAAAGCCTGCTGACTTGATACAAAGAGACAAAGGTCGAATGTACTATGATAGTGACATCTAGTCGAAATTGAAAATGTTTATTCAACGGATGGTATTTCAAACGGCTCCATTGATCACTATAAAAGGATCACTTAGCAGTTGTGATGAGTACCCAACAGGTTGGAGTTACACACAAGCCTTGAAAATCACTCAAGCTCACAACTGATATAGAATCACTTGCAAGAAATCTCTTAAGCGTTCAAGAACTCTCTCAGAAAGCTCTTGTATTCGAAGTTGCGACTCAGATTTCTTCTGGTTCTCTAAGTGCCCACAACTCCAATAAGACTTAAGCTTTTACTATCTATTTGTCAAGAGATAGAACATACTTGTGTTTCTACCAAGTGTTAGTTCTTTCCTCAAAACAAAGACAAGTCTTGAAACTCAGAAACAATAGACTTAGTCCTTATAACATAGGATTACAGTTGAGTTTCTTTGATTACTGAGATAATGAAACATTGTTATCAAGGTAATCACTGCCTAGAACAAACTACTACATCAAACACCAAACAGGTGTGATGTTGGTCCAGATAACGAGAAAGTAAAAGACTAGAGGGGGGAGGGGGGGTGAATAGTCTTTTAAAACTTTTAACGATAACACAGTTTCTCAGATATGTGTGAAGATCTCTGATACTTATATTTAGAGAGCGGAAGACTTTCTAAGTGATAAGTGCACGTACTTTGCAAGATATAAGTGTGTAAATACTCAGCAAGGTAAATAAAGTAATTAATAAGTTGCAGACAGTAAATAAGACAGATCTTTATAGTGGTATCTGAGGGTGGTGTAATCCCTCAACTAATCCACTGGCCCTTTCTCAGGAATTGAAATTCACTAAGATAAATATTGAGTTCTCCTTACAATAATCCTATTCCTTGATTCCGTTTTACACTAGGTTCCCAACCAAGTGTTCCCCCTGAGTTATTCCCCAACTTTCTCAGCCAAGTACTTCTTGTACTCAGAAACCTTTGAGCTATTCCTTAGTTTCCCAAACTAAGTACTTCATGTGCTCAGTAACCTTGGAGTTGTTCCTTAGTTTCCCAAACTACGTACTTCCTGTACTCCATGTCGTGTGTGGTGTTGGTTAAAGTGGTTTTTCAGGTGAGTAGTCTTAATAACTTTCTCAGTTATGTAGGAATACTCTATAGAACAAGAATCACATAACACACTTCACAATGTGTGGTGATATGTTCTTCACTGACCCAAGTCTATGTTAAATGTTCTAGAGAATGAATCTCAGATACTTGATCTTTTGATTCAACTCCTTCACAGATAGCAATGCTTGTTAAGGATCAGGACACTTAGAACTTTCGTGCTACTTAGAATTCAAGAGCTTGGTCGCAATAGTAAGCTAGAGAATAAGTAGGTTGAAGGCTTGTATGCTTGAATGAATAAGTTCGTAGATGTGTAAGTTCTGTGTGTGTTTTCAAGCATTCTAAGTGGTGATATTTATAGTTGAAAATCATGCCATTTGAATAGTATCCGTTAAGCACAATGAAATTCAAACTATTGATATCTGTAAATAGTACTGCAGAAGACGTTGTATCTTTTAAGAGATTTTCTCTTTTGTTTAGATGTCTCTATCTGTGTATTTATTGCATTGTACTATTTTTGTCCTGTAGTGCCAACAGAACTATGCACGCTTTCTGAAGCATTGCATGTCCTTTTCCAGAGACCTTCACTTCTCCATATACCTATTGAAACATTGTTTCCCAGAAATATAGTTTTATCCAAGGTATCTGAGCGTGGGTTTATGTGGGCACTTTTCCTCATTCAGTAACCTTGTGTTCTCAAATATCTTTTGTGAAACTTGTTTATTGAGAAACACTTGTTTCTTCAAGGTATCTGGAAGTAGGTTTCTGAGGAGACCAATCTCCTTAGTCTTCAGCAATCTTGTGCAGTCTTCGAATCTCCAATACGTTGAACTCTTCTGCCGGATGCCTCCTTTTTGGTCTTCTTCAAGGATATAAAAATTGCATTCAGAGGTCTAACATCCTATAAAAGATTTGCTAGACTAACATACTCAGTAAAGTTCCTCTTTTACAATGTTCAAGTGAACTAAGAGTACTAGTTACCTTTCTGAGCTAAGATAAGTCATTAGGTTGCTGATCAAAATCTAAACATATATTCCTAACACGTGAGGATATAGGAAGTACTTAGCTGAGAAAGCTAGGGAATAATCCTTGGAGTTAAACAACAAGGGAGTGACTAATTAGGATGAGAAAGCTAAGGAAAATCTCTTGGGAATCGGAGTACTTAGCTTGGGTTAGCTAAGGAAAGAGGATTCAAAGGTCCTGAGTTGGGAACTTAGGGTAAAAAGGGATTTGGCTAGTGTAGGGCTTTTTGTAACGGATCTTAGAAACCTTACATAGTGAATTCAAGTCCTATCAAGGGCGAAGTGGATTAGTTGAAGGATTACGCCACCTTCAGATGCCACTATAAACCGTTTGCACTTTATCTTTCAGCAAAGCTTTACTTTACTTCATCTGTTTATTTGTTACTAGCTTTCTGACTACACTTAATTGTATTAAAAGACTTTCTCTCTCTGAACTAGTATAAGTATCAGCAATCTTACCTTGTTGAGAAACTGTGTTAGATAACAAAAAGTTTTTATAGTCTATTCACCCCCCCCCCCTTCTAGACTTTAACCTAGTGATCTAAGGGACCAACAAGTGGTATCAGAGCCGGAGGTTCTTTAACCTTTGGCACTGAACCTGGATCCCCTTTAAGTGTAGTTTATTGTGCTAAAATTTTACACTTGATCAGTTTGTTTCTTGAGTGTGAAGGATGTCTGTTCTAGATGCTCTAGTTTTGAAGCCAGAAAACTATAAAAAATGGAAGAACAACATGCTACTCCACTTAGAAGCCATCAGTGATGAAATGATGACTGTAATCAAGGAAGGCCCTATCAGAATTCTTCAGAGCAAAACCATCTATCTGACTTCAGATGTAAGAGAAGAAAAAGAAAAAGAAACAGCAACTCCTGAAAAGGATGTTACTGGTGACAAGTCCCCTGGATCTACTGCTAAAATCATGTGGGAACCAAAACCCAGAGATCTCTGGACAGCTGAAGAAGCTAAGAGATTTAGGTTAGTTGGTCAAGCAAAGAATATCATAATCAGATCCACTCATGACACCATCCAATGTAAACTTTGGGGTGCCAAGACTGCTAAAGACGCTTGGAATCTTGTAGAAGAGCTTTGTGCTGTAACAGCCCAAACTAAGGAAAATAAGTTGGAATTCCTAAAATTAAAGTTCCAAAACATTAAACAAGGACCAACTGAAAGCCTTGAAGAGCTTGACTTTAGATTCACCACTCTTATGAGTGAAATGGCTGCCTCGGGAGAAGGAAACAGGTACTCAGACTCAGAAAGGGTGAAAACCATAATCAGAGGTCTGAACCATGAGTGGACTAGTACTCAGAATTTCTACTACAACTAGTGTATACCATCCATCACACCTGTAGAGTTGTTTTCACATCTTGCAGCTGTGAATTATGAAACTAAGCAAAGAGAAATCATGTCTGCTAAAACAGTGAAGAATGTTGCTTTGGTAACCAAGAATGTTTCTAAAAAGAAAGATTCTAAAGAAGCTCCTAAAGATCATGCTTTAGCTGTGAAACATATGAGGAAATCTGTTAGCCAGGAGATTGAAAGGAGAAAGGCCAAAGAGAAGCTGAAAAAGCATCTAGGCCCTAATTATCAAACCTACAAGAACCTGCAATATGGCTCTAGCTCTCTGAACAAGACTCCTCGGAAAGGTACATCCCAAGAAGTGCCTGCTGTAGGAAATGACTTGTGTTTCCAGTGTCAGCAACCTGGACATTTCAAAAAGGATTGTCCCTTGTTGACTAAAGGAAAATTTGGAGACAGAAAGGAAAAGAGAAACTTCAGAAGAGCTCAGAAAGCTTTGCTTTCTGAAGAAAGAAAGAAGATACAAATCCAGCTGGACGTACTGGATATTGAATCAAGCTCTGAAGATGAGGATTCTTATGATGAAAATGAAGCATGTGGAATCACTCATGAAATTGTTGATTTTGGAGTACAAAAGGAACATTGTGCCTTGACAGAAGAAATCTACCCAGGTTACTCCAACATAGAAGAAAGCCTAGTCACTGATCAGAGCATAGCACTAAGAGCTGATTCAGAGCCTGTATGGCATTTTGATAGTGGTTGTGGAAAGCACATGACAGGAAACAAAGCAAATCTGCTCAACTACAAGACCGTCAGAAATGGTCCACTAATAAGATTTGTTGGAGGAGACTCTCATCCTACTCTAGGAACGGGAGATGTTCAGATTGAAAACACACTTATCAAAGGAGTACTTTATGTGCAAGACTTGGATGACAATCTTTTCAGCATGAGTCAGTTTACTGACAAAGGCTACATGGTGAAGATCAAGTCTCAAGAATGCAAGCTGATTGACAATGAGTCAAGGCAGGTAGTATTGGTTGCCAAGCGGAAAGGAAATCTTTATGTTGTTGATAGAACAACTGCTCAGACTGATACATGCCTCATGGTGAGTCAATCAACATCACTGGAGACTGAATGGCTATGGCACAAAAGATTAAGCCACTTGAACTTCAAGACTCTAAACAAGCTATCCAAGAAAGAGCTGGTTGTTGGTCTACCCAGTATGACATTCAGAAAGGATGGTTTATGCTCAGCATGTCAACTAGGAAAGCAGGCTAAGGCTTCTTTCAAGTCAAAAGTGAGGCATTCAAGTACAAAACCTCTACACATGGATCTCTTTGAGTCCTCAGTAACCAGTTATGTAGGCAAAAAGTATGGTCTAGTTGTTGTGGATGATTATTCAAGGTTCACTTGGGTAATCTTCCTGAAACATAAGTCAGAAACCATAAGAGATACCTTCCTTGCTAAATAAGCTAGAAGTAATGAAAAATGACAAGGTTTATGTCATAAGAACTGACCATGGCACTGAATTTGTTAATCAGTACATAAAGGAGTTCTGTACCTACAAAGGTATACAACACCAACTTTCCTCAGTAAGGAAACCCCAACAAAATGGGATTGCTGAGAGGAAAAATAGAACCCTAAAAGAAGCAGCAAGAACAATGCATGCTGACACTGAAATAAGTGAAATCTATTTGGTTGAAGCAGTCAACACTGCTTGCTACACTCAAAATAGATGTTTGATAAACAAATTCCATGATAAGACTCCTTATGAGTTATTGGTTGGAAGATCCCCTAATATCACACATCTAAGAGTGTTTGGTTGCAAATGTTTTGTTCTTAACAACGACAAAGAATACTTAAGAACATTCCAACCAAAGGAAGATGAAGGAATATTTCTTGGCTACTCTCTAAATAGCAAGGCTTATAGATTATTCAACAAAAGAACACAAAAGATTGAAGAATCTGTTCATGTTGTTTTCTATGAAACTAAGCAAGGAGAGGTTGCTGAGACTATCCTTCATAAGAGATTTAAAGAGTTAATGATCAAGGATTCTAAGAAAGGCACTTCAAATGGAAAGAAACTTGTTGTGACATTTGAGGATGACTCTGATGTTGAAAAGCCAAAAGAAAGGCCTAGTAACAACCAGATGACTCTAATATATGATGAGGAATTTCCTGCTAAGAATTCAGAAATGAATTCCCCACTGGATACTCAACAACCAGGCAATGAAGAATTTATTGAAGAAGTTGCTGAACCTAATACATGTGATCATCATCCTAACTCAGATATCTCAAACACTGAACAAGTGTCTGATGAATCCATGAACAATCATCTTGATGATATTGATCCACATAATACCAGGAATGTAAGAAGATGGATAAAAGACCATCCAGCAAAAGATGTGATTGGATCAATCAATGATGGAGTAAGAACCAGAAGAAGAATTGCTGAACAAGCAAGTTCACTTTATGGTTGCTTCATCTCTGAAATAGAACCCAAAACCATTGAGGAAGCCCTTAAAGATGAAAATTGGATCTGAGCTATGCAAGAAGAGCTAGACCAATTTGAGAGAAACAATGTTTGGAACTTAGTTCCTTACAAAGAAGGTACCTCAGTTATTGGAACCAAGTGGGTATTCAGAAACAAGATGAATGAGAATGGTGAAATCACAAGAAACAAAGCTAGGTTGGTTGCTAAAGGATTTACTCAAACAAAAGGTCTGGATTTTGATGAGTCCTATGCTCCAGTTGAAAGATTGGATGCAATCAGACTATTCTTAGCCTTTGCAGCTCACATGGACTTCAAAGTTTACCAAATGGATGTCAAAAGATCATTTCTGAATGGTGAACTAAGTGAAGAGGTCTATGTTGATCAACCACCTCGTTTTAAAGTTCCCTCAGAAAGCAGGCTTGTCTATAAACTTCAGAAATCTCTATATGGACTGAAACAGGCTCCAAGAGCATGGTATGATACTTTAGCCAAGTACTTGCTGACTAGTGGTTTTAAGAAAGGAGAAGTTGACAAAACTCTCTTCACACTTAACCATAATGGGAAACTACTTTTAGTCCAGATACATGTGGATGATATCATCTTTGGATTAAAAGACAAGCAGCTTTGTGAAAACTTTGCCCAACTCATAAAAAGTAAATTTGAAATGAGTATGATGGGAGAAATGAATTATTTCCTAGGGTTGCAAGTCAAACAACTAAAAGATGGAATCTTCATCAGTCAAACAAAGTATGCTTAGGACATGCTCAACAAGTTTGGCATTAAGCCTTCAGAAAAGAATGCTAAGATACCCATGAGCATTGGAACTAAGATGAGCTATACTCAAGATGACAAAAGTGTTGAAGAACACAAGCACAGAAAGCTCATTGGTTCACTATTGTACCTCACAGCAAGCAGACCATATATTCAATTTGCAGATGGAGTATGTGCAAGATTTCAATCAAATCCTATGATGTCACACTACAACATTGCAATGAAAATTCTGAAGTATGTCAAAGGTACAGTAGAAGTTGGATTGTGGTAACCAAAAGATAGTGGATTGAATTTGGTAGGTTACTCAAATGCTGACTTTGCTGGATCATTACTTGATAGAAAGAGCACTTCAGGAACGTGTCAATTCATTGGCTCTAGATTGATATCTTGGTTCAGCAAGAAACAAAATTCAATTGCGACTTCAACCACTAAAGCAGAATATATTGCTGTTGGGTGTTGTGCTTGACAAATCTTGTGGATACAACAACAACTCAGAGATTATGAGCTCAATGAAGTAAAGACCCCAATATTTTGTGACAACGCAAGTGCTATCGCTATTACATAGAATCCTAAGTTTCATGCAAGAACAAAAAGCACATTAATGTTAGACATCACTTTATAAGAGATCATGTTGAAAAGGGCAATATAGAAGTTGTCAAGGTTGATACTGAAGACTAGCTTGCTGACATCTTCACAAAACCTCTGCAAGAAGGTAGGTTTTTGTCTCTAAGACATAGTCTTGGACTAATAACAATGCCTAACTAAAGGAACTTTCTGAGACGGGAACTCAGAAAGGTATCCTAGGAACTTTCTGAGACGGGTACTCAAAAAGGTATTCGTAGGAATTTCTGAGACGGGTACTCAGAAATGCACATAAAAGGTTTCTGAATAAGAAACAACAAAATACCAAGTAGGTCTCTGAGACAGGCACTCAAAGACTAAACCTCACTGAATTGGTGTTGGTGCTTTCTGAGAAAGAAAGTCACACACAAAGTTCTAAAAGTTGAGACAACTAAGTGAGGGGAACATAAATTGATGAAAATTGGCTTACAATAGTTTTCTGATAAACTGTGAGTCAACTATAGTCAAATATATTCAAAAAAATTGCTATTTTAATGCTAAGATTTTAATCTCCAGATGATGACAAAATTGGTACAGAGATATCTGTACTCAAGAGCCTCAGAAAGCTGACGTTACTTGAGACAAAAGTTGAAACGTTTTTCTGAACGGCTGCATTAAACGGACACATTACCATTTGTTTATCATCATTGTTGAACAAGCAATCCAAGTCGTCGCGTGAAAAGTGTTATTTTGTCAACGGTTGAGATTAGAACGTGGGCAGTTACAAAGGTAGTGGGGCACGTCCCATTTATTGAGAGAGAGAGAGAGAGAGAGAGAGAGAGAGAGAGAGAAGGTTGGAGTGCAAACACCTGTACAATACGTACAAAATGCGATTTGAATGTATTGTTGCAAGTAACTTTTGCACAAATTAACGGAGACATAAAAGGATTTTTTTCATCCAAGTCTCAAACATTTGCACATTTTTAGCAAAATTTTCTTTCTTTTCTCTGCAAACACTCACAGTCCAAAGTGAAGAAACAAACAAAACACTCTTACCAACCTTTCTCTAATCCGACTATTATATAAATGGCACCTAAGAGAATCACCAAGGGTACCAAGTCTCAAGGCGCATCATCCGCCCAACTTCCACCACCTGCTCCGGTAGCAACCACCACCGAATCATCGGTAAAGAAGGTTGTAATTACCAAAGGCAAATTCACAGGCGATTTCGATTTTACACAGTGGCACGAGAAGCCCTGTACAACACAGATGCATTGGGGAGGAGCGGCTATGGAGGAATACCTCATGGGTTCCGGTATCGGAACACAGGCTGAGACCAAGGAGGTGATAGACTGTATGAAGACGACTGGAATTTTTAACTTCGCCTTTGTAGTCCCTACTGGGTTATCAGTAATGGATGTAATTGAAATTTTTCAATAACTCAGATGTTGTTGAACCCCAAGAGGACGAGGGTGCTGAAAATGCACTCTGAACACTAAGGTTCAAGGACATGAAATCAAGCTCAGATGGGAGAGCTTTGTTGAATCCTTCAACATTCCTAAGACAGGAGAAGTCTTTATTGTGGATGTTGAAGATGAGAATGAAAGAGATGGAGTACAGGAGATGTACTCATAAATCAGAAATGAGGATGCTGAAGTAGGGGCTCCACCAGCCAAACATGAGAAGGAGAATGATTTCTGAAGGATGGAGCTTGCTGGCACTCATCCTTGATAAGTGCGTGTTCTCCAATGATGGAGGAGTTGATCTGATCAACTGGGAACATTAGACTCTGATGCTCAAGCTGAGAACCAAGGACACCACTTTTAACTGGGCTAAGTACATTTACATCAAGTTTGTAGAAATGGCCAGAAACTTCAAAGTAAAGCAGGATAAGGATGCTGAGATGGTTTCCCCAGTTGGAAACATCAAGTTTGGGCTGAAGGTCTGCTGGTTGCTGGAGAGATTGGGACTCAAGCCCAGAAACCCAGTTGAAGTCCACAGAAGCTGCTTAATCAACAAGTACTTCTACTCCCTGCACCAAAATAAGCTCAGAGCTCAGAGCTCTCAGACTGCCGGTTCTTCAGCTTCCGGAATAAGCAAGAAAAGGAAGCAAATCAAGGGAGAGAAGGATGCTCCAAAGACCAAGAGGGTCAAGAAGACAAAGAAGACACCCTCTCTGAGTGGTGTAGCTTCTCAGAAACTAGCCCAACCCAGCAACCTAGAAGATGATACTGAGGATGATGCAGCCATCCTTAATGCATCGGCACACTTAGGAGAAAACCAAGACAACTTGGTAGAAATAGTGGTTGCTGACACTCCTAGTCCTCCAGCACAACCAAGGGTTGCAGAGACTAGTGAAGCGTGGAAGATTGCTGAAGACCACCTAATGACGGATATTGACATTCTTGAGGGTGATGCAGATCATGTACAGCCTTTCATGATAGCTGAGGAGCTTGCTGGAGAAGAGATTCAGAGATCTCAAGACAAGGCAAAATCCAGTGAGCACACTCATTCAAACAAGGCTCAATCTCCAACTAACCTGGAAAGGTTACAGGAGATCAATCCTGAAAATCAAGAGATCATTCCTGAAAATGTCCAAGGAATGAGCACAACTGTGGATCATTTCACAGAAGGGAATAACCTTGTGATAGAAGAAGAGGAAGAGCAAGACAACAGGGATAACATTAGCAACCCTGAGCAAGAACTTGAAGCTGCCAACCCTGCTGTGGCCCAGCACTTGAAGCTGCCAACCCTGCTGTGGCCCAGCAGACTTCAAGTAAAAAGATAGATGAAGAACAAGTGAACCAAGAGGTTCAGAAACCTACATCTCCTGTCAGAGAACAGGAGATCAATCAAGAGACTCCTATTCAGGAGATTGTTGCTGAACAAGCAACACCAGTAACAGAGCTTGTTGAAGCTCAAAAAGAGCAAGAGCCTCTTGTGAACAATAGGCTCAAGAGAACATTGATGTACCTGTCTCCACTCAGATAAGGAACAGGCCCTATCATTTGTTCCAACTGAATGCTATGCCTAAGATCATCAAGCATTTCAAGAAGTGGCAAAAGATCAGAACCATGTCACTCTCTCAGCTAGCATCTCTCCTGGACAACCAAGACAAAAGGAGTGGAGTTTTGCAGCTGGAGACTTATGTAAATGCCATCTTGCCTAAAGGAAGCTACTCTTTCCATGAGACTATGAAGACATCCTTTGAATATGAAGTAAGTAAAAGGCTAAAGAGTATGTTCCAGCAAGCACCTCCTTCTGTTCAGAAAGAGTTGGCTACAAATCCAAATATGCCAATCTTTCACAAGAACTTAACTGGAGACAATGAAGAAGAAGAAGTTTCCAGCAAGCCACCAATCATCCAGATACTTAGTGATGGTGAGGAAGAAGAGGCAAAGGAAGTTGATGAAAACAATCTGGAAGATCTGCCTTCCTCTGGTGAGCCAAAGAATAAGGATGATAAAGATGATGGGGATGATGACTCCCAAATAATCCTGGAGCTGGAGGTGTTGGCAATCCCAACACTGGGAATGAAAACAAAGATCAAAATAATTCTCCCTCCCACTCTAAGGCACCTTTAGAAAGCAAGAAGGTTTCTGAGTCACCCCAAAGGCAAGCATCACCTGCCAAGGATCAGACAGCTGAAAATGCTGAGTCTGGGAGGCAATTTCAAAGTAAGGTTCAGCAAACAACTGAACTTGCAGTAGCTAGTCTAGCACCATTGCTAGATAGTGAAGAAATGAAAAGAAGAGCACAATCTCTACAAGAGTCTCTTCAGAAAACTGTTGAAGAAGAGGCTCAGAAAGCTGCATCAAGAGCTATTTTGGAAGCTGATGTCAGAGCTACAACAACACAAGCAGTTCCACCTTCCACTCAATCCCAGCTTGCTGACCCCAGCAAACTACTAGCAGTTGTGGCTAAGAAAGTGGAAGAAGACAAGAGAAGACTGGAGGTTGCTGAAACTCAAGAAGCTTATGAAAAGGAACAGCAACTTCTCAGAAAGGCCAAGGGAAAGTCAATAGCTCCAGAGCCAGAACTTGAAAGGGTTGCTGGACTTGAAGATGAGGAAGGAGCTGACTATCATATAAGTCTATCTAGTGATAGTAAAGAAGATAGACCAGATAGAAACTTATCCCAAAGTTGGTCATCAGGAGGACTGATTGAGAAGCACATGGTATCTGGCTGGAAGAGGCATATTATCAATCCAGATGAGCCTAACCCAGCAACCATGGGAGTTTTGAAAGCATTGGGGACGTCCAGAACCCAATACATTGCTGATCTCATTTTAGCCCTCAACAATGAGAATAGAAGGATCTTGAATGTTGAGAACCCCTCACTGAAGGACTTCATGGAAGTTGTCCTTAAAAGGACAGCAAGTCTTGTCATCACTCAGAAAGACTTGACACCAGTAAGAGAACAAGAAGGTGGACACAGCTCTCCAACAAGCACAGGCTGCACTTACAGCTGTTGCTAAGCAATCCAAGTTGCTGGAAAAGATAATCACCCAGAAACTGGACTTCTCCACAACCTGCAAGTTGATCAACAAAAGATGCAGGAAAGCTTCTCTTCTCTGAGTAAGCTTACTGACAATATAAATGAGACTCTAGCTTATCAACTTCAGGCCCAGCTCATTGAAGAAGATCAACACATGGCTAAGGGAGAAGGACAGAGACAACTTCAACAGGGGGAACAAGGGGAACATTCTCAACCTAAGAAGAAACCCCCTACAAAAAAGAAAGGGTAGCAAATGGTGATTGTGTCTCCACCAAGGCAAATCAGATCCAAGAGGAAAGTTGATTCCTTAGTAAACCAGCTCTCTGCAGAGGAACCAAGGAACCTCTCTGACATACAAAGAGCCTGCAGAGGAAGTCTGATTCCTGAAAGATTGGATGAAGACAATGATGATGAAGAGGAGGAAGAAGAAAAACCTCTCATCAGAAAAAAGACAAAGGAGCAATAGTGAGACTAACACTGAGTCTCAACCACCACCACCTATTGCAACTAAACCTCTACATGCCAAGACACCTTTTGGCAGAACAATGAACTTAGAAGATGCTAGTTCCTCAGGAAGCAAAAAGATTTCAAGATCAAGGCAAGCAAGGACTGAGAGAAGACTCTCAGAAAGAGCTGAAAAACTCAAGGCATTTCAAGAAGCCTCAGCAATCATTCCATGGGGAAAGACAAGCAATGATCAATCTATGCAAAATGTCATCCACCAGAAGAATGGTTTTTGGGTAATAAAGCTTGAGAACCTACGTGCCAACTCAAACATCCCTGAGTCCATCCTAGATCAAATGTTTGTATTCAGAGAAGAAGAGTACAAAGATAAGAATTCTGGTGCAATGGCTAGAAATAATGCTCTTCTCTGGATCAACTTTGAGATCAAAACCAGAAGAATGGCGGCTAAGAAGGAGCTCAGAGATGCATGCCCATTTGTAAGACCAGATGCAGTTGCTATCCAGAAGAGTGCCACTGGGTTTGGAATCACCAAGAGACCAAAGCTTGGGATCCATACCTATGAATACTTTTTCTTGGATAAGGAACAATATGACAGAGATTTAGACTATCTGAGGAAGGTTTGTGAGAGACACAACTTCTCTGACCTGAGGATAGAACATGCCTGGCTATGGGTAGGCATATCTATGCTACTCACTTTGACAAGACAAATCCTGAGATGGGATACAACAAGGAATTCCAAGTGTCAAGGAAGGTGGAAATGAAAGTAAGAACTATGCTGCTAAACTACCAAGATGATATCAGGAAATATGCAGAGTGGTAGTCATAGTTTCTGGAGAATGAAGAAGAAGAACAAGTATGAAGACCAAGCTTTCTTAGCTAACATCTATTGTATTCTTTTATACTTGTAATTTCACTTTGTGTTTGCTGAAGTTCATCTGTATTGAAATGTACCCCTCTGAAGATCTTCAAATGCTCTTATCAGCAAAAATCACAACTCGTGATTTGGACAATGTTTACTTTCTGCACTTTAATTATAATTTGAAGATCTTAAGAATTAAAGTAAAGAATACAATAGATTTATCCGTCGCTACAAGGCCGGAAAATTAAAAAAAAAAAAAAATTAGCGACGGATAGATCTAGATCTATCCGTCGCTAAAAACCTAAAAAAAATATAATATATCTCCTCCACCACCTCCTTTTCTCCACTACTTCTCCTCTCCTCCTCCTCCCACCACCACCTTTCTCCTCCCACCACCACCATCCTCCACCACCACCATCTCCTCCCACCACCACCATCCTCCACCACCACCATCTCCTCCACCACCTTTCTCCTCCCACCACCACCACCTTTCTCCTCCCACCACCACCATCCTCCACCACCACCATCTCCTCCACCACCTCCTTTCCTCCACCACCATCTCACCACCACCACCACCACCTCTCTCCTCCCACCACCACCACCCTGCCACCACCACCATCCTCCACCACCACCATCTCCTCCACCACCTCCTTTCCTCCACCATCCTCCTCCACCACCATCTCCACCACCACCACCTCTCTACTCCCACCACCACCGCACCACCACCCTGCCACCACCACCATCTCCTCCACCACCACCACCCTGCCACCACCACCATCTCCTCCACCACCACCACCACCCTTCCACCCCCACCACCCCCAGCACCACACCCACCGCCCCCCCACGGCCACCACCGCACCACCATCGCCGGATTAATCCAGATACTGAATATAAAATTCAGATACGGATTTTATTTTTTTTTGGGGCGACGGATAGATCTATCCGTCGCCCCATAATCATTTTTTTTTTTTAAAAAAAAAAAGGTCAATCCGTCGTCCACTCCGTCACGAATTGGACGACGGAGATTTATCCGTCGCCATTAGCTTCAGGGGGCGACGGATTTTTATCCGTCGATCCGTCGCCAGGCGATGATAGTCAGAGCGACGGATCTATCCGCCATGTTCTGCATTTTTGTAGTGTGAAGACACGAAGACTCAAGAAAACTGCATAAGTTTGTCTTGATTAGAAAGACAACAACTCTCAGAATGCAATTATTTAGAAACCATCAAAGTTGCGACCATCTATCAAGGTTTCTGAAAGGTCTCTAAAGAGGAGATAGTGATGAGACAATATTCTAACGTCTCATTTGGTCCTTTTTAACCGTCTTTTGTTAGTCTTTGACCTTAGTTTTATATTATTTTAGTGCGTTTTTATGCTTGGTTTCTTGTTTGTGTTTTGTAGGTTTTTGTCCTTTAGGTACGTTTGGAGTAATGACGACTTTGCTAGATGTGAATCAAGTGAAGAAATCACAATCCGAAGTATTCTTGAAGGCCGCCTCGTCGTATAGAAGAAGCAGAAAGAAACACCAAATCTGACTAGTTCGCCGCGGCCCAGTCTCTTGGCTCGCCGCGGCGTGATTCTGCGAAGCCATATAATTCTGGAGAAGATAGGCTCGCCGCGGCCCAGTGTTATTCCCCGCCGCGGCGAGCGGCGCAAATTATATATATATATCTCGATAAAAGAAGGCTCGCCGCGGCGGACCAATTAAGCGTGCCGCGGCGAGAGGCGTCTGCGGAATTATTTTGTTTTCCTTATAATGTTAGAATTGGGTTCTCTTTCGGAGACTCTGTTTAACCTAGTTTTGAAAAAAGCTCCTAGATTCAGACATTGACATAGAGACATCTTTGGAGCTTGGTTATTCATTGATTTTACACATCAGGATTATTGGTATTGATTTCTCTATTGCTTTCTTCTTTACAATTCGTTCTTTATCTTTATCGATTGAATTGTATGTTATTGCATGCGAGTTTCTCATCTATGTTTCGTATGATTATTACCATGAATCTCTGTACGCAATTATCAATTATGAGTAGCTAAACACCTTTGAATACAGTAGTATGCGAAGATTATGCATATTCGTTCTAGGGTTTATCAAATCACTCTTATAGGTTAGTCTCGTATAAAATCTTCGTAAAAACCTTCAATTCGATAAGTCCGTATTAAATTCTCTAAATTGTTCATGTTTAAGGATCGTGAATTGACGACTCACGATTTCTCCCGTATAATATATTCTAAGAACAATTGGTTGAATCGAATTGATTGATTTACTGTACAACAACCGTGTGACAAATATGAGTGTTATCCCTAGTTCGAATTAGCATAATTGGATCTTGCTACTGTATTCATCTTTCTTTCATTGTTAATCGAAATCTTAGCTTTAGTCAATTTAGTTAGAGGTATACAAAATCATCAATCAAACTGTTACTGGCAAGTATCTGTTTACTCTCACTGCTACGTAGCTTGATTAATTCATTGGCGAACGATTATGTGGTTAGCATTGTCTGTTTACAACAACTGCTTTCTACTTGTTTTCCAAGTAGTAATTTGAGCACATCAAATTTGGCGCCGCTGCCGGGGAATTAATTCCTACTGTAGCGTGTGAGTGTGATATTTTATTTGCTTTTTTTTTTTACTTACCTGCGATTTCTGCACTAACAGAAACTAAGATTTTTCGAGGTTTTTGATTTTGTAGAGGAACTTTTTGCAGGTTTATGCCCAGTACAAGATCGCAAGGAACACCTTTGCAACCTCTAGTACCTGAGATCGATAGACAGTACCATCAGCTTCGAAGACAGAACTTAGCAGCTATTCAAATTGGTGACATCAACGAGAATACTCCCAGAGTCAATTCAGGTCGTTGAGGCCTGTGATCACTTATGGGACCTATATGCAGACTGGTGAAATTAAGGCTGGGGGATCCACTATTGTGCTCTCTAACAATGCTAGGAACATGGAGATCAAGTCTCATCACTTCCATGACATGCCTAAGTATTATGGGATGGCTAATGAGGATGTTATCCGGTTTCTCAAGGAGTTCGAGGGGCTGATTGCTAGGATTCCGCTTACTGTAGGCACAATAACGGTTTCTGATGAGGAAATCAGGAAGAAGGTTTTTCCCATGCAGGATAAAGCAAAGAGCTGGCTATTGAATCAACCTGAAGGTTCTCTGGCTACTTGGGATGATCTATACAGGGCCTTTATGAACAAGTTCTATCCAGTGAAGAAGACTAGGCAGCTTCGAGTGCAGATTGAGAAGTTCATGCAAATGAGTGATGAGAGTTTTTATGAGGCCAGGGAGTGATTCCTGAACTTGCTCTCTCAATGCCCTCACCATAGGTTGAGTGAGATGGATTTATGCTGCAAGTTCTATGAGGGACTCGACTGGGAAGCACAGAATATGGTGGATATGACCGTGGATGGCTCTATCGTCACGGCATCTCTGGCTGCATTGAATGAGGCTTTTGAGAAGCTTGTTGCCATCTCCCAGCTTAAGGGAACTAGATTAGACCAAGGAGAGCTGAGGTAAGAACCGTGGAGGAAACTCCAGGGCCTAGTACTATTGAATTGGCAGAACAGATTAAGGAGATGAGGATGCTTGGCACTATCCCTGCACCAGTGGTTCCAGTGAATGAGAGGTGTAATCTGTGTGGTAATTTCGGGCATGGTGCTAGTATGTGTAGACTTCTTGAGTCTATGGGGGAGAACCCAACTCCGGAGATTATTTGCTGGGTGCAGAACAGACAGCATGGTGGTTGGCAACCAAATCCGGGAATGAATGCAGGTGCTACTAAGGTGTCACCCTTCAACCCTGATCGTTCCACTTTATCCTATGGAGGTAACTTCTATGAGAATGCACCACAGCAGGTTCCGGTACAACAGGTTCCGTTTCGACAGGCTCCAGCACAGTAGTTTCCGATTCCGCCTACTAGTGCACTGCGAAACGCTGATCAGGAGATTAGAGCTCACATGGAGAGATTAGAGAGGTTCTGGGCAGAAGCACAGCGGAATCAAACCAAGAATGACCAGAGATTGGATAGCATTGAGCAATCGAAAAAGAGGTTAGAGAAGACTCTTGGTGATCTGGTCGGCGACTTCCAACAAAGAGAGAAGGGTAAATTCCCTGCGACTGTGGAGAATAGCTTTTGACAAGCCAGGAGTAGTGAAGACTGTTATTACGACTTTCACTTGTAACCATGATAAGGTGGTTACCCAGGTTGAGGCAACACATGTACATGACGCAAGAAAGGTGATAACATCTGGTCCTGCGATTCCAGGAGAGAAGGCGAATGCAAGACCAACTCAGTTGATCCAAAAGGAAGAGAAGAGCATTAGTGATGCAAACAATTTCGATTTGGTTTTCGGGATAGGCAGTTCTTCTGAGGTTACAGGTATTATTGATACTGGAGCTGCAGTTAACTTAATGACATTCGAGACTTATGAGGAACTCAACCTGAAGGGTCTAGAACCGAGAAGATGCTTTGTGACCATGGCTAATGGTACTCGAAGCAAATGCATGGGAGTTGTTGAGGATGTTCCCGTAACCATTGGTGGAGATGTGTTTTTGACTGACTTCGTGGTTGTCGAGTCACCACAGGTGAAGATCAAAGAGATGGACAAGGATATGCTGCTTCTTGGGCGCCCTTTCATCAAGGCTACTTGTATGATAGTCGATCTTTATGGCCGTACATGTACTATTCAGGTTTGCGGTGAGAAACGTGAGTTGCAAGCTGTCACCACATCATATTCTCCTACACAGGTTGACACCAGGAACTACATTGCAGCACAAACCGGCCCACTCTACACCTATTCTCGCTCAAGGGTAAGCATGGGGACAGAGAAGGCTGGGAGGCTCAAGCTCAATTAGCTCCAGCATGGAAGAAGTCGAGCTAACGACTATAAACAAAAGCCCCCTTTTGTTTTTACATTCATCAGACTATTTTTTTCATTCCGTACTTTGCTTTATTTTTCGTACTGCTAGACTACTTATTTTTCTAAAAAAAAAATGTGGTTTTCTGTTTTCTTTTAGTTTAGTTGTGTTATGAAGGGCGTGACCTTTGCACTTACATGAGGAAACTCGTGAACTCTAGATGCGGCTTAGAGTTTCAATCTCGCAAGGCGAGGTTGAAAAAAATGAAAAAATTTCGTGCAAGTAGAACATTTTAAATTTTCTATGTTCGCCGCGGCCCAGCTATTATGCTCGCCGCGGCGAGCTGGCTAGCCTTTTGTTTTTTTTAGCTTCGGGAATTTTCGCCGCGGTGAGCCTCCTTTTCCCTTCCCCTTTCTGCATTCGCAGATTTTCTCCGCGGCGAGCACATTTTTTTTCCCTAATTTACATTCACAGATTCTCGCCGCGGCGGATCGTGATTTTTTTTAAAAGCACTGATCGTCCTTCTCCCTCCTCACTTTCTCTTCTCTTCTCCTTCATACACTACAAGAATTCTGCTATAACGGGACGGAAAGGGGAAATCCGTCGCCCCTGTAGCGACGGATCGCCAAACGGGGCGACGGATAAAACTTATCCGTCGCTCTGTAGCGACGGATAAGTTTATCCGTCGCTACAGAGCGTTGACCAAGATTTAAAAAAAAAAAAAAACTTTAGCGACGGATAGATCTAGATCTATCCGTCGCTAAAAGCCTAAAAAAAGAACCATATATCTCCTCCACCACCTCCTTTCCTCCACCACTTCTCCTCCATTTCTCCTCTCCTCCTCCTCCCACCACCACCTTTCTCCTTCCACCACCTTTCTCCTCCACCACCACCATCCACCACCACCTCCTCCACCACCATCCTACTCCACCACCATCTCCACCACCACCACCTCTCTCCTCCCACCACCACCGCACCACCACCATCTCCACCACCACCACCACCACCTCTCTCCTCCCACGACCACCGCACCACCACCATCTCCACCACCACCATCTCCACCACCACCTCTCTCCTACCACCACCACCGCACCACCACCATCTCCACCACCACCACCACCACCTCTCTCCTACCACCACCACCGCACCACCACCATCTCCACCACCACCACCACCGCACCACCACCATCTCCTCCACCACCACCACCACCACCCTGCCACCACCACCACCTTTCCTCCTCCCACCACCACCCTGCCACCACCGCACCACCACCACCACTGCCACTACCGCACCACCTCTCTCCTCCCACCACCACTGCCACCACCGCACCACCTTTCTCCTCCCACCACCACCGCACCGTACGAATACAAATTGGATACGAATATAAAAATTCGAATACAAATTAATCCGTATACGAATACAAATCAATATCTCGTATACGAATACAAATTGGATACGAATTAATCCGTATACGAATATAAAAATTCAAATACGGATTTTATTTTTTTAAAAAAAAATAGAAATGGGGCGACGGATAGATCTATCCGTCAAAGCATTTGATAGAATCTATCCGTCGCCACATTATCAATTTAAAAAAAAAAAATTGGTCAATCTGTCAATCAACTCGCGAATTGGACGACGGATTGTTATCCGTCGCCACAGCTCCAGGGGGGCGACGGATTTTCTATCCGTCGCCCGATCTGTTGCCAGAGCTGGGGCGACGGATAGATGGCCTGTAGCGACGGATCTATCCATCGCTACAGGCCAGATTTTTTGTAGTGATACCATCGATCCTCCACACCTAAAAAACTCCAAACTCCTTCAATACTCTACCAAATCACTCCATTCTTGTCCCAAAACATCTGAATTACTCTCCTCCCTTTGATTCTTCAATCAATTTCGAGTTCCATCCATCCAATTTCAAGATTCAAAAGGTACTATGTCTAAACGAGCAGGAAACAAGCGCACTAGGGGAGAGCGAAACCGAGCAGCGGCTGGGAGAGGATCTGCGGATGAGTTCTCTCATCTGTCTATGGATGGGAGAGCTTACATGGTGGAGCACTTCAGTGATCCACACCAGTACTAGCCTGAGCATCAGTTTGATGTTAACGAAATGGCGGATGAGATCTTTCGGAGGTTCTATGACAGGATCCGGTACCTACATTGGGAGGTACTCTTTGGGAAATGGCGACCAAAGTCAAAAGCGAGTTTTACATCAGTCTCCATGACAGGTCTGAAGGTGGCCAGATGATTGTCAGAGGGGTTCAACTCCCATTCACTGAGAATAGCATTAGGACCTTTTTGCATTGCAGGGAGTTCGACATCAGCGAGAGAGATACAAGGTACGAGCATTCTGGAGATAACTTGACCAGGCGCCTATTTGAGGAAGATTTGGCAGAATTCGTGATCCTTCCTGAGTATCACGCTCAGGATTTCAGGTACCATTCCAAGATCACCTCTCAGTGTATCAAACCTGAGATTCGGTTGTGGCAGCACATGATCCAGTGCAATGTAACTCCAAACGGCCACTTCCACAACTTGACAGCTCCCACCGCTCGTATCATTCGAGCCATTATGAGAGGACGGTACGTTGATGCTCCTGATATTATATTGAAGGAGATTCTCTCCAGATCTGCGAGGCGGAGCGTTCTTGGATTCCCATGCCTTATCACCGCCTACTGCCAGCATCACCATGTACCTGGTATTGTGAGGTCTGCGAGACCCAAGGGTGCACTCAATATCTCAGCTACCAGGACTATTTTGGAGCGATTCCAGCATCCAGCACAACAAGCACAACCAATCGGCCACGCCTCGAAGAAGAAGACGTCCCTCCGGTCCACGGACTTCTCTGCTTATTTTGAGCAGACGCATGCCTGAATCAAGCGGACCGCATTATCAGCACATTGAAGAGCAGTATACCCACATTGAGGCGCATTACCAGCAGCAGGAGGAGTGGGATCGCCGAGCCGATGAGAGGGAGCAGCGCGAGATCCAGTGCTTGGAGCAGCAGGAGAGGCTTTGGAAGGAGCAGCAGGACTACTGGACCCGACACTTCGGAGGTGGATCTAGTTGAGTGCAGTGCCGTGACATCACTATGGTTGGTCACTCTATACAGTCGTTTATTTTTCCACTATTCGTTGCTAGGGCTAGCACTTGTGTAGGTTTGGGGATGTTTCGACTGTATCATTAGCTAATGTTTCTTATTCGGTACTGTGACTGTGGTGGTATGCTAGCCACCTTTGTGCTATTTTTCTTTATTTCATTAATTCTGTCCTAGTATCAGTAGTGTCGAGTCTGAGTTACCTTTCCAAGTTTTCGAGCAGCTATTGTGAGTGGTAAATCCACTTAATGCCTTTGTTTTGTTTAATATGTAACTGGAAGTAGCTTAGTGCATTGTTAATTCCTTAAGGTCTTTTTCCTCTTGCAAATATCTAGTCTGTCCAGTTCTTTAGTCCAAAAGCAGTGAGAAGCCTGTGTCGATGAAAAAAAATTGTACCGGCATTTGTATTGTCTGATTCCTGGGATGTGCAAGTTTTTTACGAATTACTTGCGCCTTTTCATACTTATGTGTACTCATTTTGTTTGGGGATGACGAACGGCATGCTTTTAATTCTGAGTTCTCTAACTTTTAAACCCCGTTCTAAAGAACAGGTTTGGGGAAGAGTTATTTACATGTTTACGACTAATTTTTTAGCTTTATATGCTTGATTGTGTTTGAGTCTGTTGCTGTTTCCAAAGCTGTCTGAATTTAATCTCGGGGTGGATCTATGGTCTTAGTTGATCACCGTCTGTCGTGTTAGGCATGTTTCAGATACTACCTATATACCGGCGTGGCCCTTAAAGCTATATGACCGTGAGGGTTAATGGCATGTATACCAAACTGACACGCACAAAAGTGCGGACTTTCGGTAAAATAGACACCCGTAAAAAAATTGATATAAAAGAGCCCAATGAGGCCATGCATTGAATACATTGCAATAATGGTTTATGTTTGATCTGCAAGTGAAAAAGGGAACAGCACAGGTCTTGAACTTCTGTTATAAGTCGTTTTTGAGAAAAAGTCCCTTCTGATCCATCTGATTTGAGTACATTAGCATAAGATAGTCTAGGCAATTTTGTGATGCGAGTTACCTTCCCAGTTTACTTTCTAAGCGCATAACCCCATTGGACACTTCCAAAGAGAGTAGAAATTGCATATTATTCCTGTGAGGGACTAGTGTGCTGGACTAAAGAGTTATTTGCTTGAGAAAAGATTTTTTGGAATTGTCTGTGCACTTTTCTGCCAAGGTTACTTGAGAGCAAAACATTTGCATTTGGTGGACTTAATGCTTTCAATGGTAGATTCGATTACTTGGCTTTGTAACTCTTGTATTTGTCTACGTGGTTTAGAGTCTAGAGTGTCTAGGTTGTTTGCTTGCTCGAGGACGAGCAAAGGTTCGGTTCGGGGATTTGATGAGACAATATTCTAACGTCTCATTTAGTCCTTTTTAACCGTCTTTTGTTAGCATTTGACCTTAGTTTTATATTATTTTAGTGCGTTTTTATGCTTGGTTTCTTGTTTGTGTTTTGCAGGTTTTTGTCCTTTAGGTACGTTTGGAGTAATGACGACTTTGCTAGATGTGAATCAAGTGAAGAAATCACAATCCGAAGTATTCTTGAAGGTCACCAGATAGAAGAAGCGTAAAGAAACACCAAATCGACTAGTTCGCCATGCCCGTCTCTTGCTCGCCACGGCGTGATTCTCATGGCCATATAATTACGGAGAAGATAGGCCATGCCCAAGTGTTGTTCCTTGCATATATATATATATATATATATATATATATATATATATATATATATATATATATATATATATATATATATATATATATATATATATATATATATATATATATATATCGATAAAAGAAGGCTCGCCACGGAGGACCAATTAAGCGTGCCGCGGCGAGAGGCGTCTGCGGAATTATTTTGTTTTCCTTATAATATTAGAATTAGGTTCTCTTCCGGAGACTCTGTTCAACCTAGTTTTGAACAAAGCTCCTAGATTCAGACATTGACATAGAGACATCTTTGGAGCTTGGTTATTCATTGATTTTACACATCAGGATTATTGGTATTGATTTCTCTATTGCTTTCTTCTTTACAATTCGTTCTTTATCTTTATCGATTGAATTGTATATTATTGCATGCGAGTTTCTCATCTATGTTTCGTATGATTATTACCATGAATCTCTGTACGCAATTATCAATTATGAGTAGCTAAACACCTTTGAATACAGTAGTATGTGAAGATTATGCATATTCGTTCTAGGGTTTATCAAATCACTCTTATAGGTTAGTCTCGTATAAAATCTTCGTAAAAACCATCAATTCGATAAGTCCGTATTAAATTCTCTAAATTGTTCATGTTTAAGGATCGTGAATTGATGACTCACGATTTCTCCCGTATAATATATTCTAAGAACAATCGGTTGAATAGAATTGATTGATTTACTGTACAACAACCGTGTGACAAATATGAGCGTTATCCCTAGTTCGAATTAGGATAATTGGATCTTGCTACTATATTCATCTTTATTTCATTGTTAATCGAAATCTTAGCTTTAGTCAATCTAGTTAGAGGTATACAAAATCATCAATCAAACTGTTACTGGCAAGTATCTGTTTACTCTCACTGCTACGTAGCTTGATTAATTCATTGGCGAACGATTATGTGGTTAGCATTGTCTGTTTACAACAACTGCTTTCTACTTGTTTTCCAAGTAGTAATTTGAGCACATCAGATAGCAATGCAATAGCAAAGAGGTTTCTGAATCTTCTAGCTGTTGGAAGCTCTCTGACCGTTGTGGATAAAAGTCCTATAGTACAAATGCATTTAATGCTATATCAAACGTCTCTCAGAAAAGCTTGTTGGCTTGACACAAAGAGACAAAGGTCGAATGTACTATGATAGTGACATCTAGTCGAAATTGAAAATGTCTATTCAACGGATAGTATTTCAAACGGCTCCATTAATCACTATAAAAGGATCACTTAGCAGTTGTGATGAGTACCCAACAGATTGGAGTTACACACAAGCACTTAAAATCACTCAAGCTCACAACAGATATAGAATCACTTGCAAGAAATCTCTTAAGCGTTCAAGAACTCTCTCAGAAAGCTCTTGTATTCAAAGTTGCGACTCAGATTTCTTCTGGTTCTCTAAGTGCCCGCAACTCCAACAAGACTTAAGCTTTTACTAGCTATTTGTGAAGAGATAGAACATACTTGTGTTTCTACCAAGTGTTAGTTCTTTCCTCAAAACAAAGACAAGTCTTGGAACTCAGAAACAATAGACTTAGTCCTTGTAGCATAGGATTACGGTTGAGTTTCTTTGATTACTGAGATAACTGAAACATTGTGATCATGGTAATCACTGCCTGGCACAAACTACTACATCAAACACCAAACAGGCGTGAGGATATAGGAAGTACTTAGCTGAGAAAGCTAGGGAATAAACCTTGGAGTTAAACAACAATGGAGTGACTACTTTGGCTGAGAAAGCTAAGGAAAATCTCTTGGGAATCGGAGTACTTAGCTTGGGTTAGCTAAGAAAGAGGATTCAAAGGTCCTGAGTTGGGAACTTAGGGTAAAAAGGGATTTGGCTAGTGTAGGGCTTTTTGTAACGGATCTCATAAACCTTACATAGTGAATTCAAGTCCTATCAAGGGCGAAGTGGATTAGTTGAAGGATTACGCCACCTTCAGATACCACTATAAACCGTTTACACTTTATCTTTCAGCAAAGCTTTACTTTACTTCATATGTTTATTTGTTACTAGCTTTCTGACTGCACTTAATTGTATTAAAAGACTTCCGCTCTCTGAACTAGTATAAGTATCAGCAATCTTACCTTGCTGAGAAACTGTGTTATATAACAAAAAGTTTTTAAAGTCTATTCACCCCCCCCCCCCCCCCCCAGACTTTAACCTTGTTGTCTAAGGGACCAACAGTTACGGCGGTTCATCTTTACAAGAGAAAATTAGCTACTTATAGTAATACTAGACAGAAATCGAAAAGTAAGAAAGAAAAGAAGAAGAAGCTTAGTCTCTGATATCTTCGTGCTGCTTCTAGGGTTTCCTCCATCTGGGTGCCTGACGGTCAGCGGTGTTGGGGTTTCACTTCCCCGAGGACTGGTCCTCTCTTTCGAGAGTTTGCTGTGTGAGCGGTGTAGAATTATGAGACCCTGAGGTCTTATTTATACTTGAAAATCCGAGCTCTGACCATCATTGATCATTAAGGAAGGTTTAGGAAGGCGGACTCTAGCCTGACAAGCCAGGAAAATGGCCCAGGAGAAAGCAGTCCCTTAACTGCGGTCCCCTGTGGACCGCACAAAGGCTTCTGCGGTCCCCTGTAGGCCGCAGAGTGTGATTTTGCAGGTGTCTATCTGTTCTTCTTTGTTCTTCGATTTCGGGCTTCGTAATTTCGTTTCCTCGAAAAGTGGTCTTCTACAATGTTGTTGCATCTTCAATTATCTTCGCATGACATGTTTTGACTCCTCGAAATCCATGCAACGGCGTATCCGGCGTATTTGCTTAACTTTCTCGATTTCGCACAATTATGTCGTTTTCGCACCTGAAATCGTGCAATTCCTCAAAAATGCGATCATGACCTACAAAATACACACGAAGTTGGTATTTGACCATAAAACGATACAAATATTGAATCTAAGGCAAAAAATGAGGGTCTAAAAGCATGCAATATCGCACACTTCATTGTCACATCACCTACTTACTATAGAAAACTAATTGGAAAACTCATCTATTTAATAATAACTAGGCCAGATATAAATCATGATGTTGGGATCCTTAGCCAATTCATGGAAAGACCATGTAAAGATCACATGAATGCTCTTTTAAGAGTGATAAAGTATATTAAGGGAAATATGGGCATGGGAATCTTTCTCTCAACTGATGAGGAGCATTAACTAACATTTTAATGTGATTATGACTATGATGCATGTCCAATAACATGATATTGCACGTTTCTAGGAAACTCCTTAGTAAGCTGGAGATCAAAGAATTAACAAGTTGTAATTCGCTCTTCCACGGAAGCAGAGTATAGATCAATGGTTGTAGCTTGTTGTGAAATAACCTGGCTTAGTGCTTTACTAGCAGATTTTTGGAATAAAAAGAAAGAAGCCTGTAACTTTGTTTTGTGACAATCAATCGGCCATTCTCCTTACCAAAAATCCCATGTTCCATGAAAGAACTAAACATATTGAAATTGAATGTCACTTCATCAAAGAAAAATTAATTGAAGGAATCAACAAAGTTGAGTATATTTCAACCAAAAATCAAGTAGCAGATTTTCTCACTAAATCCCTTCCTGCCACAAATCTTCAAGAAGCATTGGATAAGATGAACGTAAAGAATATATATGTTCCTATTGAGGGGAATATTGAAATTCAGGAGAAAATATAAGGACCGAAAAAGAGAAAGGAAAAGGACTTGATTGCAAAACTGGGAAAAGTTTAGAGACTCAATGTGCGAACTTTGTGAAACAAAAGGAGAGGGAGAGGAATAACGAAAATACTGCGTCCAATCAGAAACAACCACGTAGCAGACTTGAAGCGGGACGTAATAATTCGCCTAACAGATTTGCTGGCTCATGTGCACCAAGACCACCCGAATGAAAATTGTACCAATTTGTTACGATTAGGGTTCTTCACCCTTAGATCAAATTGAACGGCGAGATTTCATTATTGATGTAAATTGATAGAGTTTTTTCCACTATGATTGACCTTTTCGCTCAAGAAATGTAGTACAATTTTAACTTCCTCTCAGATTTCAAGAGTATTTTCCAGTTATAAAAACCCCTGTTTTAGTGAGAGTTGATGTATCTTTTCCAAACATATTTCAACCAATAACAAGATGATTTCCTTCTTTCTGCTTCATTGTGTTTGCTTTTAATGATTGTAAATTGTCAAATTCTCAGTTCCATAGTTTGTAATCATTAGAGGATTTTGGAGTGATAAATCGTTGATTTATCTTGTAAATGTAGGTTTGAATTTATCCAACCGAACCACATAAACTGATATTATTATTGTGTTGATCTTTTCATTTGTTTGCCGACATTGTTAAGAGATAGGTACTTGGGAAAGGGGGGAGCATCTGATTCTTATGTTTTTAGTCTGATTGATGCATGCAATGGGTGGTATAATGTGGACATAAGTTTTGATAAAATAGTAAATGCAGAGATTGAATCAAAGCAGAAAAACATGATACTACTTCTACATCACATAATAATAATATTAATAATATTATTGGAAATTAGAGGGTACAATACAATACAAAGACAAAGAAATTAAGAAAATAATGTCTGTCAGCAGCTACTCCTCCATATCTTGTAGGCCCCCACCTGATTGCTTGAAAGTCAGCAGATTTCCCCAGTTTTGAGCGTTACTCTGTTTTGCCCTTGCTATATATCTGGATATCTGGGAATCTTCTCAACAAGTCCACCATATTTATGATCATATCCGATCTACTTTCACTACTACTACTACCACTGAGATGAATTTGGCCACAAAACCAGGGATTTTATCATCCTTTTTGGTTTTCCCGCTAGCTAGCTACTCATATATTTTTTAATATTTTTAATTTTTAATAATAATAATAATAATAAGTTTATTATTATTATTATTATTATTATTATTATTATTATTATTGTCACAGCACAGCAAGCACAGGAAATCGATCCGCCGAACAATGTCAAAATGTGGACATCACAACATAAATGCAAGCAATCTCTTCTCTCTTTCTTATCTTTGGCGATATACATCTTCACCTCCTGATAAATTGCTATCCTGATACATCCCAATTTACACATAAAACAATTTTGTTATCGTATGTATGTGTGTCGATCACACCTCACTTCAATCATACACCTCCCATTATTTATTTTTACCACCATCATCTCATAAGCGACCAACTTGATGACTTAATCGCCATTGTCCTACAAACCAGTTTTACATATTTTTAAGTGTAAAATTGATATTTATTAGACTGTACCTGATTAAAAACATTTAAATTTTTCATTAACTCAAGGTTTTAATCCTTAGCCAAACAGACACAAAATTAATGGGACTAGAACTCTAGATAAGTTCGAGTATGAAGTTGAAAGTTAGAGAAACAAAACAGTAAGGTGAGTCACCAATGAATGTTCCGAGAAAGTAGAAGTAGTATATTAAAGCGGTTTGTTAGACCCGGTGATCTCACTCTCTCACTGTAGCAGTGGGACCCACACCACCGGGGTAAGATCGGAGTCGAATTTTCATATTAAAGCAAAGGGTGTTTGATTACGGGGAACAGGAAAATCAATCTAGGAAATAGGAGTAGATGCAGGGACATCTCTTCTGTCCTGTTCGGAAATAGTACTACTTGGTAGTAGAATCATGCATGTTTATAGTATTATTATTAAGTAGTGTAGTAATTAAGAAGAGAACAAGACATTAATTAAGAATGGAAGTAAATTGGTGTACCATGTGATTGTAGTAGTTGGAGTATAAGTGCTGTTGATAGTGGTAGTACTGATCATGTTCCTGGTAAAACATTGGTGATTGATCATTTGGCACTTGATCATCAGATTCATCATCTGCTAATTGGCACTCCAGGTTAACCCCAAATAGCCTTAGTTTTCTGCAATTTCCACTACTTCCTGCCACTTGCTGCTGCTTCTCATTTACCTCTGAAACTGCACACAATGAACATACATAATACAATGCAACTATACCAACTCTATTTCAAAATGTTCCATAAAATCCCTTCCATTGTCATAAACTTACATGACTTCATATATTAGAGTTTGACGGACACTATTAGTTGAAAAATTAAAATAAAGTTCAAAATATGAAAAAGATGGTAAAAGGTGTAATTTTGTATAAATGTACAATTACTAAAAAAAAAATTTTGTACGAGGTTCTACGGTAATATATGAAGTTATACTTAATGTATTAGTGTATGGATTCTAAAAATAATAAATACCCCGTCCCAGACTCAACTTCTCGTATTTTATTTGGGACGTTCCTATTTTAAATTTTTAAGTTTAAGATTATGTAGAGTAAACTGAACATTTTATAAAATACGGGGCGAGTATATGAGAGTGAGGGAGTATAAAGCAAGTCAACAACTTGCTATTACTTGAGCAAAAGAGAACAAGTGGATACATACAGTCTGTAGCCTATAACATGAGCCAGTTTCTTGGTGACGCATTGAAATATCTTTTTCCAAATTATATAGTATGTACATTACTACTTTCTTTCCAAATAAATTTTTCAATTTTACTATTTTACGGTCAACTGTTTTCGACTTTAACTGTAAATTACTTTTAAACTATAATAGTAAATAATTTAATAAAATTATATAATAAAAATTTAATTATATTTCTTTGGAACGGTTAAGTATTTGATTTGGGTTTTAATGGTATTTGGTTGCTGTGCATCTGGTCAGCAATTCAAGCATGTTGTATTTTGGTACTGTCAGGTAATTATGAATGTACATGCACTGACTTCTATAATGTATGAACAAAATATATAGTACTTTGGGTTATAGAAATAAAGATAAGATTGTAACTTGAAAAGATGAGAATACAAAAGAATAAAAATGTGAATCTAAGAAGCATAGTGAGGTGACACAGACATATGTGATGGGAATAAGAAAAGATCTGGAAAGTGCAGACGCCACGCACACCAAATGCGTGTAAGATAAATAAAGACCAGATGCGACCATCTGAAAACCAGGACTCCAAATCTGACATTTATTTTTCCCCATTTTATCTTTTTATATACAAAATAATGAAATATAATAATAGCGTGATACATGGTAGGAATTTAATGTGCGTGGCGTCTTTTATTTATTTAACTATTTGTACAAGATAAGATTTTAGTTTTTTTTTTCTTCTATGAATTATCATAATGTGGTCGTGTTATAATCACCCCACTTAAATTATTGTGTAAATTGCACAGTAAAACTAATAAAGTTGGATAAAAAAGAGTTTTTGTAAAAACTATTAATCATATTTTAGTTAAAAATAATTCTAGGGTCAAAACAGGATAAGAATTTGAGATGTTTGTACGAACTGGCTCACAAGTTGTCTTCTTTTACCCGTGTCGAATTCAGTTCGTATCGACTTTATTTACCCGTGGAATGAGAAGAATTATTACCTGCAGCGGGAGAATGTATGGTGGAATGAGGTTGAGTTAGCAGATCCGAAGTGGAGGATTGTTCATGATGGCTTGGAATTGGATAACAAAATACATCCTTGCTTCTTCGACTAGATGTCTGTTGGCAATTCATAAATCAGCGGCTAAATTAAAATAACTAGAACTTAGGTATTCATAAATCAAACATTTTGGACCTTAATTTGAGATGCAAAATAAAGGTTGCATTTCTAATTACAAATATCACACGTTTATCAAGAAACAGTATACATGCATTAATATTTGTAATTAAAATAAGTGATTTTTACAAATCTTAACAAGAGAATGTGAGAGACCAATTAGATACATGCATATGTGGATTGCTCACATAATGTCTCTAACATATTTGAGTTGGTCTCTCAAATATGCATTAATACATGCATATTTGGACTCATATTTACGAGAGTTGCTTTCTTAACAAGTTTATACAAACACACAAACGATGTAATCAATGTATCTTACCAACCTAATATAAAATTGAGCACATTAAAAAATGAGTAAATAGCTCTTAAATGTACTTAGTACTAGTAGTAGTTATTTCCGTAATTAGAGTATACAATAATAATAAATAATAAATAAATAATTGATATATACACACTTGTGTGTACCTTATTCTCGTGGTGGTCGACCTCGGCCGGGTGGTCGGACCTCCGCCTCCAGCCAATGAAGAGGCGGTCGTGGTCGAGACGGTGGCGTAAAAAGACGACAATATCCCCAGCCTGAAGCTTCTTATCCTTAACAAACCTACTCCATCCTTTAGTCAACACATAGCTCTGGCTGCTGTTCCAGTAGGAATAACGGAACCTCCACGTCTTATCCTCATCATCCTCGAAACTTAAAAGAAGGCCTTTCTCGTCCGTATTAGTACCTCCTCCTCCCTTTAATGGAAAATATCTCTCCGCGTGCTGCTTCGGGATCACCAGCCTGTTCAGCTTACCCACGTCGCTTGGTGTAAGTGCCTTCTCGAACATCCCCATTTTCCCCATTTCACTGGATGACTTGGCGTCGAACTGTTGTGTTGTCGTCGTCGTTGACGACGACCATAAATGGGGGTCAGAAGATGATGGAATTGGAGATGAACAAGTGTAGTAGTAGTGGTTAATGGACGACATGTTTCGTGTGATTTTAGTACAGAATGGCGTGTTTATATGACTATATGTGTCCTCTTTCTCTTGTCTTTTCTATTACCCTCACTCTGATAGACGCAAGTTTCAGAAACACTACTGTGCAGATATATACAGAGGGAGTAATCATGACATGATATAAGCTGATCAGGGATATTTATTTTCACTTTTATTTTTTCACTTGGCTATGTAGGAATTGGAGTAATAACAAACAAAACTCTACTTTTATTATTATGCCTATTTATAAACGGGTAAACTATCACTTGTTGTAGGACCAGCTTACTCTTGGCCTTAAACAACATTCTAAACTAATCTCTTAACACACTCAGAAATTTTTATTTTGTTGTAATACTCCCTCCATCCCAAAGAATTTCCGACACTATTTTTAAGAAAGTCAATTGTTTATTGTTTGTTGTTGGGGAGAGAAATGATAAAGAATGTAAAAGGTATGAGAGATAAGATATATAATTCTAAAGAATGAAAAAAGTAAGAGATAGTTGAGTTAGTAAGAGTTAATGGGTGTACTTTTTTGCTATTTTTTAAATGGGACTAGTTTCGTGGGACATCCATAAAAGGAATATGTACATTATTATTTGGGACGGAGGGAGTAATATGATATTTGATAAATGTTCAATTAACTCCTCCACTTCTCCATGTTCCCTTATTCATTATGGGTTAAAAGGCACTATTTATATCCTCTTATTTTTACAACACCAATCACACCACTACTTTGTACTCCCTCCGTTCCATATTTCTTTCCATTTTTCCATTTTGGCGTTCCATTAAAAACTTTCCATTTTCTTTTATGGAAACCCACTATCTCCATTATTAATATTTTAATCTCTCTCTTTCATACTTTTTCAATTCTCTTTCTTACTTTTTACTATACACTTACTACTTTATCTATATAAACCCATTTTTTACTCAAATTTCTTAAAATTTGTGCAAAAACAAAATGGAAAGAAATTGGTGGAATGGAGGGAGTATATTTTATGATGATGAGATTAAATCTCCTTCAACTTGTAGCCTATAAGTAGTGGCTCATGATGTATGTTGTCTACACTTGAATCATTTGATAAGATGAATGAAATACTCAATTACTCTACTCTCTCCTTTCTTATTGTTCTTCTTTTTCTTTCTTATCACATTAGTTCTATAATTTCTAACACATTATCAGCACGATAGTGCTCAACCAACTGATAGAGAATGTAAACTGCCATCCGAGGAAAAAGCTAGAAGAAGAGGAGAGTTCCGATTTGCCATGAATAATAGTGGAAGAAAGCATGCGGTTGATAATGATGATCATGAATAGAGATTTCTAATTACATTAACCCTCCATCTCTCGATTTCACTATATTGATTCATTTTATTATTTTATGAAAGTGCAGACTTTAGCTAAGTATTGGAGTAATACTAACTCGGCTTAGTATTGTCACAATACTAGCTGTCTGTACACTGGACTTTCTACTTAGGATTTTGCATTACTTCACTTTGATATAGTTCCACGTTTTTAGTTTAGTCTTAGCAGGTTTAACAGGTTCAGATGTCTTATGGAGAAGAACTCTTGGAGTTTGAATACTAGAAGACATTGAAGAAGGATAGGAATAAGAATCATAATTGAAGAAGGTTTCTACTTATCAAAGATGGATTCTACTTGTATTCCTACAAGGATTCTCGATGCATGGAAGACTGAAAAGAACAAGGAGAAGAACATGGTGATTCTACTTGATCAAGACTTTCAATCAAGATAGAACTATTGTACTAGTTGGATTAATATTCACAACTATATATACTAGTCGATAGGTTCTTAGATTCATAACAAGCTTTTACGCGTAAGATAGATATTCTCTAGCAGCTTGTTTTGCATCTCTTTTACTAAGCTTTTAGTTAGTCATCTCTCTCTTTGTTTGTGAGAGATTTAGCGTCGAATTGGTGGCCCGATTCAAAGTGCTTAGTGTTTGATATTCTAGATCGTAGGAATATTGTCTAGATATCTTTTTGTAAATTCGTTATTCTTTATAGTGGATATTTCGCATGTGGCTCGGTAGATTATTTATAATCTGCTAGAAATTATTTGTGTCTTATGTTCTTTACATAGATGTTTAGACTCTAAGATAGTTTTGAGATATTGTTTTTGAGTATTGCTACAATACGTGTTTACAATATCTGTCTTTGGTACTAAGTCCCGATCCATACAATTTCAATTAACATCAGAGCTAGACATCTAATCAATAGGTGTTTGGATTTGGTACCATTAGGATGGATTCAGTTAATCAAAATATCAACATGTTGCCTATTCTGGATGGATCCAACTATCAAATATAGTCAATCTGCATCCGTTCTCATCTCTCAAGGCCATTGATGTCAAGGTGTGGAAGACTGTACTTGAAGGATACAAGGTGCCTATGCTACCTCCTGATCAAGACAAACACTGTGTGCCCAAACCTGAAGAAGACTACACTCCAAAAGAGGTAATTGATACTAACATTAACGAAAAGGCTTTGAATGTTATTTTTAGTTATGTCAATCTTCATATGTTTAAGCTTATTCAAACATGCTCGACTGCTAAGAAAGCCTGGGAGATTCTCCAAAGGCATTGTAAAGGAGATCCAAGTGTGAGAGAAACTAAGCTTCAGATGGTACTTAGCAAATTTAAAAACCTTAGAATGGAAGATGATGAAACAATATCTTCTTACTTTGAGAAATTGTTGGATATTTCTAATGAGAGCTCTCTTTTAGGTGATCCTTTGTCAAACAAAACTTTGGTTTATAAAGCAATTAGGAGATTGTCCAAACGCTTTGAAACCAAGAAGATTGCTATTGAAACTTCTCTTAATTTGGCAACTATGGATTTACATACCTTAATGAATATTCTAAAAAACTATGAGTTAAACATGGAAAATCCTCCTGGTAACTCTAGAGAAAAAGGTCGTATGCTTCAATCTAAATCTTCTGAGTCACTTGACGGAGATGAAATTGATTTTCATGCTTTATTTAATTCTATGGCTAAACGTTTTCAAAAGAACAAACTCAAGAATTAGTTTAAACCTGGAACCAGCAATATGATCTCTCCTAGAAAGAAATTTCCTTCTAAGAAACTTGCTAAGTATTCATACCAAAAACCATCTGATGAGGATACTGATAATCTTATGAAGATACAATATCATGCATGTGAAGGTTTTGGACATTATGCCTATGAGTGTGCTAATACTCTTCGTAAGAAGGGTAATTCTTATTGGGTTTGTCTTAGTGATAGTGAGACAGGTATAGACGATGAAGAGATACTCCTTGGTGAAGATATACACACAGCTACCCTACATTCACGAGTTAATTGGTCTGAATATCCATCTGATGATGAATATTATGACAATACAGAGTGTATATTACCTGAACAAGGGATATTGTTAGAATATCAGGAGTATTATCAGAACACTATCACTAATCATTCTATACAGGATCTGTTCTTTATGGATGAGATGGAATGTCTTGACAATATTAGTAATGACATTACTGATCAGGTCGACATAGATATCACTTGTTGTATGCATGGATCTGTTGATCTTGAAACAGATTATCCATTTAAAGGCGAATTGAGTCACGAAGAATTTGCTGAAGAACTAAAGATCATATGCAATGATGTCTTGCAAGAACTGAGGAAAATGATGAAATCTGAGAAGGCACTGGTCAAGGAAAATGGAGAACTAAAGGAGACCATTGCAAAACTTGAAGTAAGTCTCACCAAGAAGGATTTAGAGCTTGAAAAGGTATCATCCGAACTGAAACTTCATGAGCTTACTCTTATCAAACTTAATACTGGTACATCTAAACTTGATGAGATGCTAGTAATGAAGGTACAATTGGCTTGGGTTTTCAAACTTTTATAGATGGTTTAGTACCTCAATCCAAAAAATATTTGGCTCCTGTTTTTGTGAAAGAAGTAAATGACCCTGAATCAAATAAGAAAAAGACTTTTGTTTGTCAATTATGTTTAAAAGTTGGTCATAAAAAACCTTTTTGTTTCAAGTTTCTAAAAACTCAGGACATTTCAACTAATGTTGATAATGATAGTTTGGACATCTCTAATGTTGCTACAACACTAGATGAAAACATTGAATCAACAAGTACTCTTGTCCAGAGTAATGAAAAGAAGGTTTTAACTGTGCAACGTAAGCCTCCAAGAAGAAAGAAGAAAATCTCCTTGAATAAACAAAAACCAAGTGTTCCTTGCAACATTGTGCCAATATCAGGTAAAAACTCTGAAAAATCTCTCAAAACTAATATTGTCACAACACCTGGAACGAACTTGAAAAAATCTGGTACTAAACAGAAAACTAAAAGAGTTTGGTTTCTTTAAGTCTAGTGAGGTTTGTCATATGGTTTTCTCTACTGTTAAAACTGACTCTGCAGGAACTTGGCTCTTTGATAGTGGGTGTTCTCGTCATATGGCTGGATCTCCAACCCATCTCAAAGATGTTATTGCACTAACTAAAGGTACATTTACCTATGGTAGTGGAGAGAGAAGCAGAATCATTGGAAAGGGAATTTTAGCTGTCAAAGGACTTCCTTCTTTGGAAGGTGTTCTCTTGGTAGAGGGACTCAAGGCTAACCTCATCAGCATAAGTCAGCTCTGTGATGATAATCTTCCTCGAGGAGATGGAAATTGTATTTCAAAATTTGTTACAGGTGACAAGACTCCTCAGGAACAGGATGTTGTGACAATACCTGTCGAACCTAATACAACATCTACTGATGAAACTATGACAGATATAGGTACAACATTTGGATGTCGAGATGCACATAATGTTGACCCAATACCAGTTCGTGAACCCTCACCAGAACCAGAAGATGATGAAAGTCATGTAGAACAGGGACTGGATGAAGTGAACAGGGATCCACCAGCCAGGGTACGAAGAGATCATCCATCAACACAAGTGATTGGTGAACTTTCTGAAGGTGTTCACACAAGACGCAAACAAATGGTTGATTACAGAAACATGGCAAGATTGTGTGTGTGTAACTCTACCACATGCACCAAGGTACGTATCTCATGTTTTGTCTCATCTATTGAACCCAAGAATATAAATAAAGCCCTTAAGGACACTTTTTGGATGAATGTTATGCAAGAAGAACTAGCTCAGTTTTCAAAGAACAAAGTTTGGACCTTAGTCCCTAGACCTACTGATGGTAATGTTATAGGAACTAAGTGGATTTTTAAAAATAAAAGTGATGAAAACGGAGTTATTGTCAGGAATAAAGGTCGTCTAGTTGCTCAAGGCTTTACACAAGTAGAGGGAATTGATTTTGATGAAACCTTTGCTCATGTAGCTCGTATTGAGTCAATCAGGTTACTTCTTACTATAGCTTGTGTCTTAAAGATTAAACTTTTTCAAATGAATGTCAAGGCTGCATTTTTTAATGGGTACATAGATAGGCAAGCTTTTGTTGAACAACCAAAGGGATTTGTAGATCCACATCATCCGAATCATGTGTACAAGTTACACAAAGCTTTGTATGGTTTGAAACAAGCTCCTAGAGCTTCGTATGATCGATTAACAGAATTTCTGTAACTCTTTGGTTTCACAAGAGGTGAAGGTGATCGAACACTTTTTATCCTGAAACAAAATAAGGATATATGTATTGCACAAATATATGTTGATGATATTGTGTTTGGTTCTACTAATCAATCTATGTTGGACAAGTTTGTAGGTACCATGACTGGAACGTTTGAAATGAGCATGATGGGTGAACTAACCTTTCTCTTAGGATTACAGGTTAAACAACAAGATGATGGCTTACTTCTATATCAAGAAAAATATGCTCGTAATGTTGTTAAGAAGTTCGGACTGGAAGGATCAATACCCAGTAAAACACACATGTCGTCAACTACTAGGCTATCTAAGAATGCAACCGATGAAAGTGTTGAGACAACACTGTATAGGTCCATGATAGGTAGTTTGTTGTACCTCTCTGTTACTCGTCCTGATATCATGTATGATGTGTGTGTGTGTATATGCCAAGTTTCAAGCTGACCCATGTTCTTCTCACTTAGAGGCTGTGAAGAAAATTTTGAAGTATGTTGCTGGAACATCAAATTATGCTATTTGGTGGGTTTCATTGATTCTGATTGGGCAGGTGAATTAGACGACAGAAAGTCTACTAGTGGTGGATGCTTCTATTTAGGTAATAATCTGGTGTCATGGTACAGTAAGAAGCAAAATGTGTTTCCCTTTCCACAGCAGAATCTGAGTATATTGCTGCGGGTAGTTGTGTGACTCAACTTGTGTGGTTGAAACATATGTTGCATGATTATGGTCTGACTAACAATACTCTCCTCATGTTTTGTGACAATTTGAGTGCTATTAATATTTCCAAAAATCCTGTCCAACATTCTAGAACAAAGCATATAGATATAAGACATCATTTCTTGAGAGAATTGGTTGACTCTGGTGAGATAAACATAGAGCATATTGAAACTTCACATCAACTTGCTGACATTTTTACAAAACCTTTAGATAGTGAGAGATTTTTTAGTCTTAGAAAATTTATTGGTATGTGTATTGTCTGAATATGCCTATACAGGTGTTGCCATAATACCACTGGTTAACACTGAAGATTGCATGTGGTATGTGGGTCCATAATAGGTTGTTTATATATTTTTCTTATGTGTTTCTCTTGTCTTCTTTTAATTACTGCCTTTAGTTGTGGGTTAATAAACATGTTAGGGGGCTCTCTTTTTCAAAATGCTTAAAGGAAGTAATAAATACTCTTCATGTTGAACCAAGTGCTGTGTTGTAGACTCTTTTAAATTAGTGTTGATCTGGGGTGTGTGGAGTTTTTGACTGCCATCATTCAATGTCTTCATTATTTATTTATTTTTGTGGTAGACTATTTGTAACAAAAAATAGCTTTTGTTGAATTTGGGTTGTGTGGAGTTCTGGCTGCCTTCATCCATTGACATCACTAGTTTGAGGTTATTTTGATTATGTCTCATAGCAATGGGTGCTTTAGTAACTGGGATGTATGGAGTTCAGGCTGCCTATGTCCAGATTCTTTGTACTTATCTATGTTACCACAATATGCTCTGTTATGTGATTGAGGTGTATGGAACATCGGTTGCTTGCATTCAATTTGCATTCAGTTCTATTTTGAGCCTTATTTTTGTTGCATGCACTATGTGTCTCTTTTAGAGTTTAATAAAACCTTCTGGAGAAGTTGAGTTTTTGAGAGTTTTTTACCTACATGTTCTGATAACATCATACTTCGGTGGTAATTATGCATTTCATATAGGGTTTGAGTCTACATGCATATACCTGATTAAACTGCATCTTCTTTTGGCACTTTATTTGTGGGGGGAGTTAACTAGTCAGATCTCTGGTGATTTTCGATGGGAAGTACGTGTTTTGAGGCTTTTTGTACCGTGACACGGAATTATTTCTTAAATTCGAGTTATTTCACTCTTTCTGACTTTTTATTGCCTAACTTTCCTCTCATGATGTGATTATTGTTAATTCTCACTTTGTGCCTAGTTTGATTGGATGATTCAGCTTCAGGTTTGAATGTAACAGCCCTATGTGTCCTTTCGATAATCTAAGTTGATGCGCCTTTTTGCTATCCTTATAATAAGGGGAAGAAGTTTGAAACCTGCGATCTGCTGTTGTTTTGTTTTACTGAACTAATTCTTGGACTTGGCCTTTGCTACTTTAGTCTGGCATATAGTTTTTGGTTATGTATTGTCTAAACACTCTTACTTTTGTCTAACTTTTGTTTTGTTATGACTATGACTACTTAGTATTATCTTCTCTTGTTTACTTATTCAGGGGGAGTTAATACTCGGTATGTTTGTTTAGAGTGTTCAGATTTTATCACTAAGTTTCTACAGGTTAGGTATTGTGAAGGAATGCAAAAGGGGGAGAATGAAAGTGCAGACTTTAGCTAAGTATTGGAGCAATACTAACTTGGCTTAGTATTGTCACAATACTAGTTGTCTATACACTGGACTTTCTATTTATGATTTTGCATTACTTCACTTTGATATAGTTCCACATTTTTAGTTTAGTCATAGCAGGTTTAACAGCTTCAGATGTCTTATGGAGAAGAACTCTTGGAGTTTGAATACTAGAAGACATTGAAGAAGGATAGGAATAAGAATCCTAATCGAAGAAGGTTTCTACTTATCGAAGATGGATTCTACTTGTATTCCTACAAGGATTCTCGATGCATGGAAGACTGAAAAGAACAAGGAGAAGAACATGGTGATTCGACTTGATCAAGACTTTCAATCAAGATAGAACTATTGTACTAGTTGGATTAATATTCACAACTATATATACTAGTCGATAGATTCTTAGATTCATAATAAGCTTTTACGCGTAAGATAGATATTCTCTAGCAGCTTGTTTTGCATCTCTTTTACTAAGCTTTTAGTTAGTCATCTCTCTCTTTGTTTGTGAGAGATCTAGCGTTGAATTGGTGGCCCGATTCAAAGTGCTTAGTGTTTGATATTCTAGATCGTAGGAATATTGTCTAGATATCTTTTTGTAAATCCGTTATTCTTTATAGTGGATATTTCGCCTGTGGCTCGGTAGATTATTTATAATCTGCTAGAAATTATTTATGTCTTATTTTATTTACATTCCGCTGTTTAGACTCTAAGATAGTTTTTAGATATTGGTTTTGAGTATTGCTACAATACGTGTTTACAATATCTGTATTTGGTACTAAGTCCTGATCCATACAATTTCATTTTACTGTCTGAGATTATATACTAATAAGTTCTTTGTTCTTGTAGTTCCATCCTAAAGATGAAGGCAACCTTAGACGATGGCATACTGATGACATACTTAAGATCATGGCAAACAATTTGCTAGTATCAATTACAATTTTATGCAGGTGGAGTTAAGATACTTAGCATCGGTAAAGACATTTTTATTTTGTTTATTAAGCTGTTTATTATTGTATGTTACTATATTGAAGACAATTTACCATATTCCCCGAAGTGAATATGTCATACAAGTATAAAGCCAAGATAAGGCAAGGCGGTATATTTCTTCACCATCATCGATGAAAGCTTAAAAGGTTGAATACCTTACCATCAAAGATCCGCAGATTTTAATTCTTATAATGTAACCACCAAAAGTGGTACAATAATTTATGGTTGTTAAAATATATGTCCAGACATATCATGGACCATGATAAATCCATCAACATATGGATCAAATATTCTAGCTTTGATTAACTAGCCAAAGATGGAATGCCCACCTATGGTGATGCAAATATAGTGTAAAATAACCAACCGGCGTAGTTGGAAGATGGTGATGCAAAGAAAGTGTGGAATAACCACTATTTGATCTATACAAGTGCATCCATGATCACACCACAAAAAGTGTTTGGAAAAATAATAAAATTTTAAACTTTAGTTGAAAGATCATGATCAATTTCTAAAAATTGATTATTCTCATTCCCTGAAGTGAATGTGAACATTTTGCTTATTATACATGTATCAAAGCTTCACCAGAAGCAAGCATACAATAGTACTCATCAACTCAAGTTGAGAGTAATATATGAGTGATCAAATATACCTACCAACTTGAAGTTGGGAAAATGAGAATTGAGCATTAATTCTTAAAAAGGTTTTATGTAATATGCTAAATTCTGTTGTCCGAGTGTTTGGGTGGAAACCTGACATGTTCTGTAACAATTCCCACAGCAAAGACTTCTAAAAACACAAATGAAAATTTTTGTACGCATATAACTATTGATCGTGACAAGTATACATATTATAAGCTATATGTGTTGATACGTAAATATGTCCAATCCGACATAAAGGACCTAGGAACGAATCCTAAGGCGTCCTAAGTCACCCAAAGGATCCGACGCACTTAAGTCCGAGCCAATGGTCCGAGCCGGGCAGACCATCCATGGTCCGACCCACCCTAAAAAGAAAGGAACAAAGGATTTGGACCTGCAAGGCCCGACCCGGAACCATAGGTCCGACCCACCTTGGTCCGAGTCTTCCTGGGAAAGGAGTATAGTGCTAAGTTAGTACCCTCTCCGACCCAAGGACTCCGATACGGATGTCAACTCGGATCCAGCATGACCATCTCATAAGGCTACCAAACAAGTGGGCACCAAAGAGTGAGATGTCCGAACCCAGGAGCTCCGAATCGGAAGAGTTGGACAGACAGGAAAACTTCCTCAGCTAACAACCAGGTACTGTCCGGATCAGACATCCGGACCAACCTCTCCGAACCTGGGATCTCGGAAGACTCTGTCACATCCTCAAGAACTCTCCCAATAATGACCAAACTACCCCTAAAGCCCAAGATGGCATGGGCTAAAGCTTCATTATTGGGCTATGGGCCTCATCTTAGCATTGGTGGCTCAATCCTAGCCGTACACATGGCGCAATCCTAGCAAGGCCTTCCATTTTGATGATAGCCTATAAATAAGGCACATATCCCAATAAGCAAGGCACTTCAAGTAAGTCACTTCGAACAAGTCATCCCGCTAGTCACATCACGAGAATTATACAGAGTTGATCCTCAGTCACTCTCAAGTAAAGTCTCATCCCGGTTTGACACTTAGCAAACCGGGCACTAACCCCCCCCCCCCACTCAAGTGTGCAGGTCTTTACCGAAGTAGCTGGTCGCTGGTTCTCACGCTTTGGTTCTCACCTAGCGAGGAGATCCTTACCTTGGGCACCATTTCGAAGATTTAAATAAATCTAAGTAGTTGGGGAGTTAAACCCTCAACATTTTGGTGCCGTCTATGGGAATCTTTACAAAAAGTCCCGTTCTCTTCAGGAATGGCAAGAACAAGAAGGTCCGCAAGAACCAACGCCACTGCCATTGGTACGCCAGCTCTGAGACAAAGGGGGAGACCTCCCACTAGAAGAAGTGGAGTAACAAGAGTCTTAACAAGAGAAGTAGTAAATGATCCAAGCGATGGCCATACCGCTAGTCTTTCTTCTGGCGAGGAAAGAGCCACTAATCCACCAGTAAGGGTCCAGACACTTGGGGACGAAGGACAGGTTCCTCCATCAGGAACACATGGTCCTCCCCCAGGTAGAAACTTTACCCTCCCGAATGGACAGATTATTTGTCCTAGTGAATTCGGGATGAATGAGAATCAGTTTGGCCTCTTACTCACCACTATTCAAGGGTGCTTTGGATCAAACAACCTCCAACCTCCTCAGCCCACCCCGCCTACACCCATCCCAAGGCAAGCTGAACCTGCTCAATCAAGAAGAGCACCTTCCAATCCAACAAAGGCTAGGGGAGCAAGCTCAACCAGAAGATCTGAGACATCTTCTCAATAGGAGAGCCGCTGCTTCTCATGAACAACGAGGAAGAAGTCCAGAAGTGCCGCGAGTAGACGAAGTGGGAACCAGTCGGCGAGGAGCTCAACAACAAGTGCTTAGAGATCAAATGGCAGAAAGCACCCCGATTGTTCCAATCAATGATCTCCCTCCAGATGTAGCCATCAACCCCAGAACTGGTGAAAGATTGACAGCTGAGCAGATCTACCTCCAACAGAAGGCCTTGGAAACACAAATCGCCACCTTGAGTAGGATGGTCAAAGCACATGAGAAGGTGGTAGTTAAAACTCCCAACCCTCTATGCGATGAAATCAGAAAAGAAAGAAAGCGCCCCGACTGTGTTATCCCGAACCTTGAGCATTACTATGGAGATACTTGCCCTGTAGGGCATCTTACTAGATACGAGAGTAAGATGGAAAGCAATGGACTCAACGACAACATGAAAGCTCTCAACTTTTCCACCACACTCTTTGGAGAAGCAATGGATTGGTGGACCTCACTGCCTAATGGTTCCATCAAATCCTATGCGGACGTCGCCTCCCTTTTCTTGAAAAGGTTTGAGAAGGCAAAAAGAAGGAAGAGATCAGTTGAGCACCTGGCAGGCATAATCCAGAGAGAGCATGAGGACCTCAGAACCTTCCTTGATCGCTTCAACGCTGAAGTACGACAGGTAGAGCCTCATAGCATCAAAGAGCGGGTCCGACACCTATACGCCAACACTTATAATGATGAGCTTAGAAGGAAGCTTTCCAACGAGGAAATCACCACTGAAAAGTACTTGGAAGATATCTGCAAAGGAGTCCTATATGGAGAAGATTACCGAAGGAATGTCCCGATAAGAGCAGGGATCAAGAAGGGAAAATAACAAATGGACAGAACTCCTCCTCGTCAAGGAAGTTCGAGCAAAAAGAGATCTCGAGATGTAAAAGAATTCCACAGAGAAAGAACTCCACCGGAGATCGCCGAGTATACGCCTCAATGACAAGATCCGACATCTTGGCTTCCATTGTTGAGAAGGACTTAGATATACAATGGCCTAAACCTGTCAAGAGCAGCAAGAAGAGTAAATTCTCTAAAGAGTACTGTAGGTTCCACAAGCAGAAAGGTCATCCGACTGAGGATTGCATCCAATTAAAGACAGAAATTGAAAGACTAGTGAGAAGCGGGAAGTTGAAAGAACCAACAGGCGAGGAAGAACCCTCCAGGCATAGAAGGAATGAGCAAAGAAGAGAGGAGCGTGGTTCTGAACCTCCGACAGGATCTTTACCACCACCTCCAGCGGAAATGCCACCTCGGCAGGCCCAAAGATATCAAGGGTACCACGAAGAGACAGGAATGGAGAACCTTCCTTACAGTGGAGTCATCAACGCCATTGCAGGAGGACCAACAGGGGGAGATAGCAGAAATGCAAGGGAAAGGACCGCGCAACACTTAAGAACAACGACAGGGCTTACGGCCCACCAGCCTTAAAAGGCACAAATACAATCACCTTTGACGATAGCGAGATCCCCCCACCAACGTCTGGCGGAGGAGATCTCAAGGACCCCGATGTCCCTTTGGTTGTTTCTCTAGTGATTGCCACTTACAAGGTCAACAAGGTACTAATCGACACAGGAAGCTCCTCCAATGTCCTATCCAAAAGGACTGTTGAGCAAATGCATCTGGGGCAAATACAATATGGACGAGTATATACCTCATTAGTAGGTTTTGGAGGGTCTGTAGTACGTCCCATTGGAAGTATACCACTGCAAGTCTCCATGGGCACTTTTCCGACAAGAGTGACCCAGACTATCCTCTTTGTGGTAGTAGATAGCACCTTCGACTATAACGCGATCTTGGGCCGCCCGGGACTTAACCAATTCAGAGCAATTGCTTCACCCCTACACAACAGGGTAAAGTTTCCAACCCCGAATGGCGTAGGGGAAGAAATGGGCAACATTAGAGAAGCCTGGGAGTGCTACATCATGTCGACCAGAGGGGCCACAGAACCTGTCCTTTCGGTCACCAAGGGCCCTCTTAGCCATTCTTCCATTACTCTGACGCCACCAAAGGAAGAAATCGGTATTGGGTCGCTCAGAGAAAAGTTCCCCAAGACAGCTAGGATAGAATCCCATGAAGCCTTGAAAGAGGTCCAACTGGTCGAAGGAAATCCGGAAAGAACAACTCGGATTGGAACAGAGATAAGTGCGGAAGTAGAGCGGAAGCTCATCGCCTGCCTTCGGGACAATCGCGACATCTTTGCTTGGAGCACAGATGATCTCAAGGGGATAGACCCAAGGATCACAGTTCACCGTCTGAACATGGATCCTACGGTCAAGCACATCCGCCAAAAGAGGAAAGACTTTGGACCAGTTGAGGATGCTATCATAGCAGGGGAGGTTGACAAATTGATGAAAGCAGGTCATATCGAAGAAGTCAGATACTCTGATTGGGTCTGCAACGTGGTCCTCGTCGAAAAAGCTCCAGGAAAGTGGAGAATGTGCAATGACTTCACCAGACTCAACAAGTTTTGTCCAAAAGATCCCTATCCATTGCCACGCATAGACCAGCTGGTCGATTCCACTGCAGGATGTGCACTTCTAAGCTTCATGGATGCATACCAAGGCTTCTACCAAATTAGGATGGCTCAAGAAGACATCAAGAAAACGGCATTCTTTGCGGCCGGAGGAGTCTATTGCTTCAAGGTCATGCCTTTTGGCCTCAAGAACGCAGGAGCTACTTACCAACGGCAGGTAAATAAGATGTTCAAGGAAGAATTGGGAAAAACCATGGAAGTCTATGTGGATGGCATGCTTGTGATAAGCAAGACTGAAGAGGAGCACATCGAACACTTCAACAATTGCTTTTCTATTCTCCGGAAATATGGAATGAAGCTGAACCCTGAAAAGTGCACTTTCGGGGTAAAAGGAGGAAAATTCCTTGGCTACATGGTCACAGAAAGAGGCATCAGTGCTAACCCAGAGAAGATAAAGGCAATCATAGATCTGCCATAGCCCAAGACCATCAATGAAGTTCAGAAGCTTCTAGGAAAGGTGATGGCGCTGAGCCGTTTTATCTCAAGGTCCGCCGAGAAGAACCTTCCCTTCTTCAAGACCTTACGAAAAGGAAATAAGTTCGAGTGGACAAAGGAGTGCGAAGAGGCCCTGGAAAACTTGAAAAAGTATCTCCTCTCGCCGCCCCTTCTGTCTAAACCCATGGAGGATGAAACTCTTTACCTCTATTTGGCCAATCGATGAAGCAATAAGTTCAGATCTTGATGCGGCTACAAGACAACGAGCATTTACCGATTTACTATTTGAGCAAAGCTCTTGTAGGCTCCGAGGCCAGATATGTCAAAATTGAGAAGCTCGCCCTCGCACTGGTTTACACTGCACGACGACTAAAGCCTTACTTCAAGTCGCATCGGATTATAGTCCTTACCAATGAGCCACTCAAACATGTCTTGGAAAAACCGGATCAGTCAGGACGCCTCTCCAAATGGGCTATTGAGCTAAGTGAATATGATATTGGGTATCAAGCCCCATCTGCCAAGAAAGCACAAGTTCTGGCCGACTTCCTGGTAGACTATCCAGAGAAGGTAGAAGAGGAGAACAAAAATTCCCAGGAAAAGGCTAGTCAGGCGGTGATTGCCCTAATCAAGGAATCAAGTGGAGAGAAAGAAGCAGCGGAGACACAGAGAGGTAGCATTCAGCCTATGACTGAATACTACCAACCTATGGATGATTCACTAAGGGTGAGGCACATGTTTCTTTTGGACGAAGAACTCAATACCTCGACAACTGCATCTTCCGACAAGAAGCAGGAGGCTGAGAAAGCACTCACTCCCACTATGGAAGGAAAGGGAGGAAACAGAGAATGTTGGACATTACAAGTGGATGGATCATCAACCGGACGGCTGGGAGGAATAGGAATTTTTCTTGAAAGTCCTGAAGGAGCCAAGCTAGAGTACGCCATCACTCTCAACTTCAAAGTGACGAACAATGAGGCCGAGTATGAAGCACTTATCACCGGCCTAAGAATGGCGAGAGCCCTTCGGGTAAAAAGGATCAAAGCCTACACGGACTCTCAGCTCGTACAATCCCAGTTCTCCGGGTCCTTTACCGCCAAAGGACCTAATATGATCAAATACTTAGAGCTCCTCAAGAAAGAGGTTGAGCACTTTGAAGAATTTACTCTTGACCAATTTCACAGAGAGTGGAATGAAAAAGCCGATGCCCTCTCCAAGTACGCCTCAGCCTTAGGAGCTTTGGACACAAGAAGTGTCATCCTAATGACCCGCGCAGAATCCTCCCTGGCAAACCCCAACGGAAAGAAATTGGATGACCGATATATTACGTTACCTCAAGGATGGTACTTTACCTGTGGATCCTAGAGAGGCCAGGAAGATTCAATGTCGAGCAAACAGATACTTTATTCTGGGAGAAGATCTCTACAAAAGATCCTACAGCGGGACTCACATGAGGTGCCTAGATCCTCAAGAGGCGAAAACGGCGATGGAAGAGATCCACGCCGGAAGTTGTGGAAGTCATTCCGGAGGAAGAACTTTGACACAAAAGATCATAAGGCAAGGATACTATTGGCCAACTATTGACATGGATGCTGCTAACATCGCCCGCGCTTGTGAAGACTGCCAATACTATGCCAACATACCACATCGCCCGACCAACCCTATGATTCCGTCAATCATAGCTTGCCCATTTGATCAATGGGGCATAGACATAGTTGGTCCCTTTCCGCGAGGAACACATCAAAAGAAGTTCTTGATAGTGGCAGTGGAGTACTTCACTAAGTGGGTCGAAGCTGAAGCAGTGTCAACCATCACCGAAAGCAGAGTTCGGACATTCATCTGGAAGAACATCATCTGCCGGTTTGGACTCCCACGAGTGTTAGTTTCAGACAATGGAGCACAATTTTCTGGGTCAAGGCTGAAGGAGTGGCTTCAGTCCTTCAAAATAGAACAACGCTTTACTTCCGTTGGCCACCCCCAAGCCAATGGTCAGGTGGAAGCCACTAACAAGACCATAGTCAAAATTTTGGAGAAAAGGTTGAGAACTTCCCAAGACAGTTGGGCGGATGATCTTGACGCGGTCCTTTGGCCGCATCGAACAACAGCCCGAACTGCCACACAAGAAACACCTTTCTCCTTGGTCTATGGATCCGAGGCGGTCATCCCTTCGGAGACGGTGGTGGCAACCCAGAGAATCCAGCAATACAACCCAGTTGATAATGAGCTCGCAAGGACCTACGACCTTGAGCTCCTTGAAGACAAGCGCGATAAGGCATTGGCCAACATCCTGCGGTACCAAGCCATGACTGCTCGAGCCTATAATAAACGTGTCTTTCCCAAGGACATACAAGTTGGAGACTTAGTCCTTAGAAGAGCTGATATACTAAGTCGTGTGGGGAAACTAAAACCCAAGTGGGAAGGACCGTACAAGGTTACTGGGGCAAGAGTTAATGGAAGCTTTGAGCTAGAAGATGAACAAGGGTGGGCCTTGAAGAAAACTTGGAATGCCAAGAATCTCCAAAAGTTTTACACTTGAGAGAAGTATGGCAACGACTGTCACCTTCCTCTATCCTCGTCACATTTTTGTCTGCATTTTTAAAAAAGGCCTTGAAGCCCTCAAGTTGTAAGTCGATTTCCTTCAAATCAATACAACTGCGATTTCATAAACATTGTTGATAATCATGTCCTCGAAGATATTTAACTACCCGATCCGAATCTAGATCATACATTGATCCGGATCGGACTGACACAATCAAACAGTGTCCGACCTTCACAAAGGCAAATATGCTTTTATTGAAACAGGAGTACAGATTCACAAAGTTAGAGTCCGAAGGGCCCTAATCGGGCTTACAAAAAAAAGCTCCCACTCTATCTCCTTTCTACTTTTACATCGAAGCTTCCTAATTAACCCTGATCTACAGAACTAAACCCCGTCCGAACACTGTTAGCTACATATGTAGGCGCTCCGAAGGAAGAAGGAACTCTATCATCCGATCTGTGATTGCTTACTGACAAAGGTTTTGAAAGCCCTTCGGACGATCCAAAGTCTAACAGCAGCCGAACGATGTAACGTAGGCCATTCATGGCTTCCAGAAAGGGTACTTCATCACTTCTGAATGACAGAAAGCTCTGAAGCACACTGACCATCCGGATCGCCTCATACCAAATACTATGAATACACCCCAAATTCAGAGTATTTGGAAAGCGACCAACCCGGATTGTCGGATCAACACAAGTCACTCCGGAGGCTCCCGTTGGTCCGAGTCCCAACAAGACCGGCATTATCAGGGACTCCGTTCCAGAATTGTAAGTCGCTCCCTCGAGCCTTCAATTCTGGAACGCGGCCACCAACAAAACCGAGCTGCTCGGACGAAAGACCTTAGGTGCAAGACAAACGAGTCACCAAAAAGGTTACTTCCGGAGGTCCCCAATGATCCGACTCCAAACAAGCTCAGCAAATTTGTGGGGACCCCTTTCCAAAATTGCAAATAGCTCCCTCAAGCCTTCAATCCTGGAAATGCAGTCACCAACAAAACCAAACCGCTCGGATACACATCCTCAAGGACAAGCTAAGAGACCTACTCAAAGGGATACGCCTCCCTTCATCCGAGAAACGAACAACTAGACACAACAGGTTTGATAGAAAGCCTTCCAACATCCTTTTTCCCCCGCCTACTGGAAGGGATTCTATCAAACCAATTTTGCCGACTTGTCGCCCCCCGGGCACATAACCAGAGCGGAATGCCTCGGGCGCATTGAGATTCAAAATCAACTATGTGAAGATCCCCGAACCATCCAGCTAATCCACCTCTCCGGGGCTAAAAGTCACGAATATAGACCACAGCCCCGGAGAAAGAAGATTAGCCTGACGATCAGAGGAATTGATGAGCAAAAATTTCAGGCCTCACTCGGTACGGACCGTATCCTCGAAGATCCGAAGCTGGCTTTCCGAGCAAACTGATTTCCACGACTCTCACCGAAGAACCAGCCCGGGTAGACTTCCGAATCATCGGAGAAACCCTTGGGACGAGATCACGGGCGAGAGTGATGGCATAAACATGCTCACCAGCCACTCGGACTCGAGCTCCGGACCTTTGATTACTATAAAAGGGCGAGATGTCTTAATGAAAAGCCGTACAAAGCAGGAGTATATATAGAAAGAAAAGACCAATTAAAAGCGGACACGTGCCCCATATTCACCGGAAATGGGCTTGGGCCGCACATGGGCCTGGCTCTTCGGCTCCCATTGGCCCAACCCAGCAATCCGTCCACACGGTTGAGCATACCGACTATGCTACTCACTCGGACGTACCAAGCTCGGGGCTAACATAACAACATCCGAAGCAACTGTGATTCGTATAGAGTCACCCTGTACTTAATGCTGATCATCTTTTCGATATCTCACAAGTCTGCATGACTCGGGAAGACACACCAAGACAACGTCCGAATCGTCTTAACTTATCACGATACGAGGCGATTCTTTTTCTCACAAGCCTGGCCACTCTAAGACGTGGCTCCGAACCAATTCGTGATCCGGTTTATTTCTATTATAGCTTCCGATTCGGATGGCCACAACGGTTGATCGTCCCCCAAGACCCGCAAAGGAGAATTTGCATCAGGCAAATTAAGGTCCTGGCGGTACGGATCTCAAGGGGCCGAACCCACTATCCGAGTCTACGAGAATTGACGAATTTCTACGCAAGTACGAAGTTAAACGCGCAAGGATGTAAACATCAACAATAGTATATCAGCAACAAAAAATAGTTCCGAGCCATCAAGGGGCCCGAACCAATAACATTCATCAAAGATAAGTATGTTTGTACAACAAAAGATGATGGGCAAAATCGACAACACTGCTTTTTGGCCCGGAGGCACCCTATTACAAAAAACCCGGGGCATACCCCGTCTTCACTGCCTTCGCCGCTCGGACGAACTTGGTTGAGACCGAGAGGGGCCGCCCGTATCCTTCTCCGGAGGCGCTTGACCTTGCTGTTGGGCTATCCTCCGTTCTCTCCGAGCCTCAACCTCTTTCAGGAAGGCCGGACACTCCTCCATCAGGTCAAGGTCGCGATCAAAGCCTTGGACAGGCCCGGGCAAAGTCAGCCAGTCTCGGTTGTGCTCCAAGTGGTCCTCCAAAGGAACGAAAACACTGGACATGAGCACCCGAGGGACGAAGGATGGGAGATACGGACCACCATGGTTGTACTTCTTGCCCTCCGACTCGTCGCAGACCAGCTCCACAAATTCACACTTAAGCAAATCTGCATCCAAGACACCCTCCGGAGCAAAGTCCGAGCCATCTCCATTTTTAAAGGCGGATACCCCCTCAGCCTCCAAGTTACAATCATCCGGTATCCAACCCTTCCTCCGGCACTGCTCCACAGCTGCATCAAACCCATCTTGACGGGCCTCATCATACTTTGACTCGAGCAAAAACTTGTAGGAGTCCGAATCAAGGAAATCTTGGACAGCCCTTGTCCGGACTCCCCGAAGCTCCTTCAGCATCTTATCCTTGAAAGTCCGAGAGACGGCCACGAAATCGTCCAAACTATCTTGGTGCACTTTCAAATCAGCCTCCAAAGATCGAATGGCACTTTTCATCTTGGCCGTCTCCGACTCGGCCTCTTGTTTAGCAGCTATGGCCTTCTTCAGGCGCTCCGGTGTCAGGCAACCGGACGCTTCAATCGCCTCAAATTTAGCTAAGTCTTCCTCCAGGGTAGCCCTCCGACCAGCCACCAAGGAGCATGCTTCAACAGCACAGCAAGCTGAAAACAAAAACGAAACATCGGAAGTGTTAGATACCTCCGAACCACAAGAAGATGTAACACCAACGGAAAACTTAAACTCACTTTGCGCTGAGCGGCAGTTAACTCCGAAATCCGCTCCAGCTCCGAAGCAGCAACCAACCGAGCGACTTCCGCATCCGAATCCAGCTCGGGAGCCTCGCCCACCTTTCCCTTGCCCTTCTTGGCGGGAGGATTCGGACCTTCGGAGGAGCGCTTTTTTGGAGCAGCAGCGCTCGATCCGCTTGCGGGAGGATCTCGGGACACGGATCTCGGAGGCTTCTTCGAGCCCTTAGTTCCGACCACCTTACCCTTGTCTGGGGTAGGGATAGTCTGGGCCTCTTCACCCGCAGCAGCCCTCCGAGACTCCTCCACTCGGAACACAGCAGCATTCCTTGGCTCGTTCATCGGGAGTACGGTGGACGTCTTGATAATCTGGGTCCGAGAACCCTCTGCCAACTCCTTCCGTTGCGCAGCGTTTTGCTGACGCTTCAACTCCCGCATAGTCGACATCGTATACTCGAACCAGAAAGCTGCACATCCGAATCACGATAAGTTACACAAGAATCTACAAATAGTAATCATATAGTCGACAAACAGACAACCGACTCGGACAACCAACCAGAGGTAGAGAGAAATCACTTACTCAAATCCTCCATATTATCACAAAAACTTGGCTCGGACAAGCCGGCCAAGAAAGGCAGAGGCTGACATATCAGACCTCGGAAGAAGTACTTCTCCGGCTCCTGACTACGATGGAACACTTGCATCCACAAGGGGATGTTCCGAGCTGGTGGCTTCCAATCTGGCAGTTTGCCCCGGAAGATCTTCTTCTCAAAATACCACGTGGGCCTCTCCACTTCGGATTGCCCGGGCTTCAGAGCCGGACGGACAAAAATGTACCTCTTGAACCATTGGATTCCCAACGAGGACAAGGGATCAACAAAAAATGTGTATGCCTGGCGACATACGAATGTATAGAACCAAGTGTTCCTACTACTTACACTAATGTTAAACAATTTACGGAAATTGTCGAAAGTGAGCGGGATGCCTTTATATTTACATAGCACTCCGAAGCACATCAAATTTCCGAGGGAGTTGGGGATGATCTGGTGCGGACTCAGACCCATGCTGTTCAAAATCTCCAGAAACTCGGACGATACCGGTAGCCGCCACCCGCAATGGAGACTTATCTCATAAACAGACATGTAGCCCGGAGGCGGATTGTAGAACGCATGAGATTCGTCCGGGATGAGAATCTCCACACACTCCGGAATCTCATATCTTCTACGGAGCTCATCCACTTCATCGGCTCGGATGGTTGAAGCACAGGTAGGCAGAGTACCGTCTTCATTCAACTCGCCCTCCGGATCGGGGTGAGTGACCTGGTCTCTAGACCGAGGGAACTTCACTTGGAATACGTCCTCACCCTTCCTCAGCCTCTCCGGACGCTCTTCCTCAGCCACCTGCCGACTCGGCCCTGCTTGCCCGGAAGTTTCCACACGGAGCACATTAGCGGATGGCTCTTCACCTTCTTCCTCCTCGGAACCAGAATCTTCGCCCCGCACACCTTCTTCTGCCTCATCTTCCTCGGATGAGGATGCTAACTCTACAACAGTCCGAATAGGCGCAGCGACTTGCACACGATCCTCCTCACCCTCTTCGAAGATGCTCAAATTGGGAGGTGCTTCCGAAGTATCATGCACTTCCTCGATAGTTGGCGCCTGCGGATCCGGAACGAACGGGACTCGATTAGGATTACTCCTAAAGTTATAACCTAGGGTTCGAATTAAAGTTCGGATCTCTACCGGAAGTTCGGATTCCTGGCCAGCTCGACCCGGGCGACGAGTTCCTATAACTCGCGAGCTTGTCTCTTGAGCCGCTACAATAACCTGCACATGCGACACTCGCAGGTAATCCGGACGCCTCGGAGGACCAGAATCTGGAACAACTAACCGAAGTAAGGAACTTACCTCGGGCTCTTCCCGACTCGGATGGGGCGCTTGTTCCACCTCCAGCACTTCGTCATCATCCATGATCTCAATCTCTTCGGAGCTATCGGTTAAGGATATCGCCTCGGAGTCATATCCCTCAGCCTCGGATCGATTTTGGCTATCACTCTCGGACATCCTAGGGAAAGGAGAAAGCAATATCGTAAGCTTTAAGATGGCAGTCCGAGAGGTCGTTTATGTATATTAAAGTGGCCAATTCAAAGCCAAAACTAGCAGCTTACTCGGCGCAGTTAGTTCGGAGTCAGTACTACACTTATTCGGTGTTAGTCAACATCAAGTACATATTGGTTATCAACTATACTACACATTATAAGCATACATCCGAGTAACTTGAAGAGGAAAGACCACAGAGATAATTTAAGACAAGACGAGTAAACTTACTTGGACTCGGATGATTAGATAGAAATGACTTGACTCTGCACAGGATCACGCGCTTCGAACCGCTCGTCGATCGCTTCGGATTGATTGTAGTTGCTTCGGATGTACTCGGAATGCAAAAATTATCTCTCTAAACGATGAGAAATGAACCGGCCAACCCCTCTATTTATAGAGGGCCATATTGGGAACTCCAACCGTCGCGATTTTTCGTATTTAATCTCCACCGTCGATCACAAACCATCCAACGGTATAGTACAATTATACCAAGTGAAATGACGAATGGGTACAACAAATTTACCTCTTGGATAGATGAATACAACAACTCTCCCTCTCTCGGGCGGCAGACAACACGAGAGCTCCGGGGTATCATCTTCTCGGACGTCTAGCGGCTTGCCAGTCCAATATAATTTGTCCACACAGGGAACCTCGTATACTCGAGCGATTACCCTTCGGACCCTCCCGCCACCACAGAGGTTGGTTCGGACGGGACACGCACCTACGGTCCGCCACCATAGCTCATCAAAGGTACACCACCGACGTTCGGAGCCTAAACTTAGTCTCCATTACAAATACCCTTTTTTCTTTTTTCTTCACTTCGTTGCCATTCGGACCTGCTCCCTCGGATGGCGACGATGTTTTAGAAAAAGAAAAAAGGGGGGGGAGAGAGACTAAGTCAATGGCCACACGAAGTACGGAGTACACCTTTTTTCAACGAGATCGAAACGGATGGGACTGAAGGACGGATTCTTTCAATCAAAACGGCTCCCCAAACCAATAGTTCCACAACTATCTTCTACTAAGATACTTGGAAACTAGGGGGACATATGTTGATACGGAAATATGTCCAATCCGACATAAAGGACCTAGGAACGAATCCTAAGGCGTCCTAAGTCACCCAAAGGATCCAACGCACTTAAGTCCGAGCCAATGGTCCGATCCGGGCAGACCATCCATGGTCCGACCCACCCTAAAAAGAAAGGAACAAAGGATTTGGACCTGCAAGGCCCGACCCGGAACCATAGGTCCGACCCACCTTGGTCCGAGTCTTCCTGGGAAAGGAGTATAGTGCTAAGTCAGTACCCTCTCCGACCCAAGGACTCCGATACGGATGTCAACTCGGATCCAGCATGACCATCTCATAAGGCTACCAAACAAGTGGGCACCAAAGAGTGAGATGTCCGAACCCAGGAGCTCCGAATCGGAAGAGTTGAACAGACAGGAAAACTTCCTCAGCTAACAACCAGGTACTGTCCGGATCAGACATCCGGACCAACCTCTCCGAACCTGGGATCTCGGCAGACTCTGTCACATCCTCAAGAACTCTCCCAATAATGACCAAACTACCCCTAAAGCCCAAGATGGCATGGGCTAAAGCTTCATTATTGGGCTATGGGCCTCATCTTAGCATTGGTGGCTCAATCCTAGCCGTACACATGGCGCAATCCTAGCAAGGCCTTCCATTTTGATGATAGCCTATAAATAAGGCACATATCCCAATAAGCAAGGCACTTCAAGTAAGTCACTTCGAACAAGTCATCCCGCTAGTCACATCACGAGCATTATACAGAGTTGATCCTCAGTCACTCTCAAGTAAAGTCTCATCCCGGTTTGACACTTAGCAAACCGGGCACTAACCCCCCCCCCCCACTCAAGTGTGCAGGTCCTTACCGAAGTAGCTGGTCGCTGGTTCTCACGCTTTGGTTCTCACCTAGCGAGGAGATCCTTACCTTGGGCACCATTTCGAAGAGTTAAATAAATCTAAGTAGTTGGGGAGTTAAACCCTCAACAATATGTACATCAAGCACATTATAATGCATATTTACAAGCAAACTTTGTGCCCCAGAAGAGCACATATTAGACTTACTCATTCAATGAGTACTTATAAGTCTTGCCAAATAGAAAAAAGACAAAGATTTATGTCTTTTCGTCACATCATTCTGGCTAGTTTAAAAAAAATACTTCTGTATACATGTCGAAAGTGATAATATAGATGTATATTGACATATGCAAATTTGATGTGACAAATTAGGCCATCTGGTTATAACTTAACCGTTGTTGTGAAACCTAAAGTTTCCATATGATTATGTGTTGAAAGCTATCTCGTGTTGTAATTATTATTATTATGGCAAGACAAAACACTGAGATTAAGCATGAAAATGGAGATCTTGAAATGAGCAAAAGTCACACTTTGAAAGTTGACAATGAATAAAATATAAGTGGACGGGAACCCACAAATATGATCTTCAATTTGAGGGCAAATTTTATTTTCAGCACGAGAAAAATCCAATTGTGCAAATATTGACTCCATACAATATCGTTCTCCGCAGAGAAATACTGCGTGAAGCATCTAAAATGGTTGTATGCGTATATCAAGTTCTAAGTTGGGCATTATAATATCATGAGCCCCAGTTTTCCCAGCTTAGGGGAGGAAGAACATGAATAAGCTGGTAAAAACAAATTTGTAGAGTGAATTGATCCCCATATATTTCAAAGTTCAAACTTGATAAAGATTGACTCTCCTGCTTCATGTACTATATCAAGATATGTTCAAACATGAAATTTTATTATTTGAATGTTAACCCGCTATGATCCTATTTTGAGGCGTACAGAGTTACATATCGATTATAGAATGACATGTGTTGCACATTGAGATATCTTGCCTATTATACTAATGATTTATTCACCTAAGTGCAATACGGTTCCAGTGCTTAGTACAACACAAGAAAATGGCAAGATAAGGCAGTTGGTACTCCTGTAGAGTAATGTATGCTATAAAAGGCATAGATATCTGAATTATAATAGATGGCCTATATGAAATGAAATGGTACCTAGAAAAATATTCAGATATCAATTATCAGTACTGACTTGAAAAATCTAAGAAAGAGATTTGAAATACCGGTGTATACATGGAACCGAGAAATGAATAAGCATATGCGAAAATTGATGGACATAAATTATTGGGCATGTGAATGGGGATCTTACATGTAAGTCCATTCGATGACATCATGATGATGATAGAAAATGAGCTCACGGACCTGAAGTCCTTTTGATTAACGAATTCAAAATACGTACGGTACCATTGCATTATCGAGTCAAATTTCATGTGCATTTAGATACTAAGTAATGCATCCTAATATGTTTATTCTTTCATAACTTACCCTATTTAGTTTTTTCTAGTATCCTTAGGTATCATGTTGCATACTCGCATGTTTATTATTATATTGAATATTATAACTCATACACAACCCTCAGGTTGTGCACATGAAAGTGATTGTTTGACTTACAAGTCATATGATTTGAGAAAGTTCAATGAAGTGAGATATCATCTCCGACACTTAGTCCCAAAAGGAGACTGAAAGTATCATGTTAACAAACGTGGATTGAATGAGGAAAGTTCTTGAAGAACTAATTTTTTTATCTCTACACTCATTCTATAATCAACTTCACATTGACGACATGAAAATGTATATTCACCACATTGAACAAGTGAAGTATGAGATAAGATTCTCAAGAGTCGTGAAGAGTAGTATTGATTACATCAATGATAACTCAAACCTGAAGTTTGAGCATGTAAATGAATATTTACAACGATTACTCTTGTCAACATTGAGATTGACATGGTCCGGAAGTACCTAAATCGAGCATATGCCAAATAACAATTAAAATTTCTAACAATTGAGTTAGAAGGAATTTTATTATTCCTTACCATACCTCCTGAAGAAGGTATGTATCTTGTCAAGTAAATGGAGATTACGATTGCAAAGCAATGAGTACGTTTGTGCATTCCATGAGCAATTTGCACTCTTTTTCCCTTCGACTAGGTTTTTTTTATCCCATTGAATTTTTCCTAGCAAGGTTTTTAACGAGACAACATTTTAAGCGTATATATGGTTATCTACATATCTCCATGATTGTGACATATTTTGTAAAGACAAGGTTGTATAACTTGATAGTTATGTTTAATAACTTGATAGTTATGTTTACATTTACAAATATGATGGAGATTTAGAACTCATTTCCTTGTGACAAGATCTTTTGCAAAGTTTTCAAAGTGATCACATATCATATTTGAAGAAAACATAAAATTAGTTTGAAGAAATTTAATTCTTCAAGTGCTCGAGATGTTCTTCTCGTGAACATAAACGTATATATTGACTTTTTTTTTTTTTTTGTGTTCTTATTCTAACCATGCAGAAACACTCGAGGACTTATGTTAGCAACAATATATGGAGGGATATTCGTTGCATATTGAAGATAATTCAGATACATGATGGATGAAGTTCACAATGAAGCAGTTTACGTTCAACATATAATGTTGATGTTGTCGATGAACAAATTGTCCAGAAGACAATATGAATATGGTGGATATAAATGAAATGATACACTCATGAGGGTGAGAAAATACGCACTGTGCTCTTTTCCTTGACTAAGGTTTTTCCCACAGGGTTTTTCTTAGCAAGGTTTTTAACGAGACAGTATTACCAAAGCGTATTTTCTTTTAATAAGGATGTTGTACTCTTTTTCCTTCACTAGACTTTTTCCCACTCAGTTTTAACGAGGCACATTCTCAAGTCAATGGAAATTCAAGGGGGAGTGTTATGTAATAATATGATACTTGATGAATGTCCATTCACCTCCTCCACTTCTCCATGTTCCCTTATTGATTATGGGTTAAAGGGCACCATTTATATCCTCTTGTAACTCTTGTATTTACAACACCAATCACACCACTACTTTGTATACTTTATGATGAGATTATATCTCCTCCTACTTGTAGCCTATAAATAGTGGCTCATGATGTATGTTGTCTACACTTGAATCATTTGATAAGATGAATGAAATACTCATTTACTCTATTTCTTATTGTTCTTCTTTTCTTTCTTATCACATTAGTTCTATAATTTCCAACAATTTTCAATTTGTTCAAATTTTACAGATTTTTTATCATGCAATTTGAGATGCTCTAACAAAACTAAACAAATTCATCTACCAACAAGTAGTACTACATGTTAAGGCAACAAAGTGTGAGGTACTCAAATGCTTAATTACCGCTACTAAAATGTACAAGCGTCGAGGCCCTTAAAACCGTCTACCACCGGGTACAATTTGGACCACTAAAGTATCATGTACTTAGGCTCTGTTTAGCAAAATTAGTTGATAAGCTATTTGGTAGATAATAAGTTAGTTGGTTATTATAAAAGTGTTTGATAAATCAATTAGCTGATAAGCTAGTTGATTTGTTAAATATTGTATGTAAAAACAAACCAGCTAGCTTATTTTTTTTAATAAGCTTCCTGAGAAAGCTTATCAGATCAGCTAGCTTACCAGCTAGGCGTTCACGTAATAAACTTATGATGAAAATAAGTTTATCGAGCTGATAAGCTTGTGCTAAATAGAGTCTTAATGGTAGAAGGATTTGTTTTGTTTCATTAAATAAAATTGATATGCACCTTCTACAGGATTTGCATCCCTCTCTAACTTTTACTACATCAAGTTTGTATTAGTTCTAATTTAGATTTGATGAGTAAATACATGACACAAATTCATACTCATCAATGAAGTAATACTCTTTGTCCTTAGAATGTTTTAGCATGGATACTGTAAAAAAGGAACCGTATTGATGATAATTTAGTAACTTGTATAAGTGTTAGGTTATCAATAATTTTAATTTTTGATCACTTGTTCAATATTACTTACTGCTGAGGCGTTGCGACTAATCTTCAAGAGGCCAAGTTACTGAAGATTCAGACTGTTTGTATAAGCCTGCTGAGAAAGAAGACTTTTTCTCAACAAATGGAATTTCTCGGCGACACATTTGGACAGTGAATATCTATATAACAGAGTAGGTGGACTAAGTCACTCACTGAATGATACACTCCACTGAAGGAATTATTGAAAAGCAATATATCCATTAAAGATAAATAGATAAGGCAGTACACTATGTCATAAGACAAAATAGTACTATCTGCCGAAAGGGCGAAGTTGATTAGTTGAAAGATTACGCCACTTTCAGCAACCTATTTGTCTAGCTGTTAACTAAAACCACGCTCAGCACTTAACTAAGTCTTCCGCACTTTGATTATAAGTATCATCAATCACTGCACTTGCTGAGAAATATTATTTATACACGACAAGTTTTAAAGACTATTCACCCCCCCCCCCCCCCCCCATGTCTAAGGCTTCAACAAGTGGTATCAAAGCCAGGTTGTTTAACCTTTGGCACTAAACCTAGATTCCCCTTTAAGTGTTGATTGTTGTGCTTACCCATACACTTGATCTGTTTGTTTAGTCTGTATGCTGCAAGATGTCTCTCAGCGATGCTCCAGTTCTCAAGCTACGAATAATAGATGAACAACATGATGTTGCACTCCAAAGCCATCAGTGATAAAATGGTTACTTTTATAAGAGATGGCCAAATTCGTATTACTCGGAAAAAGGAGCATACCCTATTTCATATGGCAAAGATGCCTAAGAAAAGGAACTAGTTGCACTAGAAGCTACTGAGAAAGACAAAGATAAGGGTGATCAGTTCTATGGAAAATGAGACACTGTAACCGTTGTTATTGATGATGAATCACTGAACCAAAACCTAGAGAACTCTAGAATGCTAAAGAAACAAAAAGGAATACCTTGGATGATCAAACCAGAAACATCATTATTAGATCCACTTCTGACTCTGTACAATGTAAATTGTGGGTTTCTAAAACTGCTAAGGAGGCTTGGGATATTATTGAAGAAATTTTTGTTGGAACTACCAAAACTAAGGAAAATAAACTTGAAGTTTTAATACTCAAGTTCCAAAATTTCAAAGAAGGTCCTACTGGGAATTTAGAAGATTTGAATTTTTGGTTCACATCATTGATGAGTGAAATGGTTGCACTTTGTGAAGAGAATAGATACTCTAATGCTGAGAAAGTGAAAATTATAGTTTGAGGTTTAAACCAAGAACGTGCCACACACTCAGAACTTTTATTGTTGCCGTCTAACATCACTCTAGTGGAGCTTTTCTCACACTTGGTTGTTGTCAACTATGAGACAAAGCAACGAAAATACATACTGCTGAAACATTACGGGATGTGGCCCTGATGACAAAAAACACCTTCTAAAAAGAATAAATGTATTGAAACTCTTGAGGAACATGTTATTGAGGTAAAACACATGAGAAAATATGTGAGTCAAGAGATTTAAAGGAGACGGGATAAAGAAAAGTTGAAAAAAACATCTTGGTCCAAACTATCATCAATAAAAGCTCTACAGTACAACTCAGGCTCGTTGAATACCACTGTTCAACGGGCTAGAGGAAGTTCGCCAGACACTCCACAATTATAAACAACCTGTGTTTTCAATGTCAACAATAAGGACATATCAAGAAAGGTTTCCATTTACTCCAAGAGGGTAAATCTGGAGAAAGAAAGGAGAAAAGAAACTTCTGGATAATTCATAGAGTTCTCAGTGAACTAAGGAAGAACATACAACTCCAACTAGATGCTCTTTATATTGACTCAACTTATGATGATGATGATCCATAATGTCTAGAAATGTGTGCACATACTCATGAAGTCATTGACTTTGGAGGAACAACGAATTTTATGGAGTTGATGAAGAAATGTATACAAACTACTCAAACGTCGAACACTGCCTTGTCACTGATTAGGTAAACTCTATCACTAGACTAATCAATTATGACCGTGATGATGGTGGGATTGAGAGTATGGTACATCTTGGAAGAGAGTTAGAAGTCTTGGAATAAGATCTTCTGACGAGTAACTCTCGAGTGAAACACGTTTCACTTCAAAGAACTTTCAGATGAACTTAAGAAGGAATGTACTAAACTCGCTAAGATTTCTAAGGAAAATGATGCTTAGATAGCATTACTCAAACTCAGGTATCTGAAGCGTTAATGGTAACTGTTGAGACTGCATGTGAGTCAAAAATCTGGAGACTGAAGTATGTGAAAGCCGTTAATGATATTGAGGCACGAAAAAAGAAAGAAATTCACTTTCACATCTTATTCTAAAGCAAGTGAAACTCTTACTGAAATGCAAACTCATCTTAAGGAGGCTTCTGGAAAAGAAGCCCTTGGTCAACATTCTACCACAAATGACACTACCAATCTAAACAAAAATGATAACTGGCAGAAAACATTTGGGAGACCGATGCAAAATGGAACTAAATGAGTCATGTAGTTTTGGTCAGAGAGATAAAATCATTGCTATAAATGATAAAGGTATGAATCTTCTTACTAGAAACATCTCTGACACTAAAACCAAGAGCAAAGTTAAGAACACTAGAAAGTGTAATCATCCGCAGTGTAATATTTCCAAAGTTGATGAAAAATGCAACCGGTCACAAACCAAAGAATTTGTTGTAATATGCAAATCAATCACTCACAAACCAGAAACAAGTAAGGCTGTTGAAAGACGCGTTCAATAGGCACCTAGTAAGAGAAAGGGGACTTGGTACTTCAGAAGACAGATGTTTCATGAATATAAACGTGGACAACAACGTCATGTGAAGGCACAAATTGAAAGAAGTAAGGAGGAAGCCTATTTATATGGCTCATTAAACATATACATGAAAATCCCTGAAGGATTCAAAGTGCCCGCAACACAACCCCGAGATAGTTATTCAATTAGATTGAATAAATCCTTGTATGGATTAAAACAATTTGGGCGAATGTGGTTTAATTGCTTGAGTACATTTTTGAGAAATGAAGGTGACACAAATGATCAGAATGTCCATGCGTTTTCATTAAACGATCAGGATCAAATTTGTCATCATTGCGGTTTACGTTGATGACCTGAATATTATTGGAACTCCTGAAGAGTTAGCTAAGTCAGCTGATTGTTTGAAGAATGAATTTGAAATGAAAGGCCTTGGAAAAAAAAGTATTGTTTGGGTCTACAAATCGAGCCCTTAGAAATGGGACGCTTATTCATCAATCCAATTATTTGGAAAGACTGCTGAAAAGATTTTATATGGATAAAACTCATCCAATAAATACCCCCATGGTTGTAAGATCTCTGGATGTGAAAAGAGATCCATTTAGACCTCATGAAGATGATAAGAACTTCTTGGTCCTGAAGTACCCTATCTTAGTGCTATTGGTCACTAATGTACCTTGCTAACAATACACAGCCGGATATAGCTTTTGTAATTAACTTACTAGCAAGATATAGCTCTTCTCCAACTCGGAGACATTGGAATGGAGTTAAACAAGTACTTCAATACTTACGAGGCACAATGTATATGGGCTTGTTTTATTCAAAATCTAGCAATCCAAAATTAATTGGATATGTTGATGTGGGATATTTATCTGATCCGTACAAAGCTCGATCACAAATAGGTTATTTGTTTACATATGGAGGTACAGTCATTTCATGGCAATCTATTAAGCAAACTTTATCTGCTACTTCTTCTAACAATGCAGAAATTTTAGTGAATCATGAAGCAAGTCGTGAGTGTGTTTGGTTAGATCTTTGACTGGACATATTAGAGATATGTACGGTCTTACATTCAAGAAGAAAGTTCCGACTGTGATATATGAGGATGATGCGGCTTGCATAGCTCAACTAAAGGGAGGTTTCATCAAAGGAGATCGGACGAAGCATATACAAGGAGAAGGCTCCATCCAAGTTCAACAGATTCGTTCAATTAATAACTTGGTGGACTTGTTCACCAAATCACTTCCATCATCATCATTTAAGAAATTGGTTCGAAAGATTGGAATGTGAATCAAGGAAGTGATGTGATATTTCAACCAGGGGAGTTGGATACGCACTGCACTCTTTTTCCCTTGGCTAAGTTTTCATCCCACTGGGGTTTTTTTATGAAGGTTTTTAACGAGGCAGTATATTTTTCGCGTACCAACCATTACCAACTCATATTCATTTAAGGGGAGTGTTATGTATAAATGCACAAGAGTTAGTGCGTAATGTACATGGGTTATTGGATGAGAGAATTGATGTACATGGGTTAGTCGATGAGATAATTGATGTACACAAGTTAGTGGATGAGAAGATAATGTTCACATGTCTGGGGATCTCTTAGCCTCTTGAGATCATTTTTCACTTATATAAAGTTAGCATGTACTCTCATTTTAACATTAAAATAAACTCTATACTATTCTTTTCTTCTCTTCTCTCTTTACTCTATTTTCTCTTGACATATACTTCATCCGTCTCAGTTTCATTTACCCGTATTCGATTTGGTCCATCCCAAATTCAATTACTCATTCCTTTAATGGAAAATATTTCTTACTTTATTCACTATCTCTCATACTTAATTCACTATTTCTCCTACTTTGTTGAATCTCTTTTCTACTTTATTTACTTTTTTCTAAAAACTTGTGTCTGACCCGCGGATAATTGAAACCGGGACGAAGGTAGTATATATTTCGAACTTTGTTAGTTTTCAAGTTCGCGAAGTTTCAAAAACTTAGTTTAAAAAAAAAAAAAAAAAAAAAAAGGGTTCAATAAAGAAATTGTCTTTCGATCTCGAGTTACTCAACTTGAGCTCGAGTTTCATACAAATTTTCTTTAACGAGTAAAACTCGACTCGTTTGCAGGCCTAACCATAGCCATGGGTGTGATGTGCTATATCGATCACCTACAACCATGGCCGTGGTGCTGTCCTTTTATTTGGGTAATTTGATTTTTGACAAATCAGGCCGGTTCGAGCTGACCCACAAGATTTGGGTAATGTGGAAGGTTTTATGTTAAACTTTTTGGGACGCTCCTTATCTAGTGGACCTGATAGTAAAGAAAGAAAAACTAATGTGCAACATAGCCAAGAAGTCTCCGGCAGCAACACATAAAGAACAGTCTCCTTAAATAAGCCATGATACCAAAAAAGCAAACAGGCAAGCAGCCAAAGATTAAGCACAACACTAACTCATTCCTTGAATGCATATAGTACCAATTAAAAATCTAGAACATAAACCTTCAGATTTGCATCACCAACGAAATTCTTACATGGTTTTTGCGACCTAACTTCATGTATTACAGTTACAGAAGTCTTCTAGTGATTCAGCAGCTACAACTTCGAAGTACTTCGTATCATGGAAAATCAGTTGACTGCCGCTCTTAGTATCTTCACGTCATGTATAGGTCTGCACCAACAGAGTAATGTATAAATTTATTTCGCAGTTGGGGATTTGTAACACACACAAACACATGACAAATCAAGAAATAAAGATCTGCTACACGAGAGAAGCAAATTTTATTGTGAATATTGATTGTGATCACTCCCCTGCTCCTTTCTACCATAAAGATATGAGGGGAAAAAGACGAATATGCTAGGGGACGGAAGGATTGGAACCCCATTACCAAATTTCACGGCAAACTGCCATTCTTTGCTCACCTCTCTTGAGAAATTCCTAAAATAGCAACCCCGCATTTTATTACTTCCCTTCCCACACCTAATTATCTCTCTACTAATATGTGGACCATAATACTTTATCCAGTACTCATTCCTTATCTTTCATAGTTTACTACACATCTTTGGCTCGTCGGAACTGAAGGTGGCCAGGATAACCACCGGTTGGTCTTGCAAACTCGAAAGATGCCAGATGGAAGTACTGAGTGCCGCAATTTGGAGAAAATCACTTTACAATGAGCAGCAACCAAATATCAAATATGTGTTCTTGGACAGAATGGGACTTGATCAATGTAGATAGAAATTGGTGTTTGAACCCACGAATTTGAGATCACGGCGACTAGACCACCCTAAAGTGCCTCTCCTTACCTTTTCTAGCGCAACCAGTGATGAGAGTGATGGGGATAAAGATAAAGAAACAGAATGAAGAAAGGGAAAATGGAAGAGGCAGCTGTGCTATTGTGATCTAGGTTAGAGAAATAAATGGAAACGGTAACAAAAGTCAAATGACACTTTTCAAACTTCTAGTGCACTGTTAAGAAATTTTATTTTATTATGCCAGAGGAATTTGATGTTTAAAGAATAAGAAATTATATATTTGAACAATATCTTTATGGAAATTATATTTTGTACTCTCTCCGTCCAAGAAATAGCTTCCCACTAGTATTTTGGTCAATACAAAAACATTTGGGTGTTATTTGAATGAGGAAGGAATAAATAATTCATAATGTCGACCCCAAGAAAAAGTATGCATGCATAACTTGAGGTTCGGTCTTTTTCCCAGGAGGAGACAAGGACAGACTTTTGTCTCACAAGATTTAAACGTAGAAAGAATTGAGAACGTTGTAAATATGAGTATGTTATTAGCTCAGTGGGACGGAAGATCCACTTGCCAAAAAATGAAAATGAGAATCTTTTATTTAGACTGCATAAAAGGAAAGTGGGAAGCTATTAACCGGATGGGGGAGTAAGAGATATGAATCATCATTTCACACATTATATTGTTCTATATAATTCAAAATATAGGCTTCAAGGCGCTTCGCTTTTATTTTTTTATTAACTTTGGCTCCTTTGCACTCGCAACTTTTGCTTCTGATAATCTAGAGTAAGGATGGAGTGAACTGGCAGCGTGTATGGCTAGTGGCACAACAATAAACCGTACCGGTAAGTGGTTTGAGGTCAACAAAATCGTTGAATTCTGATTCTGTCAAAAGATGAGTTTTTGTGGTTGCATTGGGGCAAAAGTCAAGAATCCGTGAAAAAAAACCCGTTTACAACCTTTTGAGTTCTGAGTAAAACTTCTTCACCCTTTTTATTTCTAGAACTTAACTAAGTTACGAAAGACAATTTTTTAGGACTCAAACCAAAATTACTGAAGACACTGAACAGGAACTCTTTAACTCCTTTAACTATATTGACTCAGGAGATTTGACATAAGACTTCTTTTTTCTTTCTTCTTTTTCCCCCCCTTCTTTTTTAGATATCAAAGCAAACAGACTAGAGAGGAATAATAAATGGAGAGGACAGAATTGAATTCACATGAAGATAAAGATCAAGTTCTTTTTTTCTTCCTTTTCTTTTTGAACGGAATTGAAAGACTCGAAAAAGAACAGAAGCAAATCAGAAAGTAGGAACTCTTTTGGACGAATTCTGATGGATGCAACAGAATCATGAAAGAATAACCATGCTCTTGATGCCAAACTGATAGCTGACCAGCACCGAATCAATCCGAGAACATTTATAATTTATTCCAGTTCGTTACTAACACTGTTAAATTGAGCATTCATCTAATACGGATGATTAAAAAGCAAGCATACCTATCTGTGTTGTCAGTCTGCACACTGCCAAGCCTCTTGACAATTTCCATTCCTTTACACACCCTTCCAAATATTGTGTGTTTCCCTGTCAATTTGAAGCTCCCATGAATACGAAGATAAATGGATAAGACAAAAAAAAAAAAAAAACACGCGCACACACAAAAAAAAAAAGGTTTGCCACATAAACATTTCACTTAACAACGATCGGTCAATTTCCTTGAGTAAATAGACTTGACCATGGGCTGTTAGGGAAAGGTCTGGATTTCAGAACCAGACCCAAATTAAGCCCAGCCCAATAATACCGGGCCTGGCTGGCACTGATGGTTTTTTTTCCTATACACCATGTGTTTCCACAGCGTCCATTTGAAGATTATGAGAATCCTTTAAGCTCTATTCTTGAGAAACTTCACAACTTTGAGAAGCCGAGAACTTTTAGAAATATTAATAAATTAAATGGTCATGCGGGTATTATATAAAGCTGCAAGTGAGTGATTTAGTATGACAGTGAATAGATAAACAATTGATAGAATATGAGGTAAAGAATATCGAAGGGAAGGATTATATACTTATTAAAGACTGATGTGAGAATAAGTTTCGATCTCATTGTTCTAGCATAAAAAATTCATACATTTGAAGCAACATTCGGAGGAACACTCATCACAAAAATATGAAATTCTACGCTGTATTCATGTCCACCAGTTTGTGTAGTTTGCAAGGAGGAACGCTTAAGAATGAAAGAATATGTAGTTTGCAAGGATATTTATCTAAATAGTAAATAAAATAGAAGAGTGCACTCGAATCTCAGTGAAATGGTTGTCTGCTTCAAGACATTATTGTCTGCTAATATAGTTTTAAACTGAAATTAGAGTTAATAGAAATTTATAATGTGTGAATTAAGAGATAACATCAAGTTATAAGTAACAGAGGGTGAATAATAGCATTTTCCTTGATATGTAAGGGTGCATTTAAGAGATAACATCAAGTTATAAGTAACAGAGGGTGAATAATAGCATTTTCCTTGATATGTAAGGGTGCATACGGGTGAAATATTATGGACGTTCCCGTATGAAAGGTCAAGTTTAATAGCAGCATTCTTAAATACTAAGATGGGGTTTTCTAAGGTGAGAGAGTAGTCGTATTATATTATAATGAGATAGTAGCCGTACTATCAATTGTTTGACAAATGTACCCTTTGGTTACTTTTTACAAATACTATGTAATAAAGGTTAAGTTACAACTATACCCTTTAAAAGCAAAACTTATTAGTATTATGCTAATAGGGCCACCAGTCATGCCACCACCAGAGCTCCGGCCACCACCGCCGGTTCTCCGGCAGCATCTAGCAGAGTCCGCCGCCACGTGATTTAACCATTTAATTATAAAAATATCTTTATTAAATGTGGTTAGTACTATTAATTTGTCTAAAACATCATCAATTAATCAAATCAAATGCTTACTCTTGGAGTTCTGGTCTTTACCCTAAAACTTTCTAAAACCAGAATGGGTCTCCTGGTTTATTGAGAAATCAAAGCAAACACAATCTCATGCTCTCTGTCAATTAATCAACCAATCACTCAGATACACTCCATTTTCGATTGCAATTTTGACATAAAAACTACTTATAATTCGAAAAAATAACAAGTTTTAGAGCCAAAAAAATCTCTACTTGAACCACTTATAAAAACCAAAACAACCCAAAAATAAATGTCGATTCTCCCAAATACTGTAAAAATTAGTCGAGCAACAAATAGTTCATCCATTTTCTAGTTCCTCTTCTCCGAGCAACGCACAACCTATTGTCGGAATTGAAGCTGCTTAGGTTTTTTCTGTGTCTAAGCCTTTCCCTAGCCACAGATGGATTAAAGCCCAGGTTTTCTTGTTCTTTTTACCTCGAGTTCTTTCTCCTACTTTCCTGCGCCATTTTGTAATGATTCAGTTGAGTCGAAGGAATCAGCAAAGAGATCCCAATCCGAAGAAGAAAAGCAAAGAGATTAATGTTCTCAGGAATCATTGAGATTAAAAGATTAGAAGTTGGATTCTTGTGATTGAGGAATTAGGATTCTTCAACTGGGGAAAAAAAATTATCGTTGGATGAGTACTATGAGTGGAGTCTGAATGTTTCTTTCTTAGAGATGACAGGAGACTGAAGTTGAATGTTTATTGAGGACTGGTCTCGTATATCAATTTTGACGACATATGTATATGAAATTTGTATTAGTTTTGTAATTTTATAATATTAATATGGGTGAGTTTGGTCCTTTCCAATATTTTTGTATATTTATACATTAAAATTAAATTAAATGGGTATATTAGTAAATTAACTTGTACGACTACTTTTGAGTTGTCGTACTAAATATGAGTAGTCGTACTCAAAATAAACGGTTGAGATTAGTTCTTAACGGTAGTACGACTACTATCTCATTTTAACATGTAGTATGACTACTATCTCATTGTAGAAGCCCCCTACTAAGATAGCTACCAGCCTACCAGAGTAAAAGGATTAATAGAGATCCTAAATAGTATTAAACATTCATATAGTTTATGCATTGATTCTGATTAATTAACATATGAAATTGATTGAAATAATAACTTCCCTTACTTCTATATCATAAAAAAAATTACAGACACATTAATTACAAAAACAAGTGGCATGCAATTACGACCGTCAATGTAACGGCCCAAAAGTTAGTAAATGATAAATCAAACTGCAGCGATGTAATACGAATAAAGTTTGAATCATCGCAACATAATCAACTTCAAGTGACCCAACTTGTTGGCCCAGGCCTCTTACCGAAATTATTCCGTTTTAAAACCCAAAATATTATTATATCTAGGGCCCAAAAAATTGTGAAACTCATTGCCCCAATTAAAAAGATCAGAACCTAATCTTCCTGGAAAAAAAGATAATAAGAAGCATCACTCCTGGGAAAGTCTGCACCGCTGTTTTATCCATGGGAAGAAAAGAAAGAGAGGAAGGACAGAGAGAGAGAGAAGTAGGACACGCTAGAAAAGTTTGAATTCCTCTTTCAGGCACGTCTCTTTAGAAATTCCATACAGTTTCAATATAAGATTCACGCTTACAGAAAGAAAAAAATTGGAAAGGTATCATGCTCTAGGGAGAAAAATACACGGGGAGGAGTATACAGCAACTCAGGCAGACAAGAGACTAGATTACTACTATCAGGGAAAGGGTTAAGACGGTGTGAATCCTATCCATCACAACAAATTTTCAATTAAGATGGGCCGGGTAGGGTGGGGCTGGAACTACTGTTTGGATAATTGCAGACCAAAACCGAACTGCTACTTATGGGCTCTGGGCTGGTCAAAGACCAGCTAGTAATGTTTCAATTGAGGAGACCCTAGGCCATGATAATTGTAGACCACCAAATCTAAGTTTGAAATGATTCAACATAATGTTCAAAGTTCAAACCACCCTATGGGAAGGGTTTCTTAGACTGGCAAGAGTTCCTTACTCTAAATTCAAAATCCATACCCTATTATTTGGTCACCACAGTATCAGTTGTATACTGGAATAAATAAATCAAAGAGAGCTTCTCATGGCTGAGATATCGTAACAAGCATTGCCACAAGCAAACCAAACACACCCAAGCTATCATAAACCACAAAATTAACCCCGTCTAACGCTAAGCCAGTCCTAAACCTACATTCAGGAAATGAGAAAACAATTCCATGGGACAATACAGACCCTGTTTTTTACTTCACTTAAGAAGCCAGTTTGCATTTGCTAGTTCCTAGATTCATACATAAGCCCTGTACCAATCTGAGAAAGCAGGCACCAATGCAATTTCCCATTGCACCAGCTGCTAGTAATAAAGTATGTTACTGTGAATGGAGTGTCCATGTATGTTGGGAAGCAATTCCCAAGAGGATGGGTGAATGTAAAATAAATATAGGGATGTAGGTGCAATATGTAAGCTAACACAGATCAAAAAGCACTCACATTACACCGATACACACATCCAAGAGTGGTTACAAAATTTCTAAATTTAACAGGAAAATAATTCTACCACCATTTATTTGGCCTCTCATATAATTAATACCGATTTCTAGTTTCTGTCCTTCTCCCCTTTTATGTATCCTATGCTGTTAGTGTTGAATCAATCAATATATTACTCCAAATTATCTTTCATCATGTAATATAATTACAGACAATCTGTCATGCAACAAACACAGGAAAACCAGCATGACTGGGTACACACATATTGTCCATGAGATAACTATTAAGGTTGAAGCAGAGTAGATGCTTGTCACAAGCTATAACTCTGTTCCTCTTCAAACCACCAATGCTGTAGAAGTGCAATTCTTTCGACAAGACATTCCAGCTCACATCCTTACAGCAACTAACATTTATTTTATATCTCCGAACTGGAATTCTTTATAGTAAATGAATTCATAATTTTACTCGTCTAGATTTAGTGAAACAATTTTCATGCATACCTGCTTTAGATGCTGACTCGGTGAGATGAAACTAATATAATTTAATGGTAATAAAGTTACCCAGAATTTCGAAATTGTATACCCTTTTTCCGAAAATTAACATCAGTTCTGGTGACAGCACTTTTTCAATGACCATACAGCCAGAATAAAGTCAACGGGAGCTAATTCATCAGGTGTGTGTGTGTTTGAAAACGGAATGGATCTGCTAAACAAGGTTTAATAACAAAAAGAGCTGAAAAGAGAAAATTTCTGGTTGATCACAGAGATATACTTCAGCTAATACGCAAGAGATGCAGTTCCAGAATTATGAAAAGCGAAGTTGACAACATCATAGATTTTCAGTCAAGAGGCAAGAGAAGATGGAAAAATTAATCAGCATGAACAGTTAGATTAGATCATTCGTGTATCACGAGAAATAGTTAAGATAAAGCTCAAATAGCAGGAACCAGGATCCTCCAGATAACACGAGACGTAGTTAAGTAAGGTGATCATGTATCTTCTAAAACCCTAAAATCCTAAATTACATATCCTATCCAACTCCATAAAAGATTAAAAGTGAGAAACAATCAATTCCACCAGCAAGAATTTCCTTGGAGCCCAACTGCAAGAAAAGTTTGACCTCTTTCCTTCATGTTGCTTTTTAAGTCACGGACAAATCTTGTTAGTTTGAAACTCATTGCCCGGTTTCAATATCTAATCAAATCAAGCAACAATGTAGTGCGTCTTGGCCATAATAATGGCACTTAAAATTCAAAACTACAAGCGATAGGGCAGAGAGTAAGGTTTATTGCTAAACCGATAAGACTCTACTTCTAAGTAAATAAGAATTTTTCTATGTTCCTAACAAGGACTCTACCTTAATAATCTTTTGTCTTCTGGTGTAAGAATACACCACTGGAGGTTTATCCCATTCGTTGTAGGACTGGGAACCTGTGTGCGCAACAACCAGGCACTAACAGCAGAAAAATTGCTGGTTTAACAAGTATTATAGATGGCAAACATTTGTGTTACACGGTCTAGAGATTAGACAGACCTGAAAACTATATACCACCACCACCCACCCAAGTGCAAGTCTCATTCCTCCAATGTACACCTGTATAACCATTAGGCTGGAGATTCTCCAATGGACCAGGTCTATAGTAAGTTGTAGTTTTGTAGAACCTGTGGCTCACAATTAGCCACATCTTGAGAAATGAGTGTGTAAGAATTCAAAACAATTTTTTCAAGTCATGTGAGACCTATTTTTTAGGAAATGGAGAGTTTTGAGTTTCCGATGTTAAGACACAGCCACATATCAGCAGAGAAAATCTGGCCTTTTGCATGCAACACTGGATTTAGCGGGTCACCCAGAAAATGCACTTACTGTAGAACTTAATCCCAGATTCATAGCTAAAAAAGGTCAACGTTGCGACATGAAGGCTGAGATCCCTACATTCATATCTCAAGCGAAACTATAAGCTTCACCCGACTACAATTGTTCGTCAATCATAACTCATTATTACCTTTACAAAAAAATGCTGATGTATAAGCTGACTGAAAGAAAGGGACACGGAGTTAAAGCAAGAGATCTGCATGTAGTACACGAGAAAGAAGCAAAGAATGCTGAGATAAACGAGTGTGAATGTACGAGAGTAATAATTACCGTCAAGAGAGGGTGCGGGTGCCAAAGTTATAAAAAACTGGCTTCCATTAGTATTGGGACCAGCATTTGCCATGGATAAAATCCCAGCTCCAGTATGCTTCAGCTCCCTATGTATCTCATCTTCAAAGTGCTTACTGCATACAAAAATATAATTAACATTTCTATAGACCTGGTAGCTGAGAATTAGCCACATGAGGTGAAATACTCCCTAGTCCCTACACCATGGACCGTATGTGCCATTTGATTTTGTTCAAGGAGTTTAATGCGTAATGTAGAAGCAGTTGAAATGAAGTGAATTGTAATATGTGGTACAAATGTAGTTTCATCATGCACATTAGTGAATTATTTGCCAAATTTAGATACATAGACTAGGACGGATGTACCACGTGTTTTAAATGCATCTACACTCATTTCTCAACTGCGTGTAATCCAAGGTCAAGTTCCTCACAAACCTAGACTAAAACATAATCTCCGAACTTACGAAGCATAAAAAGTGAGAAAAATGGAATTTGTTAACGTGACAATACAACTGAAAGCTAAAAGATACAGTACCCATAGATGGATTCTCCGCCTCTTCCTGTTCCAGTAGGATCACCTCCTTGAACAATAAAATCCTGCAATTAATTAATTAATTAATTAAACTTGCTATTATAATTAGGCAAAACTGCAAAGAAAACGTAACACTGAAACATTGTTGAAGCTTGCTAGGGCAAACGAATTGAAGTGGAAATAAAGAGAAAAGGAACCTTGATGATTCTGTGGAATTTGACATTGTTGAAGTAACCCTTTCTAGAGAGCTTAACAAAGTTGTCGCAAGTTCTAGGGGCGTGGTGGTAGTACATCTCCACAGTGAAAGCGCCCATCGAGGTCTCTAGGGTAACCTCTGGTGGCCCTCCATCTGCACTGGCCATTGATTTGAATTGATTTTCTCTCTTCTCTTCGTCGTTTCTTTTCTATTCTAGAGAGTAGAGAGTCACCACTGTCCAGACCAAGGGCTCGATTTTGCAAAGGCAGGACTAGGGCTGTAAAGTGCAAACGAGCCGAGTCCAGCCGATTTACAGTTCAATCGATTATTGTTCGTCTGATTTTGATATGTGTTCGTGAAGTCAGCCCGGCTAGATTCGACCTTCCTGGGTTATTTGCAACCGGACCGGGTAGAACCTACGAATTGTAAACTATTTAATTGGTTGGAACGGTATGGCACTTTATTTCTTTTGTTCTCAAATTAAAATTTTGGCCTCGTAGGTAAGAATGCAAAATGAGTGGTGTTTGTAATATTAATCAAAGTTGTCAAATTTATATCTCGATTGAAACAGGCCGAAAGAGAAGTTTTGAAATTAATTCGGTTGAAAAGACTACAGAGTGTTTAGAGATAAACTAGTACTAACCCGTGGCATTGCCACGGCATGTTTAACTTTTAATTTGAATTAAGTTTAGAAAAAAACATACCAGGTGATCGCAAAGTCATATAACAATATTTAAAGGTTGAAATACATTGAATTATTTGAAAAGTAATGCATAGTCAATGTATAACAATCGCGAGAGATACATCAATAACCACCATCTGCAAAAAAAATATAAAAAAGGGGTTAGTATTGAAATTAAAATAATAGATTTGGATAATTTACAGTTAGATTTATTTTAATATAATAAAACATATCTCAAAGTTTTCTAAACACCTCTTTGTACACGACATTAGTCGTCGTATATGTTAGATTGCCTTCATCATCCAGTGCTAAAACCTTGAGACCTCTCCTGCTTGTGACTCTAGAAAAAGGCACATAGAGCAGACCACTGAAAATAGGTTTTGGGATATATAGTCCAACGTTAGATAACGATTGTCCCTGACTCTTGTTGATAGTCATTGCATAACAAACTGATATGGGAAATTGCCTTCGCTGGAATCTAATAGGAAATTCCGTAAGGTCAGAAGGTGTGTGTGACTACCATCCTAGGTATAAAAAACTCCATCGTTCTTTTCATGTATGGTCTTCGCCTCAATGACTGATCGATGTTCTTAAAAAGCATTATAGGACAACCCACCTTAAGTCGGATTATATGATTTGGTATACCAGAAGTCCTAGTAGTGTTTAGGAACTCGGCAGAATACACATCTTCTCTATTGGCGATATCATCTTCATCAGGGCATATGCTGTCGAAACTCATGAACTCGGTGGCATCACCAGGTAAAAGAGACATTATATAGTCATTGACTTCCTGGACTATCTCATTGGTCGGAGCAAGAATAGCTCTATCATGACGACCATCGCCAACATGGCCCAATATGCTAGGATATGTGCTCTCAACTATTGCAGCAATTGGTTCACCAGTAGAACGAATAAAAATATCATCGAGCAATTTAAATTCTGCCTCACCATCGTTATCAACACCAACTTCACCATCTCCAACCTTCAACAACCAATCAACAAACTCCCTAATACACTCAATCTCAGCACCCACGTGAGCGGCCAGACTGTAATTAAATAAAATACAATAAACATAATTAATATAACAAATAATTTAAATACATTTCAAATATATGAATTGTATATGAATTTTTTTAATTAATATAAAATGTTATTAAAATACCTACAGGCGCATGGTCTTAGTGAGCTTCAACACGGGACACGAACTCCAAAGCTTTTTCGATGAGCATAGAGATGCATGGACTAAGTCCTGCCTGCTACCCTTAGGTATGACTGGCGGTATCTGTCTTAATTCACAAAGAAAAAAAAACCGACAACCAATCCACCAAATGGCATGTTCATTCTCTACCATGAACCTCTCATGATGTTCCTTAGACTACGATCAAGAGCCTCAAAACAAAACTTATTAGTCATTGGCACCTCATCCCAAATTATTAACTTTGTATTCTTCAAAAGTCCTGTAAGATCATTTGGGGTATCCTCGCATGTAATAGTTTCATCGACCTGCAAAGGAATAGCAGTACGACCATCAGGAAGAAGTAGAGAAGCTATACCACTCGATGCAATTGGTAGAACAATATCATGTCTACCACGTAATGCAGAACAAAATGTATTCCACAAAAATGTCTTTCCAGTGCCATCGTAACCATAGAGAAAGAAAACTCCACCACTACCAGAATCGACTGCATCCATAATAGTATGGCACACATTCCTTTGCTCATCGGTGAGAGACAGATACAAACGTCTATGTTGCTCAATCATATCAGCAACATCGTAGGAATTTCTTTAAGTATCAAATTATTCATACCATTATCTATGATGACACTGTCGGGAATGGGCATACCTTCAATTTGACTCAAGCTGAACCAATTCCTAGAAAGGAAATCTCCAATCTCAGCAAGAGAAAAATTCTTCAATTGTTGTTCATTTAGCTCGAGCCCTATGTTGAAATTTTGAGAAACAAAGTGAGAATATTACATAAACTTTATCATAAAAAAATTAATTTTAATACAATATTAAAATTTATACCAGGATTATTCAACTTCATACGCATAATGTACTGGATGTCGTCAGATAGATACTCCCATGTATTTTCGCAAACATGAACATGCCTGGACATACTATCAGGCTGGAGTAGTATGGAGAACAAATGTCGAAGGAATCGTCCAGAACCCCAAAAACTTGCTTCCTTAATAGCAAGGATGTATTCTTTGTCGTCATCAAGCAACCCCAAAGCGTAGCATGCATCGCGGTATGTTGGATGAACAACACCATCCCCAGTCTGCAAGTCCTCATAGCATGTGGCACCCCTTATGTGATTCAACATTATTCGCATGAAATATAGGGGTCCATCTTAATTGGAACATGGTAAATTCTTCCAACTTTATTGTTGAAATTCTTCCTGTCTCTCCATGTTTTCCCTGAAGGATACCAGTCGTAATATCTAGGGAACTCAGAATATAGATACTTACGTGCCTCGAGATGATGTCTGTTGAATTCCATCCATTTAAGGAACATTGTCTCCACAACGGTATGCTTCTCCAATAAGTTAGTAATCAGATCACCATCTTTGAATGTGAGCGACGGTTCACCTTCCATATGAAAAGATAAATGCTCTACAGGTGGATCTCTATAATGGATATCATATCCCATTATTCGCCATACTGCCTCACATGCAGGTACGTACCGGCAGTCAACATAATACTTCACCTCATTATCAACAATTAGTTTTGCACCTATCCTATCCACACCCTTATTGACGTACTTGAACAGATACATGATTGAATTGATCTTATTGCACCATCCAACATTTATGTGCGCCTGGTACTTCATCAACAGAAACGGATTGTACGTAACAATAAACCTATAAATTAAGAGTGAAACAACTTATTATCTTTCAATACACGTGACAATCAAGTTCGATCAATATAGATGGAATATAATTTAATACGTCAAGTATGTTTCAAAAAATAAATTGCACCTGTTATCCTGGTAAGCTAAACAATGAAAAATATATATGTTACATTTCATATAATGGAGTAATATATTGGCTCATATGTGTAATCTATTAGGTAATTAAAATTATCCACGACCGATATCCCATTATTTCTCCGCGCAGCCATGTCGTGGTTCTTTTTCATAGCTATCTTTCGTGATTCCTTAAGTACATCACTATGTGATGGTTCTCCAATGACATTCCTCCGCTGTTTGAGGGTATATTTATCTAGTAACTGCTCTATACGCTTCTCTGCAAGACGCATGCACTCTTCAACGGAAGGAGGTACGGTTATTCCTGCATCAAAGTAATAAATATACACATAAATAATTGTTAATTAATTGAAGGTTTTTTTTAATAAATTATAATGAGTATGTAATTCAAATGTTTTGAAACTGTACAAATGCATTTTTTTCATGAATATACTCACGGTATCCTCTAGGATCATGATACATAAAATAGAAACGGATTAGACTTGAGATGTCTTCTCATTGATATAGTGAATCCCTTGTTCATTTTGTTGAACCTTGTCACTATCTTCATCCATATTCCTTGAAAATGTATTTTTCATATGTCAATTCTGGAAATCTAATGTAAAATATAAACCGACTAACATGCTTATAGTTGATAGTTGTGAAAATCTTACTTGAGAAATTATCCTTAACGGAATTAGTAATTTCAACAGAAATGTCCTTTCTAACTTGAAGTAGAACATCTTGCCCAATCGTCAATTGTTTGCCGGGTCTGACTGATGCTATATAAGCTCTCAGGAATATCATATGCATTTGGTTGAATCAATAAAGCGTTGCCATGAACTATAATACATACATGAATATATCATTACAAAAAATAAAATTTAATATTGTATTATATAAAGATACTATATAACATATAAAAACAATTACCATCAATAATACAACTAAATGGAGAGTAGCTTGGAGTCAGGATATTGCTTTGCGGTTTGTACTTTTTAGCAATTCCAACTTTTGGTGTCATTGTATCGATGGAATTCGGCTCAAATGGTGACAACACTAATAAAAAATATGATAATAAATAAGTTTATATTTAATTATAAACTAAGTAAATATTTCAAAATAATAACTCCGAAATTTACCATTAGTAATGTCTCTGAGAGGTGATATTGCAGCCCCACGTCCTTGAGTATTTCTATTCACATTATGATTGTTGAATTGATTTTAATTTCCATAAAATATACCTGGATCTCCAACTAATAATGTGAAAATAAATACTAAAGGACGTTTGAATGGAGTATCATATTTAAGTGACATTACTAATGGTAAATTTCGAATTTATAATTTCCATTTTTTATTCGTAATTTTAATTCACTATAAATTTTTATCTTATGTTATTTGAATTGGTGTTGTCACCAATTCAGCCCCTAGAAATACTGAAATTTGAATCGAATAGCTCCTAATTATGATGCATTCTTCTCCTTCTTGATTATGACTTTTGAAGTGGACTCTTGCACGCGAAGCCCCACCTCTCCTTCTTCATCAAGATCGACAATTCTAACATATTTGGACGGGGTTTAATCTCTGAAGAATTGTTCGACCCTTGACCTCCAAAATCATCAGCCTTTTCTTTCTCTTCCTGAGTTCGATTCATCAGCTGAAACTACTGCTGCCTTAGATCTGGAAAGAACCTCCTGAAAATACAAATCTAACATGTTATAAATTACTATTTATAAAATTATTGATATTAATATTATTGTTGGTGTTGACACGGACATGTGTCCAATCCGTTAAGGGCGCCATAGAGCGTGTCCTAAAGCGCATCAAGGCTGAGATAGCCAATTCAATGCTAGTCCGACCTTCGAATGGTCCGACATAAAGGAAACCATCTCAGGTCAACTAGTATCTACAAGTCAGCATGCCATCTCAGCTAGGTCCGACCAAGCTAGACAGGTGACTTCCGAACTTGACAAAAGATCACATGGTCCTTCCAAGTACCGCAAGCTGTCAGTCCTAGGATGCTAAACGGACCGGACGAGATAATATCGGACGCCACCACCGCAGTAAGACCAAACGTATATAATGTAACCATCGAGATACTTCAGGAACTCTGTGTTCGGACACCTTGAGTTGCCCAAAGCCAGATCAACCAAGCATACAGATCTGTCCGAGGGGCTTACACGGACCCGACGTGCGGAACAGTACTCTCGGAGGGAAAGGTCCAAACTACCCTTCCAGGCCCATTAATTAGTATTGGATTACTATTCACTGATGGGCCATGGGCCAAAGATAACATTGGTGTCCAAATCTGAAGCATACACTTGGCATCATCTTGTGAGCCACCTCATAAGCATATGATAACTATAAATATAGGACAAGGTCCAAGACTTTGAGGTAAGCAGGATCATAGTGGGAATCCCCAAGTCATAAACACTATCGATTTCATAACCTTCCCCATAACTATTACATTGAGAGCTTCCAACTCTCTCTTGAGTAAAGTCTCTTATCGGATTGACATATGCAATCCGGGTAACCCGTTCTAAGCCCCCCCCCCCCACTCAGTCCTTTCAGGTACTCTAGCGGACCAGTATCGCTTCGGACTTCAAGGAGGAGGCGGATCCTAGATTAGGTTACTTGTAATAGTTTAGTTGGTATTCGAGGTTTTACCCCTCAACAGTTGGCTTACATTAAGTGCCAGGCTACAATAAGTGTCAGGCATGCTTCTCCTTCCAATTAGACCACCACTTTTAAAATATACTCCCTCCGTCCCGAACTCAACTTTTCATTTTCTGTTTTGGTTCGTCCCAAATTTAACTTCTTCTTTTTTAAATGAAGATAAACGTGAACAACAACGTCATGTGAAGGCACAAATTGAAAGAAGTAAGGAGGAAGCCTATTTATATGGCTCATTAAACATATACATGAAAATCCCTGAAGGATTCAAAGTGCCCGCAACACAACCCCGAGATAGTTATTCAATTAGATTGAATAAATCCTTGTATGGATTAAAACAATTGGGACGAATGTGGTTTAATTGCTTGAGCACATTTTTGAGAAATGAAGGTGACATAAATGATCAGAATGTCCATGCGTTTTCATTAAACGATCAGGATCAAATTTGTCATCATTGCGGTTTATGTTGATGACCTGAATATTATTGGAACTCCTGAAGAGTTAGCTAAGTCAGCTGATTGTTTGAAGAATGAATTTGAAATGAAAGGCCTTGGGAAAAAAAGTATTGTTTGGGTCTACAAATCGAGCCCTTAGAAATGGGACGCTTATTCATCAATCCAATTATTTGGAAAGACTGCTGAAAAGATTTTATATGGATAAAACTCATCCAATAAATACCCCCATGGTTGTAAGATCTCTGGATGTGAAAAGAGATCCATTTAGACCTCATGAAGATGATAAGAACTTCTTGGTCCTGAAGTACCCTATCTTAGTGCTATTGGTCACTAATGTACCTTGCTAACAATACACAGCCGGATATAGCTTTTGTAATTAACTTACTAGCAAGATATAGCTCTTCTCCAACTCGGAGACATTGGAATGGAGTTAAACAAGTACTTCAATACTTACGAGGCACAATGTATATGGGCTTGTTTTATTCAAAATCTAGCAATCCAAAATTAATTGGATATGTTGATGTGGGATATTTATCTGATCCGTACAAAGCTCGATCACAAATAGGTTATTTGTTTACATATGGAGGTACAGTCATTTCATGGCAATCTATTAAGCAAACTTTATCTGCTACTTCTTCTAACAATGCAGAAATTTTAGTGAATCATGAAGCAAGTCGTGAGTGTGTTTGGTTAGATCTTTGACTGGACATATTAGAGATATGTACGGTCTTACATTCAAGAAGAAAGTTCCGACTGTGATATATGAGGATGATGCGGCTTGCATAGCTCAACTAAAGGGAGGTTTCATCAAAGGAGATCGGACGAAGCATATACAAGGAGAAGGCTCCATCCAAGTTCAACAGTTTCGTTCAATTAATAACTTTGCGGACTTGTTCACCAAATCACTTCCATCATCATCATTTAAGAAATTGGTTCGAAAGATTGGAATGTGAATCAAGGAAGTGATGTGATATTTCAACCAGGGGAGTTGGATATGCACTGCACTCTTTTTCCCTTGGCTAAGTTTTCATCCCACTGGGGTTTTTTTATGAAGGTTTTTAACGAGGCAGTATATTTTTCGCGTACCTACCATTACCAACTCATATTCATTTAAGGGGAGTGTTATGTATAAATGCACAAGAGTTAGTGCGTAATGTACATGGGTTATTGGATGAGAGAATTGATGTACATGGGTTAGTCGATGAGATAATTGATGTACACAAGTTAGTGGATGAGAAGATAATGTTCACATGTCTGGGGATCTCTTAGCCTCTTGAGATCATTTTTCACTGATATAAAGTTAGCATGTACTCTCATTTTAACACTAAAATAAACTCTATACTATTCTTTTCTTCTCTTCTCTCTTTACTCTATTTTCTCTTGACATATACTTCATCCGTCCCAGTTTCATTTACCCGTATTCGATTTGGTCCGTCCCAAATTCAATTACCCATTCCTTTAATGGAAAATATTTCTCTTACTTTATTCACTATCTTTCATACTTTATTCACATATTTTCTACTTTATTCACTATCTTTTTTACTTTATCCACCCTTTTTCATAATTTATTTACTCTATTTCCTACTTTATTCACTATCTCTCTCACTTTATTAACTTTATCTTAAAACTTGTACCCGGACCAATGGGAATTTGAGTGCGGCACAGAGGGAGAGTATATATGGATAACCCAATAACAAAGTCACTGAAGCTTCTTTCTTCGAAACCAAACCAATAACAATTTGTGGCACTGCTATTCCGTTTGATGTACATATGGCTTAAGAATTTAAATTTTACCTAATTAATTGCGATTTTAATTGATAAATCTATGGGCTGGATTTTGTTAATCTCCAATTTGGTTAGGCTGATTAACAAAAATCGTGGAATGGATTGTATAAATAAACAGAATAGAAATTTGGAATGGTAGAATTTTTTCATGAAAATAGGAATATTAATAAATTAATTCTTTTGGGTTGAAATTTGCCACTTAAAATTTTGTCCTATGTGGCATGCTTCTCCTTCCAATTAGACCACCATTTTAAAAATATATGGATGATTGACGGTGATTGAAAGCAATGGGGAGATAACTATAATAAAATTCTCAAAAAGTACGGGAAAACTCATCAAATTATATCTTAAACTAGCATTTACGTAACACACTATGTGTGTTAAGGGTTTTTATATAAACCAATGAATATGTGATTGAAAAAAGAGAAAACATTTAAAAATAATAAATAAAAGGAGAAACTTACGCCAATGGGTTTCGAACCCTGCATATTCTACTTAAACAACGACACATGTACGTACTAGATTTAAATTGAATTAGTAAGATCAACGGATGTGATTTAAATTGAATTACAAACTTAGTGAATTATTATACTATATACTATAATATAATAATAATACTTTTAATACCATTCCCTCTCCAAGTTAATCTTGGACTAGTTTCATTATTGCGACCGAGCAACTTTACTGTGGTTGTCTATATTTTAATACATGAAGGGCTAATCGAAAGTATAATTTAGTGAATTAATAACGTACATCTAGTTTTAAGTTATAATTTGGGACATAATTAAATTAATAGACCAGGTGCCATGCAAGGTTTGACAACGAGCGAAACCCAAACATTGTAGTGATGCAAGCCGATGATAAGAGAACTCAATGGCTATAAATATCAAACACTTTAATTGAAATAGCATTCGGTTAGAAATACAATTACTTTCGTTCTAATATTATGTTAACATGTGTACAGTAGACATTTCGCTCAATTAAAGTGGTGTCGTCACCTTTTTCCCTCCGAAGTGTACCTATCAAGGAGATTACAACATAAGATTCAAACTTGTTGACAAAAACTATTTTGTAAACTTTGTATATAGCTCACTGTCTTAACTTGCATATACTCGAGAAGATCTTTCAAAATGCCTATTGTTGGACCTCTAATTAGTTGAATCAAGTCGAGCTCGAGCCGAGTTGAGTCCACATATCACTGTTTAACTAAAATGTGCATGGTATCACTCTGGATGACACGATTTTCTTGCTTTACTTGCCAACTTTGATTTTATTTAAACGAATTATTTTATTAATGATACAAGGCTCAACACATATAGCATCTTCACTCAAAAAAAAAAAAAAAAAAACATGTAGCATCTTGTTTAACCCGATTCGGTTCAACATGTATCCTTCTTAGTCAAACTCAAACTTAACCTAACCCGATTCGGTTCGGCTCCAAATTTTGGTCTGTCTAGATCGAAATGGCTAACTCCCAAGTGCTGCCTGCTGTCTGTATATGTGTATATATCTATATATATAAAATTTATTTATTACTTTGTAATGCTAGAATAATTTTTATTTTCAATAATAATTATTTGAATTGTAGTTTGGTACTTCTCTTTTATAAACTTTTTTAAGGAATACATCTTGAACCATTTTTGTGTTTCGTTCAGCGTGTGTATGTATGTTTAAGCTTGCTCACGAGCATCCAAATTAAATTAAGGACCCTTAAATTAATAATTATTTTCTAAAAGAATATTTATTTTATTATTGTTATTTAATTAAGTACATGCTATACTAATAGGATTTTCAAATGCTAATAGGTACATTTGTTTAACAAAATACATGAAAAAGCTATTGTACAAAATGATTTTTAGAAACAATACTTACATATAAAATGTACTACATATATATTAAATGCTGGAATAATTTTATTTCCAATGATAATTATTTGAATTATTTGGTACTTCTCTTTTATAAACTTTTTTAAGGAATACATCTTGAACCATTTTTGTGTTTCGTTCAGCGTGTGTATGTATGTTCAATCTTGCTCACGAGCATCCAAGTTAAATTAAGGGCCCTTAAATCAATAATTATTTTCTAAAAGAATATTTATTTTATTATTGTTATTTAATTAAGTACATGCTATACTAATATGATTTTCAAATGCTAATATGTACATTTGTTTAACAAAATACATGAAAAAGCTATTGTACAAAATGATTTTTAGAAACAATACTTATATATAAAATGTACTACATAGTGCTCGATACTCGGCCAACGTAATATATATTAACACGTATATACTTATAGTGAATGACACCAATTGCCGGATAATCACTTGAAACATTCGAGCTAGAAGCCATAATTAAACTGGATAATTTTGTAGTAAAAAAATCTGAAATAAGGAGACAAAATGGCAAGTTTTGGTGTATAAATTGCCTCCATTTAACTACCCAACGACTACTTTTTTAAAAAATAACGGTCAGAGATCAATTACATTTAAGTATATACAAGTTCAGTTTTAATTACATATAAGTCCACACGCGTGCATGGCACGTGACATCGATAACTTAAGGCTGTTTGGCCATTCAGAAAAGCTGATAATTGAGCAGGGGTAGAAATGGGTTTTCCAGCTTTTAAATCGCCAAAAGTCAAATTCGTGGGCTTATATGTAATTGATTTTTATCTAACTGGACTCACATGTTATTGTTACACTAACGGGTACCTATCTGTAATTACGAAATCTAACAGGGGGTCCATATGTAATTCACCCTATTCAATAATTATAAGAACAATAAATTGATTCTCTTATATAAAATGTAAGAGTTTATAACAAATACTATTATGGTAGTTTTTTTTAAAAAATATTAAGAATTATATAAAATTAGAAAAATTTATTAGAGGTACAAATTAAATATAAAAATAAAATAAAGAAAATAATTTGTTTTTTCTTTATATTTTTTAAAAATTAGTATAAATGTATTAATATAATTTTTAAAATTGTTAAACAGTTTCACTTAAATATTATCAGAATAATAAAACTTCATAATTTTGATAATTTTTTGTAGTGCTATTATAAATTTTGATTATATCACTACAATATATTTTTTATAACTTTTTTATTTATATAATTATTTTTCAATTTAACAAAGTTGTTATATATATTTATATTTCTTTTAGTTTTCACATATTTCTATTTTTTCATTTTATTATAATATTTTATTTGTTTTAATAATTAAAATTAATCTTATTACTCTTTGTTTCAAAAAAATAAATATATATTGTGAAATTTTAACACTCGTCGGCTTAAAAAACAAACCCACTTGCACACATGCAGATTGCAATATACAAGAACAAGTGTGCCTAATTTGGAAGAACATGAGTTACGGTCACGGATGTGCAATTTCAATAAAGAAGGCACATACTAGTCTGGAAACAAAACCAACTACCGATCAGAATTCCGATTTCTATCTCGGACTAACCTGAGCTTCGTCCACCCTACTCCACTGAATAGCCATGATCACTACGGTGAATTCCAAACCTCTCTTAACTCCTTAAATTGCAGGAACTTTCATACAATCCTTGTAGCTCTACATAGTAATTGGTATGTATGTTGTGTTTGCTCGTAATCTAATCAATGTTTTGATCAATTTGCAGCAGCAAAGAGCTGTTTCAGGTGGAACGGTTCAAAGCCCTAGATCCCCATCATCACGAGCTCCATATTTGACGGTGTCCGTGACAGATCCTGCTAAGATGGGAAATGGAGTTCAGGCCTACATTTCTTACAAAGTTATCACCAAGGTACTAGATCCTTCAACTCTATTTCATCGATTTGATGTGTTTTGTTAACTTTCATTTCTGGACTTGCTCTATAGGTTTCCATTTAGCTGTCAATTATCGTTCCGATTTATTGTTACTTCATAGGATTACCGAGTTTAATTATTTGCCAGAATGTCCTGGTATAGGATAGGCCTGAGGAAGAATGTAAAATAGCTAGGTGTGATTGCGAAAGGTTGAACTCTTTGATCAGATTTTCGATTACTCACAACCTTTATTGATTAGGGTTGTGCCTGTGGATTTAGGTTGTCAAGTAACAATTAAATGAGAAGATCGTGTGTTAGACGGGTGCAAATTATTAAAATGCACCTAATACTTGGTGTGGTTCTACTTGAATTTAAGGTCTGAATATGCCTGCACTTGGGTTGGGTGAGTGGGGCATGGTTATTTCTAATATTTAATGGTTTTCTAACCGTTGCACTCTCTAACACGAGGTTCTGCCCAATTGAATTAGCATGTGAGTATTTCATTGAGATTCAAGCAGAGTGGTAGTTTGGCCAGTGCTCATGTTTTGCACAAAGACATGTGTTTCTCAAGTCATATTTACAAGTTCACATTGTTCAGATACAAGCCCAAGTTTATTTTTTCAGTTTACATTAGAGATTATTATGCGTTTATTTGCATCTGCTTGTCTTAATACTTGTAAATTGGTAGAAACAAACTCTTGGCCTGCTTTTAACTTGTGGTGTCGACTGAGTTTCCGAGTAGAAACATCAATCTGATTTAATTAGCTTAAGAGCTTGTTAATTATCCTAAGATAAATGTGACAAGATTTTGAGAGAATGATTACTCTGGTAAACCAGTGAGCAATATAATGGGAGAGCCTGTAATTGCTACTGTGTAAGCTCACTATTATCTTTTGGGATTTAAAAAAATAAGATATTGTTTCAGACCTTGATCACTGTGATGTAAGCTTGTTAAATTGAGGATTTTTGGATATGTTCCGCTCACTCCCATATGATATGTCATAGTTGTATTATATCGTTCTTTCTAACTTGAACATTGTATTTCTACATATTTAGTATTTTGCACGTATTTCACCAAATCTATGTCAGGTCTTTGGCCTTAACTTGTAAATAAAAATTAGCTGGAACTTGTGGTTGCAGACAAATTTACCTGGATACGAGGGCCCTGAGAAAATTGTTATAAGAAGATACAGCGATTTTGTTTGGTTGCGAGATCGTCTTTTTGAAAAGTTCAAGGGTGTCTTTATCCCCCCTCTTCCAGAGAAGAGCACTGTAGGTAATAAGCTGAAGCATGTTTGCAATCTTTGCAGTTGTAAAAGAGATCCCTTCTTTTGTAAAGCCTGTATATATTTTAACTTATTAAACTAACATCAGTTCATCTCCTGCCAACTTTCCATTAACACCATTGCAAGTAAACGTACACACAGAATCATGTAGATACTGCTTTGTAATACTCAATAGTCTAAACTTTCTATTCTTGGTTACCTAGTATGACAACATCTTTTCCCAAAGTGTGATGTAGGACTAATTCCCTGTCCTAAACTAATAGAAGCAGACTCTCATTTGAGTTGGTTAGCATCTTCCTAATTTATCTTTTGCTTTCTTCTGTCTCACTCTTTCTTTCTTACTTCTTTTCCCGTTCTGCTACAATCAGCAGCAAGATCAATGCAGAGAATGTTCGGTGGAGATTTGAACAATATTTTGTGGCTTTTATTTTCTTGTCTATGCACAGTATTGTGCATTTTCTCTTCTCAGCTTATCATATTTGTAAGTTGCTCTAGAGCAAAAGATTTCAGAGGCAGAGCCAGGAGGAGTTTAATTTTTTTTTTTTTTTGGGGGGGGGGGGGGGGGGTGGTGGTTATGGGGGGGTATATTGAGGTAGGTAGGGTTGGGCTGGGTATGGTCAGATTTTGGGTATAAAAGAACTGTCTGGATAATTCAAATATATGAAATTATTATTTATGGAAACAAAGTACACATGTTACTTGGTAAAAAGACATTTTCAGTGTTTTAATGAGCTTCAAAATTAGAAGTTGTACCAACAGGAACTTTTTGAGGGTTTTATACTTTTATCCGTGACATTTGTAAATGTCAAGAAAATTTTCTTACATTATTTTATAACAAATTCAGAGACATCACTTTTAAAATAGTCGAAATGAAGTTAAAGAGAACAAATATATGCTTGAGTGTCTCAAGTGTTCAAATGTTTATAAAATTTTCGAGACGTACTGCTTCTGGAGACATGCATGCTTGTTATATACATGAATGAATAATGGACTTTCTTGGGTTTGTGTGTTGTTGATAACAGAAAAATTCAGATTTAGTGCCGAGTTCATTGAGATGAGGCGTCAAGCACTGGATTTGTTTGTCAACCGTATTGCTTCACACCGTGATCTTAAACAGAGTGATGATTTAAGAATGTTTTTGCAGGCTGATGAACAGGTAATGTAATATGTTTGAACCTACATAGACCTAAAATTCAAATCACACATCTGAATATATGATAGTTATTTCCATGATAAAAAAGAATCAATAATAGAAAGACAAATGTGGGTAAAAACAGTTCAGCAATTCTGTATGGTGTGTAAGTGGATTTTAGACCTCGAGGTTATGTCATGGAAGCTTTGTTATTCATTCCACACTCTTTGACTTTAAGATCTCATTTATGTGCAGAAGCAAAGACGTTTCTGTGCAAATATGTACTAAGAAATTTCTAACCTTGTTAATAATATCAAGCAGAGTTGGTTTGTATTACCTTTGATAAACATGTGAATTATCAAGAAAATACATAATTTTGAGTTGCTTGAATGATTTATCTAATTAAAGCTTAATTAAGTGTGTGTGTGTGTCTGATTTTTATTTTCTTTTCCTTCTTTTTCTAATGATGCTGTTTCTGCTCCGGGATTTAATCTCTTTGCTTGGTCTTCAGACAATGGAAAGAGCAAGGTCGCAGGAAACTGGTTATTTCAAGAAGCCAGCTGACCTGTTGCAGATCTTCAAGGTATCTAATTCGCTCAATGAAGTTGGTCAATACTGACCTTTTTGGAGCAACGGGCTGGCAATAAGCTTTATTTTTTGCTAGTTGCTACATATTGTCCAGTAGACAAAGCTTTGACATGCTTTTGGTCTCATCTCACCAAAGAATTACCTGGTCTGTTTTGAGCTGCAAATTCCTGGATTGAATTTTCTTGAATTGCATTTTTATCTCAATGGGATAAACCATTTTACTGATTTCAACTTCTGATAGAACATAAAGTTTTCTCTTTTTTGGTGCAAAATATATAAACACTAAACTCTAGTGGTCCTTGTAGACTTTTCAACTGAATAATAGTGAATTCCACTGAGTGATCATGGAAAAAACGCTGTGCGTGGAGTCTCTTGTATTTCCTTCTTTCTTTTTCCCAACGTTGACGGTTCTCTTTTTTCTCTTTCTTCTTAATTTTTTTGACTTTCCTCGTGCTGACAGATTTGTCGCCTCTTTTGCTTTCTAATTCTCCCATAACAGTTAACTTTCAAATTGAAAGTTTGTATGATATCTGTTCCTATGACCAGTAAAAATACAAATACGAAATGTTTTGTATATATCGTGAATTGAGATTAGCATGTAGTATGTAAATTATTGTGAAGTGTAACACTGGCAGCTTTAAAATCATGTTGGTTGTAGAATGTTTGAGAATATCGCCTATCATGTGTAGCGGGATGCCTGGTTGATTACTGTTACTGAAATCCTTCTTTTATTTATCCCAGTCCTGTAAGTCCTGATCCATCAATGTTAGTTGTATACTCTACATTTTGCTATTGTTCTGTTCATTAATGATTTGTTTATTGAGTCCATTGAGAGTCGAGCCTTAATGGAAAGAGGCTTCTTTGCAGGATATGCAGTCCAAAGTGAGTGATGTTGTCCTTGGCAAGGAGAAACCTGTCGAAGAATCAAATGCAGAATATGAGAAACTGAAGAATTACATTTTTCAGCTCGAGGACCACCTATCTGAAGCCCAAAAGCATGCTTACCGTCTTGTAAAGCGACATCGGGGTACTTTGTAATTTTTTTTCAAATTCTTATATATTATCTATCCCCTAGTTGAGATCAATGCTTTTTTTTCTCCTCTCATTTCATTCTTTGTCGGGGAATCAATTTGTTGTGCAATGCATTTGTCAGGAGACATTTTATGTCATTGTTTCTCTTGTTTACATCATGCATGACCTCTTTTACAATTGAAAATTACCCTATACAAACTTCGATTACCTCATGCTTACCTCTTGTATGATTGGATGTTACCCTATACAAACTTTTATGTTGTCACAGAGCTTGGACAATCCTTATCAGACTTTGGCAAGGCAGTCAAGCTACTAGGGGATTCTGAAGGAAATGCTCTTGGAAAGGCCTTTTCTGAGGTCGGAGCAAAAGCTGAGATGTTATCAGTCAAGCTGCAGAGAGAGGTATGTGCTTCTATTGTAGGTTATCATATGTGGAAGATAATTTAAGTTGATGGATTTTTGTGTTAATTTCTATATTTGTCGTGTTATAGGCCCATCAACTCTTGATGAATTTTGAAGAACCTTTGAAAGATTTTGTTCGTGCAGTGCAGTCAATTAAGGTGATTTCATGGCCCATCTCTTGTGTGATAGTAAACTCCATATAAGGTGATAGGAGGGATGTTCCATTGTATACTATCTGCAGTCATAAAATCTACCTAGTAGTCAGTATTTTGGAGTAGGAAACCATTTGATAACCATCCACAACTGTTGATTACTTGATTATATAAGATCATTCGTTTTGGTTTAGTTTGAGAACTGATTGTACGCTTTTTTCTTTTTACTGGACAGGCAACAATATCTGACAGAGCAAATGCTTTCAGACACCATTGTGAATTGACTGAGGCAATCAAGTTCAAGGAGATAGATATGTATGATTATGCTTGATACTTTCTCCTCTTAACTGGACTTCTTGATTATGATCGAATTTGCGCAAATTTATCGAAGCCAAATCACACATATATGTTGACTGCTGATGTTTCCCCAGGCAGTTCGAATCGAGTAACGGAACTTTAACTAATCGATTACGATAAATTGGATTGGATTAACAAAGCTTGTTTTGAAACACACACCTTTGGTAGCTTTTTTTCACTAGGCAATCAGGTCCAAAAAAGTTTGTGTGTTCCTTCTTTCTCCCAGTATCATGTATCTGTTTCAGTAATTTGGGTGGCTTACATCATCAATTGCTTTCCATGGAATGATCCAAAAACCCCCATTTTGTGTGTCAGGAAACCCTCAAGGAATTATAGTCTGTCAATTTGCCATACGATTGCTTTACCTACACCTACCTCAACACATCTATTCTATTTGTTTTCCAGTCTCAATAGTCAATATCAATCCAACATGCTTAATTACAATACCGAACAGCCCGTAGAAGTATATGCTCCTGATTAGCATGCACTTTATTGGAAACAACTTCTGGAAATGCTAAATTATATGTCAATGTGGCTTTTCATAGTGATTTATACGTCAGGATTTAAGCTTATGATTAAGGGGTCTCCTCCTTCCTTCGATTTAATGTTGACATATTTGATGTGGTAGAACTTAGAAGTTAATAGATTATCTTGGCTCTGTATATAATTATTCCCAGGAACAAACTCAGATTGACACGATCAGAAAAGCTGGTGGAAGCAGAGCAGGAATATGACCAGGTTGGTGCAATTTGTGACTTTCATTTGCAATTCGCTGGGATCTTTATAATCTGGGGAAAATTCAATAAAGACCATTGTGCTTATTTAACTTGGTTGCACTAAACCACCTCACATGTCGAAAAGACTTAATATATATCTTCAAATATATGAAGTGTGGTCAGTAATAGTTAGGAAAAAATCTTCAAAATTTGGAGCGGATAAAAGAAGTATTAGTGCATACTGCGTAGTTTTTTTTTACATGAGAGCAATAATCATAAGAAAGGGCATCTGGTGCAAATTGCATATAATACCTCATAATTTTGCTGATTTCTGGATTTGGGATGTAGCTGAAAGCGGAAGGCGCGGAGGCCTTTCGAAGATTTGAGGCAATTGTTAAGCTAATGAACGAAGAAATTGTTCTATTTCAAGAACAAAAAACACTTGATATGGGTGTTGCATTCCACGAATTCGCCAAGGGTCAGGCACGACTTGCAAATGGTATTGCCGATGGGTGGCGAAGCCTTCTGCCCAAGCTTGAAGCTTGCTCGGCACTCAGTCCTGAGCAATAATAGAAATACTGATACAATGGTTTGGTTCCAGCAGATTTAGAGCGTTTCGTGTACATTATACATGCCCCAATTCCATTAGTGCTAAAATTTGACTTGTTTTCTGGCTTGTAAACTTATGAGTTGTAACTGGGGCTGTTCATAGCTAGTCTTCCTAGTCAAAGTTACCCTCCCGCTGTTCTCCCAGCAACTAAAATTTCTAAATATCAGCCCACTCCTAGTTTACATTGCAATCTGCTAAACTTCGTTTTTCACCCATGTATAATGCTCGAATTTCCTTGTCACCCCATGTATAATTGGCCTTCGTTATCTTCCAACAATTTTACCCCCTGCCGTTAAGATTTTTCACATCTCGACCCCTCTGGAGCAGATGGAAATAAGAAAAATTCAACAATAATATTAATAATGACTTCAAATTTGAATGGTTATGATGTCATTAACCCCTTTTGATATTAACCCCTTTTAGAATGTTATTTTGAAACCCGACATAGATTGAAGAAAAAACCACTCATTAATGTTGGCTTTAATTATAGCATAATCTATAGCATCCACTTCAAAATTTAATGCCTCCAACTCTGCATGTTTGTTTGAAAATAGATAAAAATATGGATGGAGATCAAATTAATTTGCAAATTATTTCAATTAGATCAAATTTCTTCTAAAATTTATGCATTTACTTTGTTTAATTTCTCTTTTTGTAAAAATAAAATTTCCCTTACTCTCCAGGTATTGGACTACCAGATTTTATCGTTTTACTTTTTCCCAATTTACCTTTAAAAAATGCTAAGCAAGGAAAACCAAAAAGAACACATTGGTCCCTATGACGACCTGATGCTGGGGAATAGACAAATAAGTTGTTGAAAGATTAAGTATATAAGTGCATAAAGTAAATAACAAGTTTATAGTGGTATCTGAATGTGGCGTAATACTTCAACTAATCCACTTCGCATTTTTTCAGTACTTGAATCCACTTAGACATAATAATGAGTTTTGTTACAAAATCCTATCCTTAGCTAAATTAGCCAAAGTCCACGATTTGTAACCTTGAACTTTTTCCTCAAGTTTCCAAGTCAAGTAACCCGGTTCCTTCCAAGAGTTTTTCCTTAACTAAGTGCTTCCTCCCTTCTTCCTTAGCTTAACATGCATGTTGATGTGTTTGTTTATAGTGGTTTTGTCAAGACAGTGAACACTTATGTAACAATATTTTAATTACTTCAGTGATTAAGAAACTCAATTTAGGTTCTTATATTTCAAAGACTAAGTATGTTGTTTCCGGAAAGAAAAGACTTGTGATCTTGTTTGGAAGAAAGAACACTTTTATAGTCGCAACTTAAAAGCTTGTTATATTTCTTCACAAGTAGCTTCACAAACCTCAAGTCTTGTAGAAGAGTGTTTAGGAACTTAGAAAATTTGAGAGTTTTATCGCAAAAGCTAGTTTTAAAGCTCCAGTTGGGTGTGTTTCTCTCAAGTGCTAAGTGTTCCTATTTATATGCACAAATAGTTTTGTTTGAATTACTATCCGTTGATGTGTAAATTCAAACTTTGAAGCTAAGTGTTTGCTATAAGTCAGAGAACGGTACAATAATTTTGTCTCTTTCTAAAAGCCAGAAAGCTTTTCTCAGAAAGTACGAATACTGCATTAAATGCATTGTATTGTCTATTCTCCGTTTGTCTTAATAGATAGATAGTACTCAGAAAGCTTGGGCTTTCTTCTCTTCAGTAAGCTTTTTTCAAAAAGCTAGTCAAGAGTATACTTGTATGGCTTTCTGAGATTGTTGTCTAGACCTAGAAACTTGTTCATTTTCACGAAGTCAATTTTCAGTAAACTTGTGCAGTTTGATTAAGTCTTCAACGTCTTGTAGTTCTTCTGTTGATCTCTTAGTCTTCTTTAGAAAGGTATAAAATAAAATTACAGTCAGATACAAGTCAACTAATTCTAACATACTCAATAAGATTCCTTTTTTACAATGTCCTTTCAGAAACCTATGGACTAAGACTACTTTTACTAATCTAATAGACATGCCATATTGCTCATCAAATCTAAAGATCTTAAACTATCAGCTGATGATATGAATTTGCAACTAACTAGGGTTCTTACGGCTTCTAAAGTTAAAAGGACCATTTTTATTATGGGAGATAATAAAGCACCCGGGCCTGATGGGTTTAACCCATGTTTCTTTAAGAAAACCTAGGAAAGCTACTTAAGCAAGTCAACAATACGTCCATTTCTCTTATCCCCTAGGTTAAAAAATCCTATGATTACACAAGGTTCTTTCTTCAGGACTTTTGCCTAGATCCTGCTGCAATATTGTGTATAAAGCAATTACCAAGATTCTTGCTCACATACTACAACTTCTTATGCCTTCTATTGTGATGGTTACACAAAGTGACTTTGTTTCTAGAAGGGCTATGCACCATAATATTCTCTTGAGCCAGGAGCTATTAGAGGTTATCATCAAAAACATATTTCTCCCAGATGTCTTTTGAAGATTGATCTACAAAAGGCTTATGATACTATTAGCTGGAGTTTTTTGGAGAAGGTTTTGCAGGGTTATGGGTTTGATAATTGATTTGTGAACAGGGTCATTACTTGTGTTTCCACTGCTAGATTTTCTTTCAACATTAATTGCAGATTGTAGGGGCTTTTGGAGGGTAAGCAGGGTCTTAGACAAGGTTGTACTCTTACTCATTACTTGTTTGTTACGTGTATAGATTATTTGACCAGGTTCATCAATGAGAGGGGTTGAAGGTTCTACATTCAGGTATCACCCTAAGTGTAAGAAGATTGATCTTATACAATCGCAGTTTGCTGATGACCTTTTGATCTTTTGCCAGGGGGATGTTGATTCTTTGAAGGTGGTTGGAGATATTCTTTCTGAGTTCTTCCAAGTTTCTGGTTTATAAGCTAATCAAGACAAAAATTCTATTTTCTTGGGAGGGATCACTGATAGGGCTAAGGAAGAGTTATTGCAGATTTTAAACTTTCCTAAAGGCTCTTTTTTCCTATAAGGTATCTGGGAATATGATATGTTAAGTCTCCTGAGAGACGGTCTTTAGATAATTTATCTAGAGACGAACCTATATTGTCAACAAAATCATCGATGTTATTAATCAAAACACTTATGTTCTCAACATTGATGTTTTTTCGTATTACAAAAATACTTTTTTCGTTAACAACATAGAAATTTTAATTAATATTATGGGTGGTTTTATTGATAACATAAGTCGTCTTTAGATAAGTTAATTAGAGACCGTCTCTCATGAGACTTTGTGTCAAATTAATACGTTAAAACAAGTAATTAAAGAAGTGTTATAGAGAGACATAGCTTAACCACAGAGTCCTTCATGAAGGAGTAACCAACAATAATGTAGTAGAGTGAATAGTGTAAAAAGAAATTTTAATTAATATTATGGGTGGTTTTATTGATAACATAAGTCGTCTTTAGATAAGTTAATTAGAGACCGTCTCTCATGAGACTTTGTGTCAAATTAATACGTTAAAACAAGTAATTAAAGAAGTGTTATAGAGAGACATAGCTTAACCACAGAGTCCTTCATGAAGGAGTAACCAACAATAATGTAGTAGAGTGAATAGTGTAAAAAGAAATTTTAATTAATATTATGGGTGGTTTTATTGATAACATAAGTCGTCTCTAGATAAGTTAATTAGAGACCGTCTCTCATGAGACTTTGTGTCAAATTAATACGTTAAAACAAGTAATTAAAGAAGTGTTATAGAGAGACATAGCTTAACCACAGAGTCCTTCACGAAGGAGTAACCAACAATACGTTAAAACAAGTTTACAAAGTACAATATGATTTGTTTGCAAAATTATACTAAATAAAACAACTAGACGCGGAACAAATTGATACTAAACTATTAATGGATAAGTAATGAACATGGTAGTGATGATTAGGATACACGTAATCAGGTTATAGCCATGGCACTCGTACGATTGTCACATGTTATTTGTCCAAAAACCGATAATGCCAACTTAACAAATTCATTTTTGAAAGTTTTGAACTAGATAAACTATCTGCTTATAATTCTTAACCTAACGATTTGAAAATCTTAGACTAGTGAATCGAATTAAACATGTTTTACGAATATCTTGAACTAGTATAACTCGTACGAACGATTTCCATAGCTTAAACTCTAATACGTGTGAATCCTTACATAAATACAATATTTACCAATGAATTGGCTACTCATGATCATGTAATTGACATACGAAATCATTGTCAGAGAAGTAATACACATAAGATTGATGGAAATCACAAAATTTATAATAAACAATCACAAGAAAGCAAACTGTGAGAAGAATATAAAAGATTAATGAATTTCTAACCTTAGAATACGATTGAATATATTTGGAATAAAGCATGAATGAAAAAGAACAGCTCCACAACGATTAAATTCGACCTCCGGGTTAAATATATGGAGTCGGACGCGTCCGGTTTTAACGAATGTGTTTGACCGAATTTTCCTTTTGTTCCCTCCCAAAAGTTGTAGATCTTGGTTTTATCTATGCGTGGCCGATGAAATCAGGTTAATCGAACATCGTATGAATAAGTTATGACCAAAATACTAAAGCTGCTCTGTTAGATTCACTTTTGGTGCGTTTCGCTTAAGTGGCTCTAAAATTTTCATTCGAACTACGAATCCACTTAAACTTTCACTGTTTTTCTCTATATTCAACCTAATGACTTCAAATGTAGTATTGGAGCTTAAAACGCTCTCGTACGAGCTTCCAAACTTCACAATGTAAATTCGTGCAATTCTAAAAATATCGTTTTCCTCCGGTTTCCACCTAAAAATACAAAAACCTACAAAACACAACTAAAACATGAAAACCATAAAACCGAACAAGAGACACTATAAAATGCTAATAAAGACTTGCAAATATAAGGTAAAAAAAAAACTAGATGAACCTCTAAGTTATGTTCTCATTTCTGAGTATGAACCTTTGATTAAGAAGATAAATAGCAAGGTATAGTCTTGGGGAGTTAGGTGACGTGCACTCAGGAAATTAATAATCGTTGTACTCCTGTATTTCCCAAATACACGCAAATATTTAATATTTATTTAGTCGGAAGCCCTCAAATCCACACAATTAGAATTAATATAGTGCCAAGTTGACTCGGGATGTCATTCTCCACGGACGCTTAGCATAGGAACAAGCAAATAACAATGTATTTCAATGCGCAAACAGTAAACATAAAGATTTTGAAAGCGTTTAAATTCTCAAGCATGCAGAAGATCGTAAACAAACTGATTTTGTAATCAATATTAAAAAGGTGTAAAGGATCTCCAACCTTCTCTCTTACCTTACTACTCCCAACTACTTGAATAAATCAACGTATTTGCCCCTATTGGCAGGAAAGATACATGTTATGGATAGAGACACGGTCGACCCTAGCACCCCTACTATGCAAATGAAATTGTTGTGTCCACGCCACGTGGACCAATAGAGTTGTACAAATACGAAATACGTCTAATAATCAATTCATTAATATATTATGGTATATAAAGTAGCAGTAGAGATCCATCGGTTCGCCTTTACAAAAGTATTTAGCTACTCATAGTTGCAAGTAAATAGAACAAAAAAAAAAAAAAAGAATAGTAAAGTAAAGAAAAGAAAAACTTAATCTTGATGTCTTCGTTCTTGACGGCTAGGGTTTTTTTCTCGAGGTTGCTGACGACCAGGGTTCGCTGTTTTAGGGTTTCACTTACTCAAAGACTGGTTCTCTCTCAAGAGAGCTGCTTTTGATCGTGGTGTGTGATTATGAGACCCCAAAACACTTATTTATACTGTAAATTTCGTGCACTAGCCGCCCTTGATGATTATGGACAGGCTCTGGCTTGACGGACCGAAAACAGGCCTTTCTAGAAGTTTCATTGACTGGCTGAGGTCACCTGGCGACCTCAGTCACCTTGTTGTGGCTCGTGTTGGCAGTTTCGTCTTCCGGGCTGATTTCGGGCTTCGTAACTTCGTTTTCTCGAAAAGTGGTCTTCTACAATGTTTTAGAATTTTTTATAATATTCATATCGGTAGTTCATTTGCCTTGATTGGACTCCTCGAACTCCGTGTACGGGCAAATCAGTGTATTTCCTTATTTTCCTCGATTTCACATAAATATGACGTTTTGGCACCGAAAATCATGCAATTCCTCGAAAACGTGATCATGCCCTACAAAATACACAAGAAGTTGGTAATTGGCCATAATATGATGTAAATATTAAATCTTGGGCAAAAAACGAGGTCATAAAAGTAGTTAAAAACACACATTTCATGTTCACATCATTAGGCATTTGAGTTATGTTGGGAGGATTGTGCTTCTTCAAGATGTCTTGAGAGATTTTGGGCCAAGATCTTTTTGTTTCCCATTAGTGTTTTGAAGAGGTTATTATTTGCAATATGTAAAAAAAGTGTCCTGCGTTGTTAATTTTTTAGTAATGTGGGCAAAAGTATTAACTTTTGGAGGATGGAGGGAGTATAGAAATGGGTCCATCGACCTTAGGTACGAAGACATCTTTCTGTTTTGTGTTAGGTACGAATTAATTAATCATGTTTGGTCTGAGATACGTGAAGTTATGAAAATATAACTTAGGTCCCTAAACCTACCTTTTTAATTGCTAAATAGCCCCTAGTGGAGTCTGTAGATGTCAGACGATTCACGTGGTACTGTATGGCTAAATTGGTGGGAAAAAGCAAAAGATTGATTGTGGGGATGGGGTTGTGACACGTTGCATAACATTACACACTCATTGGCCTTTCTGGATATTTGTTGGTTTGGGTTTTCTACTGGGGCCAATACAGCCTAGCAGCCCATAAAAGAAAATTACTAATTGGCCGTTATTATTATGGACTTGCAAACCAAAACAGCCTACCAAACACGATTTCTACCAAAACAAGCCTAGCAAACAACTTCCCTGAATTATTTAGACCACTAAATCAACATTTCTGATACACGAACAATTTTAAATTAAATATTCACTAATAAATTAACTTGATAAATAAATAGCTTAGCAAACAAAAAATGTAGCCAGGAAAACAGGATTTCAAATATATATCGAACGCAATCAAATTTCCATAAAATGAAAACATACACTAAAAGAAAAGAGACACATAAACATCCTTCTGCTCCATATTTCTTTTGGTGGTTGAATACGAACAAAAGATTTTGGTTGATCTAGAGACACATAAACAACCTTATGCTCCAACATTTGGCATATAAGGACCATATTTGCATAATCGGCTTGAGACAACATGGAGCATCTCTCATTCTTTCCAATCTCGAATACAATTTGTCTGGAACTTTGATTTGAAGAAAGTATTTGAAGATTTCTCCGAATAGTAGATCTGGAATGTTATATTATAGTACAAAAATAAGTTTGATATTTGAATTGGGTTCAAATTAATGTTTTGAGCTAACTAATGAAGCAGGAATAGGTGGTAGCTTGTTTTCAGGTACAGGGGCTGATGAGTCGATTTTACATCATCTCATTTTGTCTTTTTTACCGTCTTGTTGTAGTTCTTAAGTGCAGTTATAGTTTATTGTATTAGAGTTTTATTACGTTTTCGTGTTTTGTGTGTTTTGTAGGTGTTTGATGAAATCGCATTGAAATAAGGATAAAACAATGTATATTAATGCATTAATATAAGCAAGGAAGTTACAAGGCCTTAAATACGGTTGAAAACGGAGTCCAATGGTCGAAACGGAAGTGGATTCGGAGTTCGGATGGAGATTCTAGAGATGTTCGAGCGAAGATATGTGAAAGTGCAAATTTGGAGCAGTCATAGTATTTTGGCCATAACTTTCACATATGAACTCCGATTGGCCTGATCTTGGTGTCCACGCGTAGATAAGAACAAGAACTACAACTTTCATTAAGGAACCATTTCCAAATTCCAACGTGTGGACACTCAAAAGGAAAAAAACCGGGTCTGGGAGCACCTGGCGACGCCAGTGTGCCAACGGTGCTGCCTGCGCGCAAATCATTATATATATATATATATATATATATATATATATATATATATATATATATATATATATATATATATATATATATATATATATATATATATTCTATTTTTGCGATTTTTGAGCGGATTCTCATTATTTTCTCTTCAAAAAAACACCTAGAACCTTTCCAAGGCAATTACCTACCTATTATTGGAGGTAATTGAACCGTTTTATCTTGTAATTCAACAATTGATTATTGTTTGGGAGCATATTCTACATACTTTTCACCGATTGGATTCAGGTTCTTCAATTTCTACCTAAGGTTTGTGACACGATTGGGTAAAATTATATCAACTCTTTAATCTTGGTTTTTAGTATTGATTATGTTTATTGCGTTTTCGTATATGATGTTGAGTATGTTTATACATATCATGAGTATCTAAACACCCTGATTATTGGGTGGTGACGGATTCAATGCATGCTAGTTAGGGTTCATGTGATTATATACAAAAGATGCGATTTACTCTGTGCTATTTAGATTAATTGCGTATGCAGTGTTCTGTTTGATGTCCGTTACGTCAAAATCACCAATAGATTAAGTATCTGTTCACTTATAACAAAACGTTTTCATCTTGCTATATATATTGGTTTGTTGCAAACAGTAATATCTGCATTAGCTTATTAATTGTAGTTTAGTGAAATTGATGCCTTCACTAATGCTATCTGTTTTCTAGAACAAAGTTAGTGACAACTTGAGTAAATCGACATCGTAGTAGTTGCCTGTTTCCTGCTAGCTAGCTTGTCTTCAGTCACCACACCATAATTCTCCTCATTCATATCAATCTTGTTATGTTTAAATCTGTTTTCTAGTTAGTCTGCATATTAGTTTAATTTCACGTAGTTAATCATTCTGCTGCCGAAGCAAACAACCATTTACTGCTTTCATTATTGTTTCTTATATTCGTAAACCCTAACTAAGCCTAGTTAAGTCATTCGGAACCGACCTCGGGGTTAACTTCACTGCACTACTAGTTTTCGTAATCTTGAGAATTAACTCTTGGATTTAACAAATTTAGAACTTTGATTTGACACATCAAGTTTTGGCGCCGCTGCCGGGAACTTAACTCCTTTGTTAAGTTTACGAATTCTAGTTACCGTATTTTTGTTATTTCTTTTTCCAGTTATTGTTTTTGTTTTTGTTAGTCTTTTTCCCTCGTTACCTTTGTGTTTCTCGTCTTGAGTGGTTGTTCTAACTAACGGGTACTTACGTTTGTGAAGTTCTGGTGTTGTGTCTGTCTTGTAGCACAGGTTCGTAGATATGGCTATGGCAGAGCAACCTTCTATGCACACACTTCTCCTACCTGTGCAAGGTGCACATCGTCCAGCTATAGTCATACCAGCTAACGTGCGAGGTCTCGAGATTAAGGAGCATCTCCTCCGCCAGCATCCGAGATTCTATGGAGTCAGAAACGAAGACGTCATGGGTTTCTTTAGAGAAATTGAGCATTTTATATATGGATTGGGGAAGCCTGATGGGGTAGCTAGAGGACGATAACTTGAGGCTCAAGATTTTCTCTATGTGTCTCTTTGGTAAGGCACGAACTTGGATGAATGGCCTAACAGAGGGAAGCATCACTACTTGGGACAAAGCTTTCCAAACCTTTATGGGCAAATACTACCCCATATCGATGACTACGAGCTTCAGAGCGCAGATTAGTGAGTTTAAGCAGCGACAAGGAGAACCCTTCTTCGAAGCATGGGAGAGATTCCATGATTTACAGCATCAGTGCCCCCATCACCGTTTTGGTACAACAAATTTAAACCAGTTCTTCTTTGATGGGCTTGAAGAGTCTTCACAAGTGCTGGTTGATATGGCATGGGGAGGATGGATGTGGGAGAGCACCCCTGTCGTATTAAGTTCTGTATTCGAAAGGATAGCAAAAAGCTCAGAACATAGGAGCAAATGTGCTAAGCTTAGTGGCTCTAATTGCCCGGAACGTCGCCTTCCCGAATCACAACTTCCAGAAGGTTTTTTGGAGGAGCTGAGAGGGTTTTTGAAAAGTTTTCATGCCGCCATGCAACACTCAGCGATGATACATGCAGCTACCGCTGAGAGGTTGGATGCATTAGAAGCCGCAGTTCAAAGATTGAAAAGGGACAACGACCAGATCAAAGGTACCCTCCAGCAGCTGGTAGAGAAGGACCAATAAAGGGAAAGGGGTAAATTCCTTAATACTTCTGAGAGAGCAATGGCTATAAGAGTGATTACAGAAGTACCCGTTGAAGTGACTGTTTCGGAGAATGAAACCCGTGTTGAGGTTTCAAAATAGGTTTGCTCAGCTTGCAGGTGTGCTTTGTCAGTCTCGACTGCCAGTGAAGTAATAGTAGAATAAAATATAACTCCCGATATTTCTGCTGAGGAATTGGTTTCTGCACAAGAGGAAGATCTTCCGGTTACATTGAGCACTCCAGAAATTGGGGTAGTTAAAGTTCCTGCCAAGGAAGAGGAACTCGTAGAAAACGTGAAAGAGCAGCCTCTCAGTAAGAGGCGTTTTAACATCGTAGTTGGGATGGGAAATTCAAAAGTCATTGCGACTTTAGATACAGGAGCAACATGTAATCTGATCCCATACAGTCTGTTTAAGGGATATGGCCTTACAGGTGTGGAAGAGATGAAAGCTCGAGTTCTAATGGTAGATGGGTCGCATAGAAGACCCCTTGGATTTGCAAAGGGTGTCGCAGTTAAATTGAATGGTGAGACCGTTATCACCAATTTTGTTGTTATGAAAGACATCCAGGAAGACAGGACCCGATACAATCCTCCTTGGCTGGCCATTTTTATTCACCTCCAGAATGGACATTAGCGTATTTAGACGCACAACAACATATGAGGTGAATGGTAAGGTCGGAATAGTGAAGGCATTGGATTATTTACCTAAGGATTTTATCTGCGGGGTATGTTGGACCCCTTTATATCTATTCGCAGGTGCAAGGGCGGAGAAATTCGAGCATGGGGAAGTCTAGTACCCACCATCGTAGAATACCAGCAGGTTAGTTGAGGTAAGTAGTTTAGTTTAGCTTTTATTTTTTTCTTTTTATTCTAGTGGTTTTTGTTGTCTTCGTCCGGTCTTAGTTGAGTTAGTGGACTTTAAAGTACCCAAAAATTGTGCAAATATCGAGTTTTCTTAGTTCCGGGTGATTTTGCGATGTTAATTGTCGATTAGCAAGGCAAAAAATGACCTCGGATTGAGTTTCGTGACAACCAAGTGCTTGAAATAGCACTTGGCGTCAGCGTAGTAATCGCTAACGCCATATTTTCGAAAGTAATCGGCGTCGCCATACTAGCTAGCGTCGCCAGTTACTCTTCGAGAGTAACTGGCGAACGCCAGGCGGGAGACTGGCGTCGCCAGTCTCCTCTTTTCGCCTATTTTTGCTGTTTTTTGCGTTCTTTCTCGTCCACTAGCTCGTTTTTGCTATCTAACATTCTACTTGAGTCTCAGGTCCCTCTTTTCAGTCGTCTACACATCTTGGAAATCTTCAATCAGGGAAGCCTCCTCATATCAACTCTTAACTTTTCTCTTTTCATTCGTTTGCTCGAGGACGAGCACGAGTTCAGGTTTGGGGAGGGGTGTTTTGAGTTTGATCTGCTTTAGGCTTCTTGCTTGCATGTTTTCGTGTGCATTTCTTTCCGTATTTTTTATTCGAGTCTGTTTGTTATGTCGAGTCTAAGTCTTACTCCCAAGTCGAGCGTCTATTGCATGTACTAAACCTGTTAAATGCTTGAGTTTTGATTGATCCTTGACTATTAGCAGTTTGCATGTTATAAGTTTGCTAAGTTCGTTTATCCTGTAAATAGAAAGTTTGTTCTAGTTCTGTAGTCCAAAAGCCTTTGAGCATGCTTAGTAGCCGATGAAAAAATGAAATATTTATACCGACAATTTTGATCTTGTGTGATTTCTCGGGAAGTGCAAACTTCCATGTTTGCGCCTCATCATTCTAATGTGTACTCTGTGTAAGTTAAGTATGACGAACGACATGATTTTCATTCATATTTTCTTGTGCCAAACTCGTTCCAAGAACAGGTTTGGGGAAGAAGTTTATGTGAGCCATGTATGTTTAATGACTGTGTTTTTGGCTTTTGTTCTCTCCAAAAAATATTACAATAAGTCTCAGAGTGTATCTATGGCACTTGTGCCACCGTTAGACGTGTTGGGCATGTTTCAAATACTACCTACACACCGGCGTGGTCCTAAAAAGCCATATGTCCGTGAGGGTTGATGGCGTGTATACCAAACCAGCACGCACAAAAGTGCGGACTTTCGGTAAAACAGACACTACAAAAAATTTGAGACAAAATAAGCATATGGGTCATATAAAAGACTGCAAAAAAGGAGTATGCAAAAAATAAAAAATTGAAAAAAGAGAGAACGATTGTCTTTTTATAAGTCTACTGCTAATTGTTTATAGAGCTGTGATAAAGTCCCTTATGACTTAACTAATTGAGTACAATGCATGAGGTACTTGAGGCAACTTTGTGACGCAAGTCACCTCCTTTTCTCTTTATATTCTTGAGCGATTACCCCTACTGGACACTTCCAGGAGTGTTAGAGATTAGTTGCATAGGATTCGCTTGTGAGGGACTACCGGGTTAGACTTAAGTTCTATTTACTCGGGAAACGAACTTTTTGGACTTGTGCATGTGATTCTATGAATGTCAATGTGATGTCAAACCTCTGGCATTTTTTAGGCTTATTATTTGCAATCGTAGACTTGGTAGCTTGGGAGCTAGACTTACCTTTGTGTCTATGTGTTTTTTGTTTTTTCTAGGATTTTAGAGAAGTCTGTTGCTTGAGGACAAGCAAGGGTTCGGTTTGGGGAGTTCGATGAGTCGATTTTACATCGTCTCATTTGGTCTTTTTTACCGTCTTGTTGTAGTTCTTAAGTGTAGTTATATTTTATTTTATTAGAGTTTTATTACGTTTTCGTGTTTTGTGTGTTTTGTAGGTGTTTGATGAAATTGCATTGAAATAAGGATAAAACAATGCATATTAATGCATTAATATAAGCAAGGAAGTTACAAGGCCTTAAATACGATTGAAAACGGAGTCTAACGGTCGAAACGGAAGTGGATTCGGAGTTCGGATGGAGATTCTAGAGATGTTCGAGCGAAGATATGTGAAAGTGCAAATTTGGAGCAGTCATAGTATTTTGGCCATAACTTTCACATATGAACTCCGATTGGCCTGATCTTGGTGTCCACGCGTAGATAAGACCAAGAACTACAAGTTTCATGAAGGAACTATTTCCAAATTACGACGTTTGAATACTCAAAAGGGCAAAAAAACGGGTCTGGGAGGACCTGGCAACGCCAGGGCACCTATCTGGCGACGCCAGGCGCGCCATTGGCAACGCCAGCGTGCCAACGGGCGCTGCCTGCGCGCCAAATCACTATATATATATATATATATGTGTATATACATATATATATATGTATATGTATATATATATATATATATGTGTATATATATATATATATATATGTGTGTATATATATATATATATATACATATATATATATATATATCTATATACATATATATATCTATATACATATATATATATATGTATGTATATATATGTATCAGGTAGCATAGCGGAAATACAGGTACATACATAATGAAGAAGACTTGGCAAGATTATAACATACATTCTAAGATTATAACATACAGGTACATATATATATATATTTCAAAATTTACTGTAGCAATGAAGAAAATAACCAGAATTATACCTGAGATAACTCTGAACTTTAACTCTGACTTGAAAATTTGAAATTTAATCGGATTACAAGAATCTGAAAACTGCTAAGCTAATGTTTTTGGATGAAATTTTTACATAAAGATAAAAGAATCTGGAAGAGTATAAAACAAAGAAGAAGCTCTTTGAATACATTTTCTTTTCTTCTCTGGTTTTTTCGTTGTGTTCTTCTTCCTTCTGATTGAAGCCTATTTGAAGGAATGCCAGGTTCCTGTGCGGACTTGAAATTCTTCAATTCACATCCGGAAGGCTGATTGCAATTTTTCCATGAATTTGAACAGTTTGTCAGGAAATTAATTTTTCACTTTGTCCTTTTCACTTTGTCCCTTTGTCCTTTGATTGAATAATTTGTCGGGGAATCTTTCAGTCACATTCTTTTATTTTTACCTCTCTGTATGGGAGTAAAAATCCCATAACAATCATCTTCATTATCTTGTTCGAAATTGACTGAGGAACTTGATCCTTCATCTTCACTTGCAGTTTGTAGAATTGCTTTCATCTCATCCAATGAGCTTGCTTGTGCTAATCTTGTTTGGATGGTATTTTTCATCATCAGGAATTCTTCAATTTCTTGGACCTTTTCTGGGGAGACAATTTGTTTGCTAAACTTTGGATGGAGTTTGAACCATTCCGATATGCTGTCCTTCTCCAGTGGACTGGTGTCCATTTTGTTCCACCATTTAACTTCTGCTTCTTTTGTTAACCAGTATAAACTGGTATTTTCATCATACCAAACATTTTGTAGGATTCTCAAAATCCAGGTTAAATTGAATTCTTTGTAAAACTTAATCATCAGGGGGTATTTGTGAGAACAACTTTGTTTTTTGTACCTATCTGAAAAGTACTCAAATGATTTTTGAACTTTGTCTGGGAACATTTCTGGTAATGGTCCAAAATCATGACACCATGCAAGAAACCAGTTAGGAAGTTCTTCTGGTGGTGGTAGAGTTTTTCCCATTAAGAAGAAATATGACATGGAGTTGACTGCATTTTGTTTGTAGAGGAATTTTGTCCAAGCTTGTATGTAATCAAAATAATTACATATGAGATGGGGTTTTATCTCCCTCAGAGTATAAGGGTTTCCCCAATCAGCTAGACTAATAACTTTGTTGATGAAAATTTTTCGATAACCAATGGCTGATGAGGTGTTTGGATGGTTTTTTGGAACTTTGTTTTGAATATGAAGAGAATTTATTTGGACCAAGATGTCCTCATAATATTGTTGTGGTTTCTGGTGATTTTCATAAATCCTACAAAATTTGTCGTCTAAGATATACTGTGAAATGATAGCACCTTGTTTTGCAAATTGTGAGGCATTATCATTGTCTATTTGTTTTGGAAAATTTTCTGGAATCCAGTCATCTTCAATGACACATTCTTTGTGAAAGTGTCCTGTGCTTAAATAGGGACAATCTGGCTGGTCATCTTTATTTGGAATTTGGGACTTGGTTTGTGTCAAAGTTTGTTTGTAGGTGGGTAATGTGGCTAATTTTGAGTGCAGAGGTGGAAATTGTTCAGGCTTGGGATATGGTGTTAATGCTACTTTACTAAGAGGTTGAAATTTGTTGGCAATCTGCAGAGATGTCTGTTGCCTTGTTTGTGGGATAGTTTGTAATGGTGTCGGGGACAAAGATTTTTCAGGCTTATTTTGTGCATATTGTGCCAAATTTACCATGGGTTTTTTCCCGGAACTTGTGCTTGCTGCTGCCAATGGTACTAATCTTCTTTCTTCCATCCCTGAAGAAATTCTCTTGTCAAATAATCTGGAATACAATTGTCAGTTACTTTTATGAATTCTATATCAAAATCAAAAATAGACAAAATTGCTTGCCATCTAGCAAATATTTGTTTTGATGCTAGGTTTTGAACATCTTTTGTCAAAACTTCTTTTGCAGCTTTACAATCAATTTTAAGCAAAAACTTTTGATTTAACAAGTCATCCTGAAATTTAGTAATGCACAAAACCATCGAGAGTATTTATTTTTTAATGATTGAGTAATTTTGTTGTGCTCCCGATTTCCAAGTGCCAGAATGATATCTAATAATTGTTTCCCTATCATCAATGATTTGCTTAAGAATGCCTCCATACCCTAATTCTGAAGCGTCAGTTTGTACAATCTTAAGAGTATTGGGCCGGCAAATGGTTAAACAAGGAAGAGTTTTAACTTTTGTTTTTATTTCTTTGACTATCTCAGTATGTTTGCTTGTCCACATTGGAGGGTTCTTTTTTAATCTTTCAAACAAAGGTTTGCAAGTTTGTCTTAAATTTGGATAAAAATCTCCTACATAATTCAATGATCCGAGAAATCTTTGTAATTGGGTTTTGTCTCTTATTTCATCCGGGAATTTGTCCCCAAATTCTAGAGACCGTTGGATTGGTATAGTACTTTCATGAATCTGATGTCCGAGAAATCTTATGCTTACTTGGAACAATTTTATTTTTCTTGAGGAGACAACTAAACCATTTTCTTTTATGACTTTTAGGAAAATATTTAAGTGTTTCCAATGTTGTTCTATATCTTGACTAAAAACTAGAACATCATCAATATAAACAATTGTAAAAGTAGTGTAAGGAGTGAAAATATCATTCATGACCTTTTGGAATTCTGAAGGAGCATTTTTTAATCCAAAAGGCATGACATTCCATTCAAATTGTCCGAACAGAACAGTAAAAGCTGTTTTGTACTTATCTTTTTCTGAAATTTGTATTTGCCAGAAACCGGATTTCATATCGAACTTGGAGAATATTTTAGCATTATAAAGTCTTTTAAGCAAATCGCTTTTATTTGGAATTGGATACCTGATCCATTTGAGGACTTTGTTTAATGGTTTATAATTTATAACTAGTCTAGGAGTTCCTCTCAAGTTCAGCATTCTTTTGTACATAAAATGCAGAACATGACCATGGTGATTTGCTTGGTCTTATGATTTTCATTTTTAAAAATTCTGAAATTTCTTTTTTACAATGTTCTAACAGTTCTTGGTTCATTTGTATAGGCCTTGCCTTGGTCGGAATTTTACTTTCTTCGTAATCATTTTCATAAGGAAGGGTTACAATATGTCTTTTTCTATCCCAAAAAGCTGTGGGAAATTCTGAACAAACTTCATCCTCTAGCTTCTTTTGATAGGTTAAAATTTGTTTCTGTAGAATTGGACTTTTTATTTTTTCTTCAATTCTTTTAAAACTTAGTTCCTCTTTAAGATGCATAATTTGTTTTTCTTTATTTTCTATTTTTTGAAAAATTCCAGTTTCTTGTAAAAGGTTTATTTCTCTGTTTGTCACAGGATATTGGAATTGGAAAAGTATTTTCTTTCCTAAAAGCGTGGTTTCTACTCCTTCTTGTCTACATGTATAGGAAACAACATTGACATGAATGGGTTTCCCGTAATGACTTTAGTGTCTAGATCTTTTACTAAAACAAAGATTGCCTAAACAAACTCCGTCATTGCAAATATGTGCATTTGAAAGTTTGTAATTTATTTTAGTCTTTCCGAGTTTGCGATTGATAATCTTTCCTTAGATTTTTCCGGATATTTTGTAGGTATTAATCCTTCTTGTATGCAATTCATATCATTTTACTATCCATTAAGGCAATGTTTCTAGAATAAAGTTTCCTATAACAATTTTAACTTTAACATACCATTTTGGTAAGAAATTTGTGATATAGCATTTATAAAAGATTTTTCTTCATTACTTTCTTCTTTTTCTGAATTATTTTCTTCTTTTTCATCAGTGGTGTTTTCCTCTTTTAGTAATTCATCTTTTAGTTTTAAAATCAAAATTTCTCGTTTCATTTGTTCACTTTCTTGCTTTAATTGTCGTATTTCTATTTTAACTTCCCTAATCTCATGTTGAATATCATTAATGGAAATGTTACTTGTTTTGTTGGTATTAAATATTTTTATTATATCTTTGAAATCTGTTTTTTGTTTAATTGGAGCAGAAGGCCCTTGTCCTCCTTCCAAAACCATAGCTTTTAATTTCTTTAAATAATTATCTTTTTGTTGGGGATCTTTTACTTGGTCTATCATTTCAAAAATTAACTCATAATGACTTTGTTTTGTTATTACAAAAAGTTTCTTTTCGCAATTACAAATACTTTTTCCCATTTGATCGTGGTACAAAACAGTGTCTTCATAGTCCTCGAGTAATCGGAAGTTTCAAAGATTATCGATTGTATTTGGTTAAATTGATAATCCTGTTCTTCAGTATTTTCTTCTTCATCAGAACTTATTTCAGAAATTATATTTAAAAGTTGGTTTTTCAATTGTTCGTCTAAAACTAGTTCTTGTATCTTTTGTCTTACTCTACAAGTGTTGGCATAGTGTCCAGGGGTCTTACATTTGTGACAAATTATTTTCTCTATTGGAATTCTTTCTTTTTTTCTTATAAAAATTATTCTTTCTTTTATTTGGTTTATAATCTTGTTTATAATTTGGTTTATAGTCTTGCCTATTAACTCTTTTGTGAAAATGCTTTTTCTTGTAGGGTTTTCTATCATGGCTTTTATGATGAATCGGAGTTTTAAATTTGTCAAAACCAAACTGTTCATTCCACTTCCCAATTCTTTTCTACTTACAATATTTTGTTTCTTTAATTGGGATTTTAACTTCAAGTCATTACAAATTTGTAGGCCTGTTAGGTTTATTTGATTAATAATTTCTCCGTAAGGCATTGTCTCTATATTTCCCTTAATGCTTTTAATTTTTTCCCTTACTTTTTCTGCAAATAACTTTGGTAAACCTGAAATAAATTTTTCTTTCCAATAATAATTATTTGGATCCTCTCTTTCAGAATTTTTGTAAGGAACACGTCTTTGTACCATTTAAAATCTTGAAGTTTTCTGCATTTTAAATTTTGTAAAATCTCTGTGTTTCTCTCAGTGTACCAGTTTGGATCTCTGACAAAATGGAGTAATATAGTATAAATGAGGGAAGTTACTGCTACTGAAATTTGGTTACCATTTTCATCTAAAATTGGTATCCCATCGTCATCTTCCTTAATACTATCTAGAATTGCATTTTGTTCTAATGGTGTAAGGGAATTATCCCACCATCCTTTTAATTGACCATTAAACCCTAAAATTAAAGTTCTTGCACAATCAACCTGTTTCATTGTATTACCATATATGTTTGATATGACCACCATTTCTTGACAAATTTTTATAATCTGGTATTCTGCTAGACCATCTATATTCCATTCATAAATTGTTGACCCATTAAATGTCCTTTGTGAGTGTGTTTCTTCTAATTGTATATCTGGGGGTGTTGGTCTAGGATAAAAATTTTTATATTCTGGTTTTACAACAGGAAAAATATGATTACTATCTTCAGACTCATTATCTGAATTAGTGGCTTCTAGTGGTTTTTTTAAAGTGTTTAATTTTTCTGTACCTAAATCTCCTAACTTAGAATTTATCTTTTGTAGTAACTCAGTTTCCGTTAACTTTGGTTTGTACTCATTAATTTTGAAAGGAAATTTGTACATTTGTTTTCAAAGTACTTTGTTCTTTACTTGTAGAAGCTGCTTTTGTGTCAATTGGAGTTTTACTACCTAAATTCTTTTCTATAGCTCCTTCTATTCTCTCTAATTGTTTTCTTAGACAATGTAAACCTATATTTGTATAATTTCTTTGCTTCATTTCTGACTCATCATCTTTAATGTTGGTAATAACTGGTGTACAGTCTATGACATCAGCGAAAAGTTTTGTTCTAACAGGTTCTAAAGGAGGGAATTCATTCGAGACACTTGACCCATCTTGCTTTGTAAAATAACTCTTCGTTTTAGATAAAACCAAAAGTTTATTATCTCCAAATTTGTTAAAGAAATAAGTAAAAAATGGTATATTTATTTGTGCAATAATCATCAGTTCATACCATTCATTTCTTATGGTATTTCTTTGTTTTTCTGAAAATGTTTCCATGAACCACTTTCTATCCTGTTTATACTTGTCACTCATAAAATCTTTTCTTAATGAAATTTTATCTATGCAAAATTCTTTTTTCAAAACATAAATGCTTGAAAGATTTGGGGAAGTTTGTCTGTTTTCTTCTTGTTGATCTAAATCATTTATGTCATTTTGTGAAGTATAAACTGGTTGGGCTATATTTCTATGCGTCCTTACTCCTTGAAAATCATGCTTATCTTTTTCAAAAGGACTAAAGGAATTTCTAAGGGAACTACTTCGAGATAAATAACCACTACTTTTTTGTGGGTTATAACCTCTAAATGACATAGAACTTTGTCTGTTAAATCTTATACTAACCCCTCCATCTGGGTGGTCTACTATATTTTCTATTTCAGAATTTTCTATTGGTTGGGATCTTGGTATCGTTCGAGGCAAGAACTGTGCTTCGTGAAGATTAACATTTTCCATTCTATAGTCTTAGGAAGTAAGATTAGACTTTGACTTATTAATTTCCCAAAAATAGTTTGTCCGTAAGATTTTTCATAGTGTCGCTTTGACATTTAAACCCGTATTCATAACTTTGTAATGTATTCTATAAAATATCTCATATATATGAGAACCATGCTTCATTTTGTAATTATGAGTTTTTACATTTAAAGTAAGAATATCTAAAATATGCGGGTCACTTAAAGATATGGTAAAATTCGGATAACAATTAAAATAAATTGGTCCATTACAGAGACTTGTTTCAATTAATCCTAAAAGGGAATCTTGAAAATCAAAATGTCTAGCATCTCTAAGTGCAACAAAAATGCTAGTATCTAATCCTTCTCTTGTTAAAGGTTTAATAGCAATTTGTACAAGACCTATATGTAAGAATTTGTATCCACTGGCTATATGCTTTCTAATTAATTTTTTAGTGAATAAATGTAAAGTTTGTTGATCACTTACTAAAGGAAGGACTTGTTCTTCTGTTTTTATAGTATAAGCCGATCTAAAATCTAATAAACCTTGTTTATATATTGTACTTTTATCCACATTAGGTGGTTTCCAGTTAAATAAATCCTTGTCTTCCCAAGTATTTTCAATTGTAGATACTATATTGTCACTAGTATCCTGCATGTATGATGAGGCGTGCCATATTGTTCCCAAAAGCTTATTCATTAATCTTACTGGCTTGATTTCGTAAAAGCTAATTCGTACATCGCCTTACACACCTATCCAAGGAATTATATGCGTTCACCGTAATCAAAACTTACTACTAAATCAAGTTTGTTCAATTAAATAATACTCCCCCCGGGGACTTTATATATATATATATATATATATATATATATATATATATATATATATATATATATATATATATATATATATATATATATATATATATATATATATATATATATATATATATATTTGCAATTTTTGAGGGGATTCTCATTATTTTCTCTTCAAAAAAACACCTAAAACCTTTCCAAGGCAATTACCTACCTATTATTGGAGGTAACTAGTATATAGTTTACTTTTAATAATAAATAGAAAGGGGATGATAAAATAAATTAATCGAGAAAATAAGGTAGTCAAATTTATGTGAACAACGTTGATTGTGGTGTCAGTCGGTAGTCCTTCTTCATCTAATATTATATCATTGAGTGTTTATTTATGTTAACTATAGAAAATGTAAAAATAGAGTCCTACCGTACTCGACCTGTTAATTAGTAACAGGTACATGTTTTTAAAAAAAAAAAAAACTGTCCCTCAAACGGAACCAAAATAAAATACAAAAGTATACAACACAATCAATAGGGTTGTTCCCAACAACCCCGCGGTGGTATGTGGTCACCCCACCACACACAAAAAAATATTATACAAACTTAATTTCACATGTTGCGGTTGATTTTTCCAACCTATCGGTTCCCAACAACCCCTCGGTGGTATGCGTCACCCCACCAAAGACACAAAAATTATTATTCTACAAACATAATTTCACATGGCACGGTTGTCAGAGAGAAGATAGAAGAGAGTTTCCCCACCTAGAGTACCCAGACTTCCGGGCTCGTTATGGAAATCAAGAAAGTAGAGAGAAGATCGAATTAAGTTTCCCCACATAGAGAGTATCAGATCCCCTAGGTCCGTTATTGATCAAGAAAGTAGAGAGAAGATCGAAAAGAGTTTCCCCACCTAGAGAGTATATGACTACTCCCCCATCCCACCCCGCCGGAGAAAAATGTAAGTTTTACTAACTTAATCATAAAATATTGCGCTCGGGTCTTGTAACAAAGGTATGGAACGGGTCGAGTATATGCCAGACCAAATCTGAACATCATTATTTCAAACGGGGTTGAATTCGGGTTGGATAGAACCAGTCCTTCCAGCCAGATACCGTAGAGAAGATAACTCTTATACCTCATCCTACCGATCGAATCTTACACATAAAGAAAAGAAAATTGAAAGTCTTCACGTGTAAAATGTTGTTGATAGACATGTAAAGACCAACACACCACCAATTAGCTCATGTGTATCTCTTCTATCTCCTGGAACTGAAAAAAGCACATCATTAGTTGTGATGTCGGTGGATAGTGACGGTAGCTAGTCCTTCTTCATTGAGTCTTTTTGTTGTGGTTACTATAGAAAATATAAAAATACGACGGGCAATGACTCATATACTTTAAAAGGGGTGGGATTCAACCCAGCCCGAACCCGTTCGGGATCTGACGGCTTGATAACAAACATTTTATATCGGGTACTCTACCCGACCCATTACTTTAACTGATACGGGTTTTTAAAAAGAAAAATTGAATTCCTGAAACCCAAACCAAAATAAAATACTAAAAGTGCATAACGAAATTAACAGGGTAGGTTCCCAATGTTCCACTCCGGAATGGTATGCCAACCCCCCCCCCCCCCCCCCCCCCCCCCCCACACACATAAATTATTACTCCCCCTATCCAGATTCAGCTTCCTGCATTCTATTTCGGGACGTCCCGATTTCAACTTTTCATTCCTTAAATGGAAAATATTTATCATACTTTATTCACGGTCTCTTCTACTCTATTCACCATTTCTCATACTTTATTTACTCTCTTTCCTTCCTTATTCACTATTTCTCCTACTTTATTCACTTTTCGCTTAAAATTTATCCCTGGGCCCGCCAAAAGTTCAATCCGAACGGAGGGAGTCTTTTACATACATAATTTTCACATGTTATAGTGGTTTGTTTTTCACCCCCCCCTCCCCAAAAAATCGCAAAAAAATACTAACTTAACCATAAAATGTTGGATCGGGCCGGGTTCGGGTATTGTTACACAGGTTCAGGTATATGCTCGACCTGAATCTCAACGTCATTATTTTCATGGGTTCGATTCGGATAGGATAAAGCCCAACCCATTAATTTAAAAGTAAAATGATGGAATACCAATGTAGTATACGATTTAGGAGGACATGGGCTCAATAGTGTCCCTGGCTATTTTTAATTGTCATAACATAGTAAACATGTATAGTAAACTATATGCACTGTAATCTAATAGGAATTTGTTTATCCTTTATAGACATATGATTTGAAATTTACAATCTTATTGTATATAATTTTTTTCTAACTAAGGTTTGATAGTACACTAATCTATTAGAGTGCAAACCCCTTAAATCAAACTTCACCAGTAGAATACAAACTAACACAACTTTAAACGTTCGCTCATGTTAAAAATTATAAGATTGTATGATTTTCATTCTTGTAATTTCGGATAAGTTTAGTAGTTGTCATTAGAGTATATTATCTACTTCACCAACTTATGTATATTATACCAAAATAAATTTGGAGATGTACACTCAAACTTATTCTCATGATGACTATGATTTAAATAAGTATATTATTTAGTATTCTCACTTTTTTATACATGGACCATTCTCCATATTTGGAGAATCACTCCACAATCCAAATTGCGACTAAAATGTCGAAAAACACATCGGAAAAAAGAAATAACGCAAATTGAATTTTCTTTATTAATACAAACTGGTAATTGATCTCGGGCATGAGGAGAGCAAATGATCAATGATTTGTATATAGGCAGGTTTGATATTGCAATTTTTTAGTTTTCTTTCGTTTTTAATGTAAATAAATTATTGCGGGATAATCAGATAGTAGATAGTGCTGACATATTTTCTTGTTAATAGTGACAAATCTCTCAAAAATTTAATTCATAATTAAAACTCGTGTGCACCTGTATTTAGCACTAACTTATCAGTTCAATTAACTTATTTTTCAAATAAGCATGTTACATGAATGTCTAACTGATAGTTTGAGTGGAACGTATTTTTATAGTTGGCTTACCATTTTAGTTGAGGCAATAGGTTATGTTTTATAAATGAGTCACCACTCAATTAAAACTCACAACACTTACGAAACCCTATAAATGTTTAATTCTATACTAAATATAAATTTTCACAACTCAATTAAAATTTAGTTACTATTCACCAGTTACACCTCAATTAAAGTTCCGACAAACAACCCGTAAGACTTTAAGTAATACATAAAGTTAAATAGATGAGATAGTAATCCATAAAAATAGTGTTTTTTGAACACAAATACAGGTGAATTAAAATTCAATTGTTTTGAGCTAGAATTTTTATCACATATGATTTTGTCCCACGTGGTATAACTCTCCTTCAAGTATCATCGTCACTTTTCTCATATATAGATATTTTAACTCAATTTTTACTCCAATTAACAATTGCCCTTCTCTTTCTACCATACTTCTTAGCTATCTTTACTTTTTGAATTATACTAACAACCGTAAACCAATCAAAAACATCAAAACCAATCAATTAAATGTAAAAAAATAATCAAATCTATCACTTCGTTATTACACATATATATTCTTTTTTACACACCGTATAAACTATAAATCCTGTAAATCTTTAACTATATTCAAAACAACATTTTATATAACTCGCATTTAACTAATTTACTATTTCATCAACTAAACTTTTTTCCTTAAACCTTTTCAACTATATAACAAACATACACTACATTTTTATAGAGTCTACACAATTTTTTTAATAATTTAGATGATAAAGGTCACAAAGTCTCTAGAGAAACGGTATCTACATAGCTTATCTATAGACGGACCCATATTCTAAAAAAATCATCGATTTATTAATCAAAACGCCTACTTTGTTAACAAAATGTATTGTTTGTATATATGAAAATCACCAGTGTTGACAACATAAATGTTTGATTAAGAACATCGATAATGTTTTTGAAAACCTAAATTCGTCTCTTGATAATTTATATATAGACCATCTCTCAGGGGACTTACTTTATAAAAGTTCTGAATATGCAAGCCTCTACCCTTCAGCACGTGTTAAATTCACAACTTATTTTGGACATCTGGTTATACTGTGATTCGCCAACATGGCAACAGTTCCATTTGTGTCGGTACAAATTTGTCTGACTGTTGGGGTTTGTGATTTATTTTGGATCGAGATTGGATCAGTTTGGTATGATATTTAATGTCATATCAATTGGGTAGGGTAAGTTTGGATTATGATATTGTTCAAACTTGGGTCAGGCTTGTAATAATTCAAATAATTTCGTATTTGATCGTTTCATCAAGACAATTCAAATTGATTCTGAATTTGGTCATTTATGGCACAATTATGAATTGGTTGAGTTTTGTGATGCAATTGTGATATTTTAAGATTTTTGCCATGATCAATGGTCATTTATAGATTAAATTCATAAATGAGTAATTTATATTCATTTCAATTTTTTTTTGGATAGTAATTCATATCGGATATTTCAGATCAAATTTGTTCATTGATTTGGGATCGGGTCTCATGTCATATGGTCAACCACTATATTTCGTGTCAAATTGAATTCCAAATCGATGTATTTTGAATGAGATTGCGGGTCTGGTTGGATTTTGCCAGCTCTAAGAGAGTCTCAAACTAATCCGATGTGTAATATACTTGAAGTGTGATCTTTGATATACTTCTTGAGTTTCTAATCAAAATCATGTTTACCTCCTAATTTAGATCTTCGCGGAATCTCTATTAGTTAAATCATTTTCTAAGCATGTTTTTGTAGTTCAGTTGTGTCTTACTTTCATGCATACTTACAGTTTTGTTATTTCTTACATTTAAAAGAGAAGAAGTTGTTGTATTACATAATTGAAACAAATGCCCTTTGAATTTGATTATATAAACCCCTGGAAGAAATAAAAATGTCTTTCATTCCTTTCTTGAAAGGAATACGGTTTTCTTGACTTCATAGAGGCCATTTGTAAAGAGGTTAAAATACCGGTGTTAATGGATTTATCCTTCTCATCTTGTTTGTCATAACTCATACGGCTTCAATCACGTTGAACATTACTCGTTTATAATCCACTCACCATTCATAATTCAATTAAATTTTATCGTACTACCTACTATTTTTCTCTCACTTTACTTTTTTATTTATTATAACAATCTTAAACTAATCAAATAACAGCTGACTATATACCCTAGTGAATTACAAAAACATTTCCCAGGAACCATGACTTGGTACTTTCACTCACATATCTAAATAACACCACCTATATGTTGGAATTGGCACAATAAGAAGTGGACTCTTGTATATGAGCCACCCTTTTCAGAAGAAAAGGGTACTGATGTTGTATAAAAACTCAATTAAACTAAGGTTATCAGCAAAAGAATTTTCCATCCATCTTAAATGAGAAAAGGGATTTTGCATTGAACAGATTACATAGAATTTGTTCTCAAAACAAACTGCTTCACGAACAGTTCACAATGTCATAAAAACTTAACAATTGATAGAGAGAAACTTGAATGCTTCAACTTTACTTGATTTTGAAATTCGATTGGCTAAACGTACTGTGAGGTGTACTCTACTTTGGAGTTAGGGCGCTGGTCACACGTACATGGCTGTCTGAAGATCTGCGGTTGATGATCGATCGGCGGATAGAGAATGGTTTGCACTTGATTTAGGATTGAGGAGGATGCTCGTAAAATGAGAATGAAGAAAGACTAAGAATACCGGAGGAAGGAAGGGATTTCGGCCAAATGCTTCCTTTCGATTATGTGCTTATGTATTGAATTTGAAATGGAGATGAAAGATTGGAATGGTAGAAGAGGAATTATAGATTTTCTGTAATTAATGAAAACGGCTGTCAGAAGGCGGAAAATGAGAAGAAGGAATTTGAAAAGATTTGTTACCATTTTTGTATTTTTTTATTTATTTTTGTAGTCAAATAAATACCAAAAATTGAAAGAAATTCTATGATTGATTCTTGACTTAAGTCCTATTCAAAATGGATGGAATAAAAACTGGACTTTATATAATATATAGATTGAACCGTTTTATCTTGTAATTCGACGATTGATTATTGTTTGGGAGCATATTCTACATACTTTTCCCCGATTGGATTCAGGTTCTTCAATTTCTACCTAGGGTTTGTGACACGATTGGGTAAAATTGTATCAACTCTTTATTCTTGGTTTTTAGTATGGATTATGTTTATTGCGTGTTCGTATATGATGTTGATTATGTTTATGCATATCATGAGTAGCTAAACACCCTGATTATGGGGTGGTGACGAATTCAATGCATGCTTGTTAGGGTTCATGTGATTATATACAAACGATGCGATTTACTCTGTGCTATTTAGATTAATTGCGTATGCAGTATTCTGTGTGATGTCTGTTACGTCAAAATCACCAATAGATTAAGTATATGTTAATTTATAACAAAATGTTTTCGTCTTGCTATATCTATTGGTTTGTTGCAAATAGTAATATCTGCATTAGCTTATTAATTGTAGCTTAGTGAAATTGACGCCTTCACTAATGCTATCTGTTTTCTACAACAATGTAAGTGACAACTTGAGTAAATCAACATTGTAGTAGTTGCATGTTTCCTGCTAGCTAGCTTGTCTTCAGTCACCGCACCATAATTCTCCTCATTCATATCAATCTCGTTAAGTTTAAATCTGTTTTCTAGTTAGTCTGCATATTAGTTTAATTTCACGTAGTTAATCATTCTGCTGCCGAAGCAAACAACCATTTATTGCTTTCAATATTGTTTCTTATATTCGTAAATCCAAACTAAGCCTAGTTAAGTCCTTCGGGACCGACCTCGCACTACAAAAAAAATCGGACTTTAGCGACGGATTTATCCGTCGCTAAAGAGCCCCCCCCCCCCCCCCCCCCCGATTCGTCGCTAATCCTTTAGCGACGGATGGGTGACGGATGAGACGCCCGTCTTAAAAATGGGCATCTCAAATGAATTAGGGATGGATAAGGAATCCGTCCCTAATTCGCAATGGATTGACGATGGATAAATCCGTTGACCATTCCGTCGCAATTAGAGACGGATTCCTTATCCGTCTCTAATGGGTTGGGACTTTTAGAGACGGATTAGGAATCCGTCTCTAAAAGTCGTGGGGATTTAGTGACGGATAACTATCCGTCACTAAATTCATTTCCCTAATTCGGGAAGATTAAGCGATGGATACCTATCCGTCACTAAATCTGCTGTATTTTTATTTATTTTTTTAATTTCAATTCTTGTTTCATAATTCACCTATTTTTCACACAATATAATCGTAGATAATATACCCGAAACAATTAAATTGTATTAATTAACAATAGAGATTCGACGAATACAAATTATCCAAACCGAAGACTAAATATCCGTACAGAAGATGAAATAGTGTATATGTAGAATAAACAACATAAGCATAAGTCCAATGTAACTAAGAATCGGCCGGAGGAGGCGGTCGTTGTTGGGTCGTCAAGATCATTTGGGTCAAAGCATCCACCTGCTGAGCCATACGAGCCTGGTTCTTAAGCACTTGCTGGTAAGCTGCCTTGGTTTGCTCAATCTCTTCCTTGTTTCTAGCTAACTCCTCTTGGAGAGGAGTCATCGTCTCCTGGACCTGGTCCTGTGTGAAAACATCAGCTCGTGTGGATGCTTGGGACACTGAGAAGCTAGGATCCGTCAATGTAGGGCCCAAACTTCCAATTCCATACACTCGACCCTTGTTGTCCATTGGGTTGACGACAAAGAAGATCTGGTTTTGCTCTTGAATCGACAGCTCCCGACCGTCGATCCTCCTCTCGATCTCACTCTGCAATCGTAACATGCATAAGAAATGAGATACGGTTTTAGGAATCTCTTATAATACACAAATATAAATGTGAATCTTAACAAAGAAACGTACCGCAATACGCTCGGACTTCTCGTCCACCCAAATGCCGTCCTTCAGCTTAGCCTTCTTGAAGTGGTATAGCGCGGTCTTGGGGTCCCCAGCCTGGATCTAAAGAACATACATGCAAACAAGTAAGTTGGTAGAAATGAAAGCAAAAAACATATAAATCATCTTCCACAACGGATAATGAAATCAAAAAACACAAGTAGTAAGTAATTAATATATACACTAACCGCCATCTGGTGATCCGTAACAACAGCTCGCGACCCATAATGGTGTCTGGAAGTGCCCGTACCATCATCATTTCGGCCAAATTCTCTCTATTCTTTGTCACCGATCCACAAGGGGTTCCTTCCAGTACCCCACCCAATGCGCCCACTCCTCATCCCCTATAAACGATGGCTTAGTGCCCTTGTCTCTACATTTTTTCGCAGCATGAACCATTTTTCTATAGAGGTCTGACCCTAGCCTCTCGAAAACCGACCACTACTGGGGAAGCAGGGCATTGGAAATGTAGTAGGTTTTCTACAACAATTCCACACAACATAGAAATTACACAAGGTAAATGAAGACAACAATTTAAAGATAACACATGCAACAAGTTCATTAATGGTGACTAACATATCACCCAATTTCAGTGGCTAACATACAACTCAGATTGTCCTAAAATTTACTAACACAATGGTGACTAACATATCACCCATGTTTAGTGGCTAACATATCACTCACATATAGTGGCTAACATACCACACACATTAACACAACGATTAAAATAACAAATAAAGCACTGTAACATTTAAGCTTACCCGCAACTCATCGAAGTAAAAAGCCTTCATCCCTTCTGAGACATGTGACCACTTCTCGCCGCCAGTGCCAGGTAACTTCCTCCTGCCCCTAAAAATGTCAGTCAGGTTACCGGAAGCATCAAGGGGCCAAAAACTGTTATCAATAAGAAAGACAAGAAACAAATATTCATTAGTATATATAGTTAAATCAATGGTATGTGACATATACTTTTCTTAAGTTATGTTCTACAAATGCATAATATGTACTTACTGTGCGTGGCCGTTGGGGAACAACACCGGCTTCCCCTTCCACATAGCACCGGGTGTCAAAACTAGAAAGGGGCAATCGTCAGGGGGTAATTCAGCCCAGACATGTGACTGGCCCGTGCTCGAGCTCGGTGGAGTCTCAGGAATCGTAGACTGGCTGCTCCCACCAATATCAAAGCCCATAGAAGGACTACTCGCTCCACTGGGTGGTGTACTGCCTGCACCAGAACCACCAGGGATCTCACTCGATGCGGGAGGACGGTATGTAGGTCTCCTATGCCGTGACATCTGCAAAAACATACAACAAATAGAGAAAAAATGTGTTAGTAAATTACCGTGAATTGGCATGTAAAACATATACATTTGACACCTAATAAAGCACAAAAATATGGAATAATCAACAACTAACAATATATATACATATAATCTACCATACAACATACCCTCGTCCTCCCCGCCTGTGGTTAAGTCTACATATTGGTCTTCATGCAGCTCTATGAACTCATCACGAGCCTGTACAGGATTTCTTGCTGATTCATCAACAACCTCTTCTTGGTACGAGTTGGTGATTGAGTCGTCCATCTGAACATACTCTATTCTGGAGCGGGCCCGTATATGTATCGCAACCAACCAGTCCGCCTTATCGCCTTTCAGGCTTGGATATTCAATAAACACCACTTGGCGTGCTTGAGTCGCCAAGATAAACGGTTCGTACTTAGTACAGTTGCTCCTGCTTTGGTTAATGTCAACCATTTCATACTGCTCGTGCTTCCTCGTACCAAGTGGAGTAGGATCATACCAGTCAACATCAAACAGAAAGGTTCTTTTCAAAGGCAAACCGGGATATTCAAGCCGCACAATTCGTTTCAGCTTCCCGTAGAAATCATACAAATCAGAAGTTGCATCTAGATCTTGCCCACTGACACACACCCCACAATTGCTTGTGGTCATGGTCGTGTCAGAGTCAGTTGTGTGGAACCTAAGGCCATTTACTATGTACGATGAGAATGTGGAGACCTTTCTGTTTGGTCCATCTGCTAGAGCTACTAAGTAAGGACATGTGACGTTGTTGACAGGATCTCGGACATACTCCTTGAACCAATCTGGAAATTATGTTTCCAACTTCTCTTCAAGCATGTCATCTGCCATTATTGGATTCTTCTCCAGACAACGCTCTTTTAAAACACTGTGGACACGATGATATGATTAGATAGCTAGTAGTTAGAAGTTCAAATTTATGTGTTATAGTAAGAAAGCTACTCACCGAGCAAAAATCACCATAAATTTGTCAACTTCATCACAGTTCGAGAGGACATAATATTGGACTGCCTTCAGGTCCCTATCCGTCAGCCATTCTTTCTTTTCTTATCTTGTCCCATAGGTCTCCCTGAGACCCTAAAAATTGAAATGGCAACGCCATCATCCTCTTGAACTTCGAATGTGTCTGCGTTTCGAGACGGCCTAGATGTCTTTGTCGGCACGTGGTCCCCAAAGTAATAGGAGCAGAAGGTTCCAGCTTCCTCTCGCACGTATGCATTAGCAATCGATCCCTCAGGCCTACCTTTGTTGCTCACATACTTCTTCAATTTTCCCAAGTACCTGAATTGCATATATATATATTTAGGTAAGAGAATGTAACTGGGGAAAATTCAGACATTTTAAGTAAATCCAGACTTGCAAAAATTCACACCTCTCGAATGGATACATCCATCGATACCGAACCGGTCCAGCAAGCCTCGCTTCATGTGGGAGGTGAACCGGCAAGTGCTCCATAGAATCAAACCAGCTCGGTGGAAAGATACGCTTGAGCTTGCATAGAATCAAAGGTATGTTGCCTTCAAGATTTGCTAACACTTGATCGTCAACCACCCTTGTGCATCAATTCTTGGAAAATAAGCTCAGCTCGGTGAGAGCGATCCATACAGGTTTCGATAGCAGTTCTCGAAATGCAACCGGGAGAAGCCTCTTCATGAACACATGACAATCGTGGCTCTTCATCCCATACATCTTCGTCTTCTTCAAATCCACACACCGCCCCAACTTCGAGGCATAATTGTCGGGGAACTTCAATCCCCTCACCCAATCAAACAGTTTGTTCCTAGATTCAGTGTCAATTGTGTAGCATGCCTTGGGCCACTTGCCTTCATCATTCCGCTTTGTCAACTCAGGCCTTTTACACCATGTATCCAACTCGGCTCTAGATTTAACGATATCCTTTATTTTTCCGGGAATGTTACAAATCGTGTTGAAGCAGTTCTCGAACACGTTCTTCTCAATGTGCATGAAATCCAACATGTGACGTATAAGAAGACTGCTCCAATAAGGCAAGTCCCAGAAGATGCTTCTCTTCTTCCATCCACATTTGTCGGCAATTTTCTTGTTATGCTTCTCCCACCCATGTTCAGTCACTTTCATAAGACCCAACCTATCTATCTCAGCAAGTATTTCTGCACCAGTAAGTCATCTCAGGGGCCCTTTCCTCTCTACTTTGTTTTTCAAGAACTGATTCTTGTTCTTCCTGAACGGATGGTTACTTGGTAGAAACCTACGATGACAATCAAACCAAGATTCCTTTCCTCTCTCCTTCAGTCTAAATGAATCAGTGTCCTCCAAACACTGTGGACAAGCATGAAAGCCCGCAGTTTTCCTTCCAGATAGCATGGAGTACGCCAAAAAATCACTCACGGTCCACAGTAGTACTGCTCTCAAGGTGAAGTTCGTCTTGGTTGACACATCATATGCCGAGATACCATTTTCCCACAACTCAATCAACTCCTTGATTAGGGGCTGCAAAACACATCCAGCTTCAGTGCTGGATCTTCTGGCCCGGGCACCAACACAGTCAAGAACATGAATGGTTCCTTCATGCACTCACCAGAGGGCAGGTTGTACGGTGTCAGCATCACTGGCCAACAAGAGTACTTCCGGTCACTTCCAAACGGGTTAAAACCATCCGTACAAAGCCCCAAATGTACATTTCTAAACTCGGCTGCAAACTCCGGATATGTCTTGTTGAACTCTTTCCATGCCGGTGAGTCTGATGGGTGCTCCATTCTACCCCCTGCATCCGCCGGGATTACTCTCTCCATGTGCCACCGCATTTTATCGGCACAAGCACTTGAAGCGAACAACCTCTTCAAACGAGGTGCTAGAGGGAAGTACCACATTTTCTTATGTGGGAGGTTTTTCTTCTGGCGTTTCTTTGCAGCCCCCTCCTTGTAATGCTTGTAGCGGTCCTTCCCACAGAACTTGCACACCAGTAGATCTACATCCTCGCCCCAGTAGATCATGCACATATCCGGACAACAGTCTATGGTTTTCATAGGCAACCCCATCCCCCGCATCTTTTTCTTCGCTTGGTAAAAGTTGGTGGGAACTAGGTTTTCTTCAGGACAACACTCCGATATTAGTTGTAGGTAATTATTGAAGCTCGCTTCAGATTGCCTACCCTCGGCCTCACAACTCATTAGTCGAGCCAACAAAGACAACTCGGTGTGCTTCTTACCCGGCCAAATCGGCTTCTTTGCTGATTCCAACCAGTCAAAGAACACCTGATCCTCGGGATTCGGTGGCTCCTCCACACCCCCCTCGGTGTCCATGAACTGAGGGCCAGCAACATTAAACAACATTTCTTCCAACCGTTCATGAACATAAACAGCATCAGATAGCCGTATTTTGAGTACTTCCGATCACATTTTGCTGCTTTCTTTTATGCTTCCGGATATGCTCATATGACATGAACGGTATTGGTGTCTCACCATGATAACTCCATACCTCATACTCAGGCACGAACCCCTTACGTTTCAAGTGCTCGACTACCGTTGTAGGAGGAAAAAATTGCTTGTTCCTACATTTGTTATGACTGCAAGGGCACTTCGTCATCCCCCCACTCAAACAAGTAGTCTGTGTAAATGCAAAAGCGATGAATGCTTCAACCCCTTCAACAAAACTAGACTGAATACTGCCATTAACAGTGCGACGGTACATCCATGAACGATCGGGATTCATAATTGGATAATTAACCTGACACGTCTAAATTTATTAGATTTATAATTACATGTATAGCATTACGTATTTAGTTTCATTACAATTACAATTACATTCTTAATTATGATACGTTAAGAATTTTATGAATTACATGCATTTTACTATTAAAATTAATTTTTATAAATTTTAAATTTCCATTTAACTATTAACATTACAGATTGTAGATGAGAATAGTAGTAATTATTTTTATGTTAATACGAAAAAATTATATTAAAATCACCAAATTGTCTCCAAACACGTAATTAAATCTTCCTAATCCTAGTACATATACGAAAATATCAAACTAAATACTCTACATACTTACAATCATCCTAACATTATACTAACAATCCAATTTCACAATAAATATATCAATTGCACATCTCAAAGTTAACACAATACGTAATATAAGCTAAACTAGCTACTACATACTTCCTATAAACATACAATTGCTCAAACTAGTCGAAATTAACAAAATTCCCAAATTTTAAAAAGTAAGGGTTTTAGCCAAAATACCTTCGATTACGGAGAAATTAGCCGAAGAAAGATGAAATTGATGGACCACCCGAGTTCCTTGTCCCACGAGCTTCGAAAAGAGTCCAAGATTGGCCGGAATGGTTGAGTTTTGGTCGGACTTTGAATTTGGGCGAAAATGGCAAGAGAAGGAGAAAGAAGAAGGCATAACAGAAATGGGGAAGAAGAACCCGTTCTGTTCGCCTTATTCCGATTTAGCGACGGATTGGCTTATCCGTCGCTATTTGTGACGGATATACCAATCCGTCGTTAAATCGAATTTTTTATTTTTTTTAAATTTTCTTTTTCACTTTTATTTTTAGTCAATCCTAATTCGCGACGGATTAATCTATCCGTCCCTAATCCGTCGCGAATTAGGGATGGAATTTTAATCCGTCGCGAATTAGAGACGGATACGATGCCGATTCGTCGCTATTTGGCGACGGATAAAATCCATTTATCCGTCGCCAAATGGCAGTTTTCTTGTAGTGTCGGGGTTAACTTTACTGCACTACTAGTTTTCGTAGTGTTGAGAATTAACTCTTGGCTTAAATAAAACGTTAAAAAACGAAAAACCAATACGCTATCAGGGCAATGGGAGTGATCACAATCAAGGCCGGCAGCCTGGGGCTGCCAGCAGATCGGGTAGGTCGCCGCCGCTCCTGGGCAAAATGCCAGTCCGCTTTAATCGTTTTTTTTTTGTTTTTTTTTTACAATTTTTACTTAATATAAAAAATCATAACTCAAAGATTTTTAAACACCTCCGTGTAAGCTACATTGGTTGTTGTATCGATTGGATTGCCTTCACCCATCGAGCGCTAAAACCTTTAGGCCTTTCTTGCATGTGACTCTCGAGAATGCACCATATAGTTATTTTAGCGCTTAAAGGTTTAAGCGCTCGATGGGTGAAGGCAATCCAATCGATACAACAACCAATGTAGCTTACATGGAGGTGTTTAACAATCTTTGAGTTATGATTTTTTATAGTGACAAACATTATATTTCAATTAGTATTTATGTTCAAGTAATAACTAAATTTTCCGTATGTCATTATGCAGTTGACGATTACTCATCTCTTTGAAGATTGTAATAAATTATTTTTAAATATTATTTAGTTATACGATGTATTCACACTTGAATTGTTTTACATTTATGCACCTTTTGTTTTATATTTAAGACATCGTACTTTCAATCTTGTGAAAAGTTAAGTACTAGTACTCTACTAAAATCCCTATTTAAAATAACATCGTACAAGTGGTTATGATCTTCATGCTCATTGTCTATCCAAATCAATATATGGATTACGCTGACAAATTCAAACATAAGATAAATGTCAGAAACAAATAAAAATAAATTTAATCAAATCATATACGCTAAAACAATATAACTAATCACTTTTTAAAAAAGTATTAGTAAAAAATTGTCCAAAATATAGTCTAATTACTTAAACGGCACTTAAAAAGAAAAAAAAAACAAAAAAAACCAATTAAACGGATCGACCGCATTTGGGGTCGCCAGCATGATCTCGGTCGCCAGATCCGCTACCGGCAATTTCTAAGGCGCCAGAGCGTTGTGGCAATTGGTTTTTTTCGTTTTTTTCGCATTTTTTCCGAAATTCTAATGAAATCTTAATTAATTTAAAAATACGAATGCAATAAACTAATAATAAACACCTATAAAATATTAAATTAAGATAATGAACAAATTAATACCTCTTCAGATCCGTCATAGTTGTCAAAGTCCGGCCAATACTTGGAAGACATGAGTTTTTGTTACCGATCAGGTCATATGTGTTTACGATTATATAATTGTAAAAATGTGGGGTTTTGTGGAATATAACATAAATATGGAACCAATTTTCATATTTATACTACTTGAGATACTTTTTGTAATATGTTAAAAAGTGTTCTGCGTTTAGTAAAAAGTGTTCTGCGTTTAACATTCATGTAAACAAATTTAGAACTTTGATTTGACACATCAGGGGCCTATTTGCAAAATGCTTTGGTTGTACTGTTTTGGCTTCGTATCCCCAACCAAGACTTTCGTATTGGATACAAGTGTGCAAAAAGTGTCGTACCTACTACCAAAATGGGTTTGAATCTCGTACTGGAGGCTAAAAAGTCCGTATAGAAATGATGGGAGAGTTTACACTTGAAGGAGCCACTAAGACCGCCCACTATGGGCAATGGCGATCGATCGCCTCACCTCATCGTGGATCGCCTCAAGACTGGTGAAGTCGCCACGATGATTAGAGCCGCTTGGTTCCGCCCATGGGGCCCAAATTTCAAACGGCTATGTCACTGCTTTCATCGTCCTCTTATTGAACCGGACAAGTTTATTTGTTTTTCTTTTTTTTTTTTTAATTTTGAATTTAAAAAATAATAAAAAATATACCAATGGACATATTTTTTCGAGATCAATAAATAGACACCAGTGACCATATGTTTCTTCACACCTCAAATTTCACCCTTCTTCCTCTCTTTTAAACTCCAAACACTCTAAAAACTCCCGTCCACTCTCATTTCCCGACATCAACCAACATGGATCCAAACGAGAGTCTTGCTCAGTGGTTGATGCACAACGATCCCAAACAATACCAACTCTTCATGCAATCCCGAGGTGGTAGTAGCCAATCGTCCACTAACCCGAACTCCAACCCAAACTCCGAGTACGATCCATTTTTCTCCCCCGATGCATACCGCCCTCCCTGAGGTCCCGAAAATTTTCCTAGAGACTCAACCACCACCACAACCACGCTCCACGGTGAAGGCCAAAGGAAAAGGGAAAAAAAGTGCCAAAAAGGCCGCCGCCGCCCCCGACGCTGAAGATGACGACGGGCCGACGAAATATATAGGGGAAAGCATCCAAGAAATGAGGAGTTCGAGATGATGCATTGTTGGGAAGCCATGAAGGCATATCCGGAGTGGCAAACCAAAATGAATTACGAAGGTCCAGTGGACAAGAAAGTTCCGCACTTTGAAATTCATGATGATGCCGAAGGCGGTGCTGAAGACATGGAAGCAAGTGGTGGTAGTGGGGGCAAGCGTCTTCGCTTGAGTGAGGAAAGTGATACTGGTACAAAACGTCCAATGGTCCGTGATAGGGCAAAGGCACGACGTAGTGGGATGTCGACCAACTCTTCTGAAAGTGACATGAGCGTGCAATTTGCTCAGTTTAGAGATGATTATGCTCAACAAAGGCAGCTTGAGAAGGAGATAATCGAGTTCGAGAGACAGAGATTCGAATGGTTGAGGGAGAGGGTCGCACAAAGGGCAGAGGAAGCAAGACTAGTCGCTCGAGGTAATCAGGATTTGGCTAGGACTCAAAGGATGCAGTTGTTGGCAAACCTATGCCAATTGGATCCGAACACCATGACGTCGGAGACTCGGAACCTATTGGAGATGTTGAAGGCAGAGTTCGGCATGTGAAGTTGCGATTCAAATGGTGTTTGCTCGTGTTTGTGTCTGAAGGAGTGTTCGTTCTAGGTTCAAATTGTGTGTCTGTTTGTGTTGCCATTGTACTTATCATTTCCGACCGTTGTACTTGTTGTACTGTAATTTCAATTTAAATTAAAAAAATACCATTTTAAACTTCAAATCTTAATTCCATTTCAATTTTCTAACTAATATAACTATAAAAAACTAAAAAATTAAAAATCCGGCGACCGCGACCACAGTGGAGGACCATTGAAAGCCATAGTGGTGTTTAACTAGCAAGTTGGCAAGCATTCCATCCAACTCATGAGCAAGGTCAACCAACCAAGCAACCAACACGTTTAAATCAACAGGCTTTCTTCCAATGACACTGCTTTGTCTGTTTCTTCACTCGAGTACATTTCTGGCTCTCCACTCCTCGTGATTCTAATCTTTCTCAAGAACTCACCTATCTTCTTCTGCCCAAAATATCTGACTGAGTTCGATACACAGAGACAAACAAAGATGCTGCAGTTATCCACCTTCCAACCATGGATTCTAACTGCGAATCCCAAAATCAATCGGAAACTTTCTTCTAAGAGGTGACTATTTACTGTTCCATTACCAATACATGCCAAAGTTTCAATCTTTATCTTCTTTACACTGGTTACATGCTTCTATAAGCTATTATGCATTCAATGTGTTTGTAGAAAAGCCCAATTAAAGTGTGAAAGTATCAATCATCTTCTTGTTTGGTCTTGACTTGAGAATGCACTGCCACTTAATGATCTCAAGTTTTAATCCGCATTTTTCTGCGTGCAAATCGGATATATTCACTTCAAGAATCCATTTAAGATAGGCTGAATTGGGAGTTACAGGCTGCTTAGTGCTTACTAACTTAAACTTGACAGGGTAAACATATTAAATCTTTATGATATCTGTTCTCTGTGTAGTCAACTTTTAGTGGCATGTTTACATTTTAGTTCTATTTTCATGGTGAAATGTAGCAGATCTTCCAAATTTATGTGTCAGAAGCTAAAAACTTTGACAACAACTTGTGTTAGTCACTCTACCTGTTAGACATGTGTAACTTAGTTGAATGGCCCTTGGGTGGTGGTGGTGGTGGTTCTTAATATGCCAATCGCTTGGGGTGGACGGGGTATGACTATCCTTATGATTTAAGGTTTATTTTCGCAAAATGTTAAATTTTGAGAGAACAGCCGCCACACAGCCTGAAGTAGTACTTCTGTTTAGATGCCATACCGAATGCCTATAATTCAATTTCCGTATGCTGTAATACATATTTGTCATTCGTAATACCAAGTGATGCCAACGGTGAATTGCTTTATCCCGTGACAAAGTTTTCGTGATTTCCAGAGTGTCTAATCTGTATTCCTGCCGTTTCATTACTGTTTCAACATTACACGTGGATCATTTGCAATCTGGCAATCAAGGTAAGCTTTAATCCACCTCTCTATCTGTGATTTTTTTTAGTACATAAGTTTTGCAGTTAAGTTAGCCATGTCATCTGAGAGGTTGATTTTTTCTTTTTTCAATTTCTTTTTAAAATTTATCATGGAGGAGGTTCGTGCTTGCTAGATTTGCTATAATCTTTTGCCAGAAATTGTTTCCAGAACAACGAGGAAGTTGGAACGCCCAGGGAAAGCAAGTCTATTCAGCAATATTATCCCTAGTCACTTGAAGAGGGATGCGAAACATAATTCTCAGGTGTCTGCTTGTCAAAAATCCCAAAAGCACGTTTTTTCATTTTCTATATATATGTAAAAACACCGCCAGGAGAGGCACCCACTCAAAAAGGATCTGACAATGCTCAATTGGATTAGTTGCATATAGCGGATACCAGTGAGAAATCAAAAAAATAATTACATTACAAGAGCAACCCAAGTATGCGATGGCTGGACATACCCGCGCTTCCTTTAACATTCCTAAATATTGTAGTGCTGAATGTTTTTCATATTTGTTCTTTGTCTTCCAGTTTTGCAGGAGTCCAACCGGAACTTAATGTTTGCTGAATTTTTTTTTTTTTTTTGCTCTGAATTTTTTTATTAAGATAACATCTAAAATAAATATTTTTGGAAAAAATAAGATCAGGTTGCTTGAATCATATAAATGAAACTGTAAATAGCACATAAATATATACCCACACGTCACTCCTAAGGAGTGCCTCCATTGGAACTTGAACCCTGAACCTTGTAGACATACACCAAGTTCCTTACCAATTCTGTGTCCCCTTGGTGACAGATTATGAGACATCACACTGTGTGTTTGTATATCAAAGTCTTCTGATGTCAGAAAACTTATCGGCGTCTCTAATCTGATCAGAGCATTGATTTTCTGATTTGCAAGCAAATAAGCCATAAGTCATTTTTATATACAGTCTAGCTTTCTCTAGAATCTAGACCATCATGGCACTGTTGTTTTCAATCTATTTGGTTGGCCAAATTTAGTTCCGACAGAAACATGGCCAAGTGTTTCATGACAACGAATATGATACTCAATGGTGTCATTTTTAATTGATATTAGAACTTGTGAACGGAATCTCCCATTCTCATTTGAGAAGGAAATTCTGTCTAGCTTATCAGCTGTATACTGTGGAGTTCATTGTTAGAGAGGAAGGTTACTGTTTGTTTAGTTTCCAACAAAAGATTAGCATCCCTGTAAGAACATATCAGAAGTTATCTAAGAGCGTCAATTTCTATTAGAATTTGTTTAGTCTTTATTAGGCAGCCATTAACGTATTCTTTACGTATTTGTGATGCCGATGCTTGTTCTGGTAGCCATTGAATTTTCTTACTGATGTTCAGTTGGTATTTATGCATCTCAGCAGGACTGTGGAGCTAAGATCCTGTTGATGTCTCTCTCATCTTATTTGGCTGTTAGATTGATACATTTATGCTGTAACAACACAGTGATGAAGCTAGTCGTAAACTCATTTTTTTACTCCATTCAAACGTTTACTGCTACAAGTTCTCGTTTCGCATGCATCTCCAATTCCTTGAGTAAACCGATACCACTACAACTGGATGTTACCTTGCCTTCGCTAGAAGAAATCAGATGGCGTTGTGCTCGATTAATCTATTTATTCAACATACAGCTAGAGAGAAATGTTGCAACGTAAGTACAGAATTGGTTATTGCACTTTTAGACGGTTCAGTTCTTTAGTCTAGTAGTATAGGCTGATGCTTGACCTTTCATATAAGTCCATATAAATCTGTAAACACGTTACATAAATTTTTTAGAAGCTGGAATAAAATTGGTTAATGGTTTTAATTGTTCGTAAACTGTTATAACTCTGAAATGAAGACTTTAAACTACTGCAAGTTATGCTCCTTTAGATGATCTTCGCCTCTTTGTGCATAAGAAACTTGTTATAACATGTGCCTCTTTATATCTGCTTTTCTTATCATGTTTGATGCTTATATTTTTGTTACAGAAGTGTGTTCTTGCACTTGCAATCAACTTGTATTGGTAGAGTGATTCATTCTATTTCCTTTTGCAGGTTCTTTGTAGTTCTCCTTGTGGCATGCATCTCATTCGTCATTATTGGTGGTTTCCTCTTCTTTAAGTTCAGGTTAGTCATATTTTTACCTTACTAAGAAACACATTGGTGCAAAGGGTTGCTGAGCAAATATATATTTGGTTTACAAAATATCCTTTCTTAAATGCTATATTACCTGTTATAATACACCATTTTAACAGTCAATTTCCCTGGAATATAATGCTTTGCCTTTTTCTGTACTCCTGATGTCATTGTGCTTGACAAAGAACTTAGCTAGAAACTTAAGCTCAAAATATTTTTTTTTTTTTTTTTAAAAAAAAAGTGGAGGGATAGACCCAACAATTAATTTATAATTAGAAAGCTATGCAGTTACAATCTCGTCTAGTATGTCTTAGTAAACTAAGCCAAGAGTCAAAAGTAGAGCTGCATTCATAAGGAAGGAGATATCCTCTAGCTAGAGTAAGGCACTCTATGACTAGGAGATGATGTTTCCTTATGAATGTATAACAGGCAATTACAGCTGTTCAACTACTCAAAATTTTGTTGGATGGATTATTAATTCTTCACTAAGGGGTTGGTACAATGAAGAGTTTTTGCTTGTTTTGTATAATGGATGAAACCATGGAAATAATCTATTGTCTCACCCGTTATGCTAAAAAAATTATCACAAAAATTGTAATGTTTGTACTGTAATTAACTATACCTCACTTTTGTTTTTGTCCCATAACATTCCACTTGTTAATTTATGTACCATATCTTTCCAATTTGTGGATCTAATTCACAACCAGGTTGAAGTTGTGGTACAAAAACTAAAGTGAGGTAAAATAACGGCACGGAAATAAAAAAAACTTTCCAATTATCCCATCCCATGGCAAAGCAATGACCCTATTGTATAGTATCCTGTCCTGTTTTATGGCCACAGTTCCAGAAAAGATATTAAGCATTAGATGAAAACAAATTCTTATGCCTAAATATCCATAAAGGACAATAATTAATTTTGAAGCATTACAATCCCATAACCAAAACCAAACATTTAAATATTGGGAAAAATCCGAAAAAGGTACCTTAAGTTGTGACATTTCCGAAAAATGTACCTTAATTTGTGACCGTCCGATTTTGGTACCTTTGAATGTATCATTATCCAATTTAGGTAACCCGTGACACGTGGCGGCTTAATTAAACGACACGTGTCACTTTGCAAAATACAAAAAGACACTGGACTAAAATGTAAATACTGTAAACTTTGTTTAATGTCAAATTGGTCCATTTTTTTTTTTTTAAATCAAAAAAATCAGCCACAAACAATTCAAAATTTAATACACATAATAAATAAAAATAAAAGGAAAAAAAATGTCACCATGGAAGAAAGCTTCCATGGCTGTGACTACCATGGAAGTTCCAAGGTGGAGCTTCCATGCATGGCGGATCTAGATCCGCACCTTGGAGCTTCCGCGGACTCCAATGAAGCTCCATGGCAGGAAGCTTCCATGGAGCTTCAATGGCAGTCCATTTATTGAAGCTCCATGGTCGAGCTCCCATGGCGGATTTGAATCAGCCATGGGAGCTCCACCATGGAGCTTCCAAAACCACAAGCTCCATGGAGGAGCTTCTGCCATGGAAGCTTGCTTCCATGGCAGAATCTTCTTTTCTTTTTTTTTAAACATTTTTTTTTCTTTTTGATTTTAATCTAATTTCATTGAAGGGGTGATTTTGAAATTTATTTTAACAAATTGGGGTTTGTTCATAATTATTGAAAACAATGTGGTTAAATTGAAATTAACTAAATTTATTTTATTTGCAATTTTGTCCATTAAAAATTTAAAATTGAAGTGACACGTGTCACTTAATTATGCAGCCACGTGTAACCAGGTATCTAAATTGGACAAAGATGTAATTAAAGGTACCAAAATCGGACGGTCACAAATAAAGGTCCCTTTTTCGGAAATGCCACAACTTAGGGTACCTTTTTCGGATTTTTCCCTTTAAATATTTCTAAGAGCATTTTTCCCTTTAAATATTTCTAAGAGCATGGTGTCGATGAAGAACCATCCTTGAAGCAAATCTCATTTCATGTGTTCTAAAGTAACCGAAATAAATCATGCCGAAGAGCTTTACATTGAAGTTAAAATTTGGATTGTTTATGTACCAACCAGAATTGCTAAAGATGATTCAAGGAGTTCAAGCTACGAATAGCCTTCACCGCTGACCAATGCCCAACCAAGTTTGCTTGGCCTTGTTGCAGCCAATAATAAGACATCTCCAATGGCTGACTGTGTTATTTACATGCACTCGTTTGTAGATTTCTCAAAGTAGGTATCCAATCCAAAAGTAGTTTCAAACGAAGGCAGAAATCTTTTCTAGCAGGCTTTTGCACCATGGAATTTCTAACCATAACAGTGTCTCTCCTTAAAATGTCATTCTGGATAATTGAGTATCCTATTCTTTGTTGAATATACGCTTCCTAATGATGGAATCCTAAAACCACTTATCCTTCCCCTAAAAATGAAATATAAGGGAATCGATCCTGGAAGCCATCAACATCTCTCCCAAGTAGCTTCATGTGCCAACTGACTGGACCAATATTTGAGAATCCGCTTCGCATCTGCCCCATTTCTGTGTAACACAAGCTCACACAGAACAGCTATGGGATCCCGCAAGGCCCCACCCCTCCCACACACAAACCTCCCGTCCATTTCTGGAGGAATAAAAAAGGCTCTACTTTGTCACGTAAGGTGACCCTCTTTAACTGAGAGAAATGAGACTATAAGCCACTAACCAATGAATGTGGTGCAGGAAAGATACTCAGTCTCTTGATGATTGCTTTTGGGAGGCATGGGCTTGCCTATGTTCATCATCCACCCACTTAAGAGTATGATCACCTTCCTCAATTTGATCTTGTGTCTATAAAAGGTCGATCTCACTTTACTGATGAAGAGATGCTGAGCTAGTAAATTTCATATGTTAATATGATTAATTTCAAGTGCAGCAAAAAACTAAATTTGAGCGTGTCCTTGGATTTGTTCTTGCTATATGGGGAATACTATTCTATTCTCGCCTTTTAAGCACTATGACCGAACAATTTAGGGTAAGATTTTTGGTTTAATAGACTGCCATTTACTAAATCTCTGTAAGAAAGGCATACTGCTGATGAATGTTTTGACAGAATAACATGGCCAGACTTAGAGAAGGAGCACAAGTACAAGTTTTGGAGACGGATCATATAATTATTTGTGGAGTTAATGGTCATCTTGGCTTTGTGTTGAAGCAGCTGAATAAATATCATGAGTATGCTGTTCGCTTGGGCACTGCTTCAGCTAGGTAACTCCGTGATAATGTCTGATACCTGGTTAGTATATTGAAACATTTATGAACGTTTTTTTTTTAATAATATTAGGCGACAGAGAATTCTTCTTCTGTCAGACCTTCCAAGGAAACAGATGGACAAATTGGCTGAGAGTATAACCAAAGATCTCAAGCACATTGACATTCTAACCAAAAGGTACTTGCTGGTACTCATCAATGAATGTTGTTGCTGTAAGAAATGGTGCCATGAGGTACTTCGTAGTTGGACTTATCCAGCATGCCGACATCAGAATTTTGTTCAATTTTATCCCCAAAAATGTCATGTTAAGGGGACTGGGTATGCCAATTCATGTATCTAGTCCATGTTTTATGTAGGAGGGGATTCATCATTCATGTCAACAATACAGTCCCCGTCATGTTGCGCAAAGTAGCATATTAAATGTTGATCAAGTCTTTTGTATCCTGTTTAATTACCAACACCACCCATCAACCTAACAGCCTACAAATACCAATATACTGTTTCTTCGGAAAATAATAAAAGGGAAAAAAAAGAACAAAATATGGCTGCACTGTATAATCTTCAGGTTCTGCAGATCACGACAAGTACTCGGCAGCTACATTTGCGTATTATATTGTCTTTCAGTAGCACCCAGGATATTTTCATCCCTAAAATACTTGAGTAGCACCGATCACCGGATAGCCTACAGTATCCTTACTGGATACATCAAAATACAACTAGACAGTATCCAGAAATAAAAACTACATAATCGACAGAGCCTGGTTTCCGAGGTTTTGTAGTTATTCTGGCAGCAACAAAGGATTTTCGAAGCTGCCTGACAGTTTGTATTTTGGTCTTTTAGTTTAAGGATCTCGGATCCTTTTCCACATGCATCATGCTTGTATAAAATTAGTCATAGATTTTAGTTCTTTAATATATTCAATGATATTACGTTAAATATTCTTTCTCTTGGCAAAGGATGATCTCATAAGCAATAATACCATATAAAAAAATTGATGTGCGCAGTAAATGAGGATTTTTCATGGACCTACCTTATTATATTACTGTCTTTTTCATACAGGTTGTTTTGTGCTTGACATGTTCTCTGCTTGTACAGTTGCAGTCTAAATTTAACAAAATCATTTGAGAGAGCAGCCGCCAATAAGGCACGTGCCATAATTATATTACCATCGAAGGGAGATCGGTAAGAAATTGATGGATCACGGATTAGTTGATTAAAACATGAAACATCTTAACCCGCTCAGGAAGCGTGGTTCATTCATTTTTCTTATTGGTTGATTTTGTACTAGTTGAGTTACATGTTAACGTAAATCTATTCTTTGAAATCCGTATCAGTAAATCATGTGTAGTCATTGACTTAGAAGCATTGATATGTACCCAACATATCTGTATGGTATTCGATGCTATCCAGTACCAATACAGTTAAATATCGTACTGGAAATATGGTATTCGATGCTATCCAGTACCAATCTCTCTCTCTCTCTTTTTAATGTTTTGTGCTTTTGGGTGATTGGATGCCATTGAGAGGTGCCCAGGTACTTTGTGAGAAAAACATACCTTCTTGGAATCTGACAAGTGAGGATATCCTTCTTATTCGCACTGAGACACCACCAAGAAAAATTGTACTGTCATCCTTTTTATTAGAGAGATCTGAAACTTGGGAAAACTTAATTGAAGCATTATCTAGGATGGTGACAGATTGCAGGTTTCCTTAGCGAAATAACATCAGATCATCTGTAAAACTTAATTGTAAAGGCTTCACTTTTGTAGTTGGGGTGGATTGGAAACTATTTCATTTCACTATGAACTCGAAACATTCTTGTTAGGTATACCGTAACAGAAATACATAGGGTGATATTTCATACACAATACATATAGGTAGATATTCCATACATAACACATAGGTAGGGTGATATTGGATCAGTTTGCATTAAACCTTGTTGCACTTGAAAATGACCATCCAGAACCCCATTTACATGACAAGTTTGGGGTTGGCACACTTACCATTATCCAGTTGATAGATTTTCTATCCACTCCATAGCCTTGTAGCACAGCTTCTGAAAATTGCCAGCTTAATGTATCGTGAGCCTTCCTTAATATACACTTTCTGCTGGTGAACTATTTTTCCTATTATTTCCTTGCACCAACTCTTGACACGTGTATATTTTTGTCCCGGCTGCCTTTCCTGCACAAAAGTCCCTTGAATTTTAGTAATTTAGTACGAAGGACATACCATAGTCTAACAGCCAAGATCTTAGTGATAAATAATTTTGTATATTATATTCATGCTCTTTTAGAAATCAAACACATAGACAGCCTTTCCTACAATTTGATGCGTTTATTTAAATAACAACATGGCCTTCCTACCATACTTGTAATGCTTCCCAGCATGTGCGGACCAGAACTCAATGTCCGTTACAGGCAGCTTTATCCATATTCGCATTACTTGCGTGCTCTGAGGTTCTAGCTTCATACCTGAGCTTATTGGACATGAGCAACTAAAATTCCATGTCCGCCCTCCAAAATCATAGTCATATCTGTTTCACTTTTAAATCTGAACTCATACACACGTTTATATGCACAATGGACTTGGTGAAATCTGAAAATTCTGCACCAGTTGGCTTTGTATGGCTCAATGCATATCAATTTGCAGGTATTCTATTACCTGAATACAGGTCCTTCCATAGAGTTGTTTACTCAAACCCATTTGCCGACATCTCCATGTACATAACGTTCTTTGATGTCATCCTCATAATTCTCAATCTTGCAATCCTCAATTTCAACCGATTGATCTATTTCCTTTAAGAAGTTTTCTTGTTCCGACTCTACCAGATTTTAATTTCATGATCGGATCCAAATTCCTCAATCTCCGGAATTGATTCCACAACTTGCACCACCTAACATTTTTGTTTCACCTACATTGATCAGAAGCTCAACTGAGTATATTTTTTATAACTCCTTGCTTCTTTTTTCTGAATTTTTTTTCCTCTGCATTTCTTTGACTGCTTTCCGAGCCGCTTTAGTAGATGGTTTCCTCAATTCGCTTCAATTTGTAGAAAGCTATTACTAGTGATTGTCCTTGTGCAAATACATGTTGGGTCAAATTGACTAGGAACATTTCTTATAAATATGAATGAAGTTAATTGTTTTCAAATTTTATACCATTCAAACGTTCTTTTCAAACTCCAACTGCTGCTATTTCTGAATGAAAACAGTGTCTTCTTTCCGTTTTTAACTTAATTTTTGTTTCTGGCTCTGTCGTCCATAATTTGATTGCGCATTCTTCAACTTATTTTTTATTACAGTCTTCATGCACTTTCTTTTACTTCCTCAGTAGTTTTTTTTTCCTCAAATTATTCAGGTATGAAGTTGATACAGATGCATTTCTCTCGGTACTTGCTCTTCAACCTCTTCCTCTGATCGCTTCTGTGCCTACTATAGTTGAGGTACTAAAATATTTTACCAGTGTCCTCGGTGACTTATATATGGTGTAACTACATGTGGGGTTCTCATTTCATGATTATGAATGTTAACTTCTTTCTTACATGCAGGTTTCAAGTTCAAATACATGTGAACTTTTAAGGTCAATTTCTGGCTTGAAAGTAGAGCCTGTGGAAAATGTTGCATCCAAATTATTTGTTCAGTGTTCTCGGCAAAGAGGCCTGATAAAAATATACAAACACTTGCTGAACTATCAAAGTACTTCCATTTTCATGTTGTTCTCTGCTTCATAATTGTCTGGATTTTAATTCTGGCATTGGTTGCTCTGTGATAGTTGTGCTTGAAAGTTAAAACTCTAGGCTGGCTGAGAATAATGTGTTTGTTTTCCTTTTATACACATTTGCATGATGTTTTATTTTCTTCCTTTTCATTCTATTTGTTTCCATTGTTCTTTCATTTTGCTGATATCGACTATATGCATGTCTGAGGCAAACATGTTTTTCCACTTATGACTGCGAAAACAACACTTCTCAATGCCCAAAAAGTGAATGAAACTAATAACATAAAACTAATGTAATGTGTTTGAGTTCTGCTGTCATGCTTCTTATGTATCATACTTCCAAACTATCATCATGTTAAATATGTTTTGACTGAATGTCAAGTAATTTTACCAGGATATATCATGTATGTTATCCTATTTTGATATTTTCTCTTCAGTGGAAGATTTTCTACTTATCTCTGACGGTGAATATCTCAATGACACAGAAAATGTATTCAATCTCTGCAATTTTCCAAATTTAGCTGGACTTGAATACGGGCAACTGAGACGTGGCTTCCAAGAGGTAAACCTTTTTGTTGGTTTCATTATTGCCTTCACGTGCCCGAGTTTGCTTCTGATATGTTCTAGTTTCTTTTTCATTATCTTCCCAGGCTGTAGTCTGTGGTCTTTCTCGAGGCGGAATGATAAATTTTCACCCAAAGGATGAAGTTGTTTTGGAAGAAACTGATAAAGTACGTAACTGATTCTCATGTTACCTGTACTTATGTTCACATCATAGATGAATATCTGTTGCAAGTGGTTCTGACCATATTTGTTCTCCAAACTGTCAATTTCTAAACATTTGCAGTTAGAATAAGCATTCTACAATCATTAAGAAAAGGGTATATCATTTAGCAAGTATCCTTCATTCTAATTGAACTGCATATTTTTTTTTCTTTTTGTTTTTTTGTTTTTTCACTTGATCAAGTGGTACATTAAATGTAGTAAATATGATGAAGGGGGCAGGAGCAATTTGGAGAAATGAGGAAATATTCTGCTCCTTATTGAATGGTTCTATGTCTAACTACAATGTACAAAAATCTATAAATACAAAAGAACAAAAAGGAATGATGAAGAGCGGTAATTTTCCTAACTAACAAATGTCTAACTTTGCTCCTAATTATCACAGATAAGGTATCCTTGTGCCAATAAAAGTGGAGAGATTTGGGGGCTGAAATATCCAGAACATATTTCTATTTATTGAACTGCAATGACACTTAGGTCATAGATTTCATAAGAAGGTGCACTACACGGGGTAAATGTTGTCCTTGTCAACTTTAGGTTTCTTTGACTTCATTAACTGGCTTTAATCTTGGAAGTACAGGTCTTATTCATTGGGCAGTTACATGGGAAGAATAAACCCCAACTCTCATATCCAGGCACCATGATAGAAAATGATAACTCAATCAATAATATTGAGGACAAAAAACAATACAATGAATTCCAGAAACGAGTTTTGAGCATGACAAGGGAGCGGCTGCAGAGCATAGTAAAAAGACCAAAACGTTCGGGTTCGAAGGTTGTAATTTTTACCCATGTAGACTACCTTGTATTATTACATGGTTATATTGTACCAGTGCTTATATTTGTTTAACTTAATGTTCAGGCTTCAGATTGGTCCCTAGGTCCGAAAGAAAACATACTAATGCTTGGATGGCGCCCTGAAGTTCTGCAAATGATCGAAGAATATGACAACTATCTGGGGCCAGGCAGTGTATTGGTAATTCATAATTAATTGATCTCCTTATCTATCATATATTTCTCCCTGAAGAATAAGTTCCGTTCATAGCTGAAAAACTATTTTTGCTTTTGCCTTGAATATGGTTTTGCAGATGAACATAATATATTTCATCTCATGACACATAAACAAAGCCAGATCCTGGTGTTACTTTTTGTCCACGAACTTGCTTGTGGTCTTAGAAACCCTGGACCAAAATCTTGTTTTTTTCCTTCCTCTGAATCGGGGAGTCTTTGGTGTAGGAAAAACTGGAAAAACTTTCTAAATTTTGGAATGAAATTGTTGTGATACAGAGTTTCTGAAATCTGGAGAGGATTCCTTATAATAAAACTAACTAGGGTTTTGGCACAAATTTCATATGGCATAGGGGGTTTTGATTTGATGTCTGTTTGTGTATGTTGAGTTACAATTTTATGCCTATTTTCAGCGACCAATTAATCTACGTTTTATCCTGATCTACTGCAGGAAATATTGTCAGATGTTCCAGTAGATGACAGAAAACAGGCATGCAAGATTGGTAGTCAAAGGAAGCTAAAGAATATTCAAGTTTCTCACAGAGTAAAATCACATTTATCATTTTTCGTCACATGAAACATTAAATAAACAATTGAATAGTGTGACTTTTCTTTCACCTATTAATGATTCTCTGATGCTCTTTCAAATATTGGAGGTTGGAAATCCGATGGACTATGACACCTTAAAGGATACTGTTATTAAAGTTCAAAAATGCTTCAAGACTGGAGAAGATGTTCCATTTTCAGTAGCCGTGATATCTGATAGAGAGTGGCTGGTTGGAGGTAAGTAGATCTCTAATATTTACTTCAATTTTAAATAGTTCTCTTTATAAAGTTTTCTCTTCTTTGTGATTTAGATCCAGCCAGAGCTGACAAAAACTCGGCATACACTCTTCTTCTTGCTGAAAGTATATGCGCTAAACTTGGAGCTAAGGTAAAGACGGCTTAATAACTCATTGATGTCTACCATGATGAGTTTGATTTTCAATCTATATCTGCCTGATGTCAAATTTTTGCTTTCTTGAGCTGGATACTTACTGTAAGTGTAAAATGAGTTGGTTAAAGTTGGAGACTTGAAAGTTGGGCTCTTCATAGAGTATGCTGTGAAGGTTATAACCTATTGCAGTTACAAATATATTTGAACTGAAATGAATCTATCTCAGAACTGATAGAATAGGTAGTAGTAGCAGTGGTATTGGTAGTAGTAGTAGTAGTAGACTACTGCTACTGCTACTACCACCACCACCACCACTACTACTACTTCAAGGGCAGGCTGAACTGGAATAAATAATTGTTCCAATGGACTAATCTTCTTGTCTATCGTAAAATGGGATAAATGTATGAATAAGCCTGTATTATTTTCTATTCTTGTGCATTCCAAGTGGAGATCCCTTTTTGTTGTTTGAGTACCTTTGGAAAATGTAGTTTTAAGTTTTTGGATCAAAATTTGAAAAATACTGAATGGAGATCTCTTTTTCTACTTTCAGTATCTCTATATGCTAATGCTTTTTATGAAAATGTGGCACACAGCAGTCAGATTTCTGGACATACAGACTGAAAGTTTGTTAACCATTTGTTATTTCCAAACTGAACCACTGCTAATGCAGGTGCAAAATCTTGTAGCTGAAGTTGCTGATTCGAGATTGGGAAAACAAGTAAATTTGCTCAAAACACACCTGAATTGTGTTTTCAATGAAGTTATATTTCAGATATTGCATTATTCAATGCAATAACTGGTTGCTATTATGTGAATATAAATACAGATAGCAAAGATCAAGCCAACTCTCACATATGTTGCTGCGGAGGAAGTAATGAGCCTCGTAACAGCTCAAGGTTTAGATATGATCTACTGTTATTGTCTATAGAATGCCGTGTGTTGCAACATGTTGCTTATGGTAAATTCTTTCAATTTACAGTGGCCGAAAATAATGAACTGAATGAGGTTTGGAAAGATATTCTGAATGCAGAGGGAGATGAAATATACATAAAGGTACATACATGCTAACATGAATTTTATGTTTGTAACTTTCGCGCTTGTCCACTCAGCTTTTGAATTCTTTAAATTCTAGTAACCCTTCATGATTTCACGTGTTATTCCTTTTAAGTTGCTCCCAATCCAGGGTGCGAAATCAACTTAACTTGGTGAGGTGTAAAATGAGGATCCAAAGTTATAAGGTGGCAAATTGATCTCCCCTTAATAAATGACCGCTCAAAAACTTACTCGTTAAGTTAAAAATGTCATAGTTTGTGGGAGTGAAGTGTAATATTGTAACCGTTATTAATTACCCAGGGAAAGGAGGGACAAAGTCAAACTTCTGTAAAGCATGAAGAAAAATTGACTGAGTCGGAAATCGTTGGTCTAGTTAAATCTGTCACATTTGAAACTACACATATTTCTTTTTAGGCGTCTCATCTAAGCAATGTTTAGTTTCAAACTGTATGCCATGGAAGGAGTGTATAATATTGCTTGTTGATTTGTTTTGGACAGAATATAAGCCTTTATATGAAAGAAGGAGAGAGCGTCTCCTTTCATGAGCTTACAGAGAGGGCCTATCTCCGCAGAGAAGTTGCCATCGGTTATGTTAGAAACAATAAGAAGGTGTGGAGGGTTACTATCTTTATTTTGTTCTGCTTATATATTGACTAAAAGTATCTTAGACTTTACATGGTGATCTATGCAGGTCATAAACCCGATTTCCAAGTCGGAGACCCTGACATTTAAACCAACAGATTCGCTCATCGTCATATCTGAGCTTGAAGGAGAACAGCCCGTAGTTTTGTAGAGTGTTTTCTTGTCCTTGATTTGTAATCTTATAAAAGAAATAATAGTGATTTGGGGTGGAGAACCAAATTCATTTCCCTGCAGTCTTCTTGGTTGAGGGCATTTTTCAGAAAATGTATATAGAACATGGCAATCTTGCTAATCAATAGTGAAAAACAGTTTCTGATTTGTCTCTTTTTTTTCTTTTTCTTTTTCCCCTCTATTTATTGCTAGGCCAGAACTTGAGGAATATCCTTTTCTTCTAAATTGTTTTTTTTTTCAAAAAAGGACCACATAAACTGCCATAGTATTTATATGAAACCTTTAATATTATTTTGCTTTATAAACTGTTGATGTTGTGGAGAATTTGTCTATAAAATCACCAATGTGCACTCTGAACTTTTCATATGCTTTTATTACTTATCCAACTGCATGGGAACATACTGCAATTTGAACATGTAAGTAAGCAAGTGGGAACAGTCTCCAAATCACCAATGTAAGATATTGTAACTTTCATATCAAAGACACTGCAATTTGAGCTTGAAACTGGAAGAGTATGATGGCCTGCCTGTTTGGATCTTCTCCAAATTGGTCAGGGTTCCGATCCATGTATTCCGGACTAAATGAGATCGGATCTGTAGATTTCATATGGATCAAATTCAATATTTTGTAATTATCTTTCATTGAAACTTAGAAACAAAACAGGCTCATGCAAAACTTTAAACACCAACTATAGGCCTAATTGTCTTCTTTATTGAGTCGATTCCAATAATCACATAAACACACATGAACTACTACAACACTTTCTTGTATAAAGAAGAATCCAGTCCCAAAACAGGTCAGGGAGGGATGTCACACACTAACTGCACTAGACAGCAGCAGTTGAGATCGAATAGCAATAGTGCGAGATAAGCCAGCCAGGAAGATACTAGCAGCAGCTACGACCCCTATGATTTACTGAAACTGACGACAATGGGGATAATAACAACAAGTATGATCACGAGGAGAAGTATGATCCCGATACACATACACCGCCTGCTGCTCCTCTGATGGTCCTTAGCAATCTTTAGATTCTTTGTTCCGTCGTTTACATAATGTGAAGCATTGATCACATGGTGCTCTATGTCATCCATCTTCTCTCCCTGAACTTGAACCATCACTGCCATGTCCAGGAACAATTGGTGTAGCTCCAGAAGGCTCTTTTCGATTTCCTTTGCTGCATCATGCCGCCCTTGTATCTCCATCACCGTCTCCACTACCTTTCCCCTTCCGTGCTCCTAACAACAACAACATAACATAACAATGATTTATTTGTACAAGTCAAGAAAACATTTCAAACTTATATGAGAGTGATGATATTAGCCTATGGCTACACCTGCAAGACCCTTTTAGTGCTAAAACCCCATCAACAACGCCAAATTCTTGTGAAAGTCAAGATTTTCCTACTATAAACTAAAATCACATCCCTCACACTCCAAGTACATAATTTACAGTACTCAGTAAAATCAAGACACTCAACCAAGAAGCTTAATTTTAGAGACATGGTTCCTTTCTCTGAAGAAAAGCTCAAGACATGCATCTGTATACAAAATCAGCTGAACAACAAGATACCAGACCTCAAAGATTTGATTCTTTTTATGCCAAACTCAAATGTAGAACAAACAAACATATAATATATTAATCACTTCAATTTGACAAGGTAGAGCTTCAAACTTCACTAAGACAAGCATACATTGATCATAAATCAATCAAACAGCTTAAAGGTAGAAACACAGCTGAAAAAAAGAAGCTCCAAAGTAATCCAATTCTAGCAACATTCATCACATATAGCATCATAGAAAACATAAAATCACTTCAATTTAACACAACACAGATAAACGAAAAAGTACCCGAATTCAAAAAAGACTAATCAAGAACAGACCTGTATGGCAGTAGAGAAAAGCTCCTCTCCACCAGTACTACTAGAAAGAATCTTATCAATAACCTCATCATTTGGGTACTCTCCAGTAACAGTATAATACCTTCTCCCCACAGTTTCCTTGTACTCACTCATCATTCCCTGTCTCAGCCCCTGAAACTCCATCATCAGCTCCTTCAGCTTCTTCCTCAACCCGTTCGTAACCGCCAATCTTGTTCTGTCCACACCTGATTTGCACCCAGAGAGCCTCCTGATCTCTGCATTTGACCTGTCCATATCCTCCAGCTTCACCTTTATGGCCCTTGCTTTCTTCTGCACAGAGAGGATGTCGGCATTCAACTGTGCTCGAAGCGATTTCAAGGCTTCGGGCTTGTGAAGGGCTTTGCCGCCTTCGTTGGATGCCTTGATTTGGGCCAGGATGGTGCGGATGGAGTTCATCTCTTGCTTAACTTGATCGGCTTCTTCGAGGAATTTGGTTAGGTTTTGGTCGATTGTGGTCATGCCCAATTCGATATCGAGATCTTTCATGGCTTCTTTCTTGAGATCTGCGTAGCTTGTGAAAGACTTGGTCATTAGGTCATTCATCTTGATTGGATTGTGGCGAACAGGGTTTGGGTGAGTTGTGTTTTGCAATGGAATGGAGAGATGTAGAAGAAGTGAGAATTTGATGATTTACAGAAAAGATGCAAGATTTGTGTTTGAAGAAGAAAGAAGCAAGAGGTGTTGATGATAGTAAAGAAAGAATGAATTTTGAGGGATTTTAAGCCATAGGGAAGAAGATAGAGCCGTTGCACAAGTTCTAACGGCTAGTTTTCTGGACAGTGCTGTTTGGTTGGTGTTCCCTTTTCTCTTGTTGATAAAACGAATAGACTAAAATTTCATTATATAATTTAATCGAACTTTTTACATTTATGATTTAAAATTAATTCGTAATTAAAGTTGGAGACGGTTGACCGAAAAAGTCAAAATGCGACACTTCCGAAGTACAAGTGAGCGGGGTTCATGCAAAATTTTATAGGAACTTAGTCTTAGAGGGTTTAGTGCTATTTTTTTTAACTAAGAGATTTGGCATGCTCTATCACTCTTAATTTATTTTTTTATCCTTTTGATAATCCCTGGGGTTATTTGCATTTAACCATGTATAATTCATATTTATTTATTTGCTTGAAACCTCAATATGATTAATACGGACGATTCTTATTAGTAGGATTTACAACAATTAGTAATGACTATCATTCTGTGTTAATTTTGTAAGATTTATAATTAATTATACAGTTTAAATATTTTGAAGACTTGATGATAAAGATTTAAACTAATGACATATTTATATTCTTTAATACATTTTGTTCAATGATTTTGTGACATTTTAAGTTGGCTTTTATGATATTTTATTATTTACATGCCATCTCATGTGGCAAAGAAGGCTATAAAAGAAAATAAGTTTTATAGAAGGTTAGTTTGGGATATATTTTTTTTGGAAAGGTTATTTTGGCAATTCATTCCATACGTTTTCGTTCATAATTCTAACGTTTGTCCAATTTATTAATTTTTCCCTTAAACCGTATTCTAGGAGACTTACTTTATCAGTATTTGAAAATTTTGTTTATTATAGTATGTACTCTTTCCAATATAAAATGTCAAGTATTCCTTCTTCAATACAGGCGTATTATTTCTGTAAGTGTGAGATTTCTGGTGTATTGAATACACTCACAGAATCCTTATTCCAGTGTTATGGAAACACTGAGTTTCTTCAGTGTTCTGGATACACTGGATAATGTATCATACTTTGGATATATAATCTATTTATAGTTTTTACCTTTATTCGATTTCCTAAATAGTTCCATAATTTTGGTTATATATGTGTGCAGATATTTTAGGACAAAAGATCTTATAGAATCCAAGAAGATACAAGTCGAAGTCAAACAGGGAACAAGAGTTCGAATTGTGTTAGGCAAGGAAGATGAAGTCGATAAGGATTCTACTTACAAGATCATAACAAGATTCAATGTAGGACTCTACTGTTCACACAGGCGGCTATCAAGCTTATATATACAAGAGTCGACATTGAAACAAAACACGTGAAGCAAGCATAAATATCCCCGAGTGTTTATTACGTAGATTCACGTATTTTGTCATCCGTTTTCTGAGTTGTGTCTAGCTAGTATTCTCTATTTGTTTAAGAGATTGATAGGTAGATTGGTAGAGGTAGCTCTTTACGATTACTCTGTTGTTTTGCATCTAGAGATATTCGCAAGAATAGATCTAGAGTAGTTCTTTGTATTCATTATCAATCATTGTATAGTGGATACTTTTCGCCTTGAGGCTAGGTGGATTATAGTAATATAATCTGCTAGAAACTTATACATTGTCTTGTTTATTTCCGCTGTTTATTCTGTTGATTAGATCGAGTATAAGTTTATGTCTTAGGTTTGTCGAAGCTTAGTGTCTTGATAACACTGAAAACTGTTGTATACAGATTTTGGTGTTCTCGATACACTGTTCTTCAGGTCGTAGTTAGCTTAGTATTAAATTCCGGTCTATTTACTATTTCAATTGGCATCAGAGCCAAGAACCTAATTAATTGGTGTTTGGATTTTATACTATAGAGATGGACTACGCTAACCCCAATGCCAATAGATTACCAATCTTGGATGGTTCCAATTATCGCTACTGGATGCTCCGTATGCTAACATACATCAAATCCATTGATGTGTGTGCATGGAGGTTTGTCACTGAAGGATACACGATTCCCATGCTAGAACCTGATGCGGACAAAGATGTTCTGCCCAAACCAGAAAGTACCTACTCGCCAGCTGAGGTAAGTGATGCTACTCTCCATGAAAAAGCTCTTCATACTATATTTGCTCATGTTAATCATCATATGTTTAAATTGATTCAAACATGCTCTTCTGCTAAAACTGCCTGGGAAATTCTTCAAAGGCATTGTGAAGGAGATGCGAGTGTCAAAGAATCAAAATCTCAATTTCTTAGTAGTAAGTTTGAAAACTTGAGAATGGGAGATGATGAAACTATCACGGAGTAATTTGAAAAATTATTGGATATTTCTAAAGAGAGTCTAATACTTGGAGATCCTAATTCTAACAAACAGTTGTTGTACAAAGCTCTTAGAACTATTTCTAAAAGATATGAGATTAAAAGAGTTGCTATTGAAACTGCTAATAATTTGGCTACTATGGACTTGCAAATTTTAATGAATATTCTTTTAAATTATGAGTTGACTATGGAAAATCCACCTGGTGGAAACAAAAATAAGAGTGTAAATCCTCTGACATAAATTTTGATGATGATGAAGAGGACTTGGATAATCTACTTCTTAATGCCATGATCAAACGTTTCTAAAAAAGCAGTCTAAAAGACAAATATAAGGCAGGACCTAGTAGCAACTCTTCCAAATCTGTTGTCAAACAAACGTACAAGAAACCAACTGTTGAAGAAGCTGAGCAACTAAAGAAAAAGAAGTGTTTTGCATGTGAAGGTTATAGTCACTTTGCTAATGAATGTGCTAACACTCTTCGTAAATGGGGCAATGCTTATTTGGTATGTTTGAGTGATTCTGAGGCAGGTACTGAAGATGAAGCTCCTCACACTGAGGAAGAAGTGGAGACTTCAGCTTTACACTCATTAGTTCACTTTGATGAAGATTATGATGCTTGGTGTACTGGGGACACTAAATCTGCTCAAGAATTATTTTTTGCAGATTTTCCAGATTCTGAGTGTTATGACAACACTGATTATGGTGAACAGGATGATTGTACTAACCTACGTTGCATGATTAGTTGTGTTGATGTTGATACAGGTGCTAACTCGGAGACTGATTCAAGTAATGATGAAATTGTAGACGAGTTGAAATGTATCTATGCTGATTTACTTGCTGAATGGAAGAAAGTTCTCAAAAGTGAGAAATTTCTAAAGAAAGAGAACAAGTATCTGAAGGACACAATCAATCGTTTGGAAGTCACTCTCACTCAAAAAGAGATTGAACTCGAAAAGGTACAATCAAGGTTAGAGAAGGCTGAACTAACTTTTGATAGGATTAATACTGGAACTTTGAAACTTGATAAGATTCTTAGTTTTAGTAATGAAGGAACCACTGGTCTTAGTTTTCAAAAAACTGTTGATGATGCATTACCGATTTCAAAAACTGTTTCTACTCTTCCTATTGGTCCTGTGCTTGTGAAAGCAAAAGAAACTGATGATCAATCTGAGAAATCTAAAAAGAAAGTTTTTGTTTGTGAACAATGTTTGAAACCTGGACATATTAAACCTTATTGCTATAAGTTACAAAAGAAGATAGGAAAAGCTGAACAGGAACAAAAATATGCTGACTCCGAAGACAGTGTGGCCAAGACACCTTCTGATCACAGTAACAAAGAAAACTGCGAACTCAGTGTTTCCGCAACACCAGTTCCAGATACTGACATTGTTAAAATTGTGACTGGTGTCTCTACCACACCTGGCTTTAGAGTTTCTGTAAAGAAAGGTAATGCAAGATCTAAACAGGCTTGGAAAATCAAGAGCAGGATACTTAGCACTGTTGTTTTTACTATTTTGAAGTCTAATCCCGCAGGTTCATGGTACTTTGATAGTGATTGCTCTCGTCATATGACTAGAGTAAGGTCACATCTTAAGGATTTTGTGAAATTAGCCACAGGTACTGTAACTTATGGTGGTGGAACCAAAGGTAAAATCATTAGTAAAGGAGTTTTGAATCTAGCTGGATTTCCTCCTTTGAAAGGTGTCCTATTGGTAGATGGTTTGATGGCTAACCTTATTAGCATTAGTCAATTGTGCGATGATGATCTAATGGTGTTGTTTAGTAAGAAAACTTGTGAAGTTTTCAATTCTGGAAATTGTTATGTCATGACAGGCACTAGATCAAAGGACAATTGCTATTTAGTGAATAGTCAAGTTCAATGTAATCAAGCAAAGCTGGATGACTCAGTGCTTTGGCACAAAAGGCTTAGACATGTCAACTACAGAAGTCTTGAGAAGCTGATCAAGATCGAAGATGTAAGAGGAATTCCAAAGTTGACTAGTCCTGGAAAGATTGTGTGTGAGGAGTCTCAAAGGTAAACAAACTAAAGCCTCTCACAGTCCAGTTCTCACTGATGGACAACATGTTGGTACAAGTAAGTGCTGTAAGAACTTAAGATCCCGGATTGGTACTTTGAAACAAGATCAATAGACAATGTTGCCAACAATGTCTACAGTAAACAGACAGCAGCGGATGAATAAAGTAACTTCTATTACCAAGCCAATATATAGAAAAATATATTGGCAGCGCCTTAGGCAAAATATCTACTGACAGGAAAAGTAGATCTAATCAACTAGGTTTAATACAATCACAAACGATTGATTAAACAACCAAAACTAGCCCTAGAAGAACCAACAGTAAAAGCTATTCTAGGTCGATGTTTGAAAGAGTTATTCCAACAATGAATACTCTTAGACAAACTCTAAAGCTAGCAGAAAACAAGAAGCCTAAAATCTCTTTTGATCTTTTCAAAAAGCTCAAAACATTGCTTTGCTGAATCCTTGCATATATATACTTGAGATGTCGACCTCTTCCATCTATATCGAAAGGCAATAGGATCTTGGCAAAGGCAATTTTTCCTTTTACTTGTTTTCTTCAAAATGCGCATAGAAGGAAATTTCCATATTTCAATTCTTCATAAAATATATTCCTTCTTGCTTTCACCACAAGTCGTTCTTTTCCTTAAATCAATTCTTGTTCGTTTTGTCAATACTTCCGGTCAAGTATCCTGTCCAAAGTGCTTTGTCTTCGATGTCTGCGGCAATGCTATATCTTCAATGTTATGCCAACATTGAATTCTATCCTGTCACAATGTTATACAACATTGATAATCCTGCAGCTTCACAAACAACAACAAACACAAACTTGGAACTGATTATTGAAAGACAAGATTATCAAAATATAAGTGCATACTGCACTTTCAATCTCCCCCTTAATCTTAGTCTTTCATCACAAAACAAAACAAGAGATCAGATCATAGAAACATAACTAAGAACTACTAAAGATCTATTCTCCCCCTTAACCAGACATCTTAAGAAATATTCAGGAGAATTTAAAATATTACAGACCCACAAAAAATATAATTGTTCAACACAGACTCAATAAGAATGAACTCAAGTTATCTATTCTCCCCCTTTTTGTGAGGAAAGAAAAGAAACTAGAGTACTTCTAAACTTCAGATTGTTTGAGATCTGCTCATCAAGCCCTTTGATTTGCTCCAGAATCAGCTTGTCCTGTTCAGTTAAAATACCTGCAGACAGAGTTTCAATGTTAGGAGTCAATGTTGTCCCAACATATAAGTCAACATTGGAATGTTGAGCTGCAACTACAGCTTCGTGCATCGTTTGCCAGTAGAAAGAGGCATATTCTCCTCCACATCCATGTTCACAGAACATCAGGATCTACCCAAGGAAGATCACAGATCCTGTCATGTGTTTCCAGTAGTTGTTTGGTGACTGTGATGGAATTAAAGTTGGAATGATAGACATCATCGGCTTTAACCTCAATACCCTGCATCTGAAGAACAGCAAATATAGTGGATGGAAGAATCAAATGGCCTCTGATCCCTCTATTCTTAGAATTTTCTAGATGCTTGAGAATCCTTTCTCCCAGATTGACATTGTAACCCATTTTAATCTCAGAAGCAACATGGGCAGCCTCTTGAGCTTGTTGTTATTGGAAGATGGCAACCAACAGGCAGCAGATCCTGGCAAGAACAGATACTAGAGAACAACAATATTTCAGATCTAGAGTTCCAGTAGGCCAAGATTTTAATTTTCCTGCAGTTAGCTCTCTTGCAATTTCATCCATAGTTACCTCCACAGGAGTCTCAATCTCATCCCTATTTCTATGCAGCACAGTATTGATATCCTTAGAAGTCAAGAAGAATACATCACCTCTCAAGTACACACAATGATGCTTACCATGCCCTTCACTACCAAAATTTTCAGATAAATGGGCATAGAATTCTCTTATGATTTCAGGAACAAATGCAGCATATTGAGTAACAGCATAATAGAGATTCCTTTTCTTCAGATAGGCAACCAAGTTATACTCTTCAAATGAGTCCTCTTTAATTATCTTCTCAACATCTATAGCATTGTTTTTTATTTTCTCATATTTTTCTAGATTCTTGTTATCATAGAACAAATGAGAAACTGCATCTTCATCCCAATCGTAACCATCTCAGAAACACGTGTTCGTGAGGATAGATCATTTACCTCGTGGTCTTCAACTGGTCTTCTCCAAGAATGACATCCTCATCATCAAGTGATTCTTCTTCAGATTCTTCCTCTGTCTCAGCTTCATAATCTTCAGAGTCATCTGAGCTTTCATCTGAGTTTCTCAGATCTTCTTCTTCAACCATTGACTCATCCTTAGAGTCATCTTCAGTTTCTGGCTCATAATCCTCCATATCATTAGAGCTTTCATCATTGTTATCATCATGAGCAGCCGATGTTGCAACAACATCCTCATCTATATTCATTGGATCACTCTCAGTTTTCTCTGAGTCATCTGACTGCCAATCTTCCACTTCAACTAGTTCAATAGTAGGCTCATCTGCGGGTTTCTCAACATTTTCAGAATGCATGCTGGTCTGATTCTCATCATTCAGGCCATCAGTAGCCGTTTCCCCTGTTTTGTCAGGTTGTTGTACATCATCTTCTTCAACAGGTGCAGGGTTTTGGGGGTTTTCTGTCAGATCTGCATGTTGAATTTCGGGATGTCCAACATCTTTCCCAAAGATCCTCCATGGGAGCATCTTTCTCTATCCCCATTGGCTTTCATCATCATCCTCGATCTTGTGGCAAGTCGACCGCATGCTCCCCAATTTAACAAGGGTTTCAAAGAATTCGAGGGGTTTGATGGTGATGACTCTGTTTGGGTTTTTGGAGATGGTGGTTTTGGTACAGGGGATGAGGGTTTTTCAGCACTATCTTCTGAATCCTCACAATTATATACTGGAATCTCAAAATCGGCCGGTTCAGCACGAATGGGAAGAGGATAAGCTTGCTCCCCCTCAGGTGTTTGCAATGAAAATCCGGGCAAGACGGGTTTTGTCGGGGACGCCATTGTTTGGGCCGTGAAGGTAGAGTTGAGGAAGAAAGAGCGGGAGAGGAGTTTTGGTTGAGAGCGACAAGAGAGTAAGGTGAGAGGAAGGTGAAGGGTTTTGGGAGTAAGAAGTAAATACAGGGAAAGAATTTTTTTTTTTTTTTTTTTTTTTTTTTTTTTTTTAAGAGAGTGGTTTAGAAGGATGGCAGTTTTTGTGAGTGGTGGAGAAGTGGGCTAATGAGAGAGATAGTGGTAATATGGTTGGAGGAGTGTTTTTGGTTGGTTTGCTTAAAGGATCATAATCATATATATCAAAAACACAACTGTTAATATGAGATTAAGGAAAGCAAATGACCACCGTATCAATTAGGTCAAGAATGAAGAAGGTTCTCAAAACTCAACCTAGGGAGGTACATTTTTGTTTTAGGAAACAAATCAAGGTCAGATAAGAGTAAGATATTATATTTTACACTTTACATTTTACCAGATTACCCAAGACACAAAATTACTCCCCCTCAAACCCAACTCAAAACACAGAAAGAGCACACAAAAACACAGCAAAGAAGGTACTTCCAGCACAGGCAATGTTGACCAGGATGTTGGCTCAACATTGATGACAACATCGGAATATCAGACCACTCTTAATGTAAGTCAGCCAGGAAACCAAGTCTCAAGATGTGCAGATTCGATTAACACCATCGATGCGGTAAATGAAGGAGAAAGGAATACCAAAGAAACACACTCAACATTGCCTCAAAAAGTAAATTGATCAATTAACAGAATTGTGAGTGGGGGTGACCATGAGACTGTGAACCATGTCAAATAATTGGAACACGTATGAATCCGCTCCAAAGCCGAGTTTGCGGAGTTAGGCAAACACACGTCTCATGGCATAGAGATCACTCGGTTTACCACTGGGTGACTTGGTACTCGTAAAGTGAACCAAAGAAGACACGAGAATCGGCACTTTTGTGCGTGTCGCCGAAGACAGCCATCAACCCTCACGACATATGACACATTGGCCACGCCGATATTTGGATAGTATTTGGAACACCGCCAACACGATCCTCGACGGAAACACTTGAGCCCTTTTATCATAATTCATTAGATTTATTAAGCACAAAGAGCGGAGGAAAAATCAAGTGCAAGTCAAGGTACGAGAAAACATGGCCAAAGCAAAGAAAAGTGGTTTACATAAAGTAAACACAGGAGACTCGATACCTTTCAACCTTGGTTTCAAGCAAACCTTTCAAAACCTAAGCATCAACACCGTAAGTTACAAATAGGACAGCCATTGACCAAAGATGTAGCACAAAAACACATAGACACAAGAATAAGAAAGAGAAAAGACTAAAAGAATAAATGAAAGACAACACTAGGTAAACATAGAAGACAATGTTGACCGAGGATGTTATGTCAACATTGCTTGCAAAGAATCCTATCAAATAGTGCAAAGGCCAAGAGACCTTCTCAAATCAAGAATCTCTCTTTATCAAGGGCTTTGTGAAAATGTCGTAACCGATTTGTGGTATCAATGTGTTGTATGTCAATTATTTGTTTGAGACTAGGTCTCTAAGAAAATGATGTCGGATGTCTATATGCTTGGTGCGTGAGTGTTGAACAGTGGTTCTTGGATATGTGAATGGCACTAAGGTTATCACAAACAAAGAAAGAGTGTCACTTTGAAACCCATATTCATGCAAAGATATTGTTCAACCAAATTAATTGAGACACACAACTCCCGGCCGCTACATATTCAGATTCAAAGTAGAGAGAGACACGCAATTTTGTTTCTTACTATACCATGACACAAGATTTGGTCCAAGATAAAAACAACCTCCACTAGTTGATTTTCGATCATCTAAGTCACCAGCCCAATCAGAATCACTAAATCCCAATAGATTAGTGTTTGAATCACATGCATACCATAGTCCAAGATTAACAGTTCCTGATATATATCTAATGATCCTTTTGACAGCAGTTAAGTGAGATATTTTGGGTTTGGATTGATACCTGGCACACACACAAACAGAGAACATGATGTCCGGTCTGGTGGCTGAAAGATACAAGAGACTTCCAATCATTGATCTGTACAATGTTGGGTCAACATCGTCCTCAACATCGGTTTTGCTGAGTTTCAGAGATGTAGCCATGGGAGTGCTGCAAGGTTTGGCATTTTCCAGACCAAATTTTTTGATAAGATTCTTGGCATATTTCTCTTGAGAGATAAAGAGGCCTTCCTGTTTCTGCTGTATCTGGAGCCCCAAGAAGAAACTGAGTTCACCAATCATACTCATCTCAAAAGTTCCTGTCATGGCTTGAACAAACTTATCTAGCAAGGAGAGGTTTGTAGCACCAAAGACAATATCATCAACATAGATTTGAGCAATGCAGATGTCTTTTCCTTTCCTGAGGATAAACAGAGTTTGATCTCCCTCACCTCTTTTAAATCCTAACCCAACTAGGAATTCTGTCAACCTAGCATACCAAGCGCGTGGGGCTTGTTTCAATCCATACAAGGCTTTTCTTAGTTTAACAACATGGTCAGGATAAAGAGGATCTTCAAACCCTCTAGGTTGTTCAACATACACTTCTTTGTCAATGTAACCATTCAAGAAAGCTCCTTTAACATCCATTTGGTTGAGTTTTATGTTAAGGCAACATGCTAAGGCTAGGAGCAAGCGAATGGACTCTAGTCTAGCAACAGGAGCGAAGGTCTCATCGAAATCAATGCCTTCCACTTGGGTGTAACCTTGAGCAACCAATCTGGCTTTGTTTTTTACAACTATCCCCTTTTCATCACTCTTGTTTTTGAAAATCCACTTGGTGCCTATAACATTTATATTATGGGGGCGGGGAACAAGAGTCCAGACTTCATTTGTTTGAAACTGACGAAGTTCATCTTGCATTGCTTCTATCCAAAAATCATCAGCAAGAGCTTCTTTCACATTTTTAGGTTCAATTAGCGAAACAAAGCACGAGGAACTTACAGAGTGACATATTTCAGCAAGTCTGAGTGTCTCCTTGTAGTTTTTGCGCGTGTTTCCCCTCAATGTCCTTCCTCCTGGATTTCCAATTACTTGGGAACTGGGATGATCTTTGCGAATTCGAGGAGGAGGATCCTTTCGTGTGTCAGGAGACATAGGTGCAGCATTGTTGCCGGATGGATTGTCAGATTCAGCCTCAGTTTCATTATGAGGATCAGCTTGTTCTTCATCATGAGTGTAAATCTGGGATGTTGAATTTAATGTTGGGTCATCATTGCACAGAGGGGATGTTGGCACAACATTGCCCACAACATGGGTTCTTTCATTTTGATCAGCAGCAGGAGTCACAGTTTCTGATACGTTCTCATGTGTAGAAGAGTCAGAGGTTGATTCAATAACCTGTTCAGCACCTGCAGAGATCTTCTTCTGGGCATAGGGCTCAGAGTCATCAAAGGAAACATTCACAGACTCTTGTATAGTCTGCAATCTAGGATTGTATATTCTATAAGCTTGACTATTTTGAGAGTATCCTACAAAGATTCCTTTATCACTTTTAGCATCAAACTTCCCTAGATGTTCTCTATCATTGAGTATGTAACACACATCCAAATACATGAAAGTACTTGAGATTGGGCTTTCTACCTTTCAACATCTCATATGGAGTGGTTAGATAACACTGGACGAAGATAGACGATTGATTATGTGACAAGCGGTGTTCACGCCTTCCCACAACCTTTTGATAGGTTCATTGAGCTCAACATCACTCGCCATTTCTTGAAGAGTCCTGTTTTCCTTTCAAAGAACACCATTTTGTTGTGGTGTCTTAGAGCCGAGTATTCATGCATGATTCCTTTCTTTTCACAAGATTTATCAAAGAATTGATTCTCGAATTCTTTACCATGGTCGATCAATTCTTTGAACAAGAGTAGAAATCTGATACTGACATTTTGTATGCCGCTTTTGAAGGATTCAAAAGTTCGATTTTCTTTCAAAAAATTGACCCAAGTGTATCTAGAGAAATCATCAACTATAACATAGATATACCAGGCTCCTCCTAAACTTTTAGCTTCTATAGGACCCATGAGATCCATATGCAGGAGTTCAAAGCAGTTAAAAGTACCTCTTTGTTGTCCTTGATCAAGTGGTGATGTGTCACCTTGGTTTGTTTTCCCATAAGATGCCACACACATGTTTCCCTACATTGGTAAGCTTTGGCACTCCTGTCACCACATTATTTTTGATGATCTTCTCCAGATTTCTGTAGTTGACATGTCCCAATTTCTTATGCCACAGTGTTGCATCATCATGTTGAGCAACATTGCATTTGAGAGGAATGTCCATCACATAGCAGTTGTCCTGATCTCACACCTGTCATTACGGTTAATTTGTCCACACAAGTATAAACTTTGCAAGAACGTTTATCAAACTTGACTTTCAGATCATCATCACACAGGTGGCTTATACTAACAAGATTAGCAGTTAACCCTTCAACAAGAAGAACATTCGAGAGTTTCGGATATCCTTTAAGGCACAGTGTTCCCTTTCCAAGTATTTTGCTTTGGTATCCTCCTCCATATGTTACCGCATCTTTTTGAGCTACAAAGTTTGTGATTTGACGGGTTACGGTCATGTGCCTAGAACAACCACGTCAAGTACCATTTTCTGCATTGTTAGGGAAGTAGCAATGTAAAAGCAACATTGCAAGTATGATTTTCTTTAGCTACCCAAACATGTTTCGAAACACTCTTGTGTTTTCTTATCTGTCCCGGAGATTTGTCTTGTTTAGGAGAACTAGGAAAGTACTTTAGAGTCTTAAGATTACATCTTTCAGTCTCTGTTGAAGTGGATGTTGTCACAACATTGTGACTAGCATCACTGTTTTGTCTGCTGGAAACTGGATGGGAGGGAATTGTGGATGGATTACTGAGGTTGGAGGTCTCAACATGTTCACTCTTTAAGTCCTTTTGGTACTTGAAGCAGTAAGGCTTTTTGTGACCTGATTTAAGACAGTAAGTGCACAGAAACAAGGCTTTTTCTTTGACAAATGTAGGACCTTTTATGAGCTCAGAAAGAGGTTTGACAACTTTTGAGGTATCAGTGTCAACAGTGTCGTTCATGTTGCTCCCAAGTTCATCATAACTACTTGTGTACCCTAAACCAGTGGTCCTATCATTGTTCACATCAAGCATCTCATTAAGTCTAGAAGTAGAAGAGTTCCATTTTGCAATTACCTTCTTTTCATTATCTAGCTCAGAGATTACCTTGAACAGCTCAGAGTCCTTCTTTGTTAATTCAGCTTCTAGTTTGACAATGGTGTCTTTCAGATTGTGGTTCTCCTTCTCAGTTTTCTTGAGGAGTTTTCTGAGAGTCTTCCATTCACTGAAGAGTTTCTCATACATCTGTTGCAGATCCTTCACCATTTGATCTGCATTACCTTCCTCTTCTGAAGGACTATCTATATCAAAATCCACAGAACCATGTAGACATAAAACATTAGATATTCCTGATTTCTCAGGTTTGGTTAGTGCCAAAATTTCACAGTTCTCAGAGTCATCATAGTCAAAGAAGATTTCTATTCCTGATGTTGTCTTGACAATGTTGTCCCAACATTGGTCATCAACATGGTAGGTGGATGGGCGGAGCTCGCATTGGTGGTTGAATCATCTTCTTTTCTTCATCTTCTGTTCTTCATCCGAGTCATCACCGAGACAAGCAAGAAGATTCTTTTCTTTCCGAGATTGTTAGCACATTCATTTTGATAATGACCCACCTTGGCATTCAAAACATCTAATCTTACTCGAGGAGTGCGATCAAATCAGATTCGAGCTCGTTTGGAAGCGAACCGCTTTTGAAAGTATTGTTTTCTTTTTGAAAGTTTTAGTTCCACTTGAGGATCCTTGACGTAGTTTTTCCTGAATCAAGTTTGTTGAACTTCCTTACAAGATTGTTGAAAGCTTCCTCACCATATTGTCGGACTCATCACTACTACTATCGGGCTTTGAAGGTTTTGCTTTAGAAACAGAGTGAAGGAAATACTATGAGTTTTCATACCTTGTCTCTCATTTTCATTTAATTCAAAGTTTTTCAAATTGTTCAACAGGTATGAAAATCCATAGTTTCCAAGTTATGAGTGTCTTCCAAAATAGTGACTTTGGTATTAAATCTTGAGGAAAGAGATCGACGACTTTGGAAACAAGTTGCCTATTAGAAATAGCTTCTCCATCTTTGGACTTCATTTGAGAGAGTCAAAAGTTTTTCAAAATAGAGTCAATGGTTTCTTCCTCCGCCATTCTTAGATTTTCAAATTGAGACCAAAGCATTCTAAGTTTAGTTTGTTTGACACTAGCATCCCTTCACAATGACTCAAGTAATTCCCGACTTGTTTTGTAAAGAGTACGCTTTTGAATGATTTTAAACATATGAGAATCTACATGACCAAAGATAGCATTTAAAGCTTTTTCATTATAAGAGCTAAGAAGTATGTCACCGCAGAGAAGCGTTCTTTGGTATGGGGACAATGTCACCATCAAGATCAGTCCTTCATTGGCGGTGTATCCTTCCGAATGGATCTCCAAGCACGCCATCAAGGGACTTGATGTATGTCCTCATCAATTTGCAAGTAATGGTAGTTGGACCCATCAAGCACGGAGGTCTATTGTAGTTTGCATCCATTGTAGTAGTACCAAATCCGGACACCAAAGTTAGGTGGCTCGATGCCACTTGTAAAAACTTAAGATCCCGGATTGGTACTTTGAAACAAGATCAATAGACAATGTTGCCAACAATGTTGTTCAACAATGTCTACAAAGAAATGACGGATGAATAAAGTAACTTCTATTACCAAGCCAATATATAGAAAAATATATTGGCGGCTACTTTAGGCAAAATATCTACCGACAGAAAAGTAGATCTAATCAACTAGGTTTAATACAATCACAAACGATTGATTAAACAACCAAACTAGCCCTAGAAGAACCAACAGTAAAAGCTATTCTAGGTCGATGTTTGAAAGAGTTATTCCAACAATGAATACTCTTAGACAAACTCTAAAGCTAGCAGAAAACAAGAAGCCTAAAATCTCTTTTGATCTTTTCAAAAAGCTCAAAACATTGCTTTGCTGAATCCTTGCATATATATACTTGAGATGTCGACCTCTTCCATCTATGTCGAAAGGCAATAGGATCTTGGCAAAGGCAATTTTTTCTTTTACTTGTTTTCTTCAAAATGCGCATAGAAGGAAATTTCCATATTTCAATTCTTCATAAAATATATTCCTTCTTGCTTTCACCATGTCGCTCTTTTCCTTAAATCAATTCTTGTTCGTTTTGTCAATACTTCCAGTCCAAGTATCCTGTCCAAAGTGCTTTGTCTTCGATGTCTGCGGCAATGCTATATCTTCAATGTTATGCCAACATTGAATTCTATCATGTCACAATGTTATACAACATTGATAATCCTGCAGCTTCACAAACAACAACAAACACAAACTTGGAACTGATTATTGAAAGACAAGATTATCAAAATATAAGTGCATACTGCACTTTCAAGTGCTTTCAGTTACTTCATATGGATCTTATGGGTTTTTATAGAAGTTGATAGCTTTGGTGGTAAGGTGACTCAATGGATTCCTCGAGTACGTGTTAAATTGTCCAGCCTTACTGCTCTTAGTGTGATTCTCTATCACCTTGCTTCGACTAACTGGCTCCCGACCTCTAACCTTGCTTCTGTTACTTATGAGATTGGCTCTCTTATTTACAAGCTTAAGCTTGGTTTGCTAGTTAATATGGGTCAAAGGGTTTTTCAGCATATGGCTGCTTTTGGGGGTAAAGGAAACTCTGCTATCTTACCCTATCCTTCCTTGATCTATAAGGTGCTTCTGTCTCAAGGTTTTGTTCCTAAATCTAAAGATGTCTTTGAAGAAGTGGGACAAATGCGCCTTACAACTGGTTTGGTTGGTGGTACTCATACTCCGGATTTGCCTTGGTTTGATGCATCTTGTAGTACAGTTGATTCTGCGGGTTCTATGACTATTCAAAGAGATATTCTGCATGCTCAGGTGGCTACTATTGATCAGCATATAGAGGCTCTCCGGCTTATGAAGTCTAATTTGGAGCTTTTTCTTTCTGCACCTCAAGGGGGAGAGAGTTCACAAGTGCAAGAGTGATGGATTTGTTCTTTGTTTTCTCTTCCTGTTTTTCTTCTTACTATTTCTGGATTCTGATTTCTAACTTTTTGTGTTAAGGGAGTATGTTCCCTTGTTGAATAATTGGCATGTAATATTTCTTAGGATTCTATGTTCTTCTTTTGACAGTTATGCTATTACTATTTCTGAAATTAAGGGGGAGTAATTTCTCTTGGTTTTAGGGGGAGTTAGTATATATATTATGCACTTGTTGTGACATGTTTAGGTGATGTGAAGAAAGGCAAAAACTAAGGGAGAGATTGTAAGTGTGAGATTTCTGGTGTATTGAATACACTAACAGAATCCTTATTCTAGTATTCTGGAAACACTGAGTTTCTTCAGTGTTCTGGATACACTGGACAATGTATCACACTTTGGA